>OU975463.1:12500-1212500 GCA_918857605.2 Philereme vetulata | reverse complement strand
AGAGTATATGATCCTCATCCTCAATAGCTACTGGTTGTGGCGATGTTTTGTTATAGGCCATGGTTACCACTGAACATCAGGTGAGCCCAGTGGCGTAGCGTGGGTGTTGGCCGCCCGGGGCGGAAAATATTTGTGCCGTCTTATTTAGGTATTTCAATTTAATAGACTATAATATACAGTAATTCTAAAGAACTTTTCGGCAAGAACAGGCATCATTATTTTGATTTGTACAGGTTACAATTAAAACGGTCATGTATGTTTTTACAATATAATAATCACATTTATTATTAAAGTTCTTACACGTGTGCCACTTACATTGATATAACAGGTACAGAACACATATGATTATACCTTGACGAGCATCACGGTTAAGTTATTAGCGAATTGAATATAAAACGCAAATAGACTTTCAATTAGAACTACGACGATACTGTTAATATTAATATTTTTATTGAAAGTTGAATGTACACACGGCTACACATCAAGCTATACACTTCCAGTATAAGCTGACCTCTCATTCTACGAAAAGCCTACACAATGCGAGGTCAGCTTATACTAGAAATGTATAGCCTGATGTGTAGCCGTGTGTAACTGTTCGAATTGAAAACAAAACGTCTTTAACTAAAACTTTAATTCTACTTTTTTAAGGGCAGTCTTTTATTGCACTATCAATGCCTATACATCACACACCTCTTGATCAATAGACAAGATTGTGTGTGCCAGATTGGTTAGCCTTAAAAAACTCATTGTTGATCTTAAAAAATTTTGGATCAATCTTAATTTTGAAATACTTCTCTCACAGCTGGCATTGCTTATGCGACAACAATATGAAATGGTTTAAATATTTACAAGATATAAGTATTATTTCATCAATGCTGCAAAGCTGAAATGGGACTGGGCGGATCATGTCTCCGGTATGTAACCCGATAGGTGGGCCAAGAAAGCAAGCATATGGACTCTTAAAGACGGAAAGCGATGCCGAGGAAGGCCTAAAAAGCGCTGGAGCGATGACTTGGACGTCTTCCAAAGAGACTGGCGGGATATGGCTCTAGACCGTGATAAGTGGAAGGAAGAGGGGGAGGCCTTTGTCCAGCTCTGTCTAGTGGGACAGTATGGGCTAGTAAAAAAAAAATTAGTGTTATTTATTGTTAAATTTTTCCGCCCCCTAAAAGTGCTGCCCGGGGCGTGCCGCCCCTGCCGCCCCTACTACGCTACGCCACTGTGTGAGCCACATGGTTATTCCATCTCCATCAATTATTAAAAATAAAGAAACAAGAAAAAAAAACTTTCGACTGTAACTTTGTAACATAGAATGTTAATGCCTATTTGTATGATCCTAACTTATCTTTACGATACTTACTACATAATATTATACATTTGTACGTAGCTCTCTCTCTCTCTGTGTCTCTCTCTCTCTGTCTGTTTGTTACGCTTTGACGACTAAACGAACTGATTTCGATGAATAGATATAATGATAGATTATGAGTGGATAGGCCACTTTATACCCGACCGCGCAAAAGGAGGGTAAAGTAACAAACTAAGCGTGTGAAGCCGCAAGAGGATCAGCTAGTTCATTATATAGTAACTTTAGCGATAAGGCCGCCGATTGTATCTTTGATTTAATTGTATAAGTATGTATTTACAAAAAAATGTATATAAGTAACTATTCTATCAGTTATCCGGTTCCCATAGTACAAGCTCTGCTTAGTTTGGCGCTGTAGTATAGCGCTGTGTAAAATTTCCAACTGTAGGGACACACTACACACAGAACGATACCTCCTACGTAAGTTGTTGTATCCCACAAAAATGCCATTTAGCGTTTTTACTAAAAACAAACTAAAAAAAGTCATGGCTCCAAAATCTGTTGTCCTAAAAGTAGTACAGCATTATATAATAACAGTGTGTTCTGTATGGCACCTAGGATATTCAATCACCTACCCAAACATATATTAGAAATTGACCAAATTCATGACATTAAATTAAAACTTAAAAAAGTACTCTTACAAAAAGCTTACTACACTATAGATGAATATTTAATGGACAAATTGCAATGACTTGACATATTTTTAATTTATTTCTATTAAACTGATAATTAATGCATAATAGTGGTTAAATAATTTTGCATGCTTGTATGCTGGTCATGGCTGTACTTGAGACTTGAGTATTACCAACTGATGTAACCCATGTATCGCAAATAAATGAATCTTTATCTTTATAAACCTAATTTGTAGTAATATATGCATTGAAAGTGAAAAAATAACAAAAACACGATTTTAAAAGAGTTTTTAAGACGTAAGTTTATGTAACTTTCGAACGACAACGGACTAAAATGTTGTATAGTCCTTCGCAACGGTTTACGTGGGGATGCGGGGCGGGGGGAATCGCGCGTTCAATAATACACACTCAAATGTTTAATCTATATATATTGTAATTGTCACATACGGTGGAATTAGGCTTAAATTTTTCAGTGTATATTGTTGTAACTATCATATACAACAACGAACGTCATCTAAATTCAGTAGTATAATATTGTAAGTATTAGATACAACCACTGAAGAAATCTAGATTCCGCAGAATAATGCTGTAAGTATGAGATACAACTACTGGGACAGCCTTTATTCCGCAGTAAACTGTTGTAAGAACCATATCTCAGAAAAGACATATATTTTTTAAATTATCTTTCAACATAGTCAAGAATACTATAAATTATACTCATAAACCAAATTTGATATAGATATGAAAATCACTGCAGTTTTTAGGCTAATTTTAATGTTTAAAACGCTCTCCTGTAAATTTCTAGTTTTGGAGAGACAACCACTTACGTGGGAGGTATCGAGAATAGCTGACTCGCGTAAGTCGTACCTAAGTAGATGCTCGCTGTTGTATTGTAGTTTGCCCGCGCCAGTCGTCTCTCCCCAGCCCCGCTCAATCAGTTCATACATGTACAGTTGTGGATATATATATATTGGTAATTGGAAGATGCATCTACTCATTCCCACCTCCTCATTAAGAAAGGAATAATATGTGCATTAGGGGTTGCATCATTATTATGACAATCAGGAAACTGAGGAAAACCCCTTTTATTTTTGCAACTGCTCTCTCTCTCTCTCTCTCTCTCTCTCTCTTTTTTTTGAGTGCAATAAAGAAAGTATCTAATCTAATAATAACATATAATATTTAATAGCATATGGCCCAACTGATTTATTTTATTTAGCCTCAAAATCTCATTTCCAACCACAATTTAATGTTCAAGGGTTCAAGTTCAATTTCTTTCGAGTAATAGCCTCGGTTCTGCCTCTTGAGGCCGTGTGTTCTCACTCGATAAAATAAAACTAAATCTCACACGTAATATACTCCCCGGCTTACATAATGACGTGTTACAACTTTAAACCACGACAGAAACAAGGGTGTTATGCATTTGAAGTCTTTAGGTAATGTGTGTCTGACTGTGGCGTCGTAACTTCCGAATAGATGAATCAAATTCAATGCTAATTTCTTGCTTGCAATAGCTTGCAAATAAGCTGTTGTTTGCGATACTTGTGATTAATTTAAAACCACCTGCTCGACAATGTCAAATTATATGTCATGTTAATCTCACCGAAAGCAGGGGATTAAACCCCTACGGCTGAGCCGGGATTAAAGTTGTACTGAATTTTACTATGCCCGTGAGGGCATAATGATTTGAATTTGGAACCTCATCTGTATAAAAATTTGAACCAAAGATACCCACACAATAATGACCTATTCGTAAATCGCACTACCCTCTGCACAGAATGCCCAACCTAGATTTGTTTTTTTTTATCTCGCAGAAAGTGTGAAAAGTAAAATATTCTCCTGGTGGAAAAAGCTGTCTGCGTTTTGGGCGTGCTTATATCCCTTTCTGCTCTCAGGATTCCCTCAGAACTCCCTCGCTTCGCTCTTGAGTTAACTCTAGAATCCTTCGTTACGTCCGGGATTCTATATAGCGCCCGTGACGCAAGACACTGCTTTATCCCCTCGTTTCATAATCTACTATTATTGCTCTTTATTAGTGCAAAGTCGATACACAGACGGAAAGGTCGTCATCAAATGGCAGACCGAGAGAAGAACAGTGAAACCAAAGTTATAACGATGGAAAAGTAAAACCGCATTGAATACCGGAGATAGTATTAGTGGCGACAAGCTTCCGCCCGCATTCTCATGCGTAGTTTTCAAACAAAATAGAAGCAAAATGTAAAAAATAGTCTAAATCCATGTCAAAATCTTTAAGGATGTTTGGTAATATACTGACGATATTCAAGTGACGGTTTCTCAAAACATAAAAAAGACTTCTCGAAAAAAAACTACTAGTTATATTATCAAATTTTAAAGAAAATCGACTAAGTTTAGGCGATTAATTCGATATAAAACTTACTGCCTACTCTTGCAACCGACGTCCAGAAATAAAGGCCGATTTGATATCTCTTTCGGAAATGGCTGCGGGTTTTGCGTTAGAAAGGGGCAACAAGAGATTTCTCAAGACGTCACCAATTAGTATCTGTGGTTAGATGACAAGCATTATGCAATAGCACAAAATAAGTTTAATAAAGTGTTTGTTTTTACATGCCAAAATAAATTTAACATTTCACAAATTTATTTAATCATCATCATTATCAACAGCCGGAGGACGTCCACTGCTGAACATAGGCCTCCCCCTTAGATCACCACAACGAGCGGTTGGTAGCCGTTTGCGCCCAACGGCTCCCCGCGATTCTTACTAGATCGTCGGTCCACCTTGTGGGGGGCCGGCCTACGCTGCGTCTTCCAGTGCGTGGTCTCCACTCGAGAATAAATAAGATGAAACCGTTAAGCTAATGGAGGACCGGGATGAAATGAGATTGCAGTCTCCAGCTGATATGCCAGCCTACGGCGTGCTTAATAGACGAATCTTGAAATCTATGCGACACGATCTGCGTGACTCTAATACATCTCGTATTGAGGTCGCAATAGAAAAGAACAAAGGTTCAAAAGTGTTTGCAAAGCATTCGTCTATAGGGCAAAGTCAAATGACTAAGCTGAAGACCGACAATGGCAATATCATTTCGTCGAAACCGAAGATTCTGAGAGAGGTCGAAAAGTTCTATGGACAGATGTACAACTCAACACAAAACCCCGTTGGTCGTTGGCTCAGGACACCAGAGCCAAACTAACCCGACACTATACCAAAGACATGCCGGCCTGTACGAGATTAGGATCGCTCTGAAACAGCTTAAAAACAACAAGGCACCAGGTGAGGATGGAGTTACGACAGAACTTCTGAGAGCGGGTGGAAAACCGGTACTTCAAGTCCTCCAGAAGTTATTTAACTCCGTCGTCCTTGAAGGAACCACGCCAAAAGCGTGGGATAAGAGCGTGGTGGTGCTTTACTTTAAAAAGGTGATAAAACCTTATTAAATAATTACAGGCCCATCTCGCTCTTGAGCCACGTTTACAAGCTGTTTTCAAGAGTGATTACGAACCGTCTCGCACGCAGGTTCGATGACATCCAGCCTCCCGAACAAGCCGGTTTCCGAAAAAGATTTAGTACCATAGACCACATCCACACGCTACGCCAGATTATACAGAAGACCGAGGAGTATAATCGGCCGTTATGTCTAGCGTTTGTGGACTACGAAAAAGCCTTCGATTCAATCGAGACCTGGGCGGTACTGCAGTCTCTTCAGCGATGCCAAATCGACTATAGGTATATCGAAGTGTTGAAGTATTTGTATAGTAACGCCACTGTGTCATCCGTCTACAGGACCAGAGTACGGAACCAATCCAATTGCAGAGAGGCGTGAGACAGGGAGACGTAATTTCTCCGAAACTGTTCACGAACGCATTGGAGGACGTTTTCAAACTCTTGGCCTGGGACAGACCTATGGCACTGAAACGTGGTCCTTTACTCACGGCCTCATGACCAAGCTCAAGGTCGCTGAACGAGCTATGGAGAGGCCTATACTTGGGGTTTCTTTGCGTGACAAAATCCGCAATGAGGAAATCCGCAGAAGAACTAAAGTTGCCGATATAGCTCTCAAAATTAGCATGTTGAAGTGGCAATGGGCAGGCCACATCGCTCGTAGACCCGATATAATTTATTTAATAAGCTCATCAAAATAGGTCTTTATTTTTGTGCGTATATTATCAAGCACCCTATATGTACCAAATATCATCAAAATCGGTACACTTAAGCCGTGAAAACGTTAAATACAGACAGAGCTACTTTCTACCTCACCGCGTCTACGTGAAGCTTACTCATGTACGTTTCAAAATGGTAATTAGATTCAAATGCTTTGAAGTAATGACAGATGTCAATTTAATGCTGTAATTCCGTACGGTACGTTTTACTTCACATAGCACCGTCACTTAAGCCTTTTAGTGAGAAGAATCAAGATCACTAAGGTTTTTTAACAGACTTCACAAAGGAAGAGGTTCACAAATCGTCGGAATCATTTTTTATATATTTCTTTTTATTTATGTTCCTCGATTATTCAAAGACGCGTGGACCGATTCGAGAAATTCTTTTTGTGTTTAAAAGGGTATACTTTCCAGGTTGTCCCATTGGCACCAAGTCAGGATCTGATGATGGGATCCCAAATCGAGGGCAACCCTCAAATTTTATAGGGACGCAATTCAGTTTTATGTTCGTCATTACCTCAGAACTCCGTCATTTATCAACCAATTTGGATATTTTTTTTTATTTGAAAGGATATACTCTGATATTAGTTTCATAGAAACGTCATCAAAATAAGTTCAGTAGTTTGGCTAATGGTTGTATTACATTGTAGCCGCACGGATGCGGCACGGCATGTGCACGACACAGCTGTACCACAGCACCGCCTCAAATGTCGGCTACCGCTCGCCGCCCGCGAGGTGCCAGCTCGTTGGCAGCGCGTCGTCCGCGAGGTGCCAGCTCGTTGGCAGCGAGCCATCCGCAAAGTGTGTAGCTTACTATCACCGCGAACACGTATTCGTGAATGAACACGCCTAGGACTCGCACGACTTCACAATGTCTCAGTTTACATTGCGCGAACTAGTAATAATCGCTATTGCTCTCGATGAAGAACAGAACAATAAAAAGAGGAGAAGGAAGGAAGAGGCGACGCGACGATGTTTAGCTGGCGGCTCGCAGTCGGCGCACTGTACGCACGCGGTCTCCTCGCTTACAGCGCGCGGGCTCCGCGACTAGTCGTATGGTAGCTGTAAGCGCGCTGCCTGCCCGCCGGCGGCTTTTTATATTGACATTACGAAATATATTATACGACACTGGTTTTAATGCTCTAATTTGAATGACAAGTAAATTGCTGGGTTGGAGCCGTGCTGGATCCGTGCCTTTAAAATGTAATACAACCTTAAGTCGGTTATATTTTTGTTAAAAAGTTACTTGTAATTTAATTTATTTTTTAGCCTTATCAATAAACTTTACATGAGTATGTCCTTATAGTCTAACTTTTTATTAGCTGCAGTAAAATGACGTTTCTAAATGTCATTCCGTAAAATAATGTTGCCAGCCTAATCTCAATAGGGATGTGATTCAGTTCACAAAAATTAATTAAATAACATTATTATGACGTTTTTGTTTAATTTTGAATGTACCTCCCTATACTTCCACTAAAAAAGATCAATCCTCTAGTATAGTAATAATAATAGGTTAAAAAAATACATTACAACTTAATATTAAATCTCAAAAAAAAAAACCAAACTGATTATACATTTATGATTCACTCATTTAGCTACATCCCTATTTATTTTTCTTCAAAAAACGGCAACCCACAAAACGTCATTTTACTGCAGCTAATAAAAAGTTAGACTATAGTTACTAGGTATAGGCTATTATTACATGCAATTTCATTTTTCAATTTACTTTGAAGTGTAGTATAAGTTAATATTAGTGTAAAGTAGTGAAAGTTTTAGTGCTACCTATAACGAACACATGAACAGTCTCTTCCCCATTACTATTCAGACTAGTTAGACAGTAAGAAAAGTGCTATTGGATACATTCCTAGTTCATAAATTTTACTAAAAAAACCGGCCAAGTACGAGTCGGACTCGCGCACGAAGGGTTCCGTACCCGTATACTAATATTATAAAGAGGAAAGATTTGTATTTTTGTGTGTGTGTATGTTTGTAATGAATAAACTCAAAAATTACTGGTCCGATTTCAAAAACTCTTTCACCATTAGAATGCTACATTATCCCTGCGTAACATAGGCTACTTTTTATCCAACTGCGCAGAGGGAGGGTAATGTTTTTATTGAAAAACTTCGCGTGCGAAGCTGCGGATTGGTCAGCTAGTTATCTATAAAAACGGCAATAAAATCATGTCTGTTGTATGGGAGCCCCACTTAAATATATATTTTATTCAATAGCTCAATTTTATTTATTTACCTTATTTGAGGTTGGTGCGGATTAAGCTAGTCCTCTAAATTGTATGAGCGGCCATACAACTCAGGACTATCTTAATTGACGTCAATTATGTATGTATGGGGACACCCTTGAATTTTCAACTTTTTTATTTTTAGAATGTTTCCTTTATTTGTGCTATAAGTGTTTTTAGCCAAATTTCGTGCTTCTAGGCAACGGGAACTACCATATAGGATTTCGACCCAAAACCTATAAGGTACTTCCGGTTGACCTAGAATTGTCTATTTTGGTTAAAAGCAAGGTCTTCAGTAAAGAGATAACTCTGAAAAATAAAAAAAAAATGAAACTAAATATAAATTTTGGTATTTACAAGTTCTTGCGAAAATCTAAATTTGCCCATATCTTTTTATTGTGTTGACTCAGGACCTTGATTTTTATTTACCTAATAGGAACTACAGACCTCAGTATCTGGTATCAATTTCAACTTGCTAGGTCCACCCGCTCCAGAAATTCCTGGTGGTGACACACGGACAGACTGACGGACAGACGGACAAGAGAGTGATCTTATAAGGGTTCCTTTTTTACTTTTTCAGGCATGGAACCCTAACTAGGTCAAAATGAAATTACTCATTAGCATATACATGGCTAGATTTTAAAAATATTACTAATGTATATAAAGAATTGTATACAAACAAATATTTTTGGTTGAAACATCGAAACACGGCATCCAGCGTGGAGTCATTACATAATCCCGTTTAATCAGCGTCGTCGAGGGCACTCAGTTACCACAAGTGCTGGCTCGACACATCGTGAGAGACACTCCGACTCTTGATAACCGAGGAGGCTTTGCACAAATTATTTTTTATGTTCCTCTTTGCTTGTTTACGGTCAGCGATATACTGAGTTGAGGAATTAGATTAGTTCAAATAGTATTTTATTTATTGTGTTATCCGAACACATACGGAAAATTCCAAGATTTTTAAAATCAGCTCAAAAATTTCAAGTCTAGACGGGACTTGAACCCGCAACCTTCCTCTTGATACGAGGATGCACAATCCAACTGTGCTACCAGGCCATTTTAAAATCTTGGAATTTTGCGTATGTGTTTGGATAACACAATAAATAAAATACTATTTGAAATAAGCAACGCGACATCTCTTGTCAATGTACTGAACTGCAACGTTTGGCATTGAGCAGGTACAAAAAAAAACTGTATAAGTTTTCCTGTAGATGGAGCTAACGGCGCTTTAGTCGTAATCTTCTCACTAATTTCGATCTAGACGTGAAATGGCCTGGTAGCACAGTTGGATTGTGCATCCTCGTATCAAGAGGAAGGTTGCGGGTTCAAGTCCCGTCTAGGCTTGAACATTTTGAGATGATTTTAAAAATCTTAGATTAGTTTAGTTAAGATAATATATTTATTAGAAACCATTAAAATATATGTAAATACAAAAAGAAAATACACTATTATTGAATCTAAGGTATAATGGGCGGCCTTATCGCTAAGCGAGATCGATTGTGATATTTAAAACAAATTTTGCAAAAATATACGTTGTGTTTTTAATTCGAAAGATTGGTCATCAATTACATTAAGTAGATAGATAGATAGATAGATAATTTCTTTATTGCACACCATTAAAAATAAAACAAACAAAAGAGAATACAAAATTAAATCAAAGGTACAATGGGCGGCCTTATCGCTAAAAGCGATCTCTTCCAGGCAACCTTTGGATGGACAGGATCTGTGTGAACAAATGAGAACGGCGGCGTTAATCAAATAATAACTTACATGAATTAGTACATTAAGTATACGACGTAATCTCTAAAAGATAATTTGGTTACTATAAGACGATAAGTGCATAATTGTTTTAGATACCACCCTTCCCTTTTCTGTATCTATAAAATCACCCGCCGCAGCGCTTATTGACTTTACTTAAAAAAAAATCACCCGCCGCAGCGCTTATTGACTTTACTTAAAAAAAAATCACCCGCCGCAGCGCTTATTGACTTTACTTAAAAAAAAATCACCCGCCGCAGCGCTTATTGACTTTACTTAAAAAAAAATCACCCGCCGCAGCGCTTATTGACTTTACTTAAAAAAAAATCACCCGCCGCAGCGCTTATTGACTTTACTTAAAAAAAAATCACCCGCCGCAGCGCTTATTGACTTTACTTAAAAAAAAATCACCCGCCGCAGCGCTTATTGACTTTACTTAAAAAAAAATCACCCGCCGCAGCGCTTATTGACTTTACTTAAAAAAAAATCACCCGCCGCAGCGCTTATTGACTTTACTTAAAAAAAAATCAAAATGTCTTTATTTGGTACATAAACAGCGTACAGAAACAAATATGAAAACGGCGATACCTGCAGAAGTAAAAAATACTGTGTCGCAGGCATCGACGCCCTCCTCCATAAACCTTAACAAATAAAGAGTTCAATATTTAGACTAAAAGAGAAGCTAAGTTAAAGAAAGACTAAAGTAAATTTAATGTTAGACAGACAATTTAAAAGAATCGAGTACCGATACGATTACAAATATATAGAAATATATACAAAAATAGTAACTATGATAAATTTTAATTATCTAAATTATATATTATTTTGAATTTTAAGTAATAACAGAGTAGATTACATGAGTGTGTGAAGTGTTTAAGAATGTAGGGGTGTGTAAGTGTGTGAAAAATGTAGTATATGGCGAATGTGTATTATTCAACTTAGAAAACTTTCATGATTGATTTCAATCATTATATATACGGGATTTATCACGTACCGTCTTATCGGTGCGAGGCGAGACATTTTCCGTCGAAACACCTATAAGACAGTACGTGATAAATCCCGTATTTATAATAACGCTGACTCACTGCCCAAATTTACTTCAATAATTGTCAAATGCTATCAAGAATTGGTTACCATGTTATTTCCATGGTCACCGATTCTCGAGATATAGTATAAGCAGTTCTAAAGTCCCCAAGACACGGCACTCGAGAGAGACCATGACAATAGCTTGGCACTTGAACCCAAGCTCTTCACACCTAACGAACATCACAACGGTAGAAATAATAGGGCCTTCTGTACACGATATAAAAATAACACTTACTCGTAATAGTCACATGTAGCCTGATCGGCATTGAGACTTTTCATTTGAACGCTAGATTCTGTGAAATTGTTTGAAGGAAATTGGCCGAGTGAAATTGATTGGAGGCGGTGACTTTATTGTATCATAAAATTGAGAAAGGAACTAATACCTACAGTGCTTGGCCTTGGTTAGATATAAGAATTTATTTGTGTTAACATCAATATCTCCGTAGTTCAACTTATAAACATCAGAGCATTTTAACTCTTGTAAAAAATACTGAGCTGATGACTCCAAGTCACTCACTATACGCATTCAAAGTAGTCTAATGTATTTGACACAATAAAACTAATTTTTCTTTGAACCCTGATTCATATCGACATCAAGGATACCTACCTAATACCTACCTACTGGTGGGGTACTGGTGGGGTACGTATGTGTTCTAACCGTAGGTCTAATTTAACTTCATTGTTTTGTAATTTTCCTGTCTATCTACCTATTTTGTGTGTCAAATAAATAATTCTAATTTTAATACTAAGGATACAAAGGATGTTTTCATATCAAGTTTTCCAAACTTTGGGAATAATCGAAAAGGGAATCCACTCAAATATTGGAACAACAAGATTTTACGAGGACAAACAGTCTTAATTGACTCTGTGGATCATTCATGAATACTAAGCAGCTGGCTTGATATTACGTGATGTCATCCATCTTCTAAGTTTTTATCATAATCATCTTCTCTCGATCATCTTCTCGTAATCATCATCTTTGACGATCTCCGTGGTGCAGTGAGCGAATAGCCGACTGAGACGCAGGAGGTAGCGGGTTCGATTCCCGCCGCGGCACAAATGTTTGCATGATCTACAGATATTTGTCCAGGTCTGGTTGTTTCTCTATATATTATAAGTATGTATGTATTTACAAAAAAATGTATATAAGTATTCTATCAGTTATCTGGTTCCCATAGTACAAGCTCTGCTTAGTTTGGGGCTAGATAGTGCTGTGTGAAGTGTATTTATATATTTAGTATATATTTATTCTAAGAATTTAGTACGGCGAACTGACTTAAATACTGATTTTATAATTTAGACGAAAATATGAAAGTCTCAAAACAGACCCATCCCCTTTGCGTTTCCTAAACTCTTTGAAGCGACTCATAAAAATCCTGAATGACTGATGTTATATACAACATATTCATAGACTTGAATTTAAGATTTTCAATATTTAAAAAGTAAAAAACAGGTTCATGGCACCTCTTTTTGCACGTTGGTCAAAAACTTCACTAGTACTATAAACGGTTAGTCTTTTTAAGCCGTAATGTACAAAAATTGGCAATTAACTAATTTAAAAAAAAATTGCACAAAATCTTTATAAAAAAGCCTATTATAAAATATCAGACTATTTAGATCATAGAGAAGCTTGGGATTTAAATTGCTCCAACTCGGTCAAAAATGTTACAATTTAGACGTAATTTATTTTCTTTGTTGTATGTATTCTAAAAGGATAAATGAAAAGAAAAACCCGCCTCGTTTCTTGCCTTTCTTCCCTGGCTTGGTCGCGAAGGAACAGACGGTAAAATTTATATTTTAAAGTGTGTTGTCACAAAAATTCCTTGTGATTTTAAGGAATAAAAACATTTTCAATTTTTGAATTTCGAATCGTTGCAGCTTGTATTTTCTTTGTGTCAATAAAACTTTTAAATAAAATTGTGTGTTCTTCTTTGGTTGCATGGTAAACGGAAGAGAGTTATGATATACTTTATTATGTATGTATGTATGTACCTTTGATTACCTCGTAGCACCCAACCGACTGGATAGATTTATACTATAATGTCAAAAGAATCGTTGAATCATACAATGGTATAATAAACGACAGAAAGTGTCAAATAAATTAAAATGGCGGACGTTATGCACAATTTCGTCATTAATTTCTTCAAAGCATAACAATACTCCGACTACCTCCGTGACGCAGTGGGCAAATAGCCGGCTGAGACGCAGGAGGTAGCGGGTTCGATTCCCGCTGCGGAACAAATGTTTGCATGATGTTTTTCTATATATGATACGTGATATTTACCAAAAAAAAAGTGTATAAGTATTCTATCAGTTATCTGGTTCTCATAGTACAAGCTCTGCTTAGTTTTGGGGCTAGATAGCGCTGTGTGACATGTCCAGCAATATTTATTTATTATTATTTATTAATATGGTTTTTAAAATACAATATAAGGTCTGGTGTAACACTTCATGTTATTCTGTACGTTTCATTCGTGAACAAAGAGTCGGTATCAATTTGTAAGAGTATCCGATAACTGTGTCTTATTGAATTTAGGCAAGCCGTTGCACCGGGCTGCGCGGCTACAGCCAGTGAAGCGAGAAAACTGAATTGTATTTCCGATCTGCAAGCGGATTGCTGTGAAAAATGATAATGTACCCAACTTAGGTTATATAAGTTTTTGTAAAGTTGATAAAGAGGTAAGGCTGCCTATAATCCTGATGGTATCTAACAGTAGTACATAAGAAATAAAAGAAGGCGAGTTTATCTATTAAAGTAAAAAAAGTCTAGTTAAAGTATATATGTATATATTTATTTATGTACATATGTATATGTAAGTATATTTTAGGTTTAGGTATTTATTTATTTTTATCCTACATACATAGGTATTTATTGGAACACCGCCTCCTCACACGTCTTTTCAGTCCAGTCCATCCAAAGGTTGCCTGGAAGAGATAGCTTTGAGCGATAAGGCCGCCCATTATACCACCATGTATTAGTCTTTAAGTTTTCTAGGTTAAGTTATTTTAATTTGGTGTAACAATAAAGAATTATCTATCTACATATCTATTTATCTTATCTATACTAATATTATAAAGAGGAAAGATTTGTATTTTTGTGTGTATGTTTGTAATGAATAAACTCAAAAACTACTTGACCGATTTCAAAAATTCTTTCACCATTGGAAAGCTACATTCACCATGAGTAACATAGGCTACTTTTTACCCAACTGCGCAGAAATAGGATAATGTTTTTATTGAAAAACTACGCGTGCGAAGCTGCGGATTGGTCAGCTAGTTTTAGAATAAAGTCCATATTGCCTGCCAATATAATTCTCAATGTCGGTTGTTAGCTGTATCTAATTCACCTGTAAGTCTGCAAACCTCGTATAGTTTTTCGTTTAGAGATTTAGACGGTTTTTAGGGTTCCGTATCCAAGGGTATAACGGCACCCTATTATTACTAAGACTCCGTGATCTGTCTGTCTGTCCGTCTATCACCAGGCTGTATTTCATGAACCGTGATAGTTAGACAGTTGAAATTTTCACAGATGATGTATTTCTGTTGCCGCTATAACAACAAATACTAAAAAAAGAATAAAATAAATATTTAAGGAGGGCTCCCATACAACAAACGTGATTTTAATCATTATTATAATTACGGGATTTATCACGTACCGTCTTATCGGTGTTTCGACGGACAATGTTTCGGTTCAATTCGTGAACCTTCATCAGGGTGAGTGCGATCCGCTCCGAATAATGTTGAAGGTTCACGAATTGAACCGAAAAATTGTCGGTCGAAACACCGATAAGACGGTACGTGATAAATCCCGTATTTATAATAATGATTGAAATCAATCACGAAAGTTTTCTGAGTAAAACGTGATTCTTTTGCTCGTTTTAGCTCGATATTGATAACGATTGAAATATTCACAGAATATTTAGTTATATATTCACTTTCAAACGATATTGATAACGGCAACAGGTAGACGCTTGAAATATTCACAGAATATTTATTTATATATTCACTTTAAAAATAAATAATTAAATTAAAATAAAACAAATATTTAAAGGGGGCTTCCATACAACAAACGAGATTTTTTTGCCGTTTTTATAGATAATGGTACGGAACCCTTCGTGCGCGAGTCCGACTCGCACTTGGCCGGTTTTTTATAATTCTCAATGTTGGTTGTTGGCTCTCTCTAATTCACCTGTAAATCTGCAAACCCGAGATGTAGGCATTTTTTAAAATAAAGTTCAACATAATCTAAATTGCAAGAAATTTTGACTCAACTAAATTTGTACTCACCTCTTTCATTCCGTGTAACCCCTACGATAATAAACGATAAGTTTTGTGATTTTCCCGCAAATTGACGTACTTCACAACCTAATTCAGTCATAAATTGAGATGCAGCGATCTGAGAAATGAAATAAGTGTATGAAAATTGCATTTATAGCCCCATGAGCCGGCGGCGGGGCGTGGTAACTGATGTTGTGGTGCAAGTTGTGAGATTATGACACTGCGTACGTACAATTTGGCTAAAAAGTATTTGAAGACGGTGACATAAATGAAACAGGTTGTCTATGAAAAAAAACTGACGAAACTTTCATATTCATTCATATCATTTATTCATCTCTAGACATGGTAACATGCACTTAGACAAGTCAAAGTTTACAAGTTATTAATATCTATTACAGATTAAACTAATAAGATTAAACATATACAATACATAATATTTCAGTTCTTATAATTTAGATCATATAATTTACAAACTAGATAAAATAATGTTACCAAACATGCAATAAATTTTCTGCAATAGCATTGTCAAATTAATAAAATAAAAATTAATTAATACAGAAATTGATTAATAATAAAAACATTTAATAATGAAAATTAATAATAAACAATTTCAACAATAAAATAATAAAAAAAAATGTCAAAAATTAAAATTAGGTCATTTAGATGTCCGTGATTTACCCAATAATGTCACATTAATCATTGTCAGGTTTAAACTTAAATATTTCCTTAACTGATAATACTTCGTTTATGTTGTAACAGCTTTTATTGATCAAATGATTTCTTACACAACTCCTGAAACTACAGTCACTCATGCTTCTAATTTCCAGAGGAATCTTATTTTATTTTCAGCCATTCAGCTTCCAGAGAATTGCCCGAGCTTATTAAACGTTTTAATGACACCGTTCCACACAGCATAAATACCCCGCAAAGTATAAAAGAAGGATTTAAAATTATATCAGGATAATATAAACAAAACCGATGTGGGAGACAAAACCGCGAAGCTCAAGTGGGATTGGGCCGGGCACGTAAGCCTTCCGGAGAAATGGGTCAATCGTAACACCTTGGGTACCGGAGGATGGACAGCGACGTCGGTCGCCGCGAAAGCGTTGGCGCGACGATATCAGCGGATTCGAGAAAGAATGGTGGGAATCTGCCAAGAATCGCAATAGGTGTAAGGAGTTGGGGGAGGCCTTGTGTAGGCTGGTTAAAAAAATATATACAGTATTATACCCCGGACTTATGTGATAGGTGGAACCGAGCGATAACCGTGTAAGTCGAATTCGCGTAAGTCGGGGTTCAACTTTGCATATAAATACAAAATGCATTTTTTGTTCTTTTAGATAACATGGTTAGAGGTTATCAATAAAAAGCACTGCGTACGTACAACAATTCCACGCGGAACACGGTCGAACGTGTCGCAAACGGAATACTAACAGGGCAGAGTGGAGGAGCTGATGCGCGCGCCCATAAAAAAAACTGCGTATCTCCGAATTCGCGTAAAACGGGGTAGCGTAAGTCGGGGTTACATAAACAAAGATTAATGTTCTGGAATACCGAAATAAGAGCAGTTCGTCAAAATTTGTCAAAAATGTCACAATTAAACATGATAAAAAAAGTTGTAAGTGCACTGTGGTGAGATGTTGTAGTATTATTTTTTTGTTTTTGCCTATTTGTATATTGGTATGAATTAGTAGATTATTAACCAAGGGGATAAAGCAGTGTCTTCTGTCGCGGGTGACGATTTAAATCGCGAGCGTAACGAAGGACTCGAGGTTTACTCCCGAGCGTAGCGAGGGTGTTAAAAACTTAAATCACGAGCGAAGCGAGGAATTTAAGACGAGTCCTGAGTGTAGCGAGGGATTTAAGTTCACCCAAGACTAAGACAGCTTTATCACCGAGAAAAATACTCTACTTTTCGTACCATTTGCGAAAAAATTAACACAATAATAATATGAGATAATCATTTATTAAAAATAATGACAATTAAAAGTAAAAGTTAACATTCGAAACATTCGTCCAATTATTGATAGAGAGAGTTACATTTTTGTTTGGTACATTTATTGTTGATGAGTTGATTTGAGTATTTCTCTGTTCTTGCGTCAAGTTCCTCAGACGCAAGAACAGAGAAATACTCAAATCAAATACTCAATCGTATATGTATTTGAAGAAAACAAAAACGCGGCAAATTCCTAGGCTAATATTTTTTTGTCGGAAAAGCAAAGGCATCAAGCTCATACGGCCTCGTCGGTTTTCGTAATTTTATTTAATAATCATAACTGCATAATAAATGCGTATTCCTTTTTCAAAAAGATGTATAATGCTTTATATACAAACTCAATGGTGTAAACACAGATGTAGTTCAGTATAAATTTCGGTAAGTATTCCAAATTTAAATCACATTCTCCCCCTAGAGGATGAATGAAATTCAGTACAATTTTCTTTCCCTGTTTTAACGGATTAAAATGACTATTGTTATGTTCGCTTTTTGTGGCATAGAATGCCACTTTTTTGAGCAAGTGGTACGAAAAAAATATTTTCTTTCTTATTTTTTTTGTTGACGCGTATAAATTTAAATAAATCCGCCTTTTTTATACCACTAAGGTGGCCAACAAGTTTAAATTATTTAAATTTATACAATCTGACAATGATTTTGCTGCAACCAATTAATTTTGTATATACTTATCTAGTTGACCCGGCCAACTTCACTATTGGTTGAATGGCCTCTGTGGCTAGTTGTTGCCACAATTATGCCAATGTCAAGTTGACAGATTAAAAACGGTAAAACGATGGAGTTCCGAGTATTGAAATGGTTGGCCAGTGTTTACAGAGGGTGACTCAACCAGAATTTAGACTACAAGGTGATTTATTTATACCTAAAAAGCAGAGACAACAAAATTAAGGACATGCAAAACACAAATAAATATGTATATGTACAAATACAGAACATCTAAACATAGAATTAGTGGGTCAAAATATTTACAGTTTTATTTTATTTACATTAATATATTTACATAGAAGGGCTATGAAAGGGGAGAACACGAGGGATAATATAGTTTTGGAAGAGAAAGGACGAGGGATTTCAGGAGGAAAGACATCATACAGAGATGGCCGCAGCCTCCCCCGGCCAACTTCGTACCGCCTTGACATGCATTTGATACGGGTTGTCAATGTACGTCACCCAGTAGAATTGAAAATCTGCCATCATTGTGTATGAGGAAATGAATTTTCTTCATAATTTCTTTTTGCGGGAGTTATTCCGATATTTTAATACATATTTTGCTATTCGGGACGGAACCAAATACAGCAAATCAAAAACCATGAAAATCGGTCCAGCTGTTCTAGAGTTATAACTATAAATGTTCGAACAAACCCGACTTTGTTTTATATATAAAATGTTGTAATTATGTTATGTAATAATTTAGTAATTTGGATTATTTATATTTCTATTGATATGGCTAGTCTAAGTACATGTGAATATGTCTATGGATGAATAAATACAATACATCTATACGACCCAACTCACAGAACACAAAAAACAATAGAAGTCGTAAGTAGGCGGGGCCCGCGTAACACCAAGTACGCGGAGTTCCGCGCACTACAAGCTTCGCTCACTTCAGTCGTGTTTCAATTACTGTGGGGTAAACGTACTTCAAAAAATATAAAAATGCCATATTGTGCCGTTTTGGAGTGTAAATATTATAGCCAAACCAAAAATTTAACAAAAGGGGGCATATCCTATCACCGGTAAGTATTATTTTATTGTTTTTTGTTAGTTTTGTTTTAAATGCAAAAGCGTCAAACTAAATAGACTGTGAATCATACTCCTTTAGGTCGCGTTTCTCTTAAACCTCAACTTAAGCTACTCAATTAGGGATGTGACCCCAATATACTGATGAATGTGTTATCGATAGCTTCAATTAGTTACCCCCTATTAAAAAGTGTATAAGTTTTAGGGCGTTAATTCCTTGTTGTTTTATTGATGATTTTCTGAATCTATTTTAGACCTAGGGTGTGAAATAATATAATAACTTCTGTTTTCAGTTTCCCCAAGGCGCAAGATATAAAAAAAAAAACGTACAACTTATGAGTCATCCAGCATACAGAGTCATGACCTGGTACCGTTTTTTTCTGTTCCCAAAAATTAAGAACCAATTACCCGATCAACGGTTTTCATCACCAGAAGAGGCTGTCGAAGAGTATGAATAACATGTATCTGACGTCACTACCGG
This sequence comes from Philereme vetulata, assembly GCA_918857605.2. Taxonomy (NCBI): domain Eukaryota; kingdom Metazoa; phylum Arthropoda; class Insecta; order Lepidoptera; family Geometridae; genus Philereme; species Philereme vetulata. Next base: position 1,192,769 of record OU975463.1, on the reverse strand, counting down.
AGGAGTGGCACAAATGTTTTCAAAATTTGTTCAATCTTTGAAAAAGTGCATTGACGCAAAGGGAGAATATTTTGAGAAACAATAAATTCATTTTTGACCATTATTAGTATTTTTTTATTGATTCCGGTAACTTTTAGTGTGCCCTTCAAATAATAATTCAGTATATAATATTCTAGTATTATAATATTTTTTAAGTAAGTATTTATGAGTTGGATACCTGTGATTATGTTAAGAAAGAAAGAAAAGAAAAGCTTTTTATTTCGACCACCACAAATATAACCTGACGTACCTATTTCGTTATCCGTAGTAGGTAAGTGATAATCGATATCAATACATTCGTCTTGTATGCTCATTGGTACATCACTAAGTGAGTAGTTATTGTTATCACTGTTATTTGAGCATGCCAATGCATTATCGATCTTATACTTTGCTGTTAGAGACTGTAACAAAAATCGTTAGCAACAGCGCCATCTGTTGTTGAGTGGCTTTGTTTTGTGGGTAATCAAGTAACAGCCATTGCATTATCACTCTTATGTCTAATTAATACAGACTAAAATAAAAATATTTTCTAATGCGCCATCTTTTGCCGAGTAGAAGTCAACTTTAATTTTCTGTCTTATGTCTAATTAATAGAGACCAAAATAAAAATATTTTCTAATGCGCCATCTTTTGCCGAGTAGAAGTCAACTTTAATTTTCTGATACTGTTTATTTTATTGAATTTTAAACCATGTTCCATAGTTGCTAAGGTTTTATATCCGTTAAATTAGTTTTATGGTTTAAAGCCTCTTTGAACGTTCTCTTTCAACCAATTATCACTTTTATTTCTAAGTGTGCTAGTTTTTACATGTGTGAGTTTAGCTACACTGCTTTTCTTAGTAAAAAGTCATCATGCTAGTTCTATGGTTTTTTATGTTCTGTGACCCAACTGATGGCAAGCGGTTACCGTAGCCTATGGATGTTAACTTTAAGAAACACACACGTGTTTCCAACCCTTTAAACTTTTTAAAACGCCCTGTTTGAAGAGTTCTGCTCTATCTTACTTTTTACTCCATCCACCATTCAGGGAGAAGTTATTACGAGTTTTGTCGCCATAATCTTCGCCAAGTCGGGGACTGGACGTAACCCGTTTAGCGTTACCCAACGCCTTTCTATCGTGGATTTAAATTTAAAACGGTTTTGTCACATTCATCTGTTTTAAGGTAAATATTCAATTAAAAGCTTTATTAAGTGAACATTGACGACCTCCGTGGCGCAGTGGGCGAATAACCGGCTGAGACGCAGGAGGTAGCGGGTTCGATTCCCGCCGTGGAACAAATGTTTGCATGATCTACAGATATTTGTTCCGGGTATGGATGTTTTTCTATATATTGTAAGTATGTATTTACAAAAAAAAGTATATAAGTATTCTATCAGTTATCTGGTTCCCATAATACAAGCTCTGCTTAGTTTGGGGCTAGATAGCGCCGTGTGAAATGTTCAGCAATATTTATTTATTTATTGAAAAGGTGAATTAGGTGTAAAAACTAAATTAGGCGAGAAGTAAAAACCTTCATAAGATGAAAAAGCGGAGAGTACTAATGAAAACTTGGTAGGAAGTAGCTTTATTTAATTTGTTTGGGATATCAACAACGTTAATACAAGTATTTACATATAAACAGTGGTGATATGATGGGTTCAGGGTAATGGCAGCCCAGGAAACATACAAAAAAACACAAACTAAAAATAACTTAAAATAATGTTAAATAAGGACTTATTATACCCTAAATAATAATACATATATACTGCTGGACATTTTATACCGCACTATCTAGTCCCAAACTAGGCAGAGCTTTTATTACGGGAAGCAGATAACTCATATATTACTTACATAATTTTTTATTTATTGAAGAGATCAACAGCTATAATTATCATACAAAGTGTCTTAAATAGCTAGTTAATGAGATTATACAGCCAATTACAGGTCTCTCTCGATAGAAGTAAATTATCACAAAAAGAGATTCTACAACACAGAATAATTTAAGATTTTGATAGCCATAAAGTTAGTTATAAGTGTAATGAATTACTAAGTGTCAAATAATTTACATGATTTTTCTTGGTGAGAAAGTTAATATAAGTCTAGTCAGATATAATAAAGCCTTTATTAACAATCTTAAATACACGTTACATATTTCTACTTAGTACTACAAAATTTGTTTACGTATAGATATTAAATACAATAGGTTCAGATTAGACCCCGGTTTTTTGATTGTCTTGCTTTTCAGCATAGGCCTCCCCGAGTGTTCTCCACAAAGATCTATCTCTTGCTTTTCTCGCCCAAGTCGTTCCCGCCACTTTTTTAATATCATCTTAGTATCATAGTGCGTAGAGACGTCCGCAGTCAGTCTTGATTTGGCGTTACGTGCGAACATTTCGGTGACTTTTAAGTGGTTTATTGTGAGATAGTGTTGTTAATTAGTGTGTTTTGAATCTTTGTGATTAAGATCGTGTATTTGTCGTTTTAGTGTTGAATAAAAGTAATAAAACTTTGGTTAGATTGATTTTCATTATTTTATCCCGAACCCTCAGCTCGTAACAATACCTACATAGTAACTGCGAAAGTAACTGTTTGTTAGTTACCTTTTCATAACTAAACGGCTGAACGGATCGTAATGAAATTTGACAAATATAACGATTATATCCTGGGGAAGGGCATATGCTACTTTTTAACCGAAGGCGCCAAAGGAGGGTAATGTTTTTATCGAAATACCACGCATGCGAAGCTGCGGGCGGATCAGCTAGTATAATATATAGAAAAACATCCAGACCCGCCCCTTATTACCTAAGCCAAATTTCTGTCGTGTCGCTATCGCTAGTCAGGTCATCCCTTTCACACGTACAGTGGATACTTCACGAATAAGCAATTTGGCTTAGGTAATAAGGGGGCCGGAACAAATATCTATAGATCATGCAAACATTTGATCCGCGGCAGGAATCTAGCCCGCTAGTTCCTGCGTCTCAGCCTACTACGCCACGGAGGTCGTCAAATATGAAGCAAAGAAACTAATTTATGGTTTCCACTGACAAATTGAATGTATTTTAGTATTACACCCTGCATCATACAATGTTAAAGTCTTTTTGAAACTTATGACAGCAGATAATTTAGTATAACTATCTTTTATATCTACGACCTCCGTGGCGCAGTGGGCAAATAGCCGGCTGAGACGCAGGAGGTAGCGGGTTCGATACCCGCTGCGGAACAAATGTTTGCATGATCTACAGATATTTGTTCCGGGTCTTGTTGTTTCTCTATGTATTATCTGTATGTATTTACAAAAAAAAAGTATATAAGTATTCTATCAGTTATCTGGTTCCCATAGTAAAAGCTATGCTTAGTTTGGGGCTAGATAGCGCTGTGTGAAATGTCCAGCAATATTTATTTATTTATTTATTTATCTTTATCTTTTTTGTGTATTGCAAATCATTTTTTAATTTATTCTTTCTATTGTCCGACGTTAAGTTCGGTATCAAACTCTAGGGACGACTTGCGCGATACCTAGTCGTATCTTGCGTAATATGCTTAAGAGAGTTGTCAAAATAAACAAATAATTTTAAACATGCTTAGTTGCTAAATATGTTTAAGTATCGTTGTGCAAGTCGCCCTTAACATGTAAATCAAAGTATGCCACGTTAAAAGGAATGCTATAAAAAATCTCCATTAATAAGTCAAATATCAATAATAATGGACTAAGCGCATCACAAACGATGAAGATGCTATACTATTTATCTTAGTAGATATATTGCTCGCTATTCAATCCAATGTAATATTGTTGCCTAGCTGTTGCCCGCGACTTCGTACGCGTTACGCTACTAAATGTGTAGGTAACCTAGAAATAAATCTAAACTCGCTGTTGGAACTTGACTTGACACCCCATTTTATCCCATGGGACTTGATTTATGGAATAAAAAGTAAATTATGTGTTAATTCAGGTTATAATATACATATATACTAAATTTCATCGAAATCTGCTCAGCCGTTACGACGTGATTGAGTAACAAACAAATAAATAATCAAACATCCTAACATTCACATTTATAATACAGTGTAAACTCTATATAACGACACTCAAGGGACTGAGCATATTTTGACGTTATAGAGAGTTGTCGTTAAATGGAGAGAACTTTTTCGTCAATACACAGTGATTTTCTCTTACTAGCCATGTTTACAATTTGAAAGTTTGTGAGCTACTAAGAATATGACAACGTATAGATAAAATCCATCTCTTCTACTAACAACAGTCTGCAGCTACACGTGCAAGCAATCCCATTTAGTAAACAAAAGAACGGATTTCTTAGAAAGTTTGGTGTGTATGATGCCGACAGTCAAGTTTATTATGGTCTAGAATAATAAAACGACAAAAGGATATACACAGCTGCGCAGTTTTTACTAATTTGGCAACTTAAAAAGAACTTTTTATTACAAATTGTTGTCGTTATTGAGAGTGGGTGTAATGCTATACAGAGTGTACCATTGTATGCAAGACAAGCTAAACCAACCAAAGCCGAGTGATTTCGACGCTTTAGAGAGTTTGTCGTTAAAACGAGTGACGTTACATGGAGTTTACACTGTATTAGTGTGATGTGATTTTCACCGTATGGATGGTCCTTGCATCGCAAGGTGTGCGATATTTTATGTTAACATTAAGTTTTATATCATCTTCATCGCGTGCGACGCGCTTACGTACTAAGTATAACAATTTACTTCAACTAACAAATTTAGCAATTTATATACTTAAACAAAATATTTACGGTAAAACTCCAGAAAAATGCAAAAGTAATAAGTCAAACATAATAAAGATCCCTTCGCGTACAAGATATACGTACACGCAGCCGTCTAGCTAAGGAACTCCAAACGAATTTATCTACCTTGCTATAGTCGATAGCTATAGCAGCTGACCAACTTCTAATGCTAGGTACTCGCATGCGGTCTTACTCTGACGAGCAAACCCGTCGAGTAACAACTACGGTTCGGGTTCTACGTACACACATTCAGCATTAATCCTATCGAGCGGCGCGACGCTCAGTATTCACCGAACCGTTCGACCCAAACGATGTCTGTTCAACAAAGCAGAGAGCGGCTGCATTTAGCAAGTCTCGCATTTCTTAATTTATAAAAGAATTAAAGCAAATCATCATCATCAGCCGGGAGACGTCCACTGCTGAACATAGGCCTCCCCCTTAGATCGCCACAACGAGCGGTTGGTAGCCGTTTGCGCCCAACGGCTCCCCGCGATTCTTACTAGATCGTCGGTCCACCTTGTGGGGGGCCGGCCTACGCTGCGTCTTCCAGTCCGTGGTCTCCACTCGAGAACCTTTCTTCCCCAACGGTTATCGGTTCTACGAGCGATGTGGCCTGCCCATCGCCTCTTCAACTTGCTAGTTTTGAGAGCTATGTCGGCAACTTTAGTTCGTCTGCGGATTTCTTCATTGCGGATTTTGTCACGCAAAGAGACCCCGAGCATAGCCCTCTCCATAGCTCGTTGAGCGACCTTGAGCTTGGTCATGAGGTCATGAGTAAAGGACCACGTTTCAGTGCCATAGGTCATCACTGGCAACACACACTGGTTGAAGACTTTTGTCTTCAGGCTCTAGGGAATTTTGGACGAGATGATATCGCGAAGTTTCCCGAACGCTGCCCAGCCGAGTTGGATTCTTCGTGCGACCTTTTTGTTGAAGTTGGACTTACCTATTTGGACAGTTTGTCCTAGGTATACATATTCGTCGACAACTTCGAGAGTATCGCCCCAACAACTACCGGTACGGGTGCAACATGAATATTTGACATGATTTTCGTCTTATCCATATTCATTTTAAGACCCACCTGTTGGGAGACTTACCGAGTTCCTCGAGCGATTCGGCCATAATGACTATATCATCGGCAAAACGAAGGTGAGTGATGTATTCGCCATTGATATTGATGCCAAGTCTGTCCCAGGCCAAGAGTTTGAAAGTTTAAAGAAAATAAAAGGAACAAACCTAAAAAGACGTACTGGGTACAAGATTGGTTAGAACGCCGCCCTGATTACCGTCATGTGAACTTGATTAAAGAGCTGTTTAACGAACGTTATAGCAATTATTTAAGGATGCCTGAAATGCTATATAAACAACTACTTTCCATGATTTCCCTATGCAATGTCTATATAAGTGTATAAATTCCTCCTTAAACCCTTTAAAATTCACTCCTAAATCCGTTTCCAAATAAACACGTATTTTCACTAAGCTCAACAATGGCGGACTGACGCTCGAGTCGCCCGACAACTTCGGATACGTACACACGCCCGAGTCAAGCTCGACGGCTCGCTTCGAGCAGGTACGAAGGAAATTACTTTTATTTAATTCCATCGAGCCGGCTCGATGCGAGCCTTCGAGTTGTGTGGTATGCGGTCCACTCGTTGATTTTTATTCCTTTTAGAGTAAAATTATCGAATAATATCGAATGTGGGTACGGAGCTTAAGTCGTACCGCTCTTTGTACGGTCGTGGTCGTCATGTCAGGGCTGTGGCGCGCTTTACTACCCTTCGCCACTTCTCTCACACCGCTATTCAAGGGAACATCTTTTACAATAATGACTACTGAGATTTCTACCAAATCTAACAAAGACAAGCTTGCAAATTCCAGCGTACAAACAAAAAAGACTCATTTAAATCAATCCATCAATGCGATTTTTTGAGAAACACATTTAACCCATCTATCTGTTTATTTCAAAGTCAGAAGCACCCCTTATCGTTCTTTACTCCTACAACTGACTACAACGACGCATCATTAGTGAGAAGGAGATCAATAATTTCCATTAATAAATATTAGAAAAAGTCCCGTTTCAATCAAAAGGTCCTAAACGAGTAATCTTTTCACGGCAATCATTGCATTGTCGGCAATTTTGTGTTAAATGACCAGAAAATATTAAGAGCATTACGAACATATTGCCGTAGCATTGCCGAAACTACTCATCGGCAACCTATTGCCGTGAAAATGTAGCTCATTGTCCGTCAATTAAATGGCATAAGGCGATGCCTCTATACAGGTTGTTTGATAATATACTGACGATATTCAAGTGACGGTTTTTAAAAACATAAAAAAAAACTTCTCGAAAAAAAAACTACTAGTTATATTAACAAATTAAAAAAATAGACTAATTTTAGGTGATTAATTCAACATCCAACTACTCTAGCAATCGACATCCAAAGATAAAGGCCGATTTGATATATCTTTAGAAAAGCAAAATATATCTCGAAACGTCACCAATATTGCATAAGTTTACTAAAGTGTTTGTTTTTATATGCCAAAATAAATTTCACATTCCTACGGTAAACATTTCACAAATGTATTTATTATGCTCATCAAATTAACACCTTTCATTTTTGTGCGTATATTATCAAATACCCTATAGACCGTGTTACGACCGAAAGTAGACTACAGTTAAAATTACTGAAATACCCAGCTACATTCAAACGCGACTGTGACTCACCCTCGTAGAGGGTCTACGAAACGCTACGGCGTAGCTCGTAGCGGCGTTTTATCATTATGTCACGTGTAAGCCTGGGCTCGTGAGTAGATCCATCATCGATTGAAATCGTGTAAAAGAGTATTTAGTAGCATTAGGTATTCGATTACCTTCGAAGCTACACTCGTACATCTTGTAAGGACACGGATGAAGCCGGATACTAAATAAATAAATATTGCTGGACATTTCACACAGCGCTTTCTAGCCCCAAAATAAGCATAGCTTATACTATGGGAACCAGATAACTGATAGAATACTTATATACATTTATGAAGTAAAGTTTCTTTACGCAGGCTTGACTTGGGGAGTAAGCTGGTGAATGCGTTACGAAAAGTGCGAACGGAAGTTGAGAGGGAGATATAAGTTAGTCAAGATAGATAGAGAGAGAGAGAGAGTTACGATTCATATATTACTGTAGGGGCAAGAGTGAGAGAGGTGCGCGCGCATATTTTCTTTCTCTCTTCCTCTCATAGTTAGTGCATGAAATATACATAAATATCTCAGTCAGTAGTTCGTTCTATTATTTTTCATAATTTCATTTCGTTCTTGAACAAATTTATAAATTAATATTTTGAAAAATAAGTTTTACTTCAGTCGTGTGGTCTAAAGCACACTCAATAAGGTTTTTTTTGTAAATACTTACTGTGATATATAGAGAAACAACCAGACCCGGAACAAATATCTGTAGATCATGCAAACATTTGTTCCGCGGCGAGAATCGAACCCGCTACCTCCTGCGTCTCAGCCGGATATTCGTTCACTGCGCCACGGAGGTCGTCGATTATACTATACCATTACCATATTTTGAATCCCCGGAGCAAAAACTGTGGAGTTATAAGTTTGACGCCTATGTCTGTGTAGCTGTAAGTGTGTCTGTCTGTGGCATCGTAGTTCGCAAACGAATGTAACGATTTGGAAGCTAGTTTAACTGGCTTCTTAGCTATGTCAGTTTTTAACACTCGACACTTAAAAATGGGAGAGGATGGTTTATTAAATTTTGTAAAAACTTAATGTTTTGTAAAATGGACCAAAGACATTGTAACGCAGGAGGTCAGTCATGATTTTTGTTTCTCGACTAAATTAAGTTCAACGGTCGAACTAGTAAGAACAAACGGATGAAACGACTCCGAACTGTTTCAGCTTCTTGTGGGAATTATCACACAAAATATGGCAGTGCTGGGAGGACTTAATGCTAATAGCATAATCTACCAGTCATCGTCAGTGACATACGAGGAAAATTTCGGGAATCAAGGAAGTGACACAACATTACTATTTAAAAATGTATTTATTGCTTTTCAAAGTATTCTCCGCGAAATTTGACACATTTTTCCATACTATGGAACCAATCATTGCAGCAACCATTCCATTCGGAAGTTGGGGTCTCCAAAATGGCCGTTTTGTAGGCGTCCACAGCTTCTTCAGGTGATGAAAATCTCTGACCACGCAATTTATTCTTTATTTTAGGGAAAGTATAGAAATCATTAGGGCTTAGGTCGGGGCTGTACGGCGGATGGTCTAATAATTCTATGTTTTCTTGCTCTAAAAACTCTTTTGTTCTGTGCGCGGTGTGAGAACTCGCATTGTCGTGATGGAGGATGATGCGGCGGTTGCAGTTCTCTTTACGGAGTTCAGAAACGACCTGTGGCAAACAAATACTAGCATACCATTCTGCATTAACCGTTCTTTTTCCCTCAAGAGGAATAGTCGCAACATGGCCGGTTTTGGAGACAAACGTGGCCACCATTTTTTTTGCAACACTCCGTGAACGAACAATTTTTGTTGGCTTTAACTCATTTTCGAACACCCAAACTCGTGACTGGTTTTTTTTTTCGGGTTCGTACGCATATATACAGGATTCGTCACCAGATACGATGTTGTATACAGCATTTGAGGATCCTGCGTGGAATCTTTCGAGAGTTCTGACGCACCAAGTAACGCGAGCCGCTTTTTGCTCTTCACAGAGCAAATGCGGTATCCATCGGGAAAACAACTTTTTACACCTAATTGTTCATGCAAGATTATTTGTATTTGACTTATGCCAATGTCTAAAGTTGCTTGATATTCGCGGTATGTCACATGTCGATCTTCCTCAATCAGCTTACGCACAGCATCAACCCTTTCTTGGGTAACTGCAGTTTTTGGACGACCTTGACGGGGATCATCACTGAGCTTGACACGTCCACGGAAATTCAGCAAATCAGCGATAAATTGTGGTTTTAGATGGGGCTTCATCACCAAATGCTGAAATCATCCGGTTAACACACTGTTTTTGTGTTAAACCACTTCGAAAGTCATAATAAATCATCGCTCTTGAATTTTCTCGAGTCAATTCCATTTTCTCAACAACTAAACAAGTTTGACAAGACCTTGTGACAAGACCGAGAATATGTTTTTTAAATAAATAAATGGTATTCGATTTTTAAAACCAAGGAGTTTTCAATTAAAAAGATTTTAATATGACAGGAACAGTGGAAATATTCCATTCCCGATACTTTTATTGCAGCCTATGTATCAGTGAGAGAATTGTAAAAGTCCGTTTAGTAGTCTGTGATTATTACCCCCTACAAACATACAAACAACAAACTTTACATAATTATCGATTAAAACGGGTATTTATCACGTATGTACCTATTTTATTTGTTATCTCGAAATTTCGGCTGTGTTGCAACAGTCATGGTCTCGGGCTCTCATGGTCTCATGTCAGTCAGCCCGGGACCATGACTGTTGCTACACAGCCGAAACGTCGGGATAACAAATAAAAAAGGTACATACGCGATAAATACCCGTTTTAATCAGTTTTTATGTACAGTGATCGTGAAAGTTTGAAAAATACTAACAAACTTTACCACTTTATTATATTACTAGCTGACCAGCCTCCGGCTTTGCACGCATAGTTTGTCAATAAAAACATTATCTTCCTTCTGCGCAGTCGGGTAAAAAGTAGCCTATGTTACTCAGGGAGGATGTAGCATTCTAATGGTGAAATAATTTTTGAAATCGGACCAGTAGTTTTTGAGTTTATTCGTTACAAACATACACACAAAAATACAAATCTTTCCTCTTTATAATATTAGTATAGATTAGTGGGAGAAGGGCAGGCCTTTTGTGTGGGACGCCACGTGCGTCGATACCCTCGCGCCATCTCATCTGTCTGGTACAGCAGTTGAGGCCGGTGCAGCGGCAAATTTAGCCGAAGATCTCAAGTGGCGCAAATATGGAAGTCTCGACAGAGCTTACGTGTTTAAGCCATTTGGGGTCAAGACCCTGGGTCCATGGAGTACCGGGGCCCATCGCATTTTCAAAATTATTTCTGGGCGTCCGTCTGGTCGAAGCGACGTGTGATTCGAGAGCGGGTGCTGATCTGGATCAACGCATAAGCATTGCAATTCAGCAGGGCAATGCAGCCAGTGTCTTGGGTACACTTCCCCCTAGTAGTGATCAAATGTTTCTTTTGTATTTTAGTCATGTAAATATTTATTGTTATTAAAGGCATTATGCCCCCAAAAAATATTCTGAGTATATGCAGACAAAGAAATGATAATTATCCTAGATAGGTATAAACGGCATCTGTCCACAAAGGTTGCCTGGAAGAGATGACTCTCGGTGCCAAGGCCGTCAATCTTATTACCATTTTAGAAAAACCTAATGCTAATATTGTTTCTGTATGGTCATAAAATTAAGAATGATATCGACGTTAGATTTATTGAACAGATATCTAAGTTGTATGGACTTTGAAAACAAGTGCCTTCAAGCCAAGTTCAACGAACTGAAAATCCAAATTTTGCGAGATAACAAATGAACAACTGAGCTATTCCCAGATAAGGGCTTAAAGTTATCGATATCGCCGAGCTTTTATTGTCCATTCTAAAATGCTCAATCGGCGATAGGTACCTTGGGGATTTGAGGTGAGCAGCAGAATATCGAATTTCGACAGACATTGCTATTATTTTATTTTTTACTGAAATATGTCAGTATAAATGCATGTAGCTACACTAATATTATAAATTCGAAAGAAACTCTCTCTGTCCGTCTGTTAGATACTTTTTCACGAAGGAATGCCTGGGCCGATTACGATGAAACTTTGTATAAGTATAGGTTTTGACCTGAATTGAGACCGGCTAGATAGATTATTCGTTAGTTCACACTATAAACAATACAATTTAAAAGAACAAACGTAAACCTATGTGATACAATTTGGCGGTCTTATCGCTAAATAGCTGTTTTTTATTGAAAGTCGAATGTATGTATAGCAGTATTGTACATTATTAGCAATGTAAGCCGGCTCTGAGTGACGGAAAAACAACCTGATAAAGGGAACTGGGAGCCGTTGGGTGCTGGCCGCACTGATCCATTGCGGTAAATAAATTCAAAAAAATCCAATTGTTCTCTATAAAATAATGCCGGGTTCCTCTATCCGTCAGTAACGAGCTACGACTCGTTTCTTCTTGAAAACGTGTCTAATGTTTGACACTAGTTTGACACTTTTTCAAGGAGATACGTGTCGCAGTCGGTTACCAACGGATATAGGAACCCACCACGTCTACAGTTTTGAGACATCATCAATAATCACCGATGCGCGCAGAGCGTGGATGATCGGTTGCTAAACGCCTACGTCCATTGTGAGACTGTTACAATGATGACAATGACTAAGAATCGAACCACTAAAACGAACACTGCCCAAACAAACAATACTCAGCCAAAAGTAAATCTCTCAATAAACATGAATCGTTCAATAATCCGCACCAATAAAAACTCCACGTCTCGCAAAACTCCCAAATAACGTCCCATCGATCCCCTCTGTCGCCATTACTCTTCTATTCTCCCCCGAATTTATTCCTCTCCTTTTGTTTTCATAACATGAACTATACGGAGTCGGGAAAACATGGAAAACAATGTTTTGTACTCTAAGCTGTTTTGTATCACTCCGCTAAAGTTGGACGTTTGTCTCTGATGCTAAATATTGATGGCTTTCGTGGCTATTTTGTTTTGTTCGCGCAACGGCGACAGTAGCTTTGGAGATTGTTGCTATGTCATAGTCGTTTTTAAACTTTTGTTTTCCTTCGTTTGTTTACATAAATCATATCTATTAAAAAAATCAAAATCAAAATGTTTTTATTTCTGTATTTATAGAACTTTAACAAAGTTGTTGGGATCTTCTTTTAAGTATATTATACTTGTGTCAGAAGACCCATCTATGTCTATCGCCTGTTGTTTATACAACCCGTTTTGTTGTACGGCATTAATTTAAAACACACATACGGGGTCGTATTTTATGATTTTAGAGGTGGGTTTAATGCCGGTAGCTTGAATATGTATCCAGTAATCGATACATTTCCAATAAACAATTTTTAACGTAAATCGGCGGCGCCTTTGCGACGATGCCGATTCATTGATATTTTAAAACTTGATATTAAGGTTGTTTGAAAATATAACATTTTTTTATATGAATTTGGAAATTTACAACAATACTAGCCAGGTAAAACTAATGCCTTACCTGTGTTTTTATTTAATATCGTACCGCTGCTGTGAACATGTTTTCTTTTCATAACACAGATAGATCTTCGTTTGTTCATTATCGCACTAGATGGTAAGTGATAATATGGTCTAAGATGAAGCACGAAGATCTAAGAAGGCCCTATTCACTACCTTAACGAGATTTTGTTTGTAGTATTCAGGAAAGACGGACGACGCGACCGGCGGTTCCATTCCTTAGTTATATTCCTTTGATGTTTTCTTATAATGGTGTGCAAAAAAGATATTATCTATCTTTCTTTAGCCTTAACCTAAAAATAAAGAATTGATATAAACGTTTGCGTAAATGATTTGAATTTAAAATGTTTTAACACCACCTGCTCGACAATGTCAAATTACTACGGCTGTGCTGGGAGTAGGTATAGTTGTACTGAATTTCATTACGCTCTCGGTGGCATAATGTGATTTGAATTTGGAACCTCATCTGTATTAAAATTTGAACCAAAGAGACCCACACAATAAGAACTTATTCGTTAATCGAACTAACCTCTGCACATAATGTGCCAACCTGGATTTGATTTTTATTGTCTCCCAGAAAGTGTGAAAAGTAGAGTTTTCTCCAGGTGGATAAAGCTGTATGCATCTTGAGCGTGCTTATATCCCGCTCTGCACTCAGGATTCTAATATCCCTCGCTCAGGTCGTGAGCTAACTCTAGAATCCGTCGTTACGTTTGAGATTCAATATAGCGCCCGCGACGCAAGACACTGCTTTATAAAGCAGTGTCTTAAAAGAGGTGATATATCCCCGCAATTAATAATCTACCATTAAACAGAAACAACGCACCTGAAAGTGCAGGGTAGGACCCTCTAGATGTAAAGACGAACTAACGAAAGTTGCCGTCGGTTGTTCTATGAATCTATGGCAGTGGAACTCCTATGTTTTATTCGTTGATGATGATGATGTACTTGTAAGCCTTATGTACTTGTTGCTTTTTGAAGTTTTATATAGGTAGTTATCTTTGTTTCTTTTGTTGAGTACAATCAATTATTGCAATTTAATCTTTATTAGACATTAATGAATTAATGAAATACTCTTAATAATACACACCAAATAAAAATACAGTAATATTGGGAAAAAACATTAAACAAAGGCACAATGGGCGGTCTTATCGCTAAAAGCGATCTCTTCCAGACAACCTTTGGATGGAGAGGATAAAGAAAATCAAAAGACGGCGGTGTAAGAGTACCTACAGACATAAACAGAACCCACAAAATAAAATATATCTATTGATTATACTAATAAACATTAACTAAATAAAGATTACTAATTATGCCGATAATAAGTAGTTATTTCTTCTAAAATATAACACAGATAAGAGGGCTTGTATTAGATGGATTTGTCACTTCTGCCCACCCTCAAAGGGGTAATACTCAGTTCTTACATAATCAACCAGCTGCCTCATTCGCCTACATTGATAACCGAGCACTAGTTGGATTACCACAACTATTTTAGTTAGAACGCAAGTTGCACAGAATCCCCATCTTCTCGAGCGAAGCCGCTACTAACAGAATTGTAGTAACTTTGTAATTCAGTCAGGATATGTTGATGTATGTGGGTAGATTTAATTTTCGCCATTGGTTAGGAAGTTAGATTACCACTTGCTGTGAAAGAGTTTGATGATTTTAAACAAGTAACCGGTCTAATGTAGGGTAATTGAATAAACATGTTATACTGTGCACAATGTATAGTAATTCTACTAATATTATAAACGCGAAAGTTTGTATGTATGGATGTTTGTTACTCTTTCACGCCGGAAAGGCTGAACCGATTGCGATGAAATTTAGTATGTACGTAGATCATAACCTGGATTAACTAACACATAGGCTACTTTTTATTGGCAAACCACGCGTGCGAAGCCGCTGGCAGCAGCTAGTATTATATATAGCCGGCGCAGGCTACCCGACAACACATTTGCTCGTCTTGTACAGAGAATACAGAATGCTTGCTGTCGGTTCTGCTACAATATCCCGCCGCGAACGCATATAACACCATATATAAATAACTCTTCTACTCTTAACATGGCTTCGCGGCGAGATTTACATCTAGGAGTAATGGTACATAGTGTCATGATATCTGAGATGCCAGAGTATTTGTACGCCAAGCTTAACCGATCAAAGACTAAGTACAGTTTATTTATACATTTTTATAATTTATGTATGTAGGTATGACAATATATATATATATATATATCTTAATATTAATATTTATTTAATTGTATAATTATATTATTTAATATAATTAAGCATTTTATTTTATATTAACTATATTTTTTATAAATTGTAATATATGCTTGTTTTTTTTTTTTAAATGATTCTAAAAAAAAATCTTATGCCGCCGTCCTTATTTGTTCATATAGATCCTGTCCATCCAAAGGTTGCCTGGAAGAGAACGCTTTTAGCGATAAGGCCGCCCACTGTACCTATGATTTAAAATTGTATTTTCTTTTATATGTTTGTATTTAATGGTGTGCAATAAAGAAATTATCTAATCTAATCTAATCTACAGTTCGAGACCAACCCGTGACTTGCTACATTACAGTAAGCATAAAACTGTAGCGTTTAGGGGCAGTTTTCGGCTACTAAAATCAAAATTTGCATTTAAAAAACATTATAGGAAACATTTAATAGAAAAACAAAAAACTGGGTTGTCTGGTACAAATTGTTATATAGCGCCGTTCACTTGCTGACGCAAGGGTTAAGTTTCTAGTATATTTATATTTATTCGTATTATTATTTATAATTTACACTCTAACATTTCTTATCATTATTATTATTCCTTACATAATATATTTATTTCTTCTATCTACTTATCATAATTATCTAATTAAGCCTATCATAATTGTATGCAAACACATTCGTTCTTACGAGTTCTAATGACTTGCCTAAAAAAGGTTTCTGCAGAATAACAGCGCCGAGCTGTCGATCGGCGGCGAGGCATAATGCTGAGCTGGAACCCATTTGCTGCAGTAGCACATACACACCTACTCGCCTCTTTTTAATTTTTCCCTGACTATATTGTAAATTTATTATTTCATTCTATTGTTTGTATGTTTGTTGTAATTTCTGTTTTCTTTTACTTGTGCTTTCTCTTTGATGTTATACCCTTTAATTGTATTGTGTGAGTTTGTGTGTGCTGTGGTAGCAAATAAATGTCTGTCTATGTCTGTCTACATTTAGCTTTCACACGACCCGGATTTTGTATTCAGCAGCGTGTAAACCGTCAACGCGAGTAAAATCGCATATTGACTGCATACATAATTTAATTTTCTCTCTTCTCTAAGAATGGAACGTGAACAATTAATTGAAATGTGGATTTTGTACCGAAGATACCGCCGCAACAAAAGGAAGTCAAGAAATTATTGGGTTCATCCGAATAACATGAAAAGAGACCAGTGTGGAGCATTCTATACCTTATTTCCAATAATAAAACATAGGTATCTATCTCCATTTTGCAACGAATTAAGTAGGTACTATTTACGACACGAGAGTGTCAGACAAAACGAGTCGCGCTCTCCGTGGTTGTACCTGCGCGACTGGCCGGTCGGTACGTATGAAAGCTTACAGCGTGTTCCATACACTACTGTGAGTCCGGCCGTCGGCTAACCGGTAGGCAGCGACCGGACACAAAGTGGTGGATCCGGCGTGCACCCGGCGACCGCTTGCCGGCCAAATTACGCCAGTACGTGTGAAAGCTAACGTACACGGCCATACACTTCGCCGCCGGGTAGCCGGCGCCAGCTACCCGGCAACCGGGACTTGTGAAAAGATACTTACGATGATATTTTTTATAAATTAATGTATAACATCATTTATACAATTTATGTTTGCATTCCGAGTTAAACGGATAAGTTTGTGAAACGAATCAATCTTAAATATGTCTAATACCTTTATAGAGTCTGTTAAATGAAAGTAGACCCTGAAAAATCGCGGCAAATTCAAAAAATATCAGCGTGGCAACCCAAACATTAGGGAATAATAATGATGCCACACTCCGATTCTCATTTTCCCTAATCTGTTGAAAAAAAGTCAAGAGTACCTACCTTAAACGGACGGCCGGAAAAATAGGCAAAAACTGCCTCTTCCCGAAGATGTAGGAGCCACGGATGACCATTTCCCATGAATCTGACTTACTTCTTTCGTTTAAGTCACTCTCATAATATTCTTCAAATAGCGACCTATTTCCGTGGCTCCTACCTACATCTTCGGGAAAAGGCATTTTTTGCCTATTTTTCGGGTTCAGAATGACAAAACCTATAAAATAGTTCAATATTATTAATCTGCAGTTGATAAGAGTGGGTTACAATTCGTTATTATTATAGTTATTTATAGTACGTGCAATTATTATTTTATACCACCCTAAATTTACCCAGCTGTATAACATAGCGTCCGTAGGTGGAAACACTAGTATAGTAGTATTGCCATGTAAAAAGTTACGAAAAAATGCGAGTGCCTACTTTCGTTTGACAGACTCTACATCCATGGTTCCAGCAAAATAAATTATTTTATTTCATTATTGAATAGAAATAAATACAAATTATTGATCTGGATTACGGCCACAGTCGTTCCTCTCTGTCAACTATTTACAAATTTTCCCTGTATGTAAAGACGATTTTAAATAGGTTACCGTTGGAACTAGTGTTGCCGGGTATCCCGATTTTTAGGGGTGACACGGTCTGATTCACCCTTGATCGGGGGCTCCTTAATCCGTATTTATTTATTATTGTTGGATAGATCTGTGGGGGGGAGGGGGGAGGGGGGGGGGGGGGGGGGAGGAGAAATACCTACTTTTTTATAAGGGATACATTTCATAACAGAAATAATTACATGACTGACCATCCGATCAAAATAAATGATGATTCACAAAAAAAAACAGTTCTATTTGTAGCCATTGTAGTTGTTCCGATTTGAAAATCAAAACCTCGATTATTTTAACCTTCCGTTCCGAAATATGACACACTGTACCTGGCATCACTAGTTAGAAACCTCTCAGCCTTATCAATTGAAGACTAGTCCGTTACAGTAGACAAGGGATATCAATTATCCAGACCGTACGAATATGCCATTACAAGAGTTCTGTAACTTTATGGCGTTGTTCGAAGCTGTTATGTTACTGTGCTCTTATGAAGGACTCATGAACAGGGATTTGGACTTGCATATTTACATATTATACCAAATACTCAGCTAATATGAAATAAGCTAAGACAATATTGTGTGTACGATGGTACCTTGTTTCTAACTATCAAAGGCATTAGTCTTTATGAGTAATAATTAACATCGGTTTTTGCAACTTAAAAGCAAATAAACTCACTTCTGACACTATGTCTCAAATTACAGGTACATGAGACTTATCAGACTTATCATTCGAATCCCATGACTATAATACACGAAATAAGGAAAATGTTGTCGCCCCTCGTTGTAGACTGGCCAAAACATTAAATAGCTTTATGTATGTATCTATAAAATTGTATAATAAAATTCCCATTGACATTAGAAATAAATCAGACGTTGAATTTTTTTAATTGTATAAAAAAAACATTTATTACATAAAAGTTATTATAATATTGACGAGGCTTTGTCCGGTAAATACATTTTTTGTGTTGAATGACTATAGTTTTGTAGTTGATGTAGACTAAGTAGTAAGATAAGATAAGATAAGATAAGATAACTCTTTATTGTACACCAAAGTAAAATACAGAACATAAGTCTTACAAATAGATTTAGTACAATGGGCGGTCTTATCGCTAAAAGCTAGTAATCCTAAGTAATTATCGCTAGTAATTACTTAAACATTTATTTATATGTATGATACAGTTTTTTTTAATTAATAATAATATAATTTATAATAATAATTTGATTTTAACTTTAACTGTAGTAATTTTAATCTGTGTTAGTATTACCCGTGCGCGATAAGTTGGGACCTGAGCGCGGTGACGTCATATTGGCGTGTTTGTACCGCCCGCGCCCGCAAAAAAGCCAACATAACAAGCAGCCGCCCGCGGCTTCGTCTTTGTTTTTTTAACCTAATTTATTATGTTACTCAGGGAGGACGCTGCTTTTTATCTAATCTTTTTTACACTATTTGAATAAAATAAAAATACAATGTATAAGTTTATACATTTATTAGTAGAAGTACCTGGTGTCGGTGAAGTTTTTTGTAAGCGCTTGGCTTCGTTTTTTATTCTCATCAACGTGGTTTTCGATATTCCCGTTGCCATGCATGTTCGTTTTACTGCCTGGTCAACAGGTAAACAAAACTGATTGTTTCGTTTTTCGTTTTCAAAAAACTCTAACACTTTTAGCACGAGGTTTCTTTCTCCGCTATGCAAAGGTTTACCCTTCATAATGATAACAAAAACACTTAACAAGAACTATAACAACAAAAACTACAACAACAAAACAATGACACAAACTATAACAACAAAAACTACAACAACAAAACAATAACACAAACGAAAACTAAAAGAATTCCAGAGCGCGTCGTTACGTGACGTAAGCCAGTACGAGACTAAAAACCCTAGTAAAAAATAGTGATGCGAACGGTACAATACGGGCGCCATCGGGGAAGTGCAGGGGAAGCGGTCGGGGAGTCGCATTCCTAGCAGGTCCCAAGTTATCGCGCACGAGTAATATATAAGAATTAATTATTTTACATAACCAACAAACTGTCTGCCATATCTAAGTGCATGTAAAATGTGTAAAGAGCAAATAAATGACTATTATGACTATTATCAGGTATATGTCTCAGGGTGAAAATAGATACCTTTGGTGGTTCATATGTCCACAGCCTACGGTACCCAAGTTGGCCGTAAAAGTACATTGTTATACAAGGGCTGTAAGCGGTCCATTGTACACCCGAGACATTTTGTCTAATCGAGGGTGTTATTGATCACTTAAACCCGAGTATAACACATAAATTTTCATCACGAATGCAAAGAAATTAAAAGAGTATATTTATGGTGTTTGATAATACACGCACAAAAATAAAAGGGGTTATTTAGATCTAAACTAATATTCATATAATATTCTCAATCGAGTCTCCCAACGGGTAGGACTTAAAATGAACATGGACAAGACGAAAATTATGTCGAATATCCATGTCGTCCCTGCCCCAGTTATGG
Organism: Philereme vetulata; assembly: GCA_918857605.2. Taxonomy (NCBI): domain Eukaryota; kingdom Metazoa; phylum Arthropoda; class Insecta; order Lepidoptera; family Geometridae; genus Philereme; species Philereme vetulata. Next base: position 1,172,580 of record OU975463.1, on the reverse strand, counting down.
TTGAGAACTCGGCTTTTGAAGTTGTCGACGCGAATGTATACCTAGGACAAACAGTCCCATTAGGTAGGTCCAACTTCGAGAAAGAGGTCAATCGTCGAATCCAACTCGGATGGGCAGGGTTTGGGAAACTTCGCAACGTCTTTTCGTCCAACATACCTCAGTGCTTTAAGACGAAAGTCTTCAATCAGTGTGTGTTACCAGTGATGACATATGGAACCGAGACGTGGTCCTTCACTATTGGCCTTATGAATAAGCTCAGAGTCGCTCAACGAGCTATGGAGAGGGCTATGCTCAGGGTTTCTCTACGGGATCGAATCAGAAATGAGGAGATACGGAGAACTCAAGTCATCGACATAGCCCGACGGATTAGCACGTTGAAGTGGCAATGGGCAGGCCATATAGCGCACAGAACAGATGGCCGTTGGGGCCGGAAGGTTCTCGAGTGGAGGCCACGGACCGGCAAGCGCAGCGTAGGTCGTCCACCTACAAGATGGGCAGACCGCAGGTCGGCGTTGGATGCAGGCCGCTTCCAACCGCAGTTCCTGGAGATCAATGAGGGAGGCCTTTGTCCAGCAGTGGACGTCCTACGGCTGATATGATGACGATGATACTAATATTATAAAGAGGAAAGATTTGTTTCTTTGTTTGTCTGTATTGAATAGGCTCCGAAACAACTGGACCGATTTAAAAAAATATTTCACTGTTGAAGCTACACTATCCCCGGGTGACATAGACTACTTTTTACCCAACTACGCAGAAGGAGGGTAATGTTTTTATTGAAAAACTACGCGAGCGAAGCTGCGAATTGGTCAGCTAGTCATAAATAAATATGTGAAAAATTTACCATCGAAGAATGAAATTTATTTTGGCATGTAAAAACAAACACTTTATTAAACTTATGTAGTGCTATTGCATAATGCTTGTCATCTAACCACAGATACTGTATTGGTGACGTCTCGAGATATCTCTTGTTGTCCCTTTCTAACCCAAAAACCGCAGCCATTTCCGAAAGAGATAACAAATCGGCCTTTATTTTTGGATTTAGATTGCAAGAGAAGGCAGTAAGTTGTATATCGAATTAATCACCTAAACTTAGTCGATTTTGATTTTCTTTAAAATTTGTTAATATAACTAGTAGTATTTTTTTCGAGAGTTCTTTTTTATGTTTTGAGAAACCTGTATAAACAGTTTTATACTAAAATGAAAATTTGAGTTCTTGGTATCGATTGTTTTTTGTTTTTCATTATTAGTCTATGCCTCTTTCATATAAAAATGAGGATTTGTCTTGGAGGTTTTATTTCATTTTAGCATATTATGAATGTGGCCTCCTTAATTATTAAATACAAATAAGGATTTGTAATAGAGATTGTATTTCATTTTTGCTTAAATATGAATGCAATGAGCCTAATTTATTTTTTTAATTGAACGAATTTACGAGCTGTTATCGTGTTTACAATGACCAACTTTCAGAGCTTATGTGATGAAAAATATATTTGCCATATTAGTGGTAAAAAAGAGTCAACATTGGTTCTTGGTAGTTTAATTACCTATCCAACCAAGTCTCAGCGTGGTAAAACTATTTGTTGGACAATGCTTCCATGTTACCAGTTACCATTTTAACAGCTTATGTCTAGCCGGAGATAATGATGTGTTCAATATTACCTTGACGAAATTCACAGATACTGTCTTGCATTTTCTCAGTAGGACCTACCTAGTCTACGTGTGAATAACTTTAATGGTCCCTTTGGTGTTATACTGTGGGTGTGTAAAAATTAAAATATAAGAAAAACAAAAAAAAAATCTAGTTCACATTTTTTATTGACCCAGAGAGCGAAGCGAGCGAAGCATCTCAGTTTCGACATTGGCCAAAAAATTATTATGTCCGGCTGTCTGTCTGTTCTCGCCTACAGGACGAACTTTTCAACCGATTTCGACAAAAAATGGCACACAAGGTTCTTGATTAATTGAAGGGTCTAAAATGAGAAGGCGTTAACTAACAATTTCATTATTTCGAGATAATCCACTCCAAACATTGGCGGACTAATATTGATATTCTACTATGAAAATTGTAATGAAACAGATTTGGTGGACGTTAATATGGTAAAATATGACTAATAATAATAATAATAATCCTCCTAGCCGATTTCGGCTACAGAGACTTGACTTTGTGATTATTGGCCTAGGTGTTTAGCCTGTATGTGGCTGATGTACCCTATTTTTGCGCTAAAAGTCCGGTTACAATGAACACAAGTTAAGGCGCCATTAATGTAGTTGTAATTGATATTAGCCGGCGGTCGACTTTTAAGCTGATCTCGTTTTAAGTCTAGTTCTTGCCTCCTTTCTTCTTCAAACTCGTACACTTTGTCCTGAACATGACGCCTCCATTCAGGTCGTTTTTCAGCGAGAGCCTCCCAGCGCGACGGATCGATACAACACCTCTTCATGTGCCTCTTCTGTACGTCTTTGAAACGTAGGAACTGACCTCCGCGTTTCCGCTTACCATGTTCTAGTTCACAGAAGAAAATGCGTTTCGCCCTTCGCTCATCAGACATCCGAGACAGGTGCCCGCACCAACGCAGCTGACGCCGCATCAAATATGCCTCTATGCCACAGACATTAGCCCGTCGTAGAACATCGGTATTACGGACCCGATCCGACCACTTGATGTTAAGAATGTCGCGGAGGCATTTCAGATGGAATCTGTCTAACGTGCGTATGTGTCTGCGATACAGGCACCATGTCTCTGACGAGTACAAGATGTTAGGAAGTACAATAGCCATATACACCTTAATCTTGGTACTCAATTTGATGTTATGGGAGCGAAATACCTGGACTCGTAGTTTACCAAAAGCAGCCATAGCGGAGCCAAGTCTGCTGTTGATCTCCGAGTCAAGGTCGCATTTTGTTGTTATGCTGCTTCCCAGATATCTGAATGTATCGACCTGTTTTATGGGCTTTCCATCGATTTGCAGATTCAGTGGAGCTTGGTTAACAGTGTCCATGGCCATCACCTCTGTCTTTGTAATATTAATTTTGAGGCCAAATCTACAGCACGCAGCGTCAAGCCGAGTCATCAAGTCCTGGAGTCCCTCAGAAGATTCCGCAACGAAACATAGGTCATCAGCATACATCAATTCGGTAATGAGGTCATACGATACCTTTGTGTGCGCTTTTAACCTAGCCAGGTTAAAGATACTGCCATCTGTGCGAAAACGTATGCGGATCCCTTCGGTGTTGGCTTGTAAAGTCTCCCTCACGACAACGGAAAAGTACAGAGCAAAAAGAGTGGGTGCTAATACACAGCCTTGTTTTACACCACAAGTGACAGGGAATTGCTCTGTCTGCTCACCATTGACGGTTACGCAACAAGTCATGTTGTCGTGAAGAAGTCTTATCAAGCGTATAAATTTGTCGGTGCAACCAAGTTTCGAAAGCACAATCCACAAAGCTTCGCGAGGTACACTGTCAAAAGCTTTCTCCAGATCAACAAAACAGAGAAACAGAGGTTGACACTGTTCCCTGCTTTTCTCTTGCAGTTGTCTAAGAGAGAATATGGCCTCGCATGTGCCGCGATTGGGTCTAAACCCAAATTGCGTTTCAGGCAATATACTTTCAGAGAGCTCCATAAGACGATTTAAGAGTACTCTGGCAAAAGTTTTTCCTGGAGTAGACAGAAGTGATATACCCCTATAAGAGTTGCAAACAGATCGATCACCTTTATTTTTATACAAAGAGCAAATTAGTGATACGCCAAAACTAGGAGGAACGAACTCCATTTCCCACATGCGCTGGAAAAATTGCCAAATCTTGTAGTGCAACTCATCTCCGCCATATTTTAATAGTTCTCCTGGTATGTTATCGATGCCGACAGCCTTATTGTTTTTCTGCGCTTTGATGGCGATGATAACTTCCTCAAGAGAAGGAGGCTGATCCAGATCTACGGCTTGTGGTAAGGCAGGAAGTGATGCTAAATAGTTTATGTCAGCAGAACGATCCACATTGAGTAAGCTGTTATAGTGTTCTGCCCAGCGAGTAAGAACTTCTCCTTTGCTTACCAGGAGGGTACCTGAAAGTGATTTCAGTGGTACGTTTACTCGATGTGGACTTCCTACTAACTTTTTAATCTCGTTAAAGAAATCGCCGAGTCTATTCGAATCAGCAAGCCACTGAATATAGCGAACCTTGTTCAGCCACCACTCATCTTTTGCGTTTCGAGTTAGTCTCCTTATTTGGCTCGTACTCTCCTTTATTTTTTCAGAAGCAGTTGTCTGATTTCCCTTTCGAAGGAGCTGGCGGTGTTTTTCTAGGGCGACTGTCAATGTATTATCATTTTCGTCAAACCAGTCTTCACAGACACGAGGTTTTTGGCCTAAGATCTCAGTAGCCGCATTGATGGTATTTGTAGTTAACAGTTTCCAGCCCTCGTCTAACTGTTCATCTTCGGGGTGTATGCCTGCTGTAAAGGTATTGACAGCTTCCCTGTAATTTGCCAATATTTCAGCAGACTCTAGCTTTTTCAGATGAAGACAGTTAGGCTTAGCCCTGCGAGGTCTACGGCAAGGGCTAAGACGCAAAAATAGTTTTGTAACAACAAGTCGGTGATCCGACCAACAGTTTGCGCCCCTCATTACTCTCGTTACTTTGACATCCGCTATATCCCGTTGACGGACTATAGCATAATCAATAAGATGCCAATGCTTGGACCTTGGGTGCATCCAGGTAGTTTTGTATTTATTTGGGAGTCTAAACATGGTATTGGTAATACCCAGATGAAATTGGGAACAGAGGCTTAGTAACAGTTGCCCATTACTGTTCATGTTACCAATGCCATGTCGCCCTATCACCCGAGGCCAAGCTTCAAAATCACGTCCGACGCGAGCATTAAAGTCGCCAAGAAGCAAAACTTTCTCACAGCGCCGGATTTTAGTCAGCACTTCTGACACTTCCTCATAAAATTTGTCCTTGACGTCATCACTTTTGTCGAGTGTTGGCGAATATACGCTGATAACATTTAAGTATTTATTGTTTCGAAGATGGAAACGTAAGGACATGACACGATCAGAGATAGCAACTGGATGTTCTTCCAACTTAGAGGCTAAAGTAGTTTTAATAGCAAAGCCTACTCCTGACCGTCTAGGCTCAGAAGCTGGTGTGCCTTTCCAGAAGAAAGTGTACCCACCACCACGTTCAACAAGCTCACCTTCGTCAGCTAGATGTGTTTCGCTGAGAGCGGCTATGTCGACGTCATAGCGTTTGAGCTCGCGAGCCACAATGGCGGTTTTACGTTCTGGGCAGAGGTTGTTGGGTCGGTCTAAAAGAGTACGTACATTCCACGCACCAAAAGTCATATTCATCTGCATGTTTTTAGATTTATTCTTATTGCGAGGAATGAGCGTTTGTTTGGGGCACCTTTTCTAGCCCCCTCCCCGGCTGAGCGAGGAAAGCAGTGCCTCTCTAAATAAAGCTGCTTTGTCTCAAAGAGTGCTGCCGAACCACACTGTCACCCCGATGCAGTGCTAGAGCGACCACTCTCCTCTCCTTAGGCCACCCGTGTCCAGGTATTAGACCAAGCCCAGGACTTTTTTAAACTCGGAATGACAAAGCCAAGTCAGATGCGCAGGATATATTAAGTTGCATAAGTGTGCGCGCCGTACACAGATGCACCCTCTCCTCCTTACTCCCCTTGACCCAGTGGAACGGAGAACCGCTACGACTGGAAGGGAACAGGACGCAGTATCTGGCAACGATAAAAACTCCTATCGCTACCTTCAGGCCTTCTACAGTTGCCTGGTTGCCTCGCCACTTGAGGTGGATTGCGTTGACGCCGAAGCAACGAGCACTAGCACGGGGAGTGACCGTGCCGACTCGAGGGCCGAAACACGCCGTTGCTACAACAAAGTGTTTCGGCACTCGAGCCCCCCTCTACCAGCCTGGGTTCCTAAGGTGTGGCCGCTGCATGCTATAGCGGCGACCACTAACGACGATCGAATGCGTGCCGCGCGATCTGAGGAGCCTTTTATAGGCGATGTTGCCTCGACCACTAACGACGATCGAATCTTCGTATATTCAACGGGCAGCGTAACGACGCCCCAGAGACGTCCGCACTGTACGACGGCTCGAGCACGACTCCAAAAAAATGTCCAAAATATGACTATAGTAATGTTATTGTATCCTAAAATGCTACTTATTTGTGAACTTAAATTATTTTTTCAAATTGAATACAAAAAGGATTTACATATGTCGTTATGACTTGAGCATTTTGCATTTAATCTCTTGCTTAGTATGTTAATAGACAATAATCCCTTATTATATTCAATGACAGTGATAAAATAATTATAAAAAGTTAGAAAAATTTAACTTTTAAACCAAGGTGAAATTAGATTAGTTAGGTAGGTAGGTTCTTAAACTTTGCCCCTAGGTTTAAAAAAATTAGTTTCATTGTTTCTGTTGTTGCACATATCCACTGAATCACGTCCGCGTATTAATCGGTTTCTTGACATAATTTCATGTAATTTATACCTAACACAAATACCAAGAAGGTAGAGAATTCACATTCAACTCATTCACACATAAAAAACAAGCGTTGACAAACTTTGGCACCACGCGCGCGGTAGGTACTTACATTTCGCATCACATTCACGCATTAGAAATTCATTTTATAACACATTTGCTCGTAAAGGGTCTCTTATTTCACCAATTTAAAAATCGTAATGTATGTAATTACGTACTTGTGCGTTATTGTAAAGTAAAACGCACGAGTTTCTTTTTAATAAGGTAAAACGTACGGTTTACCAAGATACTCCGTCTAAAACGAGCGGTACTTTTTTAAATCTTAGCAAAGAGTTGTTATGTCAGAAATGTGGTCAAAATTTTATGAATAAAATTAACTTTGGGAGATAAAATATAAAAAATAAACATTTAATTCTTTAGTTTAATTAATTTTGACAGTAAATTACAATAATTTATCTGCAACAAAAACAAACAAAATATTAATTTACTTTATTAGAACCTAATACTGGCTGTTTTTGTGCCTTTGTCTTAAAAAAAAAGCGCTGATGCGCGCGCATCGCTAATTTGTGAAAAAGTAAAATTTATTCTGCGCGCTGTTTCTTTTCGTTCATTATTTTCATTCGTTTAAGAAAGCCCGAGTTTTATTTATTTCCTCGCAAATATGTTATAAAACGTCGTATGACATACGTGCGCTTTGATAATTACAGCCTCTGCTTTCTAGTAGCCCTCGCCTTCGGCTACAGCTAGCAATGTTGCCTCGGCTGTAATTTTCAACTTACCGCACTTATATCATAATGTACCATTATCTGTCTCTTTCGTCCGTAGACAAAGCGCGCGAAATTTTAGGGGGTCGCGGGCGTCGCAGCTTACGGCTTGGTCGTTCGGTGCAATCGCTTAGTTACTGCAAAAAGGGTGTAATCTACATTAACACAAGATGAGAGCGTGATTTGTAGCAGGCAAGTGAATACAAGAATGATTTAAATTACCTTAACTCTGTTTCCAGGCAATAATTAATTTGGACTTTTTAGGGTTTGTGAAAACAAAAACGTCTTTTTATTTCTTACGTCATTTTTATACTATAGCAAAGTAGAATTTTAGATGTTTTGATGCGGTTATGAACTATAAATCATTTTTGACCTAGAGATATAAACTTTTTTGTCAGTTAACGCCTTTTCCGTCTCAATATCTCGAAATGTAGGCCGATACTAGATATTCCAAGAACCTTATTTTATTCCGAATCTAACGATACTCATAACTCATTTTCCAAAAATGTGTAGTTAACGCCTTCTCATTTTCAACTATATTTTTTAGTCACTCGCAATTGTTAATTGGGGGGAAAATAGGGGAGGAAAGGGGGTAAGTTTGTTGTAGCGTTATTTTTATTTATCGACGGATTATAATCAAATTTGAGAAACACACTGAGGACTTCATTCTACGCAATATATGGCAAAAACAAACATCAAAAGGGGGAGAGGGGAAGGGGGGAAAGGGGAGGAAGTTTGCTGTAACGTTATTATATGGATTGATTTCTATTTTAGATTTGTTTTTCGGAAAATGTACCTACCTAACTATACCAATCAGACTACGCAGTCCTCTCCGGCTTCACGAGACGAACCGGTAGACACCAGATTAAACTTCCTAGGACCAAGGGAATGTGAGTAATCGCTAAAGCTTATATCAATATTATGCTCAAAAGTCTACATAGGCAAGCCTATTGGAAAATTCAAGAACCTGACATGTGATTTAAAATTGGACTTTCTTCGTTAATTTGGTTGCGTAAATTAGTGTCCATAAACTAATTTACGCAATGGGTGACGTGGCGTAAAATTGGGTCGCGCGGTCTACTGTTCTCACAGAACCACTAGTTTTAATTATAGTAGGCTCGCGTTTGACTACAATCTCGCTTGGCATACGGCATGGTAAGCGATGATGTAGTCTAACACGCTTGCCTAGATGAAACCTGCGCACTCGCGACTTCTACCAAGTGTGAGCGTAGTTTATTCCTGAAACCTGTTAGAAATAGGTAAGTAGCAGTGGCGAGGGGTTCATACAAGCCGATTCCTATCGAGTTACCTTCAGTCAGGGCTCTTGACTGTTCCGTCACCTTCAAAATTCTAGAAAATAATAACGCCTTAAAAGTTGACCTTAGCAATGTATTTTGAAGCAATTTAAAATATGAATGTAAGTAAAATTCTCTTTAAATAATCCATCGTTTTTCGAGTTATACTACTAAATTTACAATTAATTAAAAACCGGACTCTAAACGTATAAAGTTATATGTTGCATGTTTTTGCATAAAACTCTGCGGTAAAGCTAAATATCTCCGGCTTGTTGAAAACATTTCGTATCCATAACTAAAATGCGTACAATGCATTTTGGGTTCTATCATTGTTTTCACAAAATTCAAGAAAACCGTCAATGTATAACGAACACTAGAATTCGTGCACTAAAGAACGTCAACAGTATTTTATAGTAAGGTGGGGAAAATAACTCGACTGGATTGCGAGTTATAGGTACTATACGGCCAAATTGCGCCGTCATTATTTATTCAAGCAGGATTATAATTTTGCTACATCTTTATTTGGCAGAGTATAAGTTTGTTTACTTTATGAAATTAAAAATGGCGCGTTAGATCCTCTGTGAGAAGAGCATTGAATCATGAAATAACATTGAAAAGTGAATCGACTTACTTTTCTTTTCGATCAAGTTACCTTATGATTATTTTTACCCTTCGCCACTGGTAAGCAGGTACTAAATAGTTTTCTTACCTTGAACCAGGCCATCGTAGAATCATCGTAGAGCACCACCCACTCTTCTGACCACGAGTTCCACAGGTATTTCCCTAAAAAGGAGAATATCTCTTTAATACATATTTTTACATTAAAAAACTACGTACAGATAGATTATCACTCAGAGATATGGAGTGAAAAAAGGCATATTGCACCATTTGCTTGTTCTATCTCCATGTTGTATAAAAACACAAGACGACCCACCCAATGTGGGACGTCAGTGTTCCCCGTTCAAGATTAAAATTATACCACATACATCCTACTACTTATGAAGCAGGATAGATAGCTTACGTCGTCGTCGTCTAGAACACCCGACATGTTATCCAAAGAACGTGATTCAAGCCTCACAATATGCCATACGAATGATCATAATGTTAATAGAATAAATTATAAACCTCTCCCTCGCACGTTCATGGCATCGCGTAGGGGTAAAAGAGACGCACGATTGATTCGAAATGTGACCGGCTATGATGTTTTATTATCTCGTTATTCTCTTACAAGCTGACGTTTTTCACTTTACCGTTTGTACTAAAGCTAAGAATTTATGGATGGACAATATCAGCTGTCAGAAACTGAAATGCGGATCAGTTCGCATTTCAGATTCAAATCTATTAGAATTCGTAGTTCTCAGGAACCACGAAAACTAAAGCGGTCCCTAGATGGTCATGCGGCATGACATGCGTTACGTGATGTTGCATGACATGCCCCGATTTAAACGATCATGCGTGCATGTCAATCATAACTTGCAGGATAGAAAATAAAAAGGAATATCAATCAGCTACCAGCACGTAGTTTGCATGTCATTCACATCAATCAATACAATTAAACGGTCATGCATGCATGACAGCACGTAACGCATGTCATGTCGCATGATCGTCTAAGATAAGATAACTCTTTATTGTACACCAAAGTAAAATACAGAACATAATTCTTACAAATAGATTTAGTACAACGGGCGGTCTTATCGCTAAGAGCGATCTCTTCCAGACAACCTTAGTATGGACAGGATGTCTAGGGACCTCTTAATAGCTGTACGATTTGACGTTTATCATTTCGCATGCCAAGATAACTTTGTACGAACGTTTGCACAAGAATTCGAAAGATCAACCACATAATGCCAAATAACTAGTTGTTCCCCGAACTGAGATATCGCGAATTTCCCATAAAAACAAAAATAAATATTATTTATTTGTACCTACCTAATCTTTGACTACCTAAGTATCTAAATGGTGCCACGAAATACATAACCAAACTACTTGACCAACAGTTTCATTCAAATTAAAGGTAACGGGAATTCATGTTAATTGGTTATTCTTTTTAGGGGTAGAAACTGCAGTTATACTGGATTTCAAACTATTTCCTATATTTGTGTCACTTAAGCAACACACATACCAAATTTCAGCACTGGTCACTGGTGTAGGTAACCTGTGAATTTTGTCAAAGTCCAGTTTTTATTATGGCTTATATATAGTGGCAAGTCGTCACTTCTTTTTTATTAGCTCTTCCTTGTACAATAGAGTTAACAAGGAAATTAACATTTACCCGCTACCCCACAACAAATGTAAGATTAAATGTCTAGAGTGGCTTAAATCTTTAAATTACGAAGATACTGAGATTCCTAAAGATTCCCAAATAGTGCCTACACACAAAAACACACACTCCATTACACACATACATACACATACACCCTCACACAAACACACGCACACACACACACACACACACACACACACAAATACATCCACCCACACAGATCCTTCTGGTCTGTTGGAGAATAACTAGAATTTTTAGTTTAGTTTTATGATAATGTACCATTTACCTGATTGGAACTCATAGATATATAGGAGGAGGGCGTTGGTGTCTGTAACACAGTTTTCATACTAATACAGGCATCATCGTTTTAAACTGTACACATGACTGTATATTTGTTGTTCCTTAATAAATGCTTTTTATTTTATTTTTATTAACTTAAAAAACTACGAGGTTTACACTAAAAATAAAAACGGGGTCAAAATGTACTCACAAAGACCTTATAATAAACGTGCCACTTGACTGAATAGTTCCATTTTGTTTTTTTCCCCCTCTTGAACCCCAATATCTCAACAACCCCCCCACCTTTTTAGCTCATTTAGTCACTCCAAAATTGTGCCATCACTATCTACCTATATACCAAATTTCACGATGATCGGATAAACGCTTCGAAAGCTATCCTCGGACAAACAAACATACATACAACGCTGATTGATCCAAGTTGATTTAGAGATCTCGCTTCGATCAATCAATTATTATGTTATACATACAACTTAACAATCAGTTTAATTTTAATAACCACTAAGTTTCACATTGTATTGAAAAATTACAGTCAGAACACTAGTTAATCCTGGATCAATATTACGAAGGGATGATATTGTAAAGTTGAACCATTTAGTTTTGTGCTCATTGGTAGTATTTTAAAATGTTATTTTTACTGGTTGGGTGGTCGGGTCGTATCGTCACGTGGGTTGTTTGTCCAACCAGACTGAGTAGACGACCCAGTTTGGTTAGACACAACCACCCCGGTAATGCTTTTTATGCCAACAAATGGTTTTCCTATTATACTTGGCTTGAGAGCAATGTACCAAATGTACGTAACATTTTAAGCAATGTACTATTTTAAAACCAACATTAAGGGGACACCGGAGGAACAATCGCCCATACAACACGTACTACCAAGATCATTTCTAATTGGAGCATATTTCTACCTTAAAACGGTATTATTTTAATTTGAATAGTATTTATCTAGGTTCCCAACCATATATAAGATCAAAATACTTACCTAAAATGAAATAGAAGCGTATCGGATTCTGCATGTTTTTACGTCATAAAAGACCTGTTTTCAACCTAATTGTTTCGTATTAAAAACAACAACATCTTACGTATCCTAGTCATGGGAACACAGATTATATCGTCTAGTTACAGAATAACAACACAATGAGAAAAATACAACAAGTTTTCAGTCATCATTTTTGGTATTACGTAACACGGTCAAAATCTAATCAAATTTAGAAGAATTTCGTTCTATTGCTATCACTGTCGCTCTGCGTGGCTAAACTTCGTCACTAAACAGGGATAGCGATATTCAGGCCGAAGTTTTTGACGCGGCCGAATTGAAGTTGCGCTCAGGATTCGCCGGCGCGTTAATATAAAAAGTATGTGAGCCGCTAACCTGCCAACATAATGAGAGCTTTTTATTTTCGAAAACAAACCTAACTAGTTCCAAATAAAAATAATAGCTTATTTAGGTATACGCCAAAATTTCAATAACACTATTTTTAAAACAATATTCCAGATAAATAAAACAAATGTTTATACATATTTTATTTCAATATCCTCAGATAATGATGTTGACACGGCAATTTACATTGACTATTCACGGCTTGTGACAGAGCAACATTCAGTTCTTAGTGACCGCGACGCGCGACTGCAACCATTGATCGACGCGACCATGGACGGCTGTCGCGGGGCGACCCCTAGCGTTCCGATGTCAGCAATCGCGACGGCGACATCGCCACTCTTATCCCTCACAATGTTGTCTTTATAAGATGCGAGCCTTACATCATAGAAAGGTGGGTTTTTATTCACTAATTTTATCAACTTCTCACCCTCGTTCGGTGAAAACGCCGCCATTTCTGCTTTACTGGTGGTAGAGCTTTTGTGAACGGGCTCGAGTAAGTGGGCACCACCGCCTTACCTTTATCTGCCGCCAAATAGCAGTACTTGTGCTGCTGTGTTTCGGTTAGATAGTAATGGTATGTTCCTGTAATTACTGGCACATAAGCATAACAGCTAAGTCCTATAGTATGGCAACGTATCCACATAGAGATCAAGACAACATAATACCTTGTTATGAATTCTATGTGGATATCCATGGGCTGCAGTTGCCACTTAACATGTGGTGGACTGCATGCTCATTTGCCATTTATGTAGTATAAAAATCGATGTTTTTCTCGCCTGCGTCGCGTGACTGCACTGCCTCTGATGCGACCGGGTCGCGGTTGCCGGGTTTGTTTAGTGTTCCATATAAATCCTACTAAGCAGTGGGTCGCGGGTCGCGGTCACGCGTCGCGGTCGCTAAGAACCGAATGCTACCTGTTATAAAACATGGCCTTCGAAACCCCTCATTGCAAACTGTTAGTCGCATGGCATTTATCAGTTTTTAAATTATAGTATAGGTTTTTCCACTTGATACGTACTCTTATATCGCAGCATGTAACCTCCTTTGATCTGCGTGCCGCCGTGCTCTGAAACAATAATAAAAAAATAAATATTGCTGGACATTTCACACAGCGCTATCTAGCCCCAAGCTAAGCAGAACTTGTACTATGGGAACCAGTTAGCTGATAGAATACTTATATGCTTTTACTGTTTAGCCCTGCCCACGGTAAGTCTGCAGGATTGGGGGGCATAGGGGATTTGAGAATACAATAGAATAACATTGATCTACACAATACAGGGAATCCTAGTGGAGGTCAAAGTTGAGCACATCATAGTTAATTAATTATTAAAAAGCTGATTTACATAGAACTTTATAAATTTTCGCGAACTATACTCATGTTTTTAAGAACAAACGGGTCTTTTCGCGCACATATTTATATCTAAATTATAATTTTGACTAACCTCGACGTTTCAGCCAAGTTACATCGGCCGTGGTCACGAGAGACATAATTGATTTACGTAATTGCTAAATGATTACATATAAATATTATGTCTGGTGGATATTCATCCAGTTATTTTGTATTACTCGCCAAGATGCATTTGTAACGACTTATCCTATCCCTTTTCTCCTTTCCGCATGCACGCGCACCTTATAGGCCGTCCCACTCTGACGTCCGACCGCCAACGCCACTCTTCAAATTCATTGGCCGCTGCCAATGAGAGACGCCTTTGAACCTCCGTGAGAATCACAACGAGGCGCGCGCGTGCGACTCATTTTCTTCTATTTTGGTGGAATCCTACAAATTTCCACTAGAACTCGCTATTTATGTGTTATTGAACTAAACATGTGAACTTTCCGTGAAAAACAAGTGCTGGAAGTGTCGATACGACCTTCGCGGCTGCACGTGGCGCTAGGGTCACCCCGTTGACCTTGGCGTGGTGTCCCCAGGACACTGGCTCCTGGTATCCAGAGATCTACAGGTACGTGCATGTTCCGTTCCCCTAACGCTGCTGTATTCTATTCCTGTGATTCTTCCATTTGCAGCAGTGTGGTCGTCCTATCATTAGAAGAACGTTACAAATGCTATTGGTTTTGAGTATTCTAGGCATAGGTAAATTTCGGTCTAATTCGCAAACATACAGTCCACTTAAATCCAACCCTTGTCAGCTAAAGACTCTCTAAAACAAACCCCAACGTGGAGTGAAAGATTTGAACCAGCTAGTAAATTCCTCCATAGTTTGGTCCTACGAGCCAGGATATTCCAAAAATATCCGTCTATTTTTACGCTAAGTTTAATATACTGCCGGACAATTCAGCTCATCTCAGTCCGTCTTACGACACGATCCATTAGTACTTGTATTCACAACTTATTTAATTATTCCCGCCTATATATTTTACGTTAAATCCTACTGATAAAAAGAATAAGTTGATCATATTCTCTTGTTATTCGCACCCCGCAGGATCAACTCGTTCAATTCGCTATTTCTCGCCCCACTTTAATCAGTTTAGGACCTACGTAAAATCATCGCATTCCGCTATCACACGTTTTACAAACATATAACTAAGTTTCTATAACCGCACCGCTAACATTGTATTACTTACATTTAATACGAGTCAAAGCATAGAAGTATTCGCTCGCTCTTTGTACATCTACCCGCATTTTTCATTATTTGAACGTTCTCCGCTCGCTCCAACTCGTATTTAACTTATCGCTGCACGCCGCCATACTAACTACTAGTCAAACTGACTACCACAAAATAATATTTCATCAGTTTGTACTCAAACGCTAAACTCACGCCTACTATTTAATTAACTGTGTCATACTGGTCAATACAGAATATTGAATAGTTTGTACTGTCTCAACATACTTTCATAGTAACTATTTCGCGCTCGCTTCTATTCTGTGGTAGGCTTATTTATTTTATAACTTACCCAACTGCGCACCGCTAGGAAGATAGGTATTGTTTTCAACTTCGGTTCTATTATACTTTTTGAAGTTTTTTCTTTTGATTTCGCATTTATACCTTTTGTTGGTTGATATTCACAATGAGTAAGAGAGATAAGGGACCGAGTTCTTCTCACTCAGAAGAAGGCTACAACGAGGATGAATGTCAGCAAGCCATGCTTGAATCTAAACGCGAGATTCTATTTGCCCGCATGCAAGGAATTTATGATCTTGCTAAGAAGGTGGATGCCGATTCTACCAACTTTAAGGCTTTGCTTCACAGTGCATATAATATTGATAATTTGCATAGAGACTTCGAAAAGGTATTAGATTCATATAACGCTATTTCGCTAAAAATTAACCCAAAACACGCTATCAGGTACCAAGAATGGACGAATTTTGATATTATGTATTGTCTTGTTAAACACGTCTTAGAAACAAATTCGCCATCTAAAACATCAGTTTCGCCCCCGTATTTAGGGAAATCACAACCTAAGCTTCCTCGAATAGAACTATTGTCATTCAATGGTGATGTCCGCTCATGGCCGCTATTCTACCAACAGTTTAAATGCACTGTCCATGAAAATACATCTTTGTCAGATAGTGACAAGGTGTATTATTTGGTCGGTAAGTTGTCTGGTTCCGCCGCGTCAGTTTGCGCCCGGCTGCCCCCGACCGCAGAGAATTACCCTATTATTTGGGAGGCACTTGTGCAAAAATATGACGACCCCAGACTACTCGCTAGCTCATACCTTAATCAGTTGTTGAGTTTTAAACCGCTAGCCGCTAATGTTGCTTCCGGTCTAGAATCATTTTTAAATAATTTCGACACGTCTGTGGAAGCCTTAAGACAACTGAGTCTTGGCGACTTGACTGACTTTATGCTGTTACACCTCGCCCTCCAGAGACTAGACTCGGAGACTGTCAAATTATTCGAAATTACGCATCGCAAAGATAAGCTTCCAACCTATTCTAATCTAATTGAATTTGTAAAGGAACAGAATAAAGTGTTATCTAGATCAGCTGTGCCTATCGTAAACCCGCAAACTCAGCACAAAGCTCGCAATGCGCACGCGCCCGTGCCTAGTACTAGACCAGGGCAAACCAAGTCATTTGTAAACACTGACCGCGTGTGTGGTGCAAGTAATGAGAATAAATGTATTTTGTGTGATCGCGATAAACACGATCACTTTTATCGCTGTTCAGCTTTTATGAAACTGACGCCACCTGATAGGTATAAATTCATTAAAGGCAATTTTTATTGTAACAACTGTTTGAGTGTGAGACATAAAACAAAGGAATGTGCTTCTAAGCACGCTTGTTCTCATTGTTCGGCCAGACACCATTCGCTACTCCATTTTAATCCGCCCGTTATCTACAACAAATCAGTCGAGAAACAACTCATTAATAAAAAATCGCACGCTAACTCGCCCGCTATCGCTCATGACCAAAGCCACACTGCGCCTAGGCATGCAATTTCTTCAGAGTCTCATACTCGAATTCACGCTAAAGACCTTGCGCCCCATGCGTATAAGGTCGATAATTCACTATCCGCACCCGATATCGATCCGAACAGTAACACATCTGTCTGTACTGTATCATATGATCACGCGTCGCAAACAATAACAACTGCGTTATTGGCAACTGCTAAAATAAAGGTTTTAGATAATTTTAATCGCCCTCACTTTTTGAGATGCTTGGTCGATCCCGGCTCTCAAAGTGAGTATATTTCCGCTGCATGTAGTAAGCGCTTATCGCTTCCTATTTCCACGCAAAGCCGCTTTTCTAAAGTCCAAGGTATAGGAGGGGCCTCTCAGAAAATTCTGGAAGTAACCTCACTTCGCTTCACTTCTCGCTTTGAGGACGGACATGAGTACCACATCCAGCCTATGGTGGTGGATAGTATCACGTCGCAGCTGCCCGACTCGCACGTCGACGTCAGCTCTCTTCACCACATACGTAATCTACCCATGGCTGATGATGACTTTTCCGAGCCTGGTCCTATTGACCTACTTTTAGGTGTGGACTTGTATTGTCAAATTCTCCTATTTAATAAAATTACCGCTGATAATAATTTACCCGCTGCCTTGGAAACAACTTTAGGTTACATCGTTATGGGAAACGCACCCGTTCTATCCCCGCGCTCCATTTCACATACCTTTTGTGCATTTACGAATGACCCACTACACCAACTCGTGTAAAGGTTCTGGTCCACTGAGGAACCACCTTCCCAGTTGTTCTTAAGTCCTGACGATCAACGCTGTGAAGAAATTTACACTTCGACTACTACTCGAAATGACGATGGTAGTTATGTAGTCCAGCTTCCATTTAAAGACGACCCGCAAAAGCTAGGTAACTCCTACATTATCGCTAAGAAGAGGTTTTTATGCCTCGAGAGAAAGTTTTTACGATCACCGGACTTAAATAAAAAATATAATGAAATAATTTATAATTATCTAGACAAAGGTATTTTAACGCGCGTTTCTGTTGACGATTGTACTTCTCCAGGTTATTACCTACCGCACCATCCTGTAGTTCGGGACGACAAGTCTACGACTAAGGTTCGCATCGTCTTGGACGGCAGCGCCTCGACTGATTCAGGGCTGTCTCTTAACGATATTTTATATAAGGGCTGCCACTTGCAAGCCGATATATTTAACATTTTATTAAATGTTCGCATACATCGTATCGCCTTTTTCGCTGACGTGAAGATGATGTATTTATGTATTTATACGCACCCCTCGCACCGCTGTTATCAACGGATCTTATACCGGTTCTCACCGGACGTTCCGCTGGAAACGTTTCAATTCGAACGTGTTACTTTTGGCCTCCGGTCTTCTCCTATGTTGGCGCTGCGCACTTTACGTCAACTGGCTCAAGATGAAAGGCAAAGATGGCCTCTTGCCGCTGACGTCATAACTCGTGACGTCTATATGGACGACTTAGCGTCTTCTGCTTCTTCTGTGAATCAAGCAGCCAAGATTGCACAAGAGTTGATTCAGATGTTTAAAGCTGGTGGATTCGACTTAGTAAAGTGGACTAGCAACTCATCTGAGCTGCTACAACACATACCCGTTTCTCACAGACAGTCTGAATCCATTTCGTTCGATGAAGATGACACGTTCAAGATATTAGGGCTACGTTGGCTCCCCGCATCCGATAATTTTATCTTTTTGACCTCGGTCCCGCCATCTGTTTTTACAAAACTCGCTATTTTATCTATGACCGCTCGTCTGTACGATGTCTTAGGACTCGTCGGACCCGTAATTCTTTACGCTAAACTGATAATCAGGGAACTATGGCTTTTGAACATCAATTGGGATGACAAGCTACCCTGTGATATCATCGCTCTATGGCAAAGATATTTATCTGAGCTACCACTAATCTCGCACCTCAAATTCCCTCGCCACGTAGGAATTGAGGAAACCGGTTCTAAAATCACGCTTATCGCATTTTCGGACGCAAGTGAAAAGGCTTACGGCTGTGTATTATACCTACATGTCTCTAATGGTCACCAGCCACCTTTAATCTCGCTTTTGTGCTCGAAGTCCCGCGTCGCATCAGCCAAACCAACAATCACGCTGGCTAGGCTTGAGTTAAACGGCCTAGTGCTTCTCGCTAAGGTATTACGCGCTGTTTATGATTCGCTATCCGCTCGTTGTCATATAGATAACGTTTTTATATTTTCTGACTCGACCGTCGCTTTATGTTGGGTAACTTCCTCTCCGCATAAGTTTCAAACTTACGTCGCAAATCGCATATCAGACTTCCAATCTACTTCGCCATCGCAAAATGTATATCACGTCGCAGGCGTTGAGAACCCTGCTGACTTAGTTTCTCGCGGGCTCCTGCCCTCGCAGATTTCAAATAATGAACTTTGGTTCAAAGGACCTGCCTGGATGTCCTCGCCTCTCGCTGATTGGCCAGTTGAGATTTATTCCCCTTCCCAAAATCAATTGCCTGAAGAGAAAACTGTTTCTCATGTCACTGTGGCGAAGGAGGAGAATCTTCTCATAACGTTAGGTTCTAAGTTCTCCTCTTGGCTGAAATATATAAGATCCACCGCTATCGTACTTCGATTTTTGAAAGTACTTCCTCGCAATGAAACGATCACAGCTGAGGATTTAGAAATTGCTAAAAATAAAATTATTCAGGCTGTTCAGCAAAGTAATTTCGCTAGTGATATAAAAAATATTCAGAAAAATAAGTCTTGTTCTACCGCTTTAAGGAAGTTATCACCATTCATTTCTGATGGAGTTGTTCGAGTCGGAGGTCGCCTCTCATATTCAAGTCTGGACTTTGATCAGAAACACCCCGCTCTCATGCCTAAAAATGGGCATATCTCAGAACTGATTGTCGATTGGTACCATCGTGAAAATAGTCACGCTGGACCACAATTGCTGATGTCAGTATTGCGACAAAAATATTGGTTTTTATCAGCTAGGCGCTTAGTGCGCAACCGCATTCACAAATGTGTTAGTTGTTTTAGGCTTAACCCTAAACCTACTTTTCCCGCTATGTCAGATCTACCCAGCTGTCGCGTCGAATCATGCAAGGCTTTTACGCATACAGGTGTCGATTACGCTGGCCCGCTATATATAACGACGATTAGGAAACGAGGTGTACGTAGCCAGAAGGCTTATCTCTGTGTCTTTGTGTGTTTAGTCACCAAAGCTGTATATATAGAACTAGCGTCAGATCTTACTTCTGCTACATTCTTGGACGCGTTCAAGCGCTTCTTATCTAGACGTGGTCCATGCAATTTTATATACAGCGATAACGGCACCAATTTCATCGCATCAGAATCCTACTTAAAGGAACTGTTTACATTTTTAAAATCTGACGAATATTATAAAACATTTAATAATGAACTCGCTAAACACAACATCATTTGGAAAAGGTCACCGCCCCTAGGAAGCCATTTTGGTGGAATTTGGGAAGCGAATATAAAGAGTATCAAGTCTCTTCTCTTTCGTGTGATCGGAAAGCAGATCCTCACCTATGAGGAAATGCTTACGGTGCTTAACCAGGTCGAAGCTGTACTAAACAGCCGACCTTTGTACGTTCTAAGCTCCGACCCTTCGGAGCCGACGGCATTAACACCGTCGCACTTTCTCTCAACTAAACCGCTAGCTTTTCTACCCGCAGCTGATATGAGTGGAGAACGAACAAATCTTTTGTCTCGACATTCTTTGATGGACTCTTTAGTCCAAACATTTTGGAAACGATTCAAGAATGAATACCTCCATAATTTGCAAATGCGCGAAAAGTGGAACACCGCTAGTAATCCACTCACAGTAGGAACTATTGTTCTTTTAAATAACGAAAACGCACCTCCATTATCTTGGAAAATCGGAAGAGTTTCAGAGGTTTTTCCCGGTAAGGACGGACGAATTCGTTGTGCGCGAGTAGAAACGTGTGATAGCGCGTATGTCAGGCCGATGACAAAATTGTCGCCGCTCCCTATACAGTAGGGTGACCATGCGCTTTCAACATTTTCGGATATTCTTATCCAACCCCGCTATTTTTTAATTTGTTTTTCCGCAATATATTTAAACCGCAAACCGCTATTCACATCGCTATTTTATATTTATCCCGCTACGCTATTTTATAATTCTTTCGCTTTCGAAGGAATCCTTCAAGGAGGGGGAGATGGTGGATATTCATCCAGTTATTTTGTATTACTCGCCAAGATGCATTTGTAACGACTTATCCTATCCCTTTTCTCCTTTCCGCATGCACGCGCACCTTATAGGCCGTCCCACTCTGACGTCCGACCGCCAACGCCACTCTTCAAATTCATTGGCCGCTGCCAATGAGAGACGCCTTTGAACCTCCGTGAGAATCACAACGAGGCGCGCGCGTGCGACTCATTTTCTTCTATTTTGGTGGAATCCTACAAATTTCCACTAGAACTCGCTATTTATGTGTTATTGAACTAAACATGTGAACTTTCCGTGAAAAACAAGTGCTGGAAGTGTCGATACGACCTTCGCGGCTGCACGTGGCGCTAGGGTCACCCCGTTGACCTTGGCGTGGTGTCCTCAGGACACTGGCTCCTGGTATCCAGAGATCTACAGGTACGTGCATGTTCCGTTCCCCTAACGCTGCTGTATTCTATTCCTGTGATTCTTCCATTTGCAGCAGTGTGGTCGTCCTATCATTAGAAGAACGTTACAAATGCTATTGGTTTTGAGTATTCTAGGCATAGGTAAATTTCGGTCTAATTCGCAAACATACAGTCCACTTAAATCCAACCCTTGTCAGCTATCTGAACTTGGCGTGGTGTCCTGAGGACACCACGCCAAGGTCAACGGGGTGACCCTAGCGCCACGTGCAGCCGCGAAGGTCGTATCGACACTTCCAGCACTTGGTTTACTACGCCTACTGCCACTCTATTATAAGTTATGCAATAACAGTCTGGGGAAATGCTTCAAAAATTGAGAGAGTTCTAATTTGCCAAAAAAGGTCGATAAGAATTATACACGGCTTACAGAGATTAACTTCAGCTAGGGCTTATTTTAAGAAAAGTAAAATATTGACAGTTATATCACTATTCATATATAACTCTCTTATAGAAATATATTTAAGGAAAAATGATTTTTCAATTAATAGTCAAATTCACAATTACAATACCCGAAATAAAAATAAAATATATGTACCTAGAACTAGGCTTGCTAAAACATTTAAACAAGGCGTCTGCTTAAAGCTCGCTATGTTTAACAAACTACCATTAGAAGTAGCACGGCTACCGCTAGCCCAATTCAAACTAAAATTAAAATTATTCTTTCAACAAAATCCGTTTTATCACATTGACGAGTTTATGAGCTGTTCCTTCTCTGATTTGTAGGTGCGAGTGTGTCTCTAAGCTGTACCTGCTTATGTAGATGTACCTATGTTTTAGTTTAATTTAGTTAGTAGTTTGACATTTATCTAAATTATTGTGTTTTTTACTATGTACCGACCCTATGTATCTTGACTTGCCAATGTTATGCAATGTAACTTTATGGTTTAATAAATGAATATGAATATCGACTCTCTAAAACAAACCCCAACGTGGAGTGAAAGATTTGAACCAGCTAGTAAATTCCTCCAATGTCCATGTTGTAAGTTGTTTTTGTCTGTAATCTATTTATGTACAATAAAGAATATGAGTATGAAATATTATAATAAGAGAAAAAATATACAATTTTACCACCGCACTTCTCGACAACGTAATAAAGTTCATCCACATATCATCCACAATTGGGTATCGCGCACCACACGCTTCACGCGATCTTCTCTACCTCATACTTGCAAGATGTGGAATGAGCTACCGTTTGAAGTTTTCTCAATGGGCTACGACATGGCACGCTTCAAGAGAAATGTAAAGAGGTTTCTACAGTGTAGGGAACGCATCGACAATACCACGGGTGTTGCCGGTATCAATAGGCGACGGTGACCGCTTACCATCAGGTGGGCCGTAAGCCTGTTTCCCCACAAATACCATAAAAACAATTATTTACAATAAAAATACAGAAGAAACAGTTGAATCATCTAAAGACCATTGTAAACGATCTATAGATAGCTCAACTGCTCCAGATCACTACCAGGCGGAAGTGTCCCCAAGACACTGGCTGCATTGCCCCGCTGAATTGCAATGCTTATGCGTTGACCCAGATAAGCGCCAGCTCTTGGATCACACGTCGCTTCGACCAGACGCCCAGAAAGAATTTGGAAAACGTGTTGGTCCCGGTACCCCTTGGACCCAGGTTCTCAACTTTGAATGGCTCAAACACGTAAGCTCTGTCGAGACTTCCCTAGTTGCGTTGCTTGAGATCTTTGGCTGAATTTTCCGCCGCACCGGCCCCAACTCCTGTACCAGACAGATGAGATGGCGCAAGGGTATCGACGCACGTGGCGTCCCACACCAGTCCCTTTTCCCAAAGTAGTTTATTACTCCAATAAAGTTTATTTATTATGATTATTATCTGTTATGGTTATGATTATTATCTGTCTGTCTGGTTCTGTTTATGTATGTACTCTTACACCGCCGTCTTTTGATTTTGATTATCCTGTCCATCCAAAGGTTGTCTGGAAGAGATCACTTTAAGCGATAAGACCGCCCATTGTACCTTTATTTATTTTTTATTTCCATTATTACTGTATTTTTGTTTGGTGTGCAATAAAGAGTATTTCATTCATTCATTATTTGTTTGGTAAGTCCCCACAAAGTGATACAAAAACAATTATGAGAATCAAAACATATTGAGAAATAGCTCTTCTTGGAGACGTAGGAGGTTGCGGGTTCGATTCCCGTCGCGGATCAAATGTTTGTTTGATGTACAGATATTTGTTCCGGTTCTGGGTGTTTTTCTATATGTTACTAGCGGCCCATCCCGGCTTCGCACGGGAGGACATTTATTTTTATGGCAATTTTTTATACCTTAGGTTATTGCCGAATCATAAAACATATATAAAATAAAAAAAATTGTCAAAAAATTAAAATACAAATTTGGGGGGTTAATCACATAGGGGTATGAAAAAATATTTTACGTCCTATTCCTAGACCAACCGAATATACATAAAAAAAATTCATAAGAATCGGTCAAGCCGTTTCGGAGCAGTATTGTTACAAATACTGTGACGAGAATTTTATATTTAGAAGATATATAAGTACCTACGTATTTATAAATAAAATGGTTATGGGTATATAAGTATTGTATCAGTTATCTGGTTCCCATCATACAAGCTTGACTTAGTTTGGGGCTAGATAGCGCCGTGTGAAATGTCCAGCATATTATTATTTTGCAGAGTTAGCGTGGTAGGACTACACCCGTCGATGCATCGATCGAACTGCAGCTAACACGTTTGGTTGACAATGGCAATAGTTTTTAAACGCAAACGATGGCATATGTAGTTAACATACAATCCCTCCCTCCCCTTTCCACCACAGACAAGTAGTCGTACTGAAAAATACCACCAATACCTGCGGGGCTTCTCTCTTAAAACGTCTTAAAACGTCGGAAAGCTATCGGATCGGTCCGACAGTTTTTTCGGACTCGATTTCGAATCAGAGAACGCTATTTTGTAAACTATCAACCTTGGAACCCGTGTCCGAAAGATAACCGAGCGCTATGGTCAGTCCGAAATAGTTTTAGGGTTCCGTACCCAAAGGGTAAAACGGCACCCTATTACTGAGGCTCCGCTGTCTGTCTGTCACCAGACTGTATCTCATGAACCGTGACAGTTAGACAGTATAAATTTTCATAAATGATGTATTTCTC
Organism: Philereme vetulata; assembly: GCA_918857605.2. Taxonomy (NCBI): domain Eukaryota; kingdom Metazoa; phylum Arthropoda; class Insecta; order Lepidoptera; family Geometridae; genus Philereme; species Philereme vetulata. The sequence continues at coordinate 1,147,875 of OU975463.1, read as the reverse complement.
TTGCCGCTATAACAACAAATACTAAAAACCGAATAAAATAAATATTTAAGGGGGGCACCCATACAAGAGACATGATTTTTTTGGCATTTTTGTAGATAATGATACGAAACCCTTCGTGCGCGAGTCCGACTCGCACTTGACCGGTTTTTTTTAAAATAATGTTTTGGATAAGAAATCAAATCCGAAAAAAAAGTTCCATCTCTCCGACGTTTTAAAGTATACCACACCAAACAATTAGTTTTAACTTTCATTGTTAGTACACACGGCTACACATCAAGCTATAATTTTCCAGTATAAGCTGACCGCGCATTGTGTAGGCTTTTCGTAGAATGAGAGGTCAGCTTATACTGGAAATGTATAGCTTGATGTGTAGCTGTGTGTACCAGGAAGTAGTGGAACTCACTTCCGGAGTCTGTCATTTATAATAACTCATTTAAACGTGTAATTATCACGTATGTATATTTTTTATTTATTTCCCCGACGTTTTGATTGTGTTGCAACAGCCGTGGTCGCGGGCACGGCTATTGTAGATGATACGTGATAAATCCCATATTTATAACTAGCTGTTGTCCGCGACTTCGTGCACGTTACAATACTAAATGCAGGTAACCTAGAAATAAAGCTAAACTCGCTGTTGCAACTTGACTTGACACCCCATTTTTATCCCATGGGAACTTATTTATGGGAAAAAAGCTAGTCTATGTGGTAATCCAGGTTATAATGTACCTACGTATATACCAAATTTCATTGAAATCGGTTCAGCCGTTACGACGTGTTTGAGTAACAAACAAATAAATAAACAAACATCCAAACTTTCACATTTATTATATTAGTGTGACTAACAAACGTGCGGCGGCAAAAGTCTCGACAGAGCTTACGTATTTGAGCCATTTGGAGTCGAGACCCTGGGTCCATGGGGTACCGGGGCCTATCGCGTTTTCAAAATTCTTTCTGAGCGTCTGGTCGAAGCGCCGTGTGATCCGAGAGCTAGCGCTTATCTGGGTCAACGCATAAGCATTGCAATTCAGCGGGGCAATGCAGCCAGTGTCTTCGGGACACTTCCGCCTGATAGTGATCTTATATAGCAGATAGCAGTCTTTAGATGAAACGGTCTTTAGATGATTGTATTAATTATATATACAATTAAGTCTACTTTTTGCGTATTTGAAAATGCCATGATAGGACAAATAAGATGATGCAATGACTGATACAAAAGTCCGACAGGTGCAAGAACCATGTTCGAAATTCAAAATTGTTCTGAAATACGAAATGTTTTTGAATTGCTCATGAGAGCATGGAGTTCCTAAACTTCTTAATCGCTACAGTATTAATACTTCTTTAATGTGCAATTAGAATCTAATAAAATGTTTGTAGAAGGAATTTTGTTTGTCCTGTTGTATGAGAATACATTTTAGCAAATTTGACTAACTTTCGCTGTTCAGATTTTTTTCATCCGGTACAATAAAATGATCCTTACAAAGGACTGCATCGATCGGCATCAAAAAAAAATTTACCAACTTGATTCATTTTAAGGCGCTACTCACACTTGACCAAAAAAATTTTAATGCCAAAATGTTTTTCTTTGAAAACGAGCTGATGTTTTAAAATAAACTGCACCTGTATCTCCTCTGGATATGGGTACTGCCGTACTGTTACAGTAAAAAAAAACACTGTATACAGTTAAAATGAAATCTTCATCCGACCACAAACACAGACGGAGGTTTAAGACAAGCTGGTATTCTTTTAGGTGGAAAGTCAGCATTATATTCCATTTTGCACAAAGAAAGCTCTTCTCACTAAAAACATCGCCACATTGTTACTCTAGAACTGTAAAGTCTGGTTCTAAGAATAACAAAATGAAAGTGCTACGAATGAGAGCAGAGGTGTTTCTCCAGAGCTTAGTAAATGTTACAATATAGACACTAAACTCGTAGAAATACAACGTGTCATGCTATGTACGATATTAAACCCGACTTGCACAACTATCTCTAAACGTATTTAGCGACTAAAGATGTTTCAATTCGACGTATTTGTATGATTTGACAACTCTTTAAATCATATTTAGCCAATGAAAATACGGATAGGGTTAATGCCTAGCATTGTTATATTATTTAATTTGTTACATACGGCACACAAAACTGAACACATCCAGCAAAATATGAAATTAATACAATACCTATAAAGAATTGGAACTAGGAAATATTCCAAAATATGTGTACACATCATAATACTAATCAGTTTTAGCAGAAAACCAGTATACATTTATATTAATTTATAAATATTCATTGCTCACTCATTATAATTATAAGATATAGGCGTACTTTTGGTAACTATCGCCAGAAAGGCTGATTCAGTGTTTAGTGGGTGTGGGACTCTCCACTGATGTGAACGGTGACGGTCTGCCCGCGTGCGGGAGAGCGGTTTTAAATCTTTATATACACTAGTGGTTCGCCCCGAACTGAAATCTCGCGAGTCTCCTAAAACACAAAAAAAAGTCTTAGGGCGACTCTTGCAACGATGCCTAGGCGTATTTAGTGGCTAAATAAGGTTTAAGGAGTTGTCAAATCATACAAATACGTAAAACTTAAACGTGTTTAGACGCTAAATACGTTTAGGGCTTGTCGTGCAAGCCGGCCTTAATCTTTGATTAATATAATAGGGGCACGAAAACAACCAATATACTTGACCTAGAGTTTCTTTCAAATTACAGGTAACGGGAGTTCATGTAATTTGGTTATTTTTTGGGGTGCAAATTGCAGTTATTTTGGATTTCAGACTTTTGCCAATATTTATGACACTAAAGCTAAACGCATACCAAATTTCAGCACTATGGCGTCACTGGTGTACCCTGTGAAATTTTGTAAAAGTTTTGTTTTTATTATGGCTCATAACTCAAAACCTACAAAGACTAAACTAAAACTAAAAACGATGTTAAAATTTACTAATGAAGACCTTTTATTTGACGTCCCACTTGACCTAATAGTCTCATTTTCATATTTTTGTACCCCTCTTGAACCCCAATATCTCAACAACCCCTCAACATTTTTGGCTCATTTAGTCACAACAAAATTGTGCCATTACTACTTACCTATGTATCAAATTTCACGATGATCGGATCAACGCTACAAAAGTTATCCTCGGACAAACAAACATGCATACATACAACGCCGATTTGCCCAAGTTGATTTAGAGATCTCGCTTCGCTCGATCAATAAATTACTGGCTTTTGCTCGCGACTTCGTACGCGTTACACTACTAAATGTGTTGGTAACTTAGAAATAAAGCTAAACTCGCTGTTGCAACTTGAGTTAACACCCCATTTTTATCCCATGGGAACTGATTTATGGGATAAATGGTAGCTTATGTGGTGATCCAGGTTATAATCTACGTAAATACCAAATTTCATCGAAATTGGTTCAGCCGTTACTGCGTGATTGAGTAACAAACATATAAACAAACATCCAAACTTTTGCATTTATAATATTAGTGTGATTATTAGGTAAAAAATAGGTTGTAAAATAAGTGTTTTTCTTGTGGCCGCCATTTTGAATTTTTGTAGCCTATGACTATGTATTCTCGAACCAACTATAATATTAATTACCTATTTACCTATCTTATTCCACTCGTTTGTGAGGTATGATTAACTAGAATGAAAATGTATTAACGAGTATTACATACTTACCTACATATATACACGAGATATGCAAAACTCTACTATGGTATTTAAAGAACTAAACCTAAAGAATAGTGGAATTATAGAAAAATTTACGAGAAAACTTTGCACCTTTTTTAGGGTTCCGTACCCAAAGGGTCAAACGGGACCCTATTACTACGATTCCGCTGTCTGTCTGTCTGTCCGTCTGTCACCAGGCTGCATCTCATGAACCGTGATAGTTAGACAGTTGAAATTTTCACAGATGATATAATTAACAACAAATACTTACTAAAATAGAATAAAATAAATATTTTAGGGGGGCTTCTATACAACATACGTGATTTTTTTGCTCGTTTTCGCTGGATATTGATAACGGTAACAGGTAGACGCTTGAAATATTTACAGAATATTGAGTTATATTATTCATTTTAAAATAAATAGTTAAATTAAAACTAAATTAATGTTTAGGGGAGGGGGGCTCCCAAACAACAAATGTGATTTTTTTTCGTTTTTATAGATAATGGTACGGAACCCTTCGTGCGCGAGTCCGACTCACACTTGGACGGTTTTATTAATCTTATACGCGCACGGAGAAGTGTGAGATTTGGCATAGTTAAAGTGTATATCTAGAAAGAGGGGCGAATGCTAAAATTAAGGTAATAAAACAATCATGTTCGATTTTTGACCACTATGCAACCAGTATACACGGTGTCCTACAAATCACTGTTTTCCCAGAACAAACGTTGTTCATACAATGGTCTAATAACAGTATACTAACATCAAATTAAAAAAAAAAATCTAAATCGGTCTTTGAAAAACATAAAAAGTTGCGAACTTACTCTCAGGCCATTTTAATAGGTAACATTTGACAGTTCATCAAAATTCAACAACGTAACCTTGTAACGGCGGGCATAAAATAATATATTGTTTCTCTTTGTTAGAACTGCACGATTGCTTAACTTTTTTCAATTATGATTACATATTTATTGTAATAATGACCGATACGAGTAAGAGTTCGGTACGAGTTGTACCGAACTGACAGACGTCAACCAGACGTCAAATGTTACCTAATACAATGGCTCGTTAGTAAAACGTCTATTTTAACGTTACGCCCTACAACATAGTCAGCGCGCTGACTGGTAGGTACTAGATAACTAACTTAGGAGTAGTTAATAAGCTACGGGTAGCGTACCAATGAACGTTATTTATGTCACGGTTAGTTTTTGAACAAAGTTAGACTTATTTGAGAAGGTCTAGATTTTTTTTATTCTTTTATTTGATGCTATAAACAGTTATAAGACCATGGGCTGAACAACGTTTGTTCTGGGAAAACAGTGATTTAAATGACACCGTGTATAATATAATAAGGTAAGTATCTATAGCGAGACATTATTTTCTTGACATTTCATAGTAAATGTTCATACCGCGGTTCATACTTTCTATACAGGCACTCTGCACTTTATTGTTTATTATTCTTAGATCTTTTCTTTTTGTAAAGGCATACCTACAAATAGCTTCTGACTTAATGTTAACAAAGGTCTATTTTGGTGGTAAACAAGAATTTTCCGAAGGAGCTCGGGGCGCGCGTGATGTGAATGCCTAACACGACGAATAATGGGATCTTGTACTCGTTTACTGAGCTGAAATTTTGTTAAATGGTAATAAGCTCTCTCTGCCCGGCGTATTAAGTGTTTAAAGCTAGATACGAGCACAACATTCTTTACTGCACTAATCAAATAAATGGTTCCCTAATGATTAACCAAAGTACTTACTAGTGGTTCGCCCCGAACTGAAATCTCGCGAGTCTCCGATTGAAACAGAAAAATATTATATGTAATCTTTGACTATCAAAATAGTGCCCCAAAAAAATAACCAAAGTACAGTTGACCTACAGTTGCATTTAAATTACAGGTAACGGTAGTTCATGTACTGTGGTTTAGGGTTACAAATTGCAGTTATTCTAGATTTCAGACTTTTCTCTATATTTGTGTTACTTAAGCTACACGCATACCAAATTACAGCACTGTGGGGTTACTGGTGTACCCTGTAAATTTTGTCAAAATTTCGTTTTTAACATGGCTCTAAAACTATAAAGAATTTACAAAAAATAAAAACGGAGTCTAAATCGTCGGCTTATTGCAAGAAGTCATTAATTGCAAAACATCACTAACTGCGTTTTTTTAAGATATATATATATTTTGACCTCCCTTTTAAAATGCGAGAACTCACTAACTTCTATCTAATCAACTTTAGCCGCTACGGCCTTGGCCATAAAGGTGATAACTGCAGATTTATGAATCACAGAGTCGTTTAAAATCTATAAGATATTTAAGTAAGTTTTTAATATTAATGTTTCTCTTAAAATCAAAGAAAAAAAATTTGACAGAATTCATTAAATATTATACGCAGAAAAAAAAGCATTATTCAGTTTCGAAAATAATAATTTATGGCAATTAGTTATCTTTTATGATACCAAAATTATCACTATCTCAGAGTATGTGATCTTAATGAATTTTATCTGTATTTAAATTTTTTTGAATTAAGATTATTGCAATTGCCTAAAATCATTAATTTTACATAGTGACTTTTTTATTTCTTAATTCGAACAATTTAATTCAATATAAGAAGATAACGAATTCTTGCAATTTTCGCGGTTTTTTTCTGTGTTGTGTAGTGAATTTATTCAAGAGTAGGTACAATGCGACAGAAGAGCGAATCATACGATTTGAACGCGGGGGTGGGGTGACCTGCGCGGGGTGGTGGCGTCGCATCGTCGCGCGCGCGGCCGCGGCTCGCTGCTCAGTACACGGCGAGCTACGATGCATAGTACACCTGTCGTATGCAATTAATGATTTCTGCCAAAATGCAGCGAAATACTAGATTTAAACCAGGGCGTGGAAGCCAGATTTTGGAGCAATTGAACTACGATAAAGAGAACATTGAAATCCAAGAAAATTCGAAGGAAATTACAAAAAATGTAAGTATTTTTCACTTACCTAGAGGTTGCTACTTATGTGTTTTGTCAGTTACCACTCTAGCTATACTAAAAAGGTAGGTACCTAACTTCAACTTATTAACGGTTGTATTTTTGTTGATAGGACGTGCTGCCTTCGCCAAGTGGCTGTTGTAAAGGAAGACAAATATTTCCAGGATGTAATAATAACTCGCCGACAAATGTAAGATCTTTGTTTAATACATACCTACCTAGTTACAATTCGTTTGCTGTTAGAATATACCTCGGCTTTTTTTTATAACCAAAGCAAGCTCTAGAGCCCGAAATACCTATAATCTTTCACCAAGCTTGCAGCTGTAGGACTGTACCTACCTAATTATAATGGCTTAGTAGGGAACATTTAGGTGTGACATGTTCAAACTTAGGTATACACTACATTATGTATTACCTACTTCCGATTGTACTGATAGGTAAGCATCTACTTACCTGGTTCTCTGGTGTACTTAACAGCTTCTTCTTCCTTTGGTTCTTGGTCATGAGTAGATAAGTAATAACCAGGTTTACGTAAAGGGAAATCCATTTTTTCTAATCGCTTCTACTTACTTCTTCTTGGTAAAAAAGGCGTGAGCAATGGTTTTGGTAGTTTTTTACCTGCCTACTTATTTTAAAAATCTTTTGCAATTTGATTTCAGAGTTCCATTGACATTATCGAAGGTACACCGTCTCCGCAGCCAGTACATCTAATAAATGTTATGCATAACATTTACACAACAACGGTACAGTCATCTGATGAAGAGGACAAAGAAGAAGAACAAATGGAAGTTATTATCAACGTGTTGTCTGAAGTAAATACCTACCTATGTTTTTTACTTTTTTGAATAGGCAATGTTGAGGTCCAACTAATGATCCTAGTACACTGGCATAAGTTTATTTTGTTCTATTTTTCTTCTAGATTGTGGAAAATGTCTCAAAAAATATCAGCCCACCACGTAATCAAGTCAATTGCGAACCTATATCTTTAGAGGACGACTTGTACTTAACGGTAAGTACTAAGTTATTCATATTCACACACAAGCACTCTCACACTGCTAATCAAACGCACTACCTCTAAAATCTATGTCTATACAATGTGTCCAGAAAAAGTTTTATTTTTTTTATTTGTTCCTTCTTAATGAATACAAAATGTAATGTACCTATTACTGGTATTTTGTAATAGTTTTAGGTACCTTTTATCCATAGCTACTATAATATTTGAAATGTCTGTATTTGTGTGGGGGGGGGGGGGGGGGGGGTTCCGACGACCCCACTAGCACTACATCTCCGGTCGGACACATTGTATATCTACCAAAATACAAAATAAATACAAGCACTCACTAAATACCTATCTCTTTTTCTTTTTGTAGGATGATTCAGTTGCTGATCCTGACTGGCAGAATCTTGATGATTTACCCCCAGAACGTAGTGAAAACGACAGTGATTCTATTTTGCAGACAGAAGTTGTTCAACCTAAAAAAATCAAGACTACGAGATGGCATAAACGAAGAAAGGATAGTTATGACCGAAATACGCAGAAAAGGAATCGTTCACAGTCTCTACCTTACAAAAACTATAAAAAGCAAGTAAAGCCTCCTAAAGCACCAAAATCAGGAGATTGCAAATGTAAACTCAATTGCTCACTTAATTTTTCTGAGGAGGACCGTAAGGAAATCTGTAAGTCATACTGGGCACTCTCAGAGTATACTCGCCAGAAAGATTTCATACTGATGAATGTTACTGCACAAGCACCTCAGAGGCGTCTCGTTAAAGCAACCAGGAAAAGGAATACATCTCGCTATTATTATTTCGTAAAGGACACTCAAAGGGTCAGGGTGTGTGAAAAATTTTTCAAAAACACTCTATGCATTTCAAATGGACCGATCAATAAAGCTTTTTCTGAAAGGGGAACATCAGGTTCATTCGAAGGTCAGGACAGACGAGGGAAGCACGAACCAGTCAACAAAACCAAAGATGAAGATGTGCAATTCGTCAAAGGTCACATCGAAGCTTTTCCCACCATGGAATCGCATTACTGCAGAAATACTTCGTCTAAAAAGTATTTAGATAGTACTCTTTCCATCTCCAAAATGTATGAACTGTACAAAGCAAAATGTACTGATGCATCTAAAACACCTGTTTCTATAAACGTGTATCGTAATATATTTTGTACTCAGTATAATCTAGATTTCCACAAACCCAAAAAAGACCAATGTTTGATGTGTCATAAATATAACCGCGCCAAAGAAAAAAATGCTCCCGATTTAGCTGATTGGCAGAATAAGTATGATAAACACATATCTCTGAAAGAGCAAAGTCGAAAAGCTAAAGAGTTTGATAAAGTTCGGGCAAATGAAGATGATAGTTTCAACTCTATTACGATCGACTTACAAAAAGTACTACATTTGCCGACTAGTGATGTCTCTCTGCTTTACTACCTGCGTAAATTAAACGTCTACAATGCCACTATTTATGAAGCCCGCTCTCCAAATGATGGCTTCTGCTATATATGGTCTGAAGTGGATGGCAAAAAAGGAAGCGATGAAGTAGGAACTGCTCTGTACCTTTGGATCCAACGTTTACCTTCTACAGTCACCGAAATATCCATATTTTCTGATACCTGCGGAGGACAAAATCGAAACCAGTTCCTGCTATGCCTTATGTTATACTTAGTTCAAACTTCTCACCTAGATGTGATAGAACATAAGTATTTAGAGTCAGGGCACACACACATGGAAGTCGACAGTATGCATAGCGCTATCGAAAATCAAATGCGTCTCATGCCAATGTATTCTATGATTGATCTCTGTAACGTCATAAGATTGGCTAGATCGAACAGAAAGCTCAGCAAGATCAAAACTCCAAAGAAGCCTTATGAACCCATTGTAATGAGCAACACTGATATCCTGGATCTAAAAGAATTGCAAAGCCAATTAATGGTCAATAGATCAATTGATTCTGAAGGACAAAAACTGCAATGGCTAAAGGTGAAATGTTTCAGGTTTGAGAAAACCCGCCCAAATGTAGTCCTATATAGATATGACTACACATCTGATTATAAAGAACTCGACGTATCATTTAGAGAAGCCTCAGTTGTGCCTAATACAAAAAATCTCAGAAAACGAAAGCGTGAAGTCGTTAAAAATGATTTTGAATACAATAGCTATTCTCTAAAAAAGGCGTACAGCACGAAGCTTCCAATAACGAAATCCAAGAAAAAGGACCTTTTAAAAATGTGCAGCGAGAAGATCATACCTGCAGAACTACACGATTGGTACGAAAAATTACCTGACAAACAAGGGCCAGATTTTCTTCCAGAAGAAGAGATGTCTTCGGATACGGAATAGACTCTACCCCGTTTACTCAATTCACGACGAGAGAAGTTATTTGTGTTACTGAAATGTTATTTTTCGCAGAATTTAATTTTTTATTCCGTTAAGTGGGACCAAAGTTAATTTTAAGCCATTATGCGGGTGATTCTGTGGAACGCGCGTTATTGATTGTTTTGTTGATTTAACGAAAAATGTTTTTATTACTTTTAAAGTGGTAATTCTATTACCTTTTAATTTGAAGACACGGTAGATGAGAGAAGTTCCTTGTGAGATTAATAGTAGTAACTTATGTTAAATGTTGTTTTTTCTCAGAATTTTATTTTTTTCCTATTAAGTAGGACAATTCAGTTAATTTTCAGCCTGGTTGCGTGTTTTCTAAATAAAAAAAATATGAAAAATGTGTTTTATTTGTTCAATCTCAGAAATGAATAATTAACTTTCTTAACAAACTCGCAGTTGCAAGAAATCATTAACTTTGATTTTGGGCTTTAAAAAAAAAAAACTGTAATAAGCAAATTTGGCTTGTTTCTATTAATAAACATATTAAGCAATGATCCAAAGTAGATAATATTTTCATTTCTAGCATTCATTTAGTGATGTTATAGGGAGATCAATACAATCTTCATTACCCCGGAACTAAAATGTGCTTTTTCTCACAATATTGAATTGGTCGGTTAATGAGTTCTTGCAATAAGCCGACGAAATGTACAATGCGCGCAGCGAAAGATGAGACCTGCCAGATGCTAGTAGAGGGGATTTCGCGCAGGTACAGTCGCGCTCAAAATAGTTTAATGAGTTCCGATTAATAATATATTTATTGAACATCGAAATCGCTATCGCTGTCGTCATCGTGTATAAAACGAACACCACTTATATATTCGTGGCTGCGATGGCAACCACTTTCACGAGCTGCCCACTTGTACTAGGCTGTGGTGTGACTGGTTCGTCTTCGTTGGAGCTATTTTCGCTGTCTTCCGTGTCACTGTCACTGTCGTCGGACGAATCCTCTACTGATATTATTAATTCCCGATCAGTCAAATAGTCAATAATATGATCACTTTCAATATATTTATTTTCAATTCTTTTAGTTTTTCACATAACGCTTTCCACTCATTTGGACCCATTTGGTCCACCTGTTCCTTCACTAACTCCATTACTCCTGTAATATTCCATTTCACGTTCTTGCTGCTAACATGACCTTTTATTGCTGCCCAGGCCATTTCGATAGGGTTTAAATCGGGATGATATGGGGGCAATCTAAGAACGCGGTGGTTATGCTCTTGCAGTATTTTATCTATGCTATATAGTTTGTGGCCTTCTTTGTGTTTTTTTTATTATATTGTAAAGCTCTGGCTTCAACATCTCCGAAGTAAATGCGATGCCTTTTCCTGCAAGCCAAGATTGCATCTCGGCTTTTTTCGTATTCGAGGTTGGCGCAGACTCCTCCTCCTTGTTATGGTAGGACGCATTATCGACTACCACGACGGAATTTGGTGGGAGATTTGGGATTAATTGAGTCTCAAGCCATTTTTTATAATTAATGAAATTCATGTCGTCATGGTAGTCCCCTGATTTTGTTCCCGATTTAAACACGATCAAAGCATTCGGAACAAAACCATCTTCGGAACCTGCGTGCACGATGACTACCCGCTGCCGTTTGGAAATTGGTTTCTTTAGTCCTTCCACTGACAGATACGACCAACCTTTTGATGTTGTGTGCGTAGAATGCACATATGACTCGTCAGTGTATATTATGGGGCGGCCTTCTTGACGGTATTGTCTGAGTTTCTTTAAATATTTAATTCTTTTGAGGCGGAGATCGGACTTTTCTATAAGAATGTTCCTGTTATTTTCAGTCTTCCTCCACCGAAACCCAAGATCTTTTATAATTTTGCGCAAACTGGTTGCAGATCCCTGATACCCGATTTCATCACGCAATTTATTTTCAATCTTTTTAATTGTCGGGAGTTCCTTATTTGTGATGTGAAAATTGTGGATATAACGTTTTATCACCCCTTTATCAAAATTGTCCACGTCGGTTACTGGGTTTAATCTCCGTCGTTTTTTTCCAGGAGTGCGCAAAACTGGCAGCAATTCGGAGCTATTCGCTTCCTTCACAATTCTCTTCACCGTGTTGAGTGAGGTCCGAGTGGCAGCAGCGGTACGTTTTTGTACCGATTTCAAATTTCCGACGCCTTCCTCCGCTTCCTTTGCCATAAACTTATAAACGTCAAACAACATCTTCCTACTTTGTCTTTTTAAAGTTTTGCCTCGAGGCATAGTCAACATAAAACGATAACGAAAACTATAACAAAAAAATAACGAACACAACAATCAACTTTTTCACTCGTCAGTACTTGGGACCACAGCGGCGTGTGCGCGGGTTGCGGGGAACGACACACGATGAATGCGCATGCGCGGACGCCATACCTCGCCGTCCCTCGGTCCCCTTCATTTTCATTTTTTTACCCCTCTTGAACCCCAATATCTCAACAACCCCCCCCCCCCCCTCCCCCTCCCCCCACACACACATTTTTAGCTCATTTAGTCACAACAAAATTGTGCCATCACTACCTACCTATATATTAAATTTCACGATGACCGGATCAACGTTACGAAAGTTATCCTCGGACAAACATACATACATACAACGCCGATTTGCCCTAATTGATTTAGGGAACTCGCTTCGCTCGATCAATATTAAAATATTACATTACAACTAACGTTTTGTATACAATTCATTTCTAAAACATGCTATTTCAAAAATGATTCATTTACAAACAACGTTTCGATTAGAGCTTGTTTCAAAGACCTCTTATTTCATCAATGTTTTGTTTCACAAACAATCACATTACAAGTTCCTATCTATTTCGCAATATTCATATATTTCACTTTTTTGTCCAACCCTCTGTACACTGGGTGGGCTCCCACCAGAAGCTCTTAAGGTCGCCCCTGAGTGACACTTCGCCACATTTTCGCGTTCATAGCTTCACTCAGGACCTCCCGCGAGCTTTTGGCTCTCGCGCTCTTCACTCACTCTAGGGATATCACGCAAAAGACCACGTGGGGTCGGGATGCCCCGAGTCGATTCTGTCACTCTTTTTGAACATAACTTACTCAAGTTGGGGTGCCCTGTCTCGATTCAGTCTACTATTTTTCAGCTTTTTTCGATATATATTATTTTTATATCAGATGTCACGTTGTTAAATGTAAATTTGTTGAATCATCATTTAAAAAAATAAACCATTTGCTAAATATTTTTTTGTAAAATAATGATTTGTCAATATATATTTTTGGTAAATGTTGGTTATGAAGCGTAAATTTACAAATGAAGTGTCGGCAAAATGACAGGATAGACAAATATATAGCTTTTAAAATATTTAAATAATAAATAAATATTGCTGGACATTTCACACAGCGCTACCTAGCCCCAAACTAAGCAGAGCTTATACTATGGGAACCAGATAACTGATAGAATACTTATATACATTTTTTTTTGTAAATACATACTTATAATATATAGAGAAACAACCAGACCCGGAACAAATATCTATAGATCATGCAAACATTTGTTCCGGTTTTTTTTTAATTACATGAAGTTTCTGAGTTGCGATCATTGCTATTGATATTGAATTGTTACTTTTAATCGCAAGTAGAATCACAATCCAAAAACCTACTCTATTCCATATATTTACTGATTTAAGCGCGTGAGTATGCCCGCTACCACGGCTGTTGCAACACAATCTCAACGTCGGGGTTACAAATAAAAAAGGTACATACAGTAGTACACACGGCTACACATCAAGCTATAATTTCCAGTATAAGCTGACCTCGCATTGTGTAGGCTTTTCGTAGAATGAGAGGCCAGCTTATACTGGATTAATATAGATTGATGTGTAGCCGTGTGTACATAGTAGTCGTGAAAGTTTGCAAAATACTACTCTATTCCAATCAGTTTTTTTTATCCGAATTCTTTGATACGACCTTTGAAACTCATTGACTCCAAGTGCGGTGAAATTCTACATCATTTTAAAGCGCCAGCAATAAAACAATTGCAGCTGTCTGCAGCAATCTGTCTCTGCCTTCAGATGTGCATTTGTTTATACGTCAATTCCCGTCACGACCGCATCTCAGCTTTGCAAGCCCATAACGAAGTCTATCTATCAACGGGTCAGATTGTAGGCTTGTGGGCTCATTGTTATAACATTGTAAGGTCATAACGACATTGATTAGGCGCTATTCCATTGTGACGTCATCGAAGCTGTTATCACCAACATGCTCGAATGGCTCGTAAATTGACTGTACTTACTTCTGACCATCAGGCATGGTACACAATACACATACTCGTACATATGAATACTTAAAAAATTTAAAGAGATTTCTACAGTAAGAGTAGGGGTCGCGTCGACAATACTCCGGTTGATGCCGAAAAAGGAGTCAAAAGGCGACGGTAATCGCTTACCATCAGTTGGGCCGTAAGCCTACTTCCCCACTAAAGTGATATAAAAAAAAGAAATAAAAACAGATTTCTCGAGTCTTTGAGAAGACGCTAGGTAAATAAATAATGCTGAATATTTAACACAGTCTATCGGAACTGGATATCTGATGGTTTACAAGTGCAGCTAGAAAAAACCGGCCAAGTGCGAGTCGGACTCGCGCACGAAGGGTTCCGCACCATTATATATTATATATATCTATAAAAACGACAAAAAATCATGTCTGTGGCCCCACTTAAATATTTATTTTATTCAATAGCACATTTTTATTTATTTACCTTATTTGAGGTTGGTGATGATTAAGCTAGTCCTCTAAATTGTATGAGCGCCCATATAACCCAGAGGAATAATAATTGGCGTCAACTATGTATGTATGGGAACACCCATTAATTTTCAACTTTTTTATTTTATGGATTTTTTCCTTTATTTGTGATGCTTGCTTGCCAAATTTCGTGATTCTAGGTCAACTGGAACTACCATATAGGTTTTTGACCCAAAATCTATAGGGTACTTCCGGTTGACCGAGAATTGTCAATTTTGGTTAAAAGCAAGGTCTTACAGCAGAAGTAACGGAAAAATTTTGAAAAATAGAAAAACTTGAAAAAAGTCAATTTTGGTACTCTCAAGTTTTCGCGAAAATCTAAAATTACCCATATCTTTTTATCGTGTTGACTCAGGACCTTGATTTTTATACACCTTATAGGTACTATAGACTTCAGTAACTGGTATAAATTTCAACTTGCTAGGTCCAACTGTTCCTGAGAAAATAGGTGGTGACACACGGACAGAGATACGGACAGATGGACCAGAGAGTGATCATATAAGGGTTCTTTTTTACCTTTTGAGGTACGGAACCCTAAAAATCCACAAAACTATTCAATTCAAAATATGTTTCATTGCATTGTATCGAGACTAGATCGAACGGGTCCAATGGTTGTATGGAAGAAAACGCTTGTTACAGCGACAACAGAAATACATCATCTGTGAAAATTTCAACTGTCTAACTATCACGGGTCATGAGATACAGCCTGGTGACAGATGGACAGACAGACAGACAGACAGCGGAGACTTAGTAAAAGGATGCCGTTTTACCCTTTGGGTACGGAACCAAAAAAAAGCCTACAATAAATAAAAAGCCCTTGTTTTGAACTGAGGGTTAAAAAAACTTTCGTGATTTATTTCAATCATTATTATAAATACGGGATTTATCACGTACCATCTTATCGGTGTTTCGAACGACAATGTTTCGGTTCAATTCGTGAACCTTCATCAGGGTGAGTGCGATCCGCTCCGAATAACGTCTCGCCTCGCACTGCGCGCCGCTGCTCTCTGCGCGCGAGTGGACGGGCGGGGTGGTGGGGATTGGGTCAACGAAAGCACAGTGCGTTGACCCGCTGTGTCATCATCATTATCATCACTGCTGCTCTCTTCTGTAGTTCTTGGTACAGGCAAACACACAACACTAACTATGTCTCTACCAGGTTCACTCACTCTTCTGTCACTTGCATCGTGAAGACATGGCCTCCAGGCCGGCGGTAGAACCCATCCTCTATCCCTGTACGTGATAAATCCCGTATTTATAATAATGAGGGTTAAAAATACAAACAATGGCGACGTGTCTGTAAAGACGAGGCACTCGTGTATTTCACACACGTAATTGGGTGGTTTCTAAATCTACTGTATCATATATTTGGGGATAAAAGAGCCGTTTGTATCCTCAAAGGAAATCAGGCGGGCGGTCAGGTGTCGTGCCTACCACTACACTAGTGTACGTTGTTGCGTGATATGAGGCAAATTGTAGGGCTGAGTTTAGTAGAAATTCGTTCGGAAATAACCTAATAATGTAGGCAACTGTGTTACTTGTATCACCTTTTGTAATTTTCCTGTCTATCTGCCTATTTTGTATGTGATCCGTTCTTTGTTTCTTTGTGTGTGTCAAATAAATAATTATATTCTAGTCTATTCTTCAAGTTACCGTGTTTTGTTTATGAAATTGATACAAATGCTGATAATAAGAACCTCACACACACATCGAGCGAAGCGAGATCTCCAAATCAACTTGGTCAAATCGGTGTTTTATGTATGTGTGTTTGTCCGAGGGTAACTTTCAAAGCGTTGATCCGATCATCGTGAAATTTGATACTTAAGTAGGTAGTGATGGCACAATTCTGGTGTGACTAAATAAGCTAAAAATGTGGGGGAGTTGTTGAGATATTGCGGTTCAAGAGGGGTAAAAAGATATGATAATGAGACTATTAGGTCAAGCGGGATGTCAAACGAAAGGTCTTTAATAGTACTTGGCGACCCCGTTTTTAGGGTTCCGTACCCAAAGGGTAAACGGCATCCTATTACTAAGGCTCCGCTATCTGTCTGTCACCAGACTGTATCTTATGAACCGTGATAGTTAGAAAGTTGAAATTTTTACAGATGATGATGTTAGCACGCGTCATCTCCGCGTTTCAAAACGTGCGAAACGGCTCTGTAGATTTCCAAAAAATAATAACTAATAAGTTAAGAATCACGTTAGCACGCGTCATCTCCGCGTTTCAAAATGCGCGTTATTGCGTAGTATATTTCTAAAAAATCATAAGTAATAAGTTAAGAATCACGTCAGCACGCGTCATCTCCGCGTTACAAAAAGTGCGTTATGCCTCCGTAGATTTCCAAAAACTCATAAGTAATAAGTTACGAATCTAGTTAGCACCCGTCATCTACGCATTACAAAACGTGCGTTATGTCTCCGTAGATTTCCAAACAATCATAAGTAATAAGTTAAGAATCACGTCAGCACGCGTCATCTCCGCGTTACAAAAAGTGCGTTATGTCTCCGTAGATTTCCAAAAACTCATATGTAATAAGTTACGAATCTAGTTAGCACGCGTCATCTACGCATTAAAAAACGTGCGTTATGTCTCCGTAGATTTCCAAACAAACATAAGTAATAAGTTAAGAATCACGTTAGCACGCGTCATCTCCGCGTTTCAAAACGCGCGTTATTGCGTCGTAGATTTCTAAAAAATCATAAGAAATAAGTTAAGAATCACGTTAGCACGCGTCATCTCCGCGTTTCAAAACGCGCGTTATGGCTACGTAGATTTCCAAAAAATCATAAGAAATAAGTTAAGAATCACGTTAGCACGTCATCCTCGCGTTTCAAAACGCGCGTTATGGCTACGTAGGTTTCCAAAAAAGCATTAGTAAGAATTGCGTTAGCACGTGTCATCTATAAGATCGCAAATCTCACAGTCAAAGAAGATCAGCGAGTTGCGAAATGGTTAATTTAGCATCTGAGAAATAATTAAATGTTTTATTAGCAACAGCAAATAAAAAACAGTCATTTACTTAATAGGTTAAATAGTTAAATTTGTACACGTAGGCAAACAATGTATTATATTTCCTCCCAGGCAATCCATCACCCATGGTCTGTGTCAGTAGTCTGTGCCATCACCCAAGCCTAACAATAACTATTTCCCTTTTGGAATCCTTTTCCCACAGCCACATGATTTGATTAAATCAGCCCAGAATTCCCTAAGTCCCAAATACAACATGGTAATATCAATGTCGACCTCTCTTTGATCTAGTCATCCAATAACTCGTCTTACGCACTATATCTAAATTAATATATTTTAAATAGTTACCCATATTTGTTTATTAAACAGTGTTTTTTTTAACTGGGACAGTACGGCAGCACCCATGACCAGAGGAGATACAGGTGCAGTTTATTTTAAAACATGAGCTCGTTTTCGAAGAAAAACATTTTGCCATTAAAATTTTTTTGGTCAAGTGTGAGTAGCGCCTTAAAATGAATTAAGTTGGTAATATTTTTTTTTGATGCCGATCGATGCAATCCTTTGTAAGGATCATTTTATTGTAAAGAATGAAAAAAATCTGAAGAGCGGAAGTTAGTCAAATTTGATAAAAAGTATTCTCATACAACAGGACAAACAGAATTCCTTCTATAAACATTTTATTAGATTCTAATTGCACATTAAAGAAGTATTAATACTGTAGCGATCATTTCGTATTTCAGAATAATTTTGAATTTCGAACATGGTTCTTGCACCTGTCGGACTTTTATATCAGTCATTGCATCATCTTATTTGTCCTATCATGGCATTGTCAAATATGCAAAAAGTAGACTTAATTGAAGCATACATCTGTATAACCATTTACCTTCATAAGTCATATATTTATATATATATGTACATATATATAATATTATTTTAGAAAAGTTTGTTTATAAAATTTATATTTACATTTTAATAAAACTGTACACACCTTTTATTTACTCACTTTTTTATTTATTTTTTAATTTACTTCGTAGCTGCTGCACTATCTTTGAATGAATGAATAAATGAAAACACTTTATAGTACACATTAAAAAAATAGAAATTACAGACAAAATAGAAGACACAAAGCAAATAGTACAATGGGCGGTCTTATCGCTTTGAAGCAATTTCTTCCAGATAACTTGCTTCTGGTTTCAGATGAAAATCAGCATTGGGTGCTTAACATCCAACATTATGCTGAGCTGAACGCCTTTTTGGTACGCAGACACGTGAGTCGTACTGTTTTATTGGATTAAATTGTATCTACTGTGCCTTATAATTGAGGAGTGTGTCATTATGTGTGTACCAAATAAATGACTATTCTATTCCCTAAGAGCCAATTATGGGTCATCGTAAACATTTCATGGGATCGATTCCAAATCGCCGCCTAGTACTTACATAACACAAAAATATTTATTGTGTGCTCTCCGAGTTCTCAGACTGAGGCAATAGTTTTGAGTTATGTCGCGAAATGGGAATAATGTTTCCATTTGAACGACTGAGAAAACAAGGGCTTCCAATTTGGACTACGTTGGTCTTGTTAGATAAAAATGCCATTGAAAAGAAGACTGCAGCAAATACTTTTTTTTATTGATCTATCGAAGCGAGATCTCCAAATGAACTGGGGCAAATCGGCGTTGCATGTTTGTATGTATGTTTGTTTGTCCGAGAATAACTTTCGAAGCCTTTATCCAATCATCGTGAAATTTTGTAAATAAATAGCTAGTGATGGCACAATTTTGGTGTGACTAAATAAATTAAAAATATGGGGGGCTTGTTAAGATATTGGGGTTCAAGAGGGGTAAAAAACCAAAATGGACTGGTCAAATGGCACGTCTTATAAAAGGTCTTTGTGATTACATTTTGACCCCGTTTTTATTTTTAGCTTAAACCTTGTAGTTCTTAAGTTATTAGCCATAATAAAAACTGAACTTTGACAAAATTCACAGGGTACACCAGTACTCCCACAGTGCTGAAATTTGGTAGCTATAATGACATAAATATAGGGAAAAGTCTGAAATCCAGAATAACTGCAACTTCTACCTCAAAAAAGGTAACCAGTTAACATGAACTCCCGTTACCTGCAATTTGAATGAAGGTCATTTGATTGTGAATTTCGTGGTACTATTTTAATAGTGAAAGATTACATATAGTTTTTTTTTGTTTTTATGAGAGACTCGCGAGATCTCAGTTCGGGGCGAACCACTATTTATTAACCGTAATGTAACACATACTTATAAAATAAATACACTTAAAAACACTTAGGTCTGTCCTAAGTAGACAAAGTTTTCCTCTTCAGTAAACTGTTTGTACGCTTAAAAATCGTACTTCTAATAGACCTGGAGAGAGTGACACAAAATGTCAAGTCATTTGTACTAGGATGGCGACCCTTCAGGGGTTTAATTACGTAATGACAAAAAGGAACATGATGGTCATAGGGCTGGTATATATGTACGTCTCGGATAAATTACGAAAGTCGAACGATTTGTTCCACAACACTTCTTGTATTTTCCGATAGTCGATAAAAAGAAGTGGGCGGTAGCGTAATGCCATACTTCTCTGATGTGATTTACAGCCCGCTATTTATTTATTTTATTTATTTATTTATTTCATTTAGTAACTAACACGATTTAAATAAACTATGTATATAGATCAGTTACTTAATTATGACTAAAAATTATATAAAATAAAATGAGAATTATTGTGCACATTTAAATTGGTAAAAAAATCATAATAATAATTAACATAAAATTTAGATATTTACACAATTTTAAAATAATATAAACAAAATAAAATAAGGAAACAAACAATCATCCTTTCATTCATCACTTACCATACCGACGAGAACACATTAACTTTTAAAAAACAATTCAATCATTTTTGTACCAGGCTAATTTTTGCACAGCTATTCATCGTCGAGTCATTCACGAAAATTAGCATGCCATACTTTTAAGACGGTTCCAAATGGCCGCCATAGGCAAGGCCATAGGCCGCCGCATAGGTGTAATTTTTTTTTGCAAACTGATTTGTACCACCCTATAATTTCGTTTACTAGTTTTCTGTATGAACATGAATAAAAGTCTCTTAAAGCCATACCTATGGGAGATGGCGAATGCGTACAATATTTTTTTTTTTTTAAATTGTAAGATTTTATTTTTTACCTACTTCTTTTTTATCGACTATCGTAAAATATAAGACATTTTGTGGAATAAAAAGTTCGACTTCAGTTTAAAGATGTTTATTCTCAAAAGAACTTAATATCAGATACAGTTCACTTATATGAGACATAGTTTTATGATACCTAGGTAAAACCTAAGTATATTTTATAATGCATATTAATTGGTGCTGGTGACAAACAATGCGTTTTATTGAGTTTTAGGTACTTATTACTTATACCTAGCATAGATAACGATAATAAAAATCACAAGAATGCAATATACTATTAACAACAAAAGAGAGGCTGGCGTTGTTTTGATTGATGTTGAGTAAGATTGTGTGCGAGTTCGGTCTATTTGTGAGTGAAGGTGCCTAGAATACTGACCACTGTTGTGTAGTTACTTGATACAATCCGAATGCAAAAATCAATGGGTGCGTAGAAGTAGTGTAGGAGTAACATAATTGTTTTATCACAACATGCTTTTGAAGTTTTGCGAATATTCTAAGATTATTTTATGATTTTTCATGGTTTATTATGTTATATATAATTGTTTAATTAAAATAATAATGTAATATTTTATAGATAGAAGTAATGAATTAATGATATAACTAAAGTGATTTGACTCCGATAATGTTGTGTTTAACTTTCTTTTTGTATGTACATTGGAAAACTTTGGCATTCTTTTATTTCATTTGACAATTTTATACACGTTTACCCCCTTTAAATAATATAGGTATATTCTTTTTTCCATATTTTTCCGTTCTAGGCGGGCGAACATAGAGTTTATTTTTATTTCTTAAGCTATATTTGTACGCTTTTTTAGTTAGGGTTAAATTGATTTTTATGGTTTTATTCAAGTTTTTTTATTAGGACACACATAGTTAGTAATTATATTTGCGTCACATTTAATAAATTTTTTTTCGTTCGACTTTCGTAATTTATCCGACACGTTCGATTAACACCCACGCCGGTACCAGCCCTATCGCCATCATATTACTTTTGTCATTACGTAATTAAACCCCTGAAGGGTCGCCATCCTGGTACAAATGACCTGACATTTTGTGTCACCATCTCCCGGTCTATAAGCTTTATTTACGAAGGAGATTTCAGATCAATATTGAAAAATAGTTTGATATCTGCCTTACGCTCAGAAGTGACGACAAAACCTTATTTACCGGCAACATTGAATATTTGGTATGTATATACAGGCAGAAAATTCTGACAAAGTCAAGTTGTCACATTTATTTAGTTTCCACTTTGTTTTTGCTTCTGCTAGTGCAAGATGGTCGAAATGCTGAAGACCCCTGATGGAGGGTTTAAAAAAGTACATCCTTAATTTAAAACAGAAAGCTCTGATAGAATAGAATACTCTTTATTGCACACCAACAAAATTAAAAATACAAAGAAATACACAAACATGAAGGTAAGTACAATGGTCGGCCTTATCGCTAAAAGCGATCTCTTCCATACAACCTTATATATAAACTACAACAAAGGAGATAAACAACGATAAACTAGCAGTGCGTAGACAGAGAAAGGTAATGATAGCTGGGATTATATCTCAAAATGTGAGGATCAAATGCTCGTGTTTGAAAGCTTTTTACAAAATCAATATTCCGAGTACCATTACCTATCTATAAGTAATTTGTATAAAAATCGGCAGGTGTCTGCCACAGTTGGGCCTATATTGCTTTATGCTAATACGTATTTACCCCGATCTAGAATCTAGATGAGGCAGGGATGGAAGTGGAATCACTTTTATTTATTTTTGAGTAGGTTTCATTGCGACATTAGTCTATGATGGATCGATTTTGTGTAAATATGAATGCAACTTGAAGACGACTGGGCATCACAGCGCTTTAAAGAAAGACCTGGAAGGAACAAAGTGTGCGGAAAAACAATATTTTTACGGGACGATCGAGGCCTTTCTGCCTTTGCTCTGCACACCTACTTTCTGAAATTCGATGGTTTTTTATTTATTTTACCTGTTGTGTTCCTTAATATAAAAAAACCTGTAAGCACATTATATAATACTAGCTGACAAATCCGCAGCTTCGCACTCGTAGTTTTTCAATAAAAACATTACCCTCCTTCTGCGCAGTTGGATAAAAAGTAGCCTATGTCACCCGGGGATAGTGTAGCTTCCCAACAGTGAAAGAATTTTTTTAAATCGGTCCAGAAGTTTCGGAGCCTATTCAATACACACAAACAAATCTTTCCTCTTTATAATATTGTTATTTTATAATGCATACCTAGGTGCTTATCTTGAATTCGGTGCATGTGTATGGGAGATACGATGCCACAAACAAATTCATATGTAGACATTATGTTTTCGCAATTTCTTTAAAACCAAATAACAGCATTGGGTTGGGGGCTTAAAAATAAGATTCTAAAACAAACACAGCTCAAAAAAGTAGGTAATCTTTTAACGTACTAAGTTTATTAAGAAATGTAAAAACTACATATGTACTTTTTCAGATTTAAATAACAAAAGATACGAGTATGTTTTCGTCGTGTCGAATGACTGAGTAAATATATCATAAATCCAGGACTAAACTCTAAAGTAAAAGCCGAGTAGTGTAACGTCCAATATTATCAAAAGAGATAGCGGTTTCCAAGGTTTCACAGTTCACTGCATTCTTTCAAACTGTTATTAAGTTTGCTAAACAATTTCATTCATAGCCGTCGGCAGCGGATCGCCAAAAATGGTTTCCCAGTGGAATTTATTTTCCATGACAAAGAGATGTGGAAATCGCCTAAGAGGTAATTGTGAAAGCATTGTTATCTTTGCGGCGCCACCGGCGATGAACTGTGATTCTAAATTTGAGGTAGGTCAATTGAGAATCGCAGTGCAGCGCCTTCACCTTGGATCTTCCAAATATTATTTTTATAGTTAACTAGTTGACCCGCCGAACTTCGTACCGCCTTGACATGCATATAACGCGGGCTGTCAATATACGTCACCCTGGTAGAATAGTCAATTGTTGTCTCCGGCCATCATTAAGTATGATATATATTTGTGTTTTGTTATTCCATGTCAAATGCGTTTTTGTTCTACCACGTTTTATAGTGACTTGTATTCTCTTTGACGTTTTATGTCACGTCACACGGGAACGCGGTCGAACGGGATTAAAAGTATCCTATGTCCGTCTCCTGGTACTAAGCTACCTCCCCACCAATTTTCAGCCAAATCGGTTCAGCCGTTCTTGAGTTATAAATAGTGTAACTAACACGACTTTCTTTTATATATATAGATTTTAGGGAAGCTCTTAAGATTTTTAAATTGTCGCAAACTCCTTGTATCAGGACACAGACAACATAAATTGACTCCACCTTACACTTTTTTTTTCAAGTTTGGTTTATTATCTATAAATGTCTATGTATTTGTTACTTATTTAATTTTCTGCGTTCGTAAGGTTACCCAATGGGTACCATCTGAAAACCAGCGCCGCTTACCGTCCTCGGAGGTTGGCAGCTAAACGCTGAGACGGGGCCTGTTTGGCCCACACAGCACGGAAGACCATATTATCTGTACCTACCTATGTAAAGGGTGTCTCAGAATGATTTTCGTTTTTGAATTGACCAATACGCGCCAACCGCAGGTAGCAGGGGGCGGGGAGTGGACTCGTCCGCTTGGCCGGCTTGTTAAGTTTAGTAGCCATGAATCGTTTCACGGGATTACAGCGCGCGTTTTTAGTGAGAGCGTTTTATAAAAACAACGATTCCTATACACTGTTGTTCGTCGTCTGTATAAGACACATTTTAATTTAAAAAGCTTAAGACATGTGCCAAGTGCCACTTTAATTAAGCATTGGGTGTGCAAGTTTGAAGAGACTGGGAATACAGTGCCGGACAAATCGTCTGGGCGTAAAAGGACATCAAGAACGAGCATGAACGTCGATCGCGTTCGAAAGTCTGTTATGGACGACCCACGACAGTCATTGAGATTGCGCGCTGCTTCTCTTAATTTGAACAAATTTGCAAACGGTTGTTTTTCATAAGTAAACTTCAAGAATTGCTCTTTAAATTAACATTAAATAAAACGAGATTTAATTGATATTTTGTTTTTTATATAACATCTAAAAACGAAAAACATTCTGAGACAGCCTTTATATGTACTAAATTTCTATCTTGTGTTTTTCCTGTGTTTCTTTAAATAATTTTTCATTTTAATCATTTATAATCTAGGCAAGCGTGTACCATCGTAGACTGCATCATCGCTTACCATCAGGCGAGATCGTTGTCAAACGCTGGCCTATAGGTAATGGTGATATAATTTATAAAAAAAAACTTTATGTGAGTAGGTATGTTTGTTTTGTTTGAATGGAAAACCTATGTGTGACAAATAAATGTATTTTCTTTCTTTCAAAGAGGAAGGTGGCGGGTTCAATTCTCGTCCGGTTCGTAAATTTTGCGATGATTTTATTACACCTTTTGAGGATTTTGTAACGCCAACAATTATTAGACGCTGATCTCATTGCCATCGCTCCGCTACACGTGCGTTCTTCCTACTACCGAAAGTAATTAAACTAACACCAGGTATATAAAACTTACTGTAAAATATATGAGAGCAGTGCATCGTAGGGCACGTTTCTAAGGTGCGTGACCTGCGAGGCAATGCTTTGTTATACGCGATTGTTACTACTTAACATCAGGGCATACGATTGATCCATCATTGTTGTAGTCGTCATAATGTCGTAGGTATATAGATTGGTCGTATAAAATACATATATGATTATTTAGATGATAAAGAAGCTAGAGATTGCATTTGCTCCAAGTCAGTCCAATCTGTTTGATACTGCCTACTTTTTGCATAGACGAGACGTGACAGGATGCAAACCCTTCGAATTTTTGGTTCCCGGACATGCCGGCTGCCTCACGATGTTTTCTTTCACCGTTTTGAGCCCGTTACATGTATCCCTACCAGTCTCGTTGTCTGGTAGAGGCAGGTGGAACAGGGGATCAGCCTACTAGTGGTGATAGTCTGGTAGGGACAAGTGGAACAGGGGATCGGCCTACTAGTGGTGATAGTCTGGTAGGGACAGGTGGAACAGGGGATCGGCCTACTAGTGGTGATAGTCTGGTAGGGGCAGGTGGAACCGGGTACTGGTACATCCCACTAGGCCACCACGTGCCTTTTAGGTCTTTATTTATTGGAATGCATTATTGGCATGCACATATTTATTGAGCTTGTATAAACTATCAGCTTTACTAATATAGCTTTTAAAAGCGCCCCACGGTTTGTGGTAAACCACCAAAAGCTTTTTAAGCTCACTATCCATCTTAATGTTCGTCTAAAAGCACATAACTTCGTAGAAACTGCGTCTAGACTAGTTAGGAAACCAGCAGTACCTACATTTTAAGCGATTGGTTTACATAGAAGGTTACTTTAGAGCAGGGATCCCCAAACTATTCTGGACAAGTGACCCCTTTTCCAAAATGAACTGTCACCTCAGACCCCCATGGCCAAATTACCTACTTTTAAGATCAACCCCTTTATTCGTAATGGTCCGCTACCTTAAAACAGCTGATACAGAGTGTTATTTTTCATTCTGACTTAGGTCAATAGAAGACAGAGTAAAAATTAGCAATGCTTTAAATTAGTTAGCAGACTAATTAATGACTATGAATAAGGGGGGCCTATCTTTCGTTTTTTCCTATTGATACAAAATACCTAGGTACCAATTGGAAAACTTTGCACTTGGATAAGTGAGTAAAGTTGACTTCATCAAAATTTAACAAAATAAAAAGACATCATCATCATCATCAGCCGGAAGACGTCCACTGCTGAACATAGGCCTCCCCCTTAGATCACAACGAGCGGTTGGTAGCCGTTTGCGCCCAACGGCTCCCCGCGATTCTTACTAGATCGTCGGCCGGCCTACGCTGCGTCTTCCAGTCCGTGGTCTCCACTCGAGAACCTTTCTTCCCCAACGGTTATCGGTTCTACGAGCGATGTGGCCTGCCCATTGCCACTTCAGCTTGCTAATTTTGAGAGCTATGTCAGCAACTTTAGTTCTTCTGCGGATTTCCTCATTGCGGATTTTGTCACGCAAAGAAACCCCGAGCATAGCCCTCTCCATAGCTCGTTGAGCGACCTTGAGCTTGGTCATGAGGCCATGAGTAAAGGACCACGTTTCAGTGCCATAGGTCATCACTGGCAACACACACTGGTTGAAGACTTTAGTCTTCAGGCTCTGGGGAATTTTGGACGAGAAGATATTCACGTTCACGTTCGGGAAAAAGACATACAATTCAGTAAATATCAAGTTTAATTTATAATGATTTTTACAAATTAAGTACTTAAAGAATCTTAAGTAGGTAGGAAATTATATTTAAAAAAGTATTAATTCGCAAAGAGAAAATAAAACATTCAGTGTGATGGATGAACCTGGTGACTATCTACCAATCTAGCTACATCCGGTTCAATATTGGTGAGTTGTATTCTTAAATCTCCACGTTCGTTGATTTTCAAACGGTTTCTTTGTTTCGTCATAATGTTTGTTACCACACTGAAGCTTTTTTCAACTAGGTATGATGATGGAAAAGCGATAAGGTATTTTTCAGCATGTTTCACAATGTAGGATACTGTGTTTCAATGTTGCGTTGCAACCAGAACTTCTGATAGCCTTGGTTGAACTTCTGCTTAAGCTCTTCGTCTGTGCTGATGGTAATCAACTCTTCTTGCATTATCACATTGGCTTCTTCTATGGCTGTGGTATTGTACGGATTTATTATCCATTGAGGAATTAGTAAATTTAAAAGATCCTCAAACCTCTCCGTAAAATCCTTGTGTAATGCGTCCAGTGAGTGACATATAATAAAATGTCATCATCTTGAAGCATTTCTGGTAATTTTGACAAATGCGGAAACTGCGAATATTCTTTTCTGTCTAAATTTGGTTTATAAAGGATTAGTTTACCCACGAAGGCCGATATTATTGATTTTGTTTTAATCAAGTTAAGATCGTCACCCTGCAGCTGCAAATTAACTTTGTTGAATATTCCAAAGATATCAGTCAAGTAATAAATATCTATTTTACAATTGTTCAGATTTTCTTTCAAATTTGGATCTTTTTCTTGTAAAAACTCCAACACAGATTCAAAAATGCCTGAAAATATTTCTAAGCAAGAGCCTCTTGATAGCCAGCGAACTTCAGTGTGCAGAAGAAATCGAGTAAAGACTTCGTTGTTTTCCTCATATAGCTGAGCAAATAACCGAGAGTTCAAAGAATTGCTTCGAATCTTGTTGATAGCATTTATTACATATTGTAAAGACTTATGCAATCTAGGACTCAGCTTTTTTGCTACTAAATGCTGCCTGTGAATAACGCAGTGAATGACCAGAGCATCAGGCAGTTGTCGCTTTAAGTGACCTATAAAACCACGATGACGACCAACTATAGACGGTGCACCATCAGTCGCAACAGAAACAATGTTTTTCCATGGAATAGCTTTGTCAGTAAAAAAATGTTCCACGGCCTGAAAAATCGATTCTCCTCTGGTATCAGTCTCTAAATATGTAGCAAAAAGCAGTTCTTGGCACATATTTTCATCTTTGATATATCGAACATATCCTAACAACAGAGCTTCTTTGCCGGGTAATGTAGACTCGTTCAACTGTAGAGAGAATCTGTTGGTCTGTAAGAACTTGCATAAAATGTTTTCCACATCCCGTCCCATCTCGTCTATGCGTCTCTGAACGGTGTTATTGCTCAAAGGTATTCTCTTTAAAATATCATGTGCGGGTTTGTGCAATACATTGTTAAGGACCTCCGCAATGGCTGGTAAGATAAGCTGCTCTCCAATTGTGTAGGGTTTCCCCGACTTCGCTATTAGTAAAGATATATTATAGGACGCTCGTAAACCATCTTCGTCTTTAATAGATGATGACGCAAACATCGATCTTATGGATGGTCTTTTGTCTAATTTTTCTTTAAATGCTTGAAAAAATGACAAGGGCTTACTTTTTTTGTCAGCATATGCTTGATAAGTGGTCATCCATTTTTGAAGGCTTCATGGCATCGTTACTGAATACTTTTTCACAAATGAGACACATCGGCAAGTGTTGATTTGATGGAGATGAAATAAATCTGAACTTCAAGTAGTCCAAACTGTATTGTCTGCATTTTTTTTTCGTGTCTGCCATCATAAAACTCAGTAATCCTGCAAATAAAAAAATAAGAAACTACCTAAATAAAAAACAATAATAAACTGTTAAATTTACTGGTAATTTTTTTACAATTTAAACAACTGAGGCAACTGCAAACTGTTGCAAACAATCTACACATAGCTCAACTGATCACTATCACACAGTGGGGCAATGCAGACAGCGTCCCCAAGACGCTGGCTGCATTGCCCCATTGTATGGCAATGCTGATGCGCTGTGCCGGATAAAAACTGTTTGGTACTTACCCTGTTAATTTTTCATAAACTGCAGATATTGTATGGTTACGCTATTAACTCGCGTAGGGAGCTCAGCATTTTGTAAATTCTTTTTCAATCACTTTACTTCACTTAATTAAGCTATGTTATAACTTTGTAATCTCTTGAAATAAATGAGTACTTATATGAGTTATTATCGTTCAAGCTCCAACGAATTTCAAAACGCAAATGAACTTTCAACCTAAGTGCAAGCTCGTTAAATAGTAAAATATCGGGAACATGTTTGGACTTATTATGCGTATTTGCGTATTTAAACGCGTAACCGTCTAATAGAGAGCAAGTCAAAACGCGCCTGAAAGACGTACGCTCGAACTCATTATCTTGCACAAACTTGTCCACACTGACTTGCCGAGTTTTTCATCTTGTACGAACTTGAGACTTTACATTACTACAACAATGCTTTTTCCTACAAAAATATTAATTATTCTTAGTACACGTAACACAACATAAACAATACAGTACCTACCTACCTACCTACCTATCTTGAAAGATTCAAATAAGAACTTGTGTTAATTAAATAGGGGTCGATTTTTAGACCTTGTCGACCCCCAAAATCAGTTTTCGTTTATGTCGACCCCTAGGAAACCGATATATAAACCGACCACTTTGGGAATCCCTGCTTTAGAGCGTAGTTTAGAGTCATGTCAGTGATCGGCTATCAGTTTGATGACGCGTAATGTTAGCATTTGTAGAGTTCCGGGCACGGAAAGTGCTAACGGATCTTATTCTTTCGCTGATCGCTTACGACACGATCTTGTGCGGCACGCACCCAACGGCTCCTAGCAACCTTTATCAGGTAGTCTTTCCATCTAGTCCCAGATGCGCTTCCAGTGCATATATGTAATTTCTAAAATTGTGTTGTGTATCGACGATAATTTTTAATGTTATACCTACTAAAATTGTTACCTAACTATTTTATGACGTTCGTTAGTTTACCTATACCTAGTATAAAAAAGTACCTATATGAATAAATGAGGCAGTCCGTGGAATAAATGGAATGAACTGAACTTTAATCAATCTAGTTTTCGTAAGAGTAGGGGCGTCGCTAGTTCATAGTAAGAAAACATCTTCTTGAGAGTTTCTTGAAAACTAGCGGAATTTACATAAATACTTTCGTCTCCATAGTTATACTTGCATTGTCATGCAAATGTGACTGCG
The DNA here is from genome assembly GCA_918857605.2 of Philereme vetulata. NCBI lineage: Eukaryota > Metazoa > Arthropoda > Insecta > Lepidoptera > Geometridae > Philereme > Philereme vetulata. The sequence continues at coordinate 1,117,318 of OU975463.1, read as the reverse complement.
TACCCGTCTGCTCGAGTAGGTACTTGTAGACCCCAATCTGTGGGATAGGGGAAAGTACATACAGGACACAAAAGTTTAACCATTCAAAATTCTGCCAAGTAGAGGACGCAATACCGACTAAAAGGGAGAGAATGATAGAACCTTCGTGGCATATCCACTATCCAGCCGCCACCATTTTTTTTTTCAAGTCTCCGCACCCGATTAAAGTGATATGTATGAGTATAGAACACTTCGACGAAGTTGTTGACTTGTGTAACTCTTAAACGGTGAGACTCGTCATTGAGATTTTTTGATATGTTGTTACAATGTTCCAGCCTAGTTAAACGCTTTATGGTGTATATTTATTATCCTTTTATTTCTGGAGATAGTGGGACCCCGCGCTCGCGCCTCCCCCACTCCCCGCGCGCCGTTGCTCTCACTCCGTGCGTTGTTTTACGGAGCTAATGTCAGATAGAACATTATTCGATTTTATATTTCCGAAACTAAAAAAGATTAACTAGTCTGACTATTTAACTCATTTTTGCTCTATGATCACATCGGACTCTGTTCTATGGATAAGTCGACTTAATCAAACAAAAAATGTCCAGTAATAATGTATCCTTAAGTGTAACGTTCCCGAGATGGAGGTAAAGATCTCCATATGAGATCAGTGATAGGTAAATATAAACTGATAGAATACTTCAAATAGTGGTTTTATAGTGTTATCCGAAAACTTACGGAAAATTGCATGATTTTAAAAACCATATCAAAAATTAATAAGATACAAAAATACTATTTGAAGTAAGCATTTTCACATCTCTTGTCAATGTACTAAACTTCAACGTTTGAGCAGGTCAAAAACTGTATAAGTTTTCCTGTAGATGGAGCTAACAGAGTTTTAGTCGTAATCTGAATCATCTCACTAATTTCAATCCAGCCGTGACAAGAGCCTGTAGCACAATTGGCAATGCATCCTCGTACCATGAGGAAGGATGCTGGTACAAGTCCCGTCTAGGCTTGAAACTTTTTGAGATGATTTTAATAATATTGATAAATAACTTGTATGAATACATATTTTTTAAATTTATATACATACATTAAATAAATATAATTGTTACGAGAAGCATCCGGACTTGGAACAAATATCAGTAGAGCAAGAACACATTTGTTCCGTGGCTGGTATCGCACCCGACACCTTCTGCGTCTCAGCCGGCTATTCGCCCACTGAGCTAAGGAGTTCTTTAGTTCAATAGTATCCAAACACGCTTCTACTTTCTCCCGGGGTTTCAAAACTCCTTATGTTAGATTTAGAAGAGTAAGAACACCCTTACGGAACACTTGAAGGCATCAGACTCGTGTTCAACACACTTAGATCTGACGTAAAATGTTACGATTTAACTGTTATACGAAGCTGATCGTCTGAAAGAGTGAGATGATGTTTTTAAGTTGAAGTAAGCTATTCTCCATATTGTTTTTTTACCTCACTTGATGGTAATTGATGGTGTGGTCGAAGATGACGCACGCTTGCCTAGAAGGAATCTGTTCACTCTGGACTTGACGACTTTGAGATTTTAGTTATAAATTATTTAGAGGAAAGTGACAAATATGGAATACCATTTTGTTTTTTTCGCATAGTTTGCGCAAATGATATAAATAAAAAACTTTTTGTAGTAATTATTAACAATCATATATTTGCGCTTTATTATGTAACAATTTTTGGTTATATTGATTAGTTTTATTTAATAAAAAATTTCAAAACCTACATAATGATGTACCTAAATATGGAATAGTACCTCAAATATGGAATACTATAAGCACTATCAAAAATTAACCATAACTTATATGAGACTCTTTGAAATCTTTGGTATAACATAGTAAGGAACACAAATTATTTGCAAAAATCACTAATCCAGGTGTCAGACTCTGGCTCAGCGCAATCATTATGTGCCCAGAGCCCACACATGAGACACACGATGGCCTTGCCAATATGTACGCCATTCTTCGAACATCTTTTTTCGTCAAGCCATGAAATTTGCTCTCCATTGTCAAAATGTAGTCTACCAAAAGATTTTCAAGGGTTGTCTCCCTTAGACAGTTTTCCTTCCAAGCTGCGGGAGGTAATTCGTTTTTCTGACATAATCGAAAAAAAGGTAGATATTGGCACATCAAAGTGTCTTGCAAGAGATAGAGACAATAACTGTTTATTCCGTGTGTGAGTTTCCGTTTAAGAGAAATGCTGGTATTCCATATTAGGATACTATCCCATATTTACCCACTTTCATCTAACGAAAAATAAATTTGTTAAATTTTTATTCCAATGCGATACCTATTCAAAGAAAATCCTGAATTCAACCGTCCTTACCGTTGTGCAGGCTCGTTAAAATCTTAAAATATTGTAACAAAACTCTAGTTTGGTAGAGACTTCTCTCCACGTTTTTGAAAGAGAGCATTACAAACGGCCCTTACAACAATTCAGTTTTACTTACAATGGTATTTTGAGGTTTATAACAAGCGCAGCTTGTGTTAGCCAGTCTTCACTTTACCTGACTTCCTTACCGAATTGGAGTTCCGTCTTTCTATTTCCTGCCTGTGACGTCACTAAAAACTGAAGCCTTTTCATATAGTCCGGACCAAAGTGTTATATAGTACGGACAAAAAATATATTTTATTGAGAAGAAGTAGAAACGAGGATAGCTAAATACGCAATTGAAACGAGTGGAAAAAAAGAACGCAATAAATAAGGTTTGAGATTCTTTTCTAACTTCTAACCTTATGGTCCGGAGGCTGTCCGCCTGCGGGCCGTCCGCATGCGTATAGCTCAACGAGTCGCAGGTTAAAGCTGCAGCAGTGGTTAAGAACCACTGCCCTTACGGGCCTCGAGCGGATATTTAAAGACGACATTGACTACTTGCAGGCTCCACGCGGAGCGTACGGAGCAAACCGCGCCACTGTATAACCTCATGTGTATCTCGACTCCATACGCATTTGGGGATGGATAGCGGTGTATGAAATGTCCAGCATTATTTATTTATTAACTCATAAAGCAGGCCTTCCTATCAAATGATAAAGAGTAAAGATGATTTTATACATATGGTTTTTATTTGACCTGGAGATTTAACAAGCATAATGACCCTGCTAACTTATATGATAACGTAGTATTGCCTCGTAGGCCACGCACCTTAGAAACGTGCCCTACCATGCACTGCCCTGCGACCATTAACTTGAGGCATACAGGCGTGCCTGTTATTTCACCGGCAACCTACGATACTTCCCTGGGCAAGTCCATTCACAAGGAACTTTACTAATCTTTCGTTAAGCCAACACGGCTCTCACTTAACGTACGAAATAAACTTATATTCTGTCATCCAGCAATGGTCCCGTCGAGCCCCTACATCTCGGAGTAAGTGAGACGTTTTATATCGATCGCTCTTAGTTTTATGAATGGCTGCTTGGATGGTGGGGGGCCACCTCGTCCCACCTCGCGTTACCTGGTCGCTGTGACACAGCCTAGGAAAGAGCCTGGTTACTTTGAAGTCACAACTGAAGCTATAATAACAGATTTAACATTAGCCACAAATTAATGTTGAATCTATAGGCTCACGAACTGGTATAAACTGTGTTTCGAGAGCCATTGACTATTTTTTTTTATGAACATTTCACACAGTGCTATCTGCCCTAAACTAAGCAGAGCTTGTATTATGGGAACCAGATAACTGATAGAATACTTATATACTTTTTTTTTGTAAATACATACTTATAATATATAGAAAAACATCCAGACCCGGAACAAATATCTGTAGATCATGCAAACATTTGTTCCTCGGCGGGAAACGAACCTACTACCTCTTGCGTCTCAGCCGGTTATTCGCCCACTGCGCCACGGAGGTCGTCGATTTATCATTTGAAGGGTGATAACGAACGAAGCAAAGAGCTTGAAGTGCCGCTTTCTTAGTTTTTTATAATATATTATGCGACGGCATCTGCGACCGTTAGTGGCATTTTCAAGTTAGTTTCCTTTTTTGTAGGTCACATGTGTCCCGGTTACAAAAGACGTCAAGCCCTCTAGCGGTAAGTTGCAGCAATAGTTGGGCAAAGAAAGGAGCCACTTGTTCTTCGGAACGGATTTTTGATGAAGTAACCTATCTTAACACCAACAGTTCAGCTCGGTCAACTTATCCCGGAGAAAAAAGCTGAGTTCTACTCTCAATATATGAGATATCCGATATTTTTAAATTGATTTATTTAAATCTTGATGACAATTAAAAAGATTATGACATCATCTTTCTGCCTTATCCCACAATACGTGAGGTTAGCACAACTTAAGTTCGTAGTTAACTTAACTTAAGTACGTATATGGCTCTATCAGCCGTCATCACGGTACTGACTCTTGTCTTACCCATACCAGTTTTCACACAATTCATCCATCTCTTTTACGTCACTGCTATTATCCTTCTTTTTTTTATACATACTTTTATAATGAGTTTGTCGAGCAAATAAAAACGAATAGACCCTGTTCCTCAATTTCGCGAGCAAATCGCATGTTGCATTAGTGACCCAGCTATGGTCTAAGCTGTGGTGCAAGAGGGTGGCGTCAATTTATTCAGGTGATTTGTGACGTGTTCATTAGCTGGCTATTAGGTTTAATACTGCGAGCACAACTTGATGAACTGCCTGTATATTTCATTAAAGGCTGCTAAAATAATCATTCTGAACAGATTTAGCACGAGGTGAACGTATTTTGGTCTAAATTCCTATAAATAACATCCAAAAGCCGGAGTCTGTGTGACCTAGGGGTCTTCAATTTGCGAGTGAATAGGTTTATTCTAGGCAAGCGTGTAGCATCGTAGGCTGCACCATCGCTTACCAACCAAGCGAGATCGTGGTAAAAAAATAGTTCCTATACAATATTTCTAAGCCCCAGACTAGAAATAGTTTACTTCTTAAGTAAATTACTGAAAGTTTGATTGTGTGTTAAATTATTCTTGCATCATCTGCAAATATTTGCACACTGTTGAGTGTTATAGTACTAAAGCAGTCCTAATTCCTTACTAATATTTTTTTGTTTTTATGGGAGACTCGCGAGATCTCAGTTCGGGGCGAACCACTAGTTAAAGAAGACAGCGATTAAAAATTATCAAAAAAATATTTCTTGGGTTATCATTTGAAAACTGCGTATCTTTTCTTTTGGACAGTTTGTTTAAAATGTTTTTACAGCAAAAGAGCAAAAAATTACCCATTCACCGCATTTTCAAGACTAGAGATTATAAAAATATTTTTTTTTACTAGTTCTTAGTCCACTAGTCGTTTAGTTTAATATTTGATTCTGGCCCACAGCCCCCTTGAAAAAACACATTTATAAAGCAAAACTAACTAGTTTTGCGCGCTGTAAAGACTAATGAGCAACATCACATATCACTCATGCTAATGAGATTAACAGAAAGCAACTCCACTAACGACACGAAACTTTATACTATAGGTATATAAGTATCTCTCTAAAGTATTAGAGTTGAACGCGCATATTCATACAGGGTGATTCTGCCCGTGAAAATAAACAACTTTTCGTAACAATATATTTTTTTACAATCTAGCCAAATGAGTAGTTTAAAGTTTACTTAGTATTATAACAGTATTATGTTTAAGTCATAAGTCATAAGCCATTTATACTGTGCTGACAATCTATACTAATATTATAAAGAGGAAAGATTTGTTTGTTTGTATTGAATAGGCTTCGAAACTACTGGAACGATTTAAAAAATTCTTTTACTGTTGGGAAGCTACACTATCCCCGGGTGACATAGGCTACTTTTTACCCAACTGCGCAGAAGGAGAGTAATGTTTTTATTGAAAAACTACGCGTGCGAAGCTGCGGATTGGTCAGCTAGTATGTTATAAAATAAGGTCTTAAAATTCAATATGACTAATTAAATGTGCTTAAAGATACTATCTGCCGGTTAGGGCTTCCAAAGTTATAGAAATTCTTGTCAATTACAATTAATTTCATAAAATATTACTAAAATCTTAAATTCCTTAAATATTAGAAGCCATGTGAATAACTAATATTTAAATAGATTGAGTGGAAACTCCTTAATGTCATTAGGTAACTTATTATACACATGAACTAAGAAAATAAATAAATATTGCTGGACATTTCACAAAGCGCTATCTAGTCCCAAACTAAGCAGAGCTTGTACTATGGGAACCAGATAACTGATAGATTACTTACTACTTTTTTGTAGTAAGACTTCTTTACGCACGCTTGACTTGGGAAGTAAGCTGGTGAATGCGTTACGAAAAGTGCGAACGGAAGTTGAGAGGTTAGTGAAGATAGAAAGAGAGAGAGTTACGATTCGTATATTTTTAAAAGTTAATGTGCGAGTGCGAGTTGTGTCTGCCCAGAATGAATATAGACTGATCGATCTACAGACGTGTGGACAATTTTGTAATTGAACAATTTTATAAATTAGTCGTTTGGCCTAAAGCCCGCTCGTTTCTTTTTATTTTCGTAAATACATACTTATAGTACATAGAAGAGCATCCAGACCCGGAAGAAATACCCACTATCTCTTGCGTCTCCGCTGGCTATTTACCGACTGTGCCACAGAGGTCGTCAAAAAAAAGAAAGATTATTTATTTATTTACCTATATAAGCGTATGTCCATTGGCACTTTTCTTAAAGTCTCTATTTAAGGGGAAGACACTTCATTCTTGTGTTCTTTACAAATAGCACTACCCAGCGGCGGCCTTACCCATTGCGAGGCTCCGGGCGGCAGGTCTTTGCGAGGCCCTTTGTCCTTCGTGAAAAGTATATGATGCGAAAGTAGGTCTGGTTGTTTGGTTTAGGTATTTGTCATGTTTGACGAGAAGTGCTAAAGTTGAAATGCAAAAAATTTTAAGATATGTTCGGTACAGTAACGATTTTGTTACTCATACTGCAAGCAAAATAATTCCAAGGTGACAAGAGTTGACGAACGAAATATAACACGGGGATTCCCCGAGCGATAGAGGAGCAGAACATTATGTCCCGACTCTCGAGTTGACCCGAGTGCTATGCGATTAAAAACCGATCTTCAAGTGTTTTGAGGCGCGATATTCAAGTACTGCATAATTATTTTTTCAATTATGTATTGAATGAATGAATTAGTTATCTAACTTTATTTTAATTTACCGTTATGTTATAACCTTAACAAATAATATAAGATCAAAATCAAAAGTTTTAAATAAAATAAAAATTAGGTAAAAAAATCTATATTTTTTTAACTTTTGCTTGGGTTGTTGCGCGAGGCCCCTGCAAGAGCGAGGCCCCGGGCACCCCCAAAGGCCGCCGCTGGCACTACCACTAACTCTGTTTTACACTACACTAACTCAAAAAGTTTAGTTCTTTTCAAGTTCGTGCTCTCGAGCTGGATTGCTCGACGTTTACATGGTGAAGAAGTATTTGTTTGTGAGATTCTGCGTTTTTATCACTTTATACGCTCTCTATGTTAAGGTCCCGGTGGAGATCATCATTTCTAATGCACCAAGGTGCACGTACCAATATAATTAAATCTAAAAGTTTTACGACAAGTAACTTATTAACAAGAATAAAACCGACTTCAGATTACAGTAAAAACCAAACTACTTTACCAATTTTGATGAAATTTCCATGGAATCAATCTAAAAGGATATCCTTTCAAATAAATAACTAATTTTCTAAATCGCTTAATACATAACGCAGTTTTGAGCTAACAAACGTAACAACATAAAAATTAAACAAATTTAAGATCAATATGGTTTTCATCAGAATTGGACTAAATGAAAAAAAGACCACAGCGGAAGCACCAGCTTTCAAATAAAAAAAGAACCATCAAAATCGGTTCACCCAGTCGAAAGTTCTGAGGTAACTAACATAAAAAAACAGTCGAATTGAGAAACTCCTCCTTTTTTGAAGTCAGTTAAAAATACCTTTTTTTAGGGTTTCTTACCCGAAGGGTAAAACAGGACCCTATTACTGAGGCTCCGCTGTCTGTCTGTCTGTCCGTCTGTTACCAGGCTGTATCTCATGGACCGTGATAGTTAAACAGTTGAAATTTTCACAGATGATGTATATCTGTTGCCGCTATAACAACAAATACTAAAAACAGAATAAAATAAGTATATAAGGGGGGCTCCCATACAACAGACGTGATTTTTTTGCTCTTTATAGCTCGTTATTGATAAAGGCAACAGAACAACGCTTGAAATATTCACAGAACATTTAGTTATATATTTACTTAATAAATAGTTCAATTAAACGAAAACAAATATTTAAGGGGAGCTCCCATACAAAAAACGTGATTATTTTGCCGTTTTTATAGATAATGGTACGGAACCCTTCGTGCGCGAATCCGACTCGCACTTTGCCGGGTTTTTTTTTGGTTTGCTCTCAAAACAGATTTTTACCAAGTTATTATTCAATGCAAAACATCGATTTTTAAAACAACATTAATCTTCTAAGGTGAACTTTTTCAGGTAGGTACACATTTTGATATTATTTTATATGATTTTTGTGCATGATCAGGACCAAATGCACAAAGTATGTAAAACGGAACGATTCTAAAAAGGAAGAAGGCAGTGTTCACGGAAACGTGCATAAATAGCTTTTTACTTAATTATATTCAAAAATCCTATTCAAAAATCTAATCTCTGGCACAGAAAGTTGTAAAAAATATGAAAATACTAGCCGACCAATCCGCGGCTTCGCGCGCGTGGTTCGCCAATAAAATGTAGTCTATGTGTTAATCCAGTTTATGATCTACATACATACCAAACTTCATAGCAATCGGTTCAGCCGTTCCGGCGTGAAAGAGTAACAAACATCCATACATACAAACTTTCGCGTATATAATATTAGTAGGATTTACTATGATAATTAACTGAGGCGTGAGAAAACTTGATACCACTTTCTGGTCTATTTGACGACCTCCACGCAGAGGGCGGCGTAAGGCGTGGGCGACTGCCTACGGCCTCGCGGTCCGAGGGGCCTCTCTTCTCGATGGTTTATGCATTACCAAGCCGTGAACGCGACGAAAACAATTTACTCGTCATAAAACTATAATAGTATATTATGATACAAGTGAGCTAAGTTGCTCATTATACACGAGGCTGTGGTTTGCAGCCCGAGCCGCAGGCGAGGGCGTAAATCAGCCGAGTGTCTAGTGAGCTAGTTGCTCACGAGTTTCATATGCAATTTTTCAACACACTTGCGAGGAAAAAACAAATCTTCTGTACTAAAGCTTGACATTTTTACAATTATTTACTACACAGCAACAAATGCGATACAAACAAAAAAGTGGGAAATGGCGCGCAAGTTTTTTTTGCACGCGCCAAATGTATATACATATATATATATATACAGCCTACATAAATTTTGATTTTAGTAATAAAATGCAAATATTTTATAACAAATTATTGTGAATTATAAAAGATTTGATAATAATAAATGTTTATTCTTCTTAATTGCAAAAATGTAATAGGATTTTCAGCGGCATAAAACCTCTTTGTTATTACAAAAACCCGGCTAGATTGAAAATGCTCTGTTTTCTCGCACAAAATTTGCAGTTAGGTACTAACTTAACTTTGTACGGATAATTCTAATAAGCACTAGTGTGTTATATTATTACGCACGCGTGTGTTATAGTTCGGTTTATTTAACGGTAAACAAAAGTTTATTTTATTTAGAAATTTTTCGTGATTGATTTCAATCATTATTGTAGCGGATCGCACTCACCCTGATGAAGGTTCACGAATTGAACCGAAACATTGTCGATCGATACACCGATAAGATGGTACGTGATAATTCCCGTATTTAAAAGTTTATTGTTTAGATTAGAGTACTGTCAGATAGACAAACAGTATTTTGTCATATTATTGGTTATGACAAGAATATTGTCCTACAGGGTTTTTTAATTTATAGAATGTGGTGTAAGTGCCCCCACTGCCTAATAAATTTTCATTTCATTTATTTATTGCTAAAATGGGTAAATTAAAATAGCAGCAGATGACAAGAAAACATAAATATAATAAATAAATTTCGCTGGACATTTCACACAGTGTTATCTAGCCCCAAACAAAGCAGAGCTTGTACTATGGGAACCAGATAACTGATAGAATACTTATTACATTTTTTTGTAAATACATACTTATAATATATAGAGAAACAACCACACCCGGAACAAATATCTGTAGATCATGCAAACAATTGTTACGCGGCGAGAATCGAACCCGCTACCTCCTGCGTCTTAGCCGGCTATTCGCCCACTGCACCACTGAAGTCGTCAAAAGAAGGTCGTCGGAGGTTTTATTAACTAATTGTAATAGAAGATTTATAAAACATCTCAAAAACTTTCAAACTAGTCGGGACTTGAACCCCTAACTTTCCTCTTGATACATAATAATCAATCAAATGTACATAATTTAAAAATACATTGGAAATACAAACCATAATAAAACACATGTAAAAAAAACTGTAAAAATAGGTCCAAATTGGGAAAATGTAAAAAACGAGTGTGCTTTAGACCACACGCCTGAAATAATTCTTAACTTCTTTTTCAAAATATTAATTTATAAAATTCATTAATTACAAAATTGTCTACACGTCTGTAGGTCGATCAGTCTATGTTCATTCTGGACAGACGCAACTCGCACTCGCACATTAACGTTTAAAAATATACGAAACGCAACTCTCTCTTTTTCTATCTTCACTAACTTATACCTAGTCAGGTCATAAGTATTGTCACACAGAAAAAACTTTTCTTTTAGAATGCTGGCCACAAAAAAGTTTATTGAATTCGAATTTCGAATTGTTCATGAAAATAAAAATGTATACTTTTTAGAATTTTACTCATTTTTAAATATGGAGTGGACGCTTAAAGAAGACCGTGTTGCAGTTATTGCGTTGCATCGTTGCGGTTACGCGCCAAATTCAAATTTTTGACATACTGAAAAATTTGAATATAACCAAAAGATTCGTTCATCGCACCATCAAACGATACAATGAAGACTCTAGTGTAGATGACAGGTCAAGAAGTGGTCACCCTCGGTCTGTTAGGACTCCAGCAGTGATAAAAGCTGTGAAGGCGCGAATTCAAAGAAATCGCAAACGTAAGCAGAAACTGTTGGCCCTTCAGATGAGGTTAAGCAGAACCACGGTGAAAAGGGTGTTAAATGAAGACTTAGGGCTTCGGGCATATCGAAGACAAACAGGACATCGTTTGAATGCTCGTCTAATGGACCTGAGACTGAAGAGATGCCGCGCTTTGTTGAAGCAGTACGCGGGAAAAAAATATCGGGAAATTCTTTTTTTGGATGAAAAAATTTTAACCGTAGAAGAGAGCTACAACAAACAAAATGATAAGGTGTACGCACACAGTAGTGAAGAAGCGAGCAACCGTATTCCGCGTGTCCAACGAGGTCATTTTCCATCCTCGCTCATGGTATGGTTGGGAGTTTCTTATTGGGGCTTAACAGAGGTACATTTTTGTGAGAAAGGTGTAAAAACGAATGCAGTTGTGTATCAAAATACAGTCCTGACGAACCTTGTGGAACCTGTTTCTCATACCATGTTCAATAACAGGCACTGGGTATTCCAACAAGATTCGGCGCCAGCTGAAGCACACAAGACTGGCTGGCGGCGCGTGAAATCGACTTCATCCGGCACGAAGACTGGCCCTCCTCCAGTCCAGATTTGAATCCGTTAGATTACAAGATATGGCAACACTTGGAGGAAAAGGCGTGCTCAAAGCCTCATCCCAATTTGGAGTCACTCAAGATATCCTTGATTAAGGCAGCCGCCGATATTGACATGGACCTCGTTCGTGCTGCGATAGACGACTGGCCGCGCAGATTGAAGGCCTGTATTCAAAATCACGGAGGTCATTTTGAATAAACTTTAGTGTCATAAGAATCTATGTTTTGTTAAGTTCATTTTGGTATATAAATAGTTACATAATGAACAAACTTGTTTCAATTATTTTATATTAAACATGTGACAGAATTTATGACCTAACTAGGTATCTGCCTCTCAACTTCCGTTCGCACTTTTCGTAACGCATTCACCAGCTTACGCTCCAAGTCAAGCGTGCGTAAAGAAGTTTTACTTCAAAAATCCAAGTTCTTCCAACCATCCATAAAAAAACAATTGCACTACCTCACAGGTAACGGTTACGTCCGATTAAGGCTTGGCCTACATGTCATTGCATTGCATTCTTACAGGTGAAAAGTCTATGCCTGTCATTTCAAAGGGTTAACAAAGGATTGATTATTGTATTAGGATTGACGCCACCGGGGTCGACGAAGAATGTTTTCTGTTTCCGTGTCCCCGGTATAAAGCGAGCGGAGGAACGCCGTGGAGGTTTAGCCGGTAGGAGTCCGACATACCGCTCCCTGGGTTCAGAGCGGTAGACATGTTTGCGGGCTGGTTTTAGTCAACACCAATTTTACAATTGACTAAAAGTAGTCCGCAAACACGCCATCTTATATAAAATAATTTAATTTTTGAAATGGCACTTTAAGGCGAATATAGTAGCTGATTGGTCTTATTTGGAGACTTTCTCCTCAGGGAGGAATCAGTTTTGTGTGCTCAAAATATATATATAGGATTCATTGACCTTTTATCTGTAAAGTCAACATACAAAAAAGTTCTACCTGTTTATTTACTATGAGAAAATGTAGCTGTTTTCGACTTTCAATTTGATTCAACCTCTAAACGACGTAAAACTTTGTAATTTTTCTTTCACCTAAATGTGGGCAAAAATAATACCTTCGAGTTGAACAAATGATGCTGTGCTGAGACGGTCTTTCACGTGGCAATTAATTATTTTATATTTTTCCGAATAATTAGCGGGCGTACCCTTAGAAGGTGGTTGCGCGGGCGACGGGCGGCAGTGTACCGCTGACTGTCGTACGGGAGGGTTGTGCTCGTCTGCCTCGCGCTCATCTTTTTGCTGGTCGGTTAGATGCGTGTGGCGGAAGGTGCGGGCCGCCCATTCGCTCAAGGTCATCAGCTACGGTTAGCGTCTTAGGCTTGGCTTGCACTACGATCCCTAAACGTATTTAGCGACTAAACATGTTTAAATTGGACGTATTTGTATGATTTGACAACTCTTTAAATCATTTTTAGCCACTAAATACGCTTAGGCATCGTTGCGCAAGTCGCCCAAAAATAAGAACATCGTATTTACGAAATTAGCGCTAGTGCCCATGCCAAGGGGCATATTTGGCGTGTCTTACTCTTAGCTTAGCTTAGGTGTAACTCTAGTCCAGCACTTAACTCTGTAAATCCCTAATGCGAGGGTTGCTTAGCGCGGGCCAGTCAACCCTACCCTTGCCTTTGTCAGGCCATTCACTGTTACAAGGTTACTCCAATCTGGGCGGGGAGTCACATCAAGCTGATTATATCACCATCAACCCCTACTTAGTGTTTTATGCTCACGATAGAATCGACGTTGCAAAATGATCCTTGTGATTTTAATGAATATTAAATATGTTAACACAAAAAAGGTATGAACCATAAAACTGAACAACTTTTCATCCATACGCAACCTAAAACTCGAAAGTAACTTTGTCTATCTGTCGGTAACGTTTTCACGACTAAACGGCTGAATCGATTTCGATTAAGTTTGATATAGAGATAGATTATTATCTGAATTGAGACATAGGCTACTTTTTATTGACAAACCTTTCGTGCGAAGTCGCGGGCGGAAGCTAGTAACTATACCTACATTTAGAAGAGACGATTATGTAGGTCGGCGATGGAGTTTATAGATATTTAGACAATGTTAATTTATTTTTACCTATAGTATCTGTAATCAGTCATACCTACATTGTCATGCCCATCCTATGTTTATGGAGCCGAAGCGGAGATCCTTTGCGTCTAAACACAAGTTTTAAACTTAGAGCAAGGTAGTGTTTTCATCAGCAAGGTGTGTTCTACAAAATCACAAGATGCAACACCCTAGGTATCCTAGAATTATAACTACCTATTTAAATAAGTGCACTATGTAAAACCCTTTTTTTTTAAATAAATACATATTAATTAATTCATTCATTCGCAGAAAGTAAGTTGGTGCATTTTTACACTAGTCTTAATGTATACAATTTAAGCTCAATTAACATTCTACCGGATAATGTCCTGGTGTGCAAATATTGCATAAAATAATTAAAAATTAAAATTAACTATTCCTACACAATATAAAAAATGTCAATTAAATAAAATAATGTCATGTCTAGTACTTATAATTAAAATATTCAGCAATAGTGTAAAAACATTTGGATGGCAACCATTTATTAATTCGGCGTTTATATATAGTCAAAGGTAAATCTTTGTCTGCTAATATATTAAATATTTTTACTGCCATGCAATGAGCGTTACTGTTAAAAAATGTCGAGTTGTGCTTTCGTAGATACATTCTATTTTTATGTCTAGCTAACACTGCTACATGTCTGGCAAAATAGCTAGGAAACTGTTTTTAGATAGATAGATAGATATAGATAAGTTTATATGGATGTGTGTGTGGATGTTTGTTACTCTTTCACGTCGTAACGGCTAAATCGATTTCGATGAAATTCAGTATTTACACACGGCTACACATCAAGCTATACAATTCCAGTATAAGCTGACCACTCATTCTACGAAAAGCCTACTAAATGCGAGGTCAGCTTATACTGGAAATGTATAGCTTGATGCGTAGCCGTGCGTACCTAAGTAGATTATAACCTGGATTAACACATAGACTACTTTTTGTGGATAAACCACGCGTGCGAAGCCGTTGGCGGAAGCAAGTAAGCAACTATGCCGAAAAAACCGTATAGCTCAGCATTATGCCTCAACGCCCACTCACCTCTGATATGGCTTAACGGCTGATAAAGCCGGCACCGACAGATTAAACCTTCTAAAGCTGGGATGCACAGACCACGGCCCGCGGGCCGCATGCGGCCCGCCGGTCGAATACTGGTGGCCCGCCGACAGCAAAAATAATACTCTCATACATTCGAAAAATATTGAATTCTATTCCAGAATAAAACCAAATAAAATATGTTCGAAAAGTAATTTGAATCTCGCGCGCGCGCTCTTAAGTGCGCTTATCGGTGCGCCGTGCATGCGTCGGTAACAGCGGTCGGTAATGTTCGTGCCGATCTCGGCACGAACAAATTCGTTTTCTTGAGGAAGCGCCGCGGCCGGTGGCGCCGGCGCGGCGACGATGGCAGCGCGGTGGCGGCTTATCCACGGGTTATATTGTTAGAGCAAGCGAGATAGCAATAGTCCCGAATTCCCGATTGCTCGCGTAGGTAGATACACGAAGCTTCCAGAGTCGGTTTCGAGATTTCTCCAGACAGTTTTCGACTCTATACGCGCGGTATAAAAGCCACGATAACCGCAGCGACCGACAGTTCGGTTTTAATTTTAGTGAAGTGTCAATAGTGTCAAATTCGTTTTCTTGAGGAAGCGCCGCGGCCGGCGGCGCCGGCGCGGCGACGACGGCAGCGCGGTGGCGGCTTATCCACCCACGGGTTATATTGTTAGAGCAAGCGAGATAGCAATAGTCCCGAATTCCCGATTGCTCGCGTAGGTAGATACACGAAGCTTCCAGAGTCGGTTTCGAGATTTCTCCAGACAGTTTTCGACTCTATACGCGCGGTATAAAAGCCACGATAACCGCAGCGACCGACAGTTCGGTTTTAATTTGAGTGAAGTGTCAATAGTGTCAAATTCGTTTTCTTGAGGAAGCGCCGCGGCCGGCGGCGCCGGCGCGGCGACGACGGCAGCGCGGTGGCGGCTTATCCACCCACGGGTTATATTGTTAGAGCAAGCGAGATAGCAATAGTCCCGAATTCCCGATTGCTCGCGTAGGTAGATACACGAAGCTTCCAGAGTCGGTTTCGAGATTTCTCCAGACAGTTTTCGACTCTATACGCGCGGTATAAAAGCCACGATAACCGCAGCGACCGACAGTTCGGTTTTAATTTGAGTGAAGTGTCAATAGTTCTAGTGTAGATTTTAATTAACTCGACTAGCCGGTGTCATATATTTTGATCCACATTCAACGTAGATTTCCCGTCAAGTGCCGTGATAATTATTAATTGTGTTGTGAAATCGTAAGTAAAACTCTGTTATTAATAAGTGTTTCCCTACATATTTAATCAATTATTTTTGGTAATTTAAAAAAGGATGGATAATTTAAGTAGGTACTGTAATTGTTTTTAGGTGCTGTGTTAATCATAGCCAGGATTAGAACGCAACATGGACAAGCCAGGGCCTAGTAAAAAACGTAAGGTTAAAGATGAAAATCGGCAGTTTCAAGAAATTTGGACTGAGAAATACTTTTTTGTATGGTCGCATAATAAAGTCGTTTGTTTAATTTGCAAAAATTCTGTTGCGATTGCAAAGGAATATAATGTAAAAAGGCACTATGAAACGCAGCATCCTACTTTTACCAAGTTTACAGGCGAATTAAGAAAGCAAAAAATGTTGTCTTTAAAACGGGAGCTTACTGGTCAGCAAGCTATGTTTACAAAACCCATTCAAGATTCAGAAACAGCTACAGAAGTTAGTTATGAAATTTCTCGGATGATAGCAAAGCGAAGTCGCCCCTTCAATGATGGGGATTTTATAAAAGAATGCATAGAAATTGCCGCTAAGAAAATGTGTCCAGAAGCAGCAAAAAAGTTTGAGAAAATTCAACTGAATCGTATGACTATCCAAAGACGAATTATGTCTTTGTCAGGTAATATTGCGGAACAATTAAATGAAAAAACTAAGATCATTGAATTTTTTTCATTAGCACTCGACGAATCCACTGATATTAGTTCCACAGCTCAACTTCTCATATTCATACGAGGTGTTACTCAAGATTTTGAAGTCTTAGAAGAGTTATTAGGAATGTGTTCATTGAAAGGTCAAACCAGAGGAGTTGATATACTCAATGTACTTTTGGATGAGTGTTCAAAAACTGATTTGGACTTATCAAAATTATCGGACGGTGCGACTGACGGTGCTCCTTCGATGATTGGTGTCAATTCTGGGCTAGTTACTTTGCTGAAAAATCATCTACAAGAAAAAAACATAAACGCTGAAGATCTCATGCAGTTTCACTGCATTATACACCAAGAAGCCCTCTGTTCTAAAAAAATTGAATTTCAAAATGTCATGAAAGTGGTAGTTTCGACAGTAAATTTCATAAAATCACGAGGACTCAATCACAGGCAATTCAAACAATTCCTTGATGACATCGAAAGCGAATATGGAGATTTACTGTATTATACAGAAGTAAGGTGGCTAAGTCGTGGATTGACACTGGAACGATTTCTAAATGTAATAGAAGAAATTGGAATATTTCTGGCAGAAAAGCAAAGGGATGTCCCGGAACTTAAAAATCCTGATTGGTTGTGTGATTTGGCTTTTTTAGTTGACATTACAAATCGTCTTGAACACACGGCTTCAAGGCAAAAATCAACTGATATCCCAGCTCTACGCTCATGTATCATCCTTTCAATGCAAGCTGACACTTTTCAGATCGCAATTGAATTCTGGAAATTACAATCATTTTTCGAATTATAAGAAAATGGCTGAAAAATTCAACAAAACTGCGATTAATTTCAGTTATGTAGAAAAGCTAGATATTTGGATTCAATCTTTTCAAGACAGATTTTCGGAGTTTAAAAAAGTGAAACCTCTGTTGGACATATTCAGCAATCCTTTCACGATTTCAGTTGAAAATGCGCCAGAGTCAATGCAGTTAGAAATTATCGACATTCAAAACGATCAAGATTTACGCAACAAATTCAACGAAGGAGACTTGCTGAACTTTTACCGCTGCATTGATAAAAATACGTACAAAGAGTTGCGCATAAACGCTCTGAAATGTGCCAGCTTATTTGGTTCTACCTATATATGTGAACAAACCTTTTCAATACTAAATAATAATAAAACAAAAAATCGAAACCGCCTTGCAAACGAAAGTTTAGAAGCAGTTTTACGTGTTGCTACAAGTAAATTTGAGCCAAATATAAAAAAGATTGTAAGCACTATGCAGTGCCACGCTTCAAATTAATAAATTCTTTTTCAATTTTAATACATTATTATCAATTCTTTATTGTCTTTAATTACCTATACTTCTGGCGGCCCGCCATCAGTTCATAATTTGCCCGAGTGGCCCCTAGTACTAATAAGTCTGTGCATCCCTGTTCTAAAGCAAGGAAGCGCTCGGTTAATACTGTTACGCTGAGGCTGTTACAGAATAAGTAATAGTAAAGTAATAGTCGGCATCTCGAAACCTACTGTGTAACAGAATAGGTAATACTTTGTCTGGAATATACCTACATATTACTCGTGCGCGATAACTTGGGACCTGCTAGGAATGCGACTCCCCGACCGCTTCCCCTCCACTTCCCCGATGGCGCCCGTATTGTACCGTTCGTATCACTATTTTTTACTAGGGTTTTTAGTCTCGTACTGGCCTACGTCACGTAACGACGCGCTCTGGAATTCTTTTAGTTTTCGTTTGTGTTATTGTTTTGTTGTTGTAGTTTTTGTTGTTATAGTAAATGTTGTAAATTTATCGGATACCTCTTCGTCAAGTGATTATAGTGAGACTGAGGACGAAGAACAACCTCTAGAAGGCATAAATCCACTAAGTAGTGACGAAGATGAGATAATGTAAATAATAGATAAAATAAATGTATAAACTTAAACATTGTATTTTTATTTTATTCAAATAGTGTAAAAAAGATTAGATAAAAAGCAGCGTCCTCCCTGAGTAACATAATAAATTAGGTTAAAAAAAACATAGACGAAACCGCGGGCGGCTGCTTGTTATGTTCGCTTTTTTGCGGGCGGTACAAACACGACAATATGACGTCACCGCGCTCAGGTCCCAACTTATCGCGCACGGGTAATACTACGTTTTTACCTACAGTTGCACAGAATAAGAAATAGTAGTCTTTGAAATACCTACACTTTTCTAGTTACTAGGGGAAGTATCGAGAAGGTTCTGGAAATAATGCTCGGTATAAATAGTGCGCAGAGACGTCCTCGGAGTCAGTCTTGATTTGACGATACGTGCGAACATTTCGGTGACTTTTAGTGGTTTATTGTGTAACAGTGGTGTGATTGTGTGTTGTGAATACTTGTGATTAAGATCGTGTATTTATCATTTTAGTGTTGAGTAAAAGTGTTATTTCGATTCATTTTAATTATTTTATCCCGAACCCTCAGCTCGTAACAATACTATCAGTTAGGGTGCATTAGAATATCTTTGTTAACCTGATAGAGAGTTCGAAATTCGATGTACTTATACCTAATATTGAAAAAACTAGGTTAAATCATATGTTAACTAAATGGGATTATTTATTTCTACAGCATTACTGTTTTGATTTCGAGGATACGTGTACCGGTGAAATTACAGGCATATGCTTTACACCGGTATGCCTCAAGTTGATGGACGCAGGGCACGCTCATAGGGTGCATGACCTATCAAGGCTATGTATTGTTATAGGCGATGATGGTCAGGTGGGCCATTTCATTTGCATGGTCCATCTCCTAGAATAGAAAAAATACCATGATCTGTTAGTTTTTGAGTGTCCCGATATTTAACTTGTAAACTGGGGTACAATGTTAGGGGGGGGTATGTGTTTTATGCTTTAAAAGTTGCACTGCCTAGCATGTAGACGCATACCTGCCTTACTTGACTCATCTAGGCGAGTAAGGCGCGAACGGTTTTAGGGGAGAGCGCAACAGTCGTTAAGATCCCTAAGGCAAGCCTGGTGGGGGGATCCTTCACGTGGTTGTCCCCTGTTCTTGGTCTAGTTCCATCTGAAATAGACGTAACTGAAACCATCAGACGAACACTGCCTGGGATGGCGAGGTCATGTCCCGGCGGGTCCACCATCGATAGCAGATTGGTGGATAGTAATGACCTCCCGCGTGTTTGTGCCGTGCGCAGGGTCCCGTACCGGAGGATGAGGGAATCCTGGAGGTTGAGAACGTGGTGAGCCGGCAGATGCCCACTACCATCAACACACCTCTTTGGTCCGGATTTCTCTTCACACGGGTGGTCGTGAGCTAGCCACTCGCGATCAATCGGCTGTGACGCCCCGTCTGAGGGTCGTTGGCGAGGGTCCCTAACTGGGGGAAGGCAGACGGCGTGGCGCGTAACCCGGTGGTGTGTGTGTGTGGCTTCCTCTTTGGTCACATGCAGCCCCGGAATTCTTCGCAACGTTCAGTCTCGTCTATCTTACAGGGTGCGGGCCCTAAGTCTATGTATAACTCTGGCGATCGCATGCAGAGCGTGCGACGTCCCCGACTGAGGACTCCATGGCGGGTGGAGAAATACATATGATGATGAAACTTTACTAACATTATGGCCTCGAAAAGAAATACAAATAACCCCTCCCTTGCTGCAAATGCAGCCTCCCTCCGGAACTCTGCTGCGTCCTCGGATGCGCAAGTTCCTCCTAATGCTAGGGCTGCTGCGTCCTCGGACGCGCAAACACCCCTAACACCACGGGCTGCGTCCTCAGACGCGCCATCCTGGAACACGACTGCGACTCTGAAAGCGGTGGGTTCCAACAAAGCCAAGTCACCGACTGCGCTCAGCAGGGGCAGGGCGGGTTCTGCGGGAGAGTTAAACTTGGGTAAGGCCCCGTTTCAGACGGCGCCTAGCACAAGCAAGGCGACCCCGCATAATTTGCCCAGCCTCAGCAAGGCAGCGTCCACGACTCAGCTGCGTGGGAACATTAAAGCCGCCTCCCGGAGCGAGTCGTCCTCCCTAAACTCCCTGACTGTCTCAACCGACGCGCCCCTCGGGGCTCTGTCAACCGACACGGTCATCGAACTGTCGGCTCTAAAGGATGCCATTACAACGCCACATTCGGAACCGACCTGGACTATGGTCTCTCCCAGGAAGAAAACCAAGAGCAAAGTTAAAAAATCCCAGCAGGCCAAGGTGGACACCCAGGCAAGGATGCAGGCAAGGCAAAAGGTTGCTGATGGGGGGCGCCAGCTTCACTCTGAAGTCAAGCCCTTGACTCAAGTAGGCGCGACTTCTAGCCACGCCGAACAGGTCCTAACGCAGGCAGCGCCCGAGGCAGCGCCAGCATCAGCCGACAGCAACCTTCCCCGCCGCCGATCCAAGCCTAGAGGTAAACGCGCTGGCAAGTTGGCGAAGACCCAGCTCAACACCACGGCAGGCACTAGCATGCCGAAACAAAACTCCAAGCGATCTCGGCCCGAAGATACAACCACGCCCACTGGAGACAGCAAACGCGTGAAGCCGGGAACGAGCTCAAACCGAGTAACCAACAGTTACGCCGCCTCGTTCAGGGCCAATGAACTCTGCGTTGCTGTAATGACCGAACCATACCTTGACCTCACCGCAGAACAAGCCACCGGAATTCGCACCAGTCTGGAGCTGAAGTTCGAGGATGACCTTTTGGATCCTGCAACAGCGGCTAAAACAGCGAAGGTGCGCTTCCGTGGCAAGGCTCACTTTAGCGAGGGCGTCCTCAAGTTTTGGGGCGAAGACGATGTGGCACTTGAGTGGCTACGTCTTGCAGTGAGCAATACCCCATCACCAATCGCCGACACGAAACTTGTGGTCAGACCGCAAGCCGAAATCCGGCGTAGGATCTTGTGCGGTTTGTTCGTCCCTGATTTCAACAGGGACATTAACAAACTGCGCAAGCTACTTACAGTGCAGAACCCAGAGGTCAACATCAACTCATGGTCTCTGATCAGGGCAGAGAAGCAGGCGGAACGGGAGATACCTGGAGTACACCTGCTCCTCAGAATACCCGAGACCGATGTTGAAACACTCAAAAATCGGGAGCGACGCCTGTACTGGCACTTTGGCAATATCTATGTCCGGATACTGGAGGAGGATGTCGATAAAGCCAAAGGCGTCGCTCAAACCGATCAACCTGCTCAACCCCAAAATAATCCCGGGGTAGATCCCTCAGCGCATCCATCTCCACACCAACACGAGATGGATGTAGAGGTCGATCCCCCATCGACCCCAAAAGCAGACGAGGAGTGCTTTCTCGATGTCGAGGGGAGCGAGACCAGTGAAAGCTGCCTCAACTCCTCTCCGATCCGAGACTGCTAGCTCCACTCCAATTATACAAACAAACCTCCAGCACAGCCTCACTGCTACGGCTTCCTTACGCAGAACACTGGAGGAAAACACTGAGACCATTGCCCTAATCCAGGAGCCGTGGATTAGGAAAGGCAGGATCTGTGGTCTTAACAACATCGGTGGGAAACTTATCTTCGATACCACCGTAAGCAATCCTAGAACCTGTATATTTACTCCCAAACATGTTCAAACACTATTAATCACCGAATTCTGTTCCAGAGACCTAACAGCTGTTAGGTTTCCCACAACAACCAACAAACAGCCTCACGATATAGTTCTAGCGTCAGCCTACCTGCCAAGTGACGAGGACATACCATCGTCGGAGCTGTCATCACTGGTGGAGTACTGCGAAAGAGAAAAACTGGAACTCATCATCTGCACCGACTCCAACGCGCACCACACCTTGTGGAGCAGCGATAAGTCTAATGCCCGTGGAGAGGAATTGGTAAACTATCTTCTCACTACTAACTTAACACTACTAAACAAGGGCTCGGAACCGACATTTGTCAATTCCCGAGCCCAAACCATCATAGATCTAACACTCTCAACAGAAAATGTATCCAAATCAATCACCGACTGGCACGTCTCAAACGAAGCCTCATGCTCGGATCACAGATGGATACGTTTTAACCTTAGTACGACACTACCCATACCACAACCTAGGCGCGTTCCGCGTAAGACGGACAGGTCCAAATTCGTAAAAACAGTCCAGTCAGCTCTCACGGCTGTGACCGCGCCGACAAACAACATAGCTGTCGGAGACATTGAAATGTATGTAAACGAACTTACTCTTATTCTAACCGATAGCTACGAACAATCGTGCCCACTCGTGACACCCAAAGTGGGACCCACACGACATTGGTGGGGTCCTGAACTACAAAAACTACGCCGTAAAGTAAGGAAATTGTTCAATAGAGCAATAAACACAAGACAGTCCGAGGATTGGGAAAACTACCACATTATAAAATCTTCATATAAAAAACGTTTACGCTTCAGGAAACTGGAATGCTGGAAACGCTTTTGTACCAACATCGAAAACACTAGTCAGGCAGCCAGAACAAAAGGCATTCTATCAAGAGATCCTGAACGCACAATAGGCTGTCTCAAAAACCCCGACAACACCTACACCAAATCAGATGCAGAAACCAGTAAACTACTGCTAGAGACACACTTTCCCGGTTGCCAGATAAACGAAACTCATGACTGGGAAGTGTACACAGAACGAGCATCCAGTAGTCAAGATTGGACCGTAGCCCTACATCTCATCAATCGAGAGAAAGTACTATGGGCGATTAACAGCTTCCTTCCCTTCAAATCAGCAGGGCTAGACGGAATATTCCCGGGCCTTTTAAGATGGAGCAGCGAGTTAATAGCTGACCATCTCGTTAACATTTTTAGAGCATGTATCGCCCATCGATACGTGCCTCGGAAATGGAGAGAAGTGAAGGTAGTATTCATACCAAAACCGGGAAGAAGCGACTACACTTTGGCAAAATCATTTCGGCCTATAAGTCTTACGTCGTTTTTACTCAAAACACTAGAAGGCTATGTGATCGTGAAATAAGAGAAAACACTCTCCTTCACAAGCCCTTACACTCGAACCAGCACGCCTACAGCCAAGGTAAATCCACGGAATCTGCACTCCATAGCGTAATATCACGCATTGGAGACGGACTCTCAACAAAACAACCAACCCTGGGCGCCTTCATAGATATAGAAGGGGCCTTTGATAAAACCACATTTGCCAGTATTAACCAAGCTCTGGAAGCATATGGAGTAGCTCAGACTATATCAGAGTGGATTAACAATATGCTTAAATACAGAGCAATACAGTTCACAATCAATAAAACTACCAGAGGTACTGTGGCCAGAGGCTGCCCACAAGGTGGCGTCCTCTCGCCACTTCTATGGAACATAGTGGTTGACGATCTCATCAGGAGACTGAATGGCAGAGGGCTATTCACAGTAGGATATGCAGACGACCTGGCTATCCTTGCGACCGGATGTTTCGAGAACGTACTATGTGACCTTATGAAAGCAGCCTTTAAAATTATCGAAAACTGGTGCACAAGCCATGGTTTATCGGTCAACCCTACAAAAACAGAACTAATAATTTTCACGCACAAAAGGAACCTAGGTAACCTGAGACTGCCGAAATTATTCAACGCTGAACTGAAACTTACCAACGAAGTCAAGTATCTCGGGGTCATACTCGATAGTAAATTACTGTGGAACAAACACCTTGACTACAAACTACAGCGAGCATGTACCTGCTTCTTTCAATGCAGCAGAATGCTCGGAAAAACCTGGGGACTCTCCCCGAAAATAACTTTGTGGCTTTACACAGCCGTAATAAGACCGACACTAACGTACGGCTCCATTGTATGGTGGACCCGTACCGAACTTAGTACTGTCATTACCAAGCTGCAGAGGTTCCAGAGACACGCATGCTCTGCAATATCAGGCTGCATGAGAACGACACCAACAGCCGCCCTTGAGATTATCCTAGGGCTGGCTCCTTTAGATCTTTATATACAACAAGAAGCGATGATGGCTGCTATAAGACTCAAACACCAGGGACTGTGGGGAAACACAAGGAGTCAGCACGCATCTATCTTAGAGCGAGCGATAGCCTACGAACCACTACTTGCCGCCCCGTGCGACAAGATCCCAAGACAACAGATATTTCAAAAACACTATAACATACAACTCTACGAGGAACAGAGAGATCAATCAGGAATCAGTGAAGTCCGCGTTTATACCGATGGCTCAAAAACCAAACAGGGAACGGGCGCGGGAATTCATTCACTGGATCTCAACATAAATATATCATTGACACTAGGGATATACAGTTCCATCTTCCAGTGTGAATGTATGGCCATTACCGAAGCAGCTACCGCAATAAACAGGAGGCAGATCGAAGACTACAATATACGAATCCTCTCCGACAGTGCAGCAACACTCAGAGCTCTGGAAAGTCACAGCTGTAACTCTAAGCTCGTTTACGAATGCCACTTAGCCCTAGAAAGAATCGCCATGAAAAACAAGGTGATTTTACAATGGATTAAGGGGCATAGCGGATCACTTGGCAACGATGCTGCAGATGAACTAGCAAAAAGAGGATCGGAAACCGCGGCTATAGGCCCACATCCATTCCTCCCTCTACCTTTCACACAACTACGAACATGGATACGACATCGTACTCTAAACCTACACAACGAACGTTGGGCACAGATCATGGACTGCAGACAGTCGAGGGCAGCTCTGCCGGCTGTCTCGCCACGACTGACACGACGACTGCTCAACCTTCAGAGACTGGACCTTCGAATCATCGTGGGGACCCTTACAGGACATTGTCCCCTCAACAAACACCTCTACATCATGGGAGCAACAGACAGCCCACTCTGCAGGGGATGTCTTACCGAAGAAGAATCAGCAGCCCACGTAGTCCTGGAATGCGTGGGGGTAACAGCACAACGTGCAGAAATCCTGGACAATCCAAGGTCACTCCGTGAAGCCTGCGAGGACCCCAGGAAACTTCTGCGCTTCTGGTCGGAGTTAGGCTGGCTATCTATATAGCCAACTCTCTCACGCATAATGGACCACTTAAGAGTTCAAATGCGGAAAAGGGAGTCCACCAACATAACATAACATAACATGGGGTACAATGCGCGCAGCCAAAGATGAGACTTGACGGATCACGTGGTCAAACCTGCGCAGTAGATAGTTCTCAGGCCATTTTGGCGGTATGCGAGGCAAGCGGGGAGGGACGGCAAGGTATGGCGTCTGCGCATGCGTATTCAGTCGTGTATCGTTCCCCGCAATCCGCGCACACGCCTCATCTTTGGCTGCGCGCATTATACAATGTTAATTTATAACAGAAACGAGTATGACGCCATACCATTATTTAACGTTATTGATTCTTGTTCCTGTCTTAAGCTGCCAAATTATCAAAGGTGTTGTCATAGCAACGGCGGTCATTTAAATTAGTAGAATACTAAAAGGTATCTACGTATAGTGACGATTTAGCATGAATCCCATCGTCATAGTTGACCTCCATGGCGCAGTGGGCGATCAACCGGCTGAAACGCAGGAGGTAGCGGGTTCTATTCCCGCCGCGGAATAAATGTTTGCATGATCTACAGATATTTGTTCCGGGTCTGGTTTTTTTCTATTTTAAGTTTGTATTTTAAAAATATATTTATAAGTATTCTATCAGTTATCTGGTTTCCATAGTACAGGCTCGGCTTAGTTTGGGATGATGATGATATGATAGTGAAGCGATTGTTTTACTTGTGATAATGGCGCATGCAACTGTGCAGCCATGATAGTTTCAAAAGTATATAACGACAAAAATATTCTGATTTGTTAAAAAAACTCGTACTTGAATGAAGTTAAAAATCTTGTGCGGCGATAATTAGGTGGGCACAAAGTTCAAAAAACAGTTCATTTAAATGTTTCTTGAAATTTTACTTTATATTATGTTATTATTGTCATGTGGAGTTACGCGCTTTCTAGGAAACATACTTGTTCTGAAACACCCTGTAAAACTGCTATGACATGCCCTTTGTCCTCTATATGGACACACTTCATCCGGTGTGTTGCTCCAGCATGTGCGTACACCGATACATAATTTTACATAATTTTAATTTATAAATTGATTAATAATTATATAATATTGATTTAATTTGTTTGTTTGTACATAATTTAATTTGATTTGTTTTAATTTGATATAATTTATGGTGATTGAATGAATGAATGAAAACACTTAATTGTACACATTATAAACAAAAAAAAATCAAACAAAATAAAAAATGCAAATCAAATAGTACAATGGACGGTCTTATCGCTTAGAAGCGATCTCTTCCAGACAACCTTTGGATGGAGAGGATTTTGTTATAACAAAGATAAACAGATAAACAAAAAATATGAATATCATTTGTTCACACAGATCCTGTCCATCCAAAGGTTGCCTGGAAGAGATCGCTTTTAGCGATAAGGTCGCCCATTGTACCTTTGATCTAATTTTGTATTCTCTTTTGTTTGTTTTATTTTTAATGGTGTGCAATAAAGAAACTATCTATCTATCTATCTATATGAATACAAATAGAACATATGTACTTCCATTATATACGAGTATATATACATATATAATATAAAATATAATATATACATATTATTATATATAATATAATAATATGGCACATAAAGATAAGATGATTGTGTGATGTGATTGTAATTATGGATTATGATTATCTGAAATAAATGAATACAATTACGTATAAAATGTTATGTAGATGATATCCAGAATAGAAAGTTAAGATGGCCAAAGGCAACTACTAGAATGGTTATAGCTACAAGAAAACACTTTTAGAAGACCATACCTAACTGTTGAAGTACCTAATTCACTTATGCATGAACAAATTATGAAATAACACACAATAGGAACAGAATTAATGCATAATGGCGAAAATAGCCGCACGCATACATAAACGAGTGCGCACGAGGATCTCGGATCAATTCGTTAGAAGGTTCGACCGACTTCGCGCGCGTGGCTTGTCAATAAAAAGTAGTCTAGGTCTTATAATATTCTCGTGAAATCCAGTCTATCTAAAGGTTGTCTGGAAGAGATCGCTTTTAGCGATAATACCGCCCCTTGTATATTCGTGTGTCTTGTTTTTAGGGTTCCGTACCCGCAAAGGGTCAAACGGGACCCTATTACTAAGACTTCGCTGTCTGTATTTTTGCATGTCCGCCGGTCTGTCCGTCTGTCACCAGGATGTATCTCATGAACCGTGATAGTTAGACAGTTGAAATTTTCACAGATGATGTGTATAGATTCTGTTGTTCTGTTGCCGCTATAACAAAAAATACTAAAAACAGAATAAAATAAAAATTTAAGGGGGGCTCGACGAGATCCCGTTCGAGATTGACGGGATTGGGCGGCAGTGGTCAGCGACACTACACACGTCCACTCGGGGCGCAAGCGGCGCGCTGACTGACGACCGCGAGCGGCAGGAACGCCAAACAGCGTTAGAAAACTATTCCGACTATTTCCGAATATTAGCGACAGGTGACTATAATTATTTAGTTGGTAAGATTAAAGAATAAAGATTTTTATTTTCTTTCGAGTAATATGTTATTTTAGTTAACCTCACTATCACAAACAAGCAGTTATTAGCTTTTTCAGTCATCCGAATTTAACATTTTTTTTAAACTAGACGGGATCCCGAAAATTCCAAGATCCCGCGGGATTGATATTTCTAATCCCGCGGGATCTCGAATTTGCAATCTCGAGTCGGGATTGCATTCCCTAGCTCCCATACAACAAACGTGATTTTTTGCTCGTTTTTGCTCGATATTGATAACGGCAACAGGTAAACTCTTGAAATATTCACAGAATATTGAGTTATATTATTCACTTTAAATGAATAATTAAATAAAAATATATATATTATTAACGGGGGGGCTCCCATATAACAAACGTGTTTTTTTTTGCCGTTTTTATAGATAATGGTACGGAACCCTTCGTGCGCGAGTCCGACTCGCACTTGGCCTGTTTTATTTATATATATTGGTTTTTAATTTAAGTGTGATATGTCTATCTATCTATTCATGTCTCAATCCAAGTCTTAATACCTACCTATATACCAAATTAAATCGAAATCGGACCGGCCGTTGTGTCGTGAAAACAACTTAACAAACAGACAGATAGACAGAGACAGAGACTTTTGAATTTATAATACTGGTGGTTCACCCCGAACTGAGATCTCGCGAGTAAAAAAAAATTAATAAATAAAATTAAAAAATATTATTATTCGTAATCTTTGACTATCAAAATAAAGCCACGAAACAACTAACCACATCTACAGTTCCATTCACATTATAGGTAACGGGAGTTCATGGCCTGGTTACTTTTTTTGGGTACAAAATGCATGTATTCTGGATTTCAGACTTTTGCCTATATTTGTGTTCCTAAAACTACACAAATACTAAGTTTCAGCACTGTGGAGTCACTGGTGTACCCTGTGAATTTTGTCAAAGTTTTTTTTAAGGCTAATAACTCAAAAACTACAAGGATTCAACTAAAATAAAAACTGAATTGAATTATACTAATAAATACCTTTCATTTGACACCCCATTTGACCCAATAGCCTCATTTTTTTTACCCCTCTTGAACCCCAATATCTCAACAACCCCCCCAACATTTTTACCTCATTTAGCAACCCCAAAATTGTGCTATCACTACCTACCTACGTATTAAATTTTACGATGATCGGATCAACGCTTCGAAAGTTATCCTCGGACAAACAAACATACATACAACGCCGATTTGCCCAAGTTGACATAGAGATATCGCTTCGCTCTATCAAAAATACTTATTTTACTGATGAGAGAACTCAGAGAGATTGTGATCGTAGTGTTGACGGATTATACGCGACAAAGATAATGTAAAGTAGACGATTTAAAACCTATTTTCAAGATGCAAAGTTTTCCTGTATTTTCTTCATAAACAAAGTGGTTTAGCAGGTTGCTAAGGTACAAGCGTATTGCGGCGAGACCCAATTAACTTAGGGCTTCACTAACTGTAGTTATAACAACTACGATCTAATTAGCAAATTGCATACAGTTCATTTCTCCAACGCGTGCTGCATTTTCTCATTAAATTTCTCGGAACTATGTTTCTTTGATTGCGAATGTTCAAATATTTGCATAACTCTATAAAATAGTTGATTAAACCAAAAGCAAACGATCTATGTATATATAGCTCAACTGCTCCAAATGACCACCAGGCGGAAGTGTCCCCAAGGCAATGCAGCCAGCATTGCCCCGCTGAATTGAAAAGCTAATGGGCCCAAAAAATAAGCGTAAGCCATAAGCCGTGAGTGAGATCTCAATTCTCTAGATCAATTAACTTACCGTGTTCATCTTTGTATCTTCTGCACAGGGAAAACATTTTGTCAGCTTTCAATAGACCTGCGAACAAATAAATAAATATTACTAGACATTTCACACAGCGCTATCTAGCCCCAAACTAAGCAGAGCTTGCACTATGGGAACCAGATAACTGATATAATACTTATACACTTATTTTTTGTAAATACATACTTATAATATACTAACTCACCAATCCGCAGCTTTGCACGCGTAGTTTTTCAATAAAAACATTACGCTCCTTCTGCACAGTTAGGTAAAAAATAGCCTATGTCACCCGGGGCCAGTGTAGCTTCCCAACAGTGAAATATTTTTTTAAATCGGTCTAGTAGTTTCGCAGCCTATTCAATACAAACAAACAAACAAATCTTTCCTCTTTATAATATTAGTATAGATTATTTTAAAAGTATCAAGTAAGATAACAATTAAAACCCCTCCGAACTACACTTAAAAAACCAGTAAAACTGAAATAGCTAAGAATCATCCCAGTTAAAATTGCTTTCTAAAAAAAACGCATCCGAATCGGTCCATCCATCTAGGAACTACAGTGCCATAGATAGACATAGGCTTCAAACTAATAATCTTCCTCTTTTTGCGTTGGGGGTTAAGAAATATATTATTCGATTTGGTTAAATAAACAAACAAGGCATTACTTCCCGTTAGCTCGCTGAATCTGTTAGCTCTAAAGCCTCTCAGCTTAGCGGGATTATACCAACTTTAGCCCATGGGTTTAATGTCCATAACTTTGCGTACTTATGGTATCCATGACTTGGTAATAATCGTGGCGAGCTTTTACGACGCTGTTTTTCACCACGCTGGTCTTTTTGGACAAACAAACAAAGTCATTCGAAAAAGTTCGAACAAACCTTGGTAATTTTTAACGCCCTACGCAAAAAGAGAGGTCTTCTAAGTTTGACGCCTATGTCTGTCTGTGGCATAGTTGTTCCCAAACGGCTGAACCGTTTCTTATGCGGTTTTTTTATAGAGAGCTAGTTCAACTGCATAAGGGATGGATCTTACCTATGTATGTGTGATAAAGCCGTGTTGGGTCATTCGATCAGAAGATATCAGCATTTTTATTTTATGGTGAAGGATCTTTTATGGTAATTTATTACGTGTATTTTGTGTCCGGGGTGTTTACATCTTTTTTGACAGTGCACTTTGAAGAATGCTATAAATTTTAACGTAAAACTTAGAAAACTTTCGTGATTGATTTGAATCATTATTATAAAAACTGGATTTATCACGTAGCGTCTTATCGGTGTTTCGACTGCCAATGTTTCGGTTCAATTCGTGAACCTTCATCAGGGTGCGCGCGATCCGCTCCAAAGTGCGAGGCAAGACGTTATTCGGAGCGGATCGCACTCACCCTGATGTAGGTTCACTGTAAGAAAAGTGCTATACTACGGCCGTTCAGAGAATGCGTTCCTGACACGTCGCGATTGAACTGACGACGTAACTTTGTAATGGCGTTGCAGTTACGATAAAAATATTATTGCTGGTTGTTTACCGTTTTAACAATTGATGAGCATTAAAACAACATTATTATATCAATAATCAATTAATGTTATAATTTTGTGCCAAACTGAGTGTCAAATAACTTGGTAAACAATATTTTTCTAATTCTAAACTGCGCTATTACAAGGTTATATCAGCGCTTTATATGACTAACTGATAGGTGTCAGGAACGCATTCTCTGAACGGCCGAAGTATAATGGACACATTCTTAATCATAACTCTATTATAATGCTAAGTTAGCTTAAAATTGCTCATTAGCCTACTTAGCTAGTCTGTATTATTATAAAAAAGAAAGTCGTGTTAGTTACACTATTTATAACTCAAGAACGACTTAACCGATTTGGCTGAAAATTGGTGGGGAGATAGCTTAGAACCAGGAGACGGACATAGGATACTTTTTATCCCGTTCTTAGAACCAGAAGACGGACATAGGATACTTTTTATCCTGTTCGACCGCGTTCCCGTGTGACGTGACATAAAACGTCAAAGAGAATACAAGTTACTTTAAAACGTGGTATAATAATAACGCAAATTACAGCTAAACGTGATTTTGTATGGTTATGTATGGTTGTAAATATAAAAATCGGGTTAGTTACACCATTTATAACTCAAGAAAGGCTGGACCGATTTTGATGATCTTTGATTTCTTGGATTTGTCTCCGCCCCGAATAGCAGAATAACTATATAAATATCAGAAAAATTCACGCAAAATAGAAATTACGAAGAAAATTCATTTTCTCATACATAATGATGGCCGGGGACAACAATTGACAATTCTACCACGGTGACGTATATTGACAGCCCGCGTTATATGCATGTCAAGGCGGTACGAAGTTCGGCGGGACAACTAGTTAGTATTAAAACTAGAGTACACTTACGATGTAGGTACTACAGTACAGTTTGATGTAGCAATGTTACCGGGTTCTGTGACTCCTCTAAATATCAATAAAAAGTTTTTGGAAAGAGTTTTCGATGTTTCTTACCGTTACACAGACTCGCGTGTGCGGAATACAAATAGTACAAAAATTTGTTAGACACAAAATAGGTATCATGATATAAGTACTAGCTGACCAATCCGCAGCGTCGCACGCGTAGTTTTTCAATAAAAACATTACCCTCTTTTGCGCAGTTGGGTAAAAAGTAGCTTATGTTACTCAAGGTGAATGTAGCGTTCTTCAGATTCCCTCCAATTTAAAACTCCTGTCCATACGACAGAGTTTTATAGTCGACCCTTCACTGTAACAGCCGTACGATTGTGGAACGCTTTGCCCCTCTCTATAAGAACATCCAAGTCTATTAGTAATTTTAAAACAAAAGTGCACACCCATTATCTGTCCTTGTGTTGAAGTTGTAGCTGCTTGTTAATTCATCATAACCATTTTTAGAGTTGATTATTTAAATTAAATTTGTGTTATTACTGGTAGTTTAGGTTTATAGTATGTAGATATGTTTTTAAATTTATATAGATGCACCGCCGTCATGTGTTACATTTTGATCCTGTCCATGCAAAGGTTGTCTGGAAGAGATCGCTTTTAGCGATAAGACCGCCCATTGTACTAAATCTATTTGTAAGAATTATGTTCTGTATTTTACTTTGGTGTACAATAAAGAGTTATCTTATCTTATCTTTCCAATGGTGAAAGAATTTTTGAAATCGGACCAGTTGTTTTTGAGTTTATTCATTACAAACATACATACAAAAATACTAATCTTTCCTCTGTGTACCTATTTATAAGAGATGTATAGTTTTCTTGATCACAAAACTATATATAAAGAAATAGGGTAGAAGGTATGTTTATTATCAAGTCTCAACTTGCATAAAGTTGCAGTTTTAATTCAATTTCTTTCGCTCTGAGATTCAATTTTCTCTCCATAAAATATAATACGAAAGTTGCATTACTCCTCTCTTTGTTCGAAGTAGGTACAGACTCATTAACTAAAAACCTTCTGCATGTTTAAAGGTTGAATAAAAAAAATAGCGGCACTCCGGGAGTGCCGAGGAGGGAAAACTTGAACAGACTACGGACACTTATATACAGAGGTGTCGGCAACGGTAACAGTGTCGCGAGTTCAATGGTTTTTTTCCATGTCAAAAAATGCCCAACGTGCATAAAGAAGTTTTCACTTAAAACATTTGGATGTTGCAAAATGATCATGATGGAGGTCGCATAAACATGAAAATTTACTAAGAAAGTTGTCTTATGCCCCTCTACAAACTAAAAAAAATCTAATTATATTGGTAACAGTGAGTTCAATGGTTTTTTCCCATCTCAAATTATATACAGAGGTGTCGGTAACAGTGCCGCGAGTTTAATGGTTGTTTCCCATGTCAAAAATGGCCAACGAGCATAAAAAAGTTTTCACTTCAAAAATTCTAAAGTATGATTACAAAACAGTTGCAATTAAAATCTATATTTTAATAAAATATTTTTTGAAAATCATCCTTCTTCAAAACTGGGGGTTACTACATAGTTCGTGACACTGTACCTACTCGTAATTAGATTCATGCATATGAAGACCTACTTTGAATATGAATTCGTTCGCTTCGTCTTTCCGCTGGTTTAATCTTGGCCAATCTGCCTTAGGTCTGTGACAAGCACCCCGATTCTGGCAATTTGAATTTTGATCGACTGTCGGTCGTATTGCGATACTATGCCTTTAAGGGTGGATTCTACCAAACTTGCATTTACTCTCGAGTAACTTCGAGTAAGTCAAAAGTCGTTTTACCATGCTACCGGAAGTATAACTACTCTTGGAATGACTATACGAACGAACATAATAGCAAAACGAACGTCCGTAAACCATCCTATTTTATGCCGGACAGGCAGGTAAGAATCTATTGGTAGGTACAGGCAGGTATTTATTAAAGGTTCGAATTACTGGCAGGTACCTACATAATACTTAGTTACTTATATGTATTTAGGTATCTACTAAATACTAATGCACAGGCGCTTACCTATCTGAAATGAATTCCAAGTTATATTCAATTTTCGTCAGAAGAGATAAAGTTGCTTCTTTACTCAAACGAAACCTGATTTTGAAATAATGATCATCGTAATAATCAAATCAATCTGTTCTTTCTTTTATCCACATTGGACGTCTAGGTGTAACTTCCTCGTCACTATTAGTATCTTCAATCAAATTTCTTAAACGTTCCATTAGTTTTGTTAAAACAATTCTTTCCCAGTACTTTGAGTTCAAATGACAAAATAGCACAGAAACATATGGCATTCGGACGCCATTAAAATATTTTTGGAATAGCTCGGTTATTCCATGCGACACGGTGGTATAGTAGCTATTCCCGATTAGGGCCGTTATTCTTAGATTTGTAATTGGTAAAACGTAAAATAGAGTTACTCTCGAATAACTGACAATTTATTCTAAGAATAAAACTTATTCTCGTTTGGTGGAATCCACCCTAAGTGCCTCTACAGGCAGTAGCAGGTATATAATACTTTGTAGTTAGCTAAAAACGTTCATTAAACCCTCCGTCGTCCGAGACACGTTCTCGGAGACCCGGATGACGAAATCACTTCCGCTAATGCGGGCGAGCCATCCACATTAGACAGAGCAAACACTCCACAAATACACCGACCTCGCCGTCGAGGTCGACGAGTCCCTTTAGTCGCCGCCTACACGAGGTACAAGCACGTACCCGTGCGTTTCTCTCCTATCCCCGTCCCGGCAACAGCCCAAGCCGAGGTTCGTACCTAAGTGGTGCCCTTGCGCTAGTTGCCTCATCAAAAATAAAATTATAGGGCTGAGCGCCTTCTGCGCTTGCTAAAAGCTCGGTTAAGCTGCAACGGCCTCAGAGGCCAACAGCGAGATAAGTGCATTCGAAAAAAAAAAAAAAAAAACGTTCATCGACAGGCATCGAGACTTAAATAATTATAATCTAGCCATATTATTTGACTAGGAGTGAATTATTTGTGTACCAACAATAATAATTTGCAATAAAGTTCGCACTCTGAGCAAAAAATATAATACTTAAAAAAAATCTAGCAGGATAAAGTTTTAAAATAAAACTATACTCTCCAACTTAAAACTCCTGTCCATACGACAGAGTTTTATAGTCGATCCTTCACTGTATGTAACAGCCGTACGATTGTGGAAGTTGTATTCATCATAACCATTTTTAGAGTTGCTTATTTTAAATTAAATTTGTGTTATTACTAGTATTTTAGGTTTATAGTATGTAGATATGTTTTTAAATTTATATAGATGCACCACCGTCATGTGTTATATTATAATCCTGTCCATACAAAGATTGTCTAGAAGAGATCGCTTTTAGCGATAAGACCGCTCATTGTACTAAATCTATTTGTAAGAATTATGTTCTGTATTTTACTTGGGTGTACAATAAAGAGTTATCTTATCTTATACTCAAATAGCTTTTTCTGCAGATTAAGAGACATATTTTGTATGTTTTTTTTTGAAAACTTTAGCTCCGTCCTGCAGCTTTAGGTTTCCATCGCCAAATCAGCTGGTTAACTCAATATTTAAACACTATTATCATAAGTCATATTACGACTTATGTAAACCAACAATAGAAAAATAGGCAAAAATGTCGCGAAGACATGAATTAGCTTGAACCTCAAAATTGATAAACCTAATTCACAATGCAAAATCAAATTAACTAATTTTACTTGCCAATAGAATAGAATAGAATACTCTTTATTGCACACCAAGCAAAATTAAAAATACAAAGAAATACACAAACATAAAAGTAAGTACAATGGGCGGTCTTATCGCTAAAAGCGATCTCTTCCAGACAACCTTTGTATGGACAGGACAAAACAAGAACAAAAAGACGGCGGTGTATCTAGGAGTATGTACAATAAATAATCTACAATAAACTAATAATAATCAATATATAAAATAAAATCGGGTTTGTTCGAACATTTATAACTTGAGAACGGCTTGACCAATTTTGATGACTTTTGATTTGTTGTATTTGCCTCCATCCCAAACAGCAGAATAACCTATTAATGTATCGGGAAAAAAACACGCAAAAAGATATTATAATGAAAAATCATTTTCTCATACATTGATGCAGATAATGATAACCAACGTATAATTGACAGCCCGCGTCATATGCATGTCAAGGCGGTACGAAGTTCGCCGGGTCAACTAGTAAACTAATAAAACAAATGTAATATTATAATGTATGAATCCAAATAATATTAATTATAAGTACCGACTATGTGATAGGAACTTTATTTGCATTGAACAAACGAATCCTGCAAAAGCGCTAGTGTCTAAAACATTCGAGCAGTTGACGTAAAACAATCGTCTGGCAGACATCTAAGTACGAACAAACCGACCTGCGCTGGTCTACAATCTCCGGCCTCCAAAACACATGATCACACAACACTACAAATTAATAATTTATAAGGTAATAGAATAATTATCAGGAAGCAGTCACTGCACTATAATGGGATATAAGGAAAAAAGTTCAGCACAATATACTCTGAGAGGGATGAAAAGCGCGGTATAGCGATGGGGGTTGTAAAGAGACTGGCAGATTTCCACCGCGGCCGCGCTCGGGCTAGTTCGGGCTCGTTCGGAACGCGATGGAGACTTCATGAGTAGTCCGCACTGAATTTTGATGCTCCCTCGGAGCTGATGAAAAATGCAGCGCAGAAACGTTATTGCATTTGGATCTCGAGCTCCTTGTAAAGTATGTTTGATACGATGGAATTTCCCGAAGCTACTTTGAGAATTGCTTACAAATTCAAGACGTGTATATTTCTCTTTAGTATTTCATTCGCGTAGAACTTTAGCTTTTAGTGAATGAACGTACTTTCTGAATTGGAGTTCTGAATTGACACAAATAATTTGACGTTGGGATTGAAAATAAGAAGAAAATCAATAAAAATAATTTCGGAATTCTACCACAAAGCGGCGACGCGAGTTGGACTCTCACTTGGTTTGCATAGTGATTTTGTACCGAGCGAACGACGTGGCTGTATGGCCGGTGACCGATTACTTCTAAATGGCTGGATATTATGACGAAATAAAAATGTTTTAGCAATTTAATCTCGTCTCTAAAATTTCAATTAGTGTTTAGGATGTGTGTGTGAAATGCTTGTAGCGCCTCTTTTAAATTAGAATAATTGCAATAAATAAATAAAAATAATGCTGGATATTTCACACAGCGTTATCTAGCCCCAAAGTAAGCCAAGTTATATGGGAACCAGATAACTGATAGAATATTTTTTTGTATATAAATAATGTTTTTTTAATCTAGCCTATGCTGTCCCACTGCTGGACAAAGGCCTCCCACCTCATCTCTCCACTTTTCTCGATCTTGTACTAAATCCCGCCAGTCCCTATAAATAATAATAATAAATATTGCTGGACATTTCACATAGCGCTATCTAGCCCCAAACTAAGCAGAGCTTGTACTATGGGAACCAGATAACTGATAGAATACTTATATACTTTTTTTGAATATATTTACATACTTCTAATAATATATAGAAAAACAACCAAACCCGGAACAAATATCAATAGATCATGCAAACAATTGTTCCGCGGGGGGAATCGAATCCGCTACCTGCTGCGTCTCAGCCGGCTATACGCCCACTGCGCCACGGAGGTCGTCATATAGGTACATACTTTTAATACGAGTATATTATAGAAAAACACCCAGATGCCGAACAAATAATATATTTGTAGATCAGACATACATTTATTCCGCGACTGGAATCAAACCCGCCACCTGCTCCTCCTTATCTGTGAAAAGTGATTTTTGGAATAAAAAGTCTACTCTATGCCATTTATTAGTAACGAGCTTACATTGTTAAAATTTTCCACTTAAATGCACTTTACGTGCATTTGCGTCGTCTAATTGTTACTAAATCTCTCTCTAATTGTTATCTAGCTAACAACACTCACAACTCTGTTACTCTGTTATGAAGACAAATAGGCCATTTCGGTGGTAGAGCTTTTGTGAACTAGCTCGAGGAAGTGGGCACCACCGCCTTACCTTTATCTGCCGCCAAATAGCAGTACTTGTGCTGCTGTGTTCCGGTTAGATGGTAATGGTATGTTCCTGTAATTACTGGCACATAGGCATAACAGCTAAGTCCTATAGTATGGCAACGTATCCACGTAGAGATCAAGACAACATAATAGCTTGTTTTGAATTATATGTGGATATCCATGGGAGTAGCTACTTAACATCTGGTGGACTGCATGCTCGTTTGCCATTTAAGTTGTTTAAAAAAAATTTAAAAAAAATTCGGTGTAATTTGTGTATTTTTTCGTTACTGAAGAAAAATAAAAGTTTAAGACTCTTTACGTATAGTAGATTTATAGGGTTCCATAGTTTAACATAAAGTGTATACTAAAAATTATCCACAATAGTAGCAATTATACTGCAGCTGTAAGAAGAATTGTCTAAGCTAAGTAGTCTCTACTAGTGGACGAGCAGTAGTCGACCAACTTATAGTCTATAGTTGGATGTGTAAACAGTGCATATAATAAGAAGAATAAGAATATAAAGAATAATTTATTGAGCTCTTAAAATTGTTTGGTACTATTTTAAAGGTTACGTGAAACGTTAGCCTAAATTAAAAAATTACAATGACCAGATGAAAATTTGATGTGACATGTAAGGCTATTATATTTGAGCAGAGTACCTGACGTAGCTCTGTCTCTCACACTAGGTTTCCAGCGAGCCTGTGTTGTGAGGATTACAGTGATTCGCTTCAGACTCTCGTCAAACAAAAGTAGCAACTGACCCACTTTGATGGGCTATGTACTTCATCATCATCATCATCATTATCATATCAGCCGTAGGACGTCCACTGCTGGACAAAGGCCTCCCTCATTGATCTCCAGGAACTGCGGTTGGAAGCGGCCTGCATCCAACGCCGACCTGCGGTTCTTACCAAGTCGTCTACCCATCTTGTGGGTGGACGTCCTACGCTGAGCTTGCCGGTCCGTGGCCTCCACTCGAGAACCTTTCGGCCCCATCGGCCATCTGTTCTGCGCGCTATATGGCCTGCCCATTGCCACTTCAACGTGCTAATCCGTCGGGCTATGTCGGTGACTTGAGTTCTCCTACGTATCTCCTCATTTCTGATTCGATCCCGTAGAGAAACCCCGAGCATAGCCCTCTCCATAGCTCGTTGAGCGACTCTGAGCTTATTCATAAGGCCAATAGTGAAGGACCACGTCTCGGTTCCATATGTCATCACTGGTAACACACACTGATTGTAGACTTTCGTCTTAAGGCACTATGTACTTCTATACTCATATTATAAAGAGGAAAGATTTGTATTTTCGTGTGTGTGTATGTTTGTAATGAATAGGATCCGAAACTACTGGACCGATTTAAAAAAATATTTCGTTGGGAAGCCACACTATCCCCGGGTGACATAGGCTACTTTTTACCCAACTGCGCAGAAGGAGGGTAATGTTTTTACGCTACGCGTGCGAAGCTGCGGATTGGTCAGCTAGTATATTATAATCTAAATTACAAACTAGAATTAAAGTACCTAATCATAACAATGAAAGCAAAGAATGTGTAAGGTCCAACATGCAAGAGATGTGAATGTGATAATGTTCATACAAAATGACGAAAATCAACTGCAAAATTACCTATGTATTTTGAAATGACTGACATACAGCCGAACCGTTCTGATTACGCAAGAAACCTTTCTCTGAAAGTGATGCAATATTTTCAGATACTTTATAATATCGGTCTCGGTTGTGTAAAATTCTGTTGGCATCAACTTATCTAGGTAAGTTTATTTTTCACAGCACTAAAATGACAACTGTAACGCTCTGTACTTATGAAACAAAATAGAATGGCAAGAATTTTAGTGTTTAAGACGCTAATTATTAAGATCCTTTTTCACCGACTTCAAAAAAATGAGGGAGTATCTCAATTCGACGAAATCTTTTTTTTTATGTATGTTCTCCGATTATTCGAAGACGCCTTATCCGATTCGAGAAATTCTTAATTTATTTAAAAGGGTTATAACTTCTCAGGTGGTCCCTTTGGCCCCAAGTCAGGATCTGATGATGGGATCTCAAAAAATCGAAGGCAACCCTCAAATTTTACAGGGACGTAATTCGGTTTTATGTTAGTTATTACCTCAGAACTCCGTCGTTTATCAACCGATTAGTAAATATTTATTTTATTTGAAAGTATATACTTTTATATTGGTCACATAGAAATTTCATCAAAATCAGTTCCGAAGTTGAATACTTGTTATATTATTTACCTTTTTCATTAAATTTATTTTGTACACAAGGCTACACATCAAGCTATACATTTCCAGTATAAGCTGACCTCTCGTTCTACGAAAAGCCTACACAATGCGAGGTCAGCTTATACTGGAAATGTATAGCTTGATGTGTAGCCGTGTGTACAACCATTAGTGCTGATTCTGTTGTTTACTGACTAACTATTTATTTATTATTTATAAAAATACTAACTAACTAAAACTGACTAACAAAAATTTCGTAAAATATGAATGTTCTTATATCGTTCAAGCGACCGACCAAATTAGCATGTCATGTCAAGTCCGATAGGATATTATTCTTCTGTGATGTAAAGTGACATATCTAAAATTGAGTTAAGACTATTAAATTGGTGTATTTTAGGGTAGAAATAGATTTTTTTTCCAGTTTTCTTGCTGAATAAAACTACCCCGCAAACACGTCAGTTCATTTAACAGAAGTTACTTTTACGTTTACGTGATCAAAGCACATGCAACTGTGCTAAAATGTTAGATTACTTCATAACTCTGAAATAATGGTGAATTTTAGTGAAACTATTGTTCATAGCATGGTTCATAGTATTTTCAAAAGTGAAGAAGAGTGGTAAACTATAATCAGAAAGGCTGCATCAAAAATTCAGGAAGGCACGTCGGTTTTCCAATAATGATGCAGTATGGAACAGACGGCAAGTGGCCAGAGCAAGAATGGAGGTTAGGGCCCTTGAGCATGCTGGCGTGAAGTGTAGGCAGTTTGCCAGCTGCCACGCTTCGTATTTCGGCCGATGAGAGGTTAAGCACTTTTTTATAACTGACGATGATGAAGATGACTATTTTAATATTCTAGACAAATAAACATATGAAAAATGTCTCTAAGTGTTTATTTATACAATATCCGCATGATAATTCTTACAAAATAATTTTAGCCAGGTTTTTAGTGTAAATACTCATATAGGTCATTTAGTCGTGCAAACGTAGCAAACCGACAAACAGAAATAGACAGAATTACTTTCGAAATCCATACTAATATAAATTTGAAAGTAACTTTGTCTCATCTTCATTCTCGATAAACGGGCTATTCGGGCTGTTTAAGTAGCCCAAATAGCCCGTTTTTGAAGATATAGTAATTCTCTCACTGGACCTGAACTCCCTGGACCTGGACACCCTGGACCTGGACACCCTGGACCTAGACTCCTTGGATCTGGACCCCCTGGACCTGAACCCGCTGGACCTGTACCCCCTGGACCTGGACTCCCTGGACCTTGACCCCCTGGACCTGGACCCCCTGGATTCCCCTGGACCTGGATTCCCTGCACCTGGACCCCTTAAACCTGAACTCCCAGAACTTGGACCCCTGGACTTGGACTCCTTGGATCCCCCCTGGACCTGAACTTCTTAGGCCTGGACCCACTAGACCTGGACCCCTTGGACTTGGACTTCCTAGACTTGGAGTGGTCTCTACTGCAACGTTCATATACCTAACTTTAGTGAAGCAAATTGTTTAAAAATCACGTTTGGCACAAATCTCGCAATAATAGCAATGTATCGCTCCCTTTCTTATAAAAACCTAAGCTCTTTCTTTAGTAGCCTAGACCTAACACTAAAAAGCCTTAAGACGATTAAAACTGCTATTATTATTGGAGATATTAATATAAATGTACTGCCCGAAAACTGATGTACTGACCCCCAGACGGATGAATATTTGAATTTAGTCGCAGCACACGCTATGTTACCCGCACATGTCCTTCCTACAAGAAAGAACAATTGTCTTGACCACGTTATACTTCGCATACCAAATTATGCTACTACTCTCATTCTTGATTCTTTGAGTTTCTTGCTCATTGCCTTGATATTGATGCTATTGTTAGTGACTTAGAAAAGGCTGATTTCACTGACATTATTGACTCCAGTGATCCGGAATTGTCTTTTAATACGTTGATTAACATGGTTTCCTCAATAATTAAGAAAAATTCCCATTATGTGTCAATTCCTAGTCGTAAACGTATTATCAAACCTTGAGTCACCCCTGGAAAGCTCAAATGAATCCGACACAGGGATAAATTATTTCGTAAATTTAAAAGAAACCCTAATAATGAAACTCATAAACTTATATTTTACCGTTATCGAGCATTTTGTAATAATCTGTTAAAAAGGCTTAAACGAGAATTTAATCAAAAGGAAATCGAGAAAACTAAGAGAAATCCGAAACAGACATGGAATATCATAAAACAAAATATAGCCAACCTAAACAAAAAAATTCGAGTTCATCTCACTTGCTAAAACTATGTGACTCTCCTTCGCAATCCGTTGATTCTGTAAATTTATTTTTTGCAAACGTAGGAAAAACTCTTGCCTCCGAAATTCAATCCCAAACTTACTCCTCTCTGCCCACAACTTACCAAAATGATTTTGTCCTTCCTCAATCCTCCATTGAAACCAGTCAACCATCTCCATCCTCAATGGCCTTTTACAGTGTCGACAACACCGAAATCGAAACGGTCATTATTATTGAATTAAATTGTTGTCTCTTAAGTCATTCCCCTTGATTGAAGACATGATCCACATTGAATATGAACGTTAAACTTGAAAGGTCCCGTTTGATGAAATCTACGCTCCGACCCACTCGCGCACATATCCAAAACCTCGAGAGCTTTCAACTCGAACTTGCAAATCGCTTTGACTGTCTAGAAGTAGATGCATCAGTGGACGAGATCAATAACAGGTTCGTAGAAACCATCCATACGGTGGGGTCCCAGTTCTTTAAGACCCCCCGTACCAATAGACCTCAGAAACTCTTTGATGACACCCTTAACCTCATGGCTAAACGACGTTCTTTGCAACTGCAGTCTCCCGATGATGCTCAGTCACATAGGCAGCTCAATAGAAAGATTTGGAAATCCTTGCGGCACGATATTCGTACCTTTAATACATCTCGTATTAAAGATACGATAGAGCGGAATAAAGGCTCCAAAGTGTTCGCGAGAGATAATTCTATTGGGCAGAGCCGCATGACGAAGCTGAAGAGGGAAGATGGCAGCATAACGTCAAGTAAAGCGGAAGTGTTAAGGGAAGTCAAAGGTTCTATGGATGGCTCTACGATTCGGTCACTAAACCTGTTTGCAGTGCGGCCAACGACCCAAGAGCCAAACTGACCCGACATTATACCGAAGATATTCCGGACATCAGCCTGTATGAGATCAGGATGGCCTTGAAACAGCTTAAGAACGACAAGGCGCCGGGTGAGGACGGAATCACTTCAGAGCTTCTGAAAGCGGGTGGATCACCGGTACTTAAAGTCCTTCAGAAGCTCTTTAATTCCGCCTTGCTTGAAGGTACGACGCCAAAAGCATGGAACGGGGGCGTGGTGGTTCTGTTCTTCAAGAAAGGTGACAACACCTTGCTTAAGAATTACAGACCCATCTCGCTTTTGAGCCATGTTTATAAGCTGTTTTCGAGGGTCATCGCGAACCGTCTCGAACGCAGGTTTGATGACTTCCAGCCTCCCGAACAAGCCGGGTTCCGTAAAGGCTACAGTACCATAGACCACATACATACGCTGCGG
The DNA here is from genome assembly GCA_918857605.2 of Philereme vetulata. Classification (NCBI taxonomy): domain Eukaryota; kingdom Metazoa; phylum Arthropoda; class Insecta; order Lepidoptera; family Geometridae; genus Philereme; species Philereme vetulata. Next base: position 1,072,946 of record OU975463.1, on the reverse strand, counting down.
CAAGTCATACAGAAGACCGAAGAGTATAACTTGCCGCTATGTCTTGCGTTTGTGGACTATGAGAAAGCCTTCGATTCGATCGAAACATGGGCAGTGCTTGAGTCTCTCCAACGATGCCGTATTGACTATCGGTACATCGAAGTGTTGAAGTGTTTGTATAAAAACGCCACTATGTCAGTCCGAGTACACGAACAGAGCTCGAAGGCGATTCCCTTAAAAAGAGGCGTAAGACAGGGAGATGTCATCTCTCCGAAACTGTTTACGACCGCATTGGAAGATGCCTTCAAGCTTCTGGAATGGAAAGGACTGGGCATCAATATTAACGGCGAATACATCACTCACCTTCGGTTTGCCGACGATATTGTGGTCATGGCAAAGTCGATGGAAGAGCTCAGCACGATGCTCGAAGGCCTCAATCGAGTCTCCCAACGGGTAGGACTTAAAATGAACATGGACAAGACGAAAATCATGTCGAATTTCCATGTCGTCCCTGCCCCAGTTATGGTTGAGAACTCGGCTCTTGAAGTTGTCGACACGTATGTATACCTTGGACAAACAGTCAAATTAGGTAGATCCAACTTCGAGAAAGAGGTCAATCGTCGAATCCAACTCGGATGGGCAGCGTTTGGGAAACTTCGCAACGTCTTTTCGTCCAACATACCTTAGTGCCTTAAGACGAAAGTCTACAATCAGTGTGTGTTACCAGTGATGACATATAGAACCGAGACGTGGTCCTTCACTATTGGCCTTATGAATAAGCTCAGAAGTCAAACTTGCCTGGACCAAATTAATAAAAGAGACAAATCCTCCTTTTATCTAGTTTCATGTCCTCTGTGGACTAGAGTATACTTAACACAGGTAAGTTATTGCCTTTTTACGCTTACTAGGGCAGAACTGAAGCATCGAAAACACAACGATTTAGTTTATAGATTATGGCTATTGGGTCACTGAAAGAGTGAGCAAAGTGAAATACTCTTAGGCACGTGTAAATCGGATTGTATTTTTATACTGGTTCAAATACTTTACTCAAAAAGAATACGCAAATTTTGATGTGAATACGGTTTTTAAAAAAGCGGCCAAGTGCGAGTTGGTCTCGCCCATGAAGGGTTCCGTAGCAGCAAGTAACATAATATAAAAGGTCTTGTAGTTCGTTGTAATTTTTTTTATATTTGAGTGGATTGAATGAAAGGTAAATTGCGGTTTTCGATTTATGACGTATTAATAAAAAACTACTAACTAGATCTCGTTCAAACCAATTTTTGATGGAAGTTTGCATGGTAATGTACATCATATATTTTTTTTAGTTTTATCATTCTCTTATTTTAGAAGTTACGCGGGGGGGGGGGGGGGGGGGATGGACACATTTTACCACTTTGGAAGTGTCTTTCGCGCAAACTATTCGGTTTAGAAAACAATGATATTAGAAACCTCAATATCATTTTTGAAGACCTATTCATAGATACCCCACACGTATGGGTTTGATGAAAATTTTTTTGTTTAGTTTCAGTTCTAAGTATGGGGAACCCCCAAAGTTTATTGTTTTCTTTTTTATTTTTGTGTAAAAATCTTAATGCGGTTCACAGAATACATCTACTTACCAAGTTTCAACAGTATAGTTCTTATAGTTTCGGAAAAAAGTGGCTTTGACATACGGACGGACAGACAGACAGACATGACGAATCCATAAGGGTTCCGTTTTTTGCCATTTAACTACGGAACCCTAAAAAGCGTCCTTAGTGGGAGGCAATTCAAAAAACGAATGATAGCAAAATCGGGGGATACAGTCTGGTGTTTCAGCTATCATCTATCCAAAATTTAATACACCACTGGACTGCACTGGATAGCTAAAGAATTTGTTACGCTAAGTAAGGACTGTGACGCATCGCGTGCGTTGGAGGGGGAAGCGCCGCCATTTTGGTCATTTTGCTGCGTTGAGTACCTATGACCCGAAGGAGTTCTTTGTGTTCATGATTAAAACACAGAAAAATTTGCGTATTTGTTATAGAAAATATTACCTGTTACGTACACGTATTCACGTATAACACACGGCAGTATCCATGACACAGCCACACCCATTTTTTTTTACTCTTTAGGAAGCCTAATAGCGCTGTCACTGTCACATTAGAGATCTTTAATCATGAACTAATCACGTTATGTTAGAACTAACACGCGAAGTTTGACCTCTATTAGATAACTTTGCAAATAGAAACATAAATTTTCCTTATCCAGTTCCTAGACGAATCAATAGGTAGACTCAGCGTGTTTTTGTCTAACTTCATATGCTCTAGGACAAAGAAATACCTAGTAACTAGTTAAGTTATTTTTTTCTGGTCTTGTAACATAAGAATTGAGGTAGTAGGATAAAATAAAACTAGGTTAAGCTTTTAAATACATATAATCAAAGGAACTAGTGTCGGTAGAGCGAGTAGGTACTTATTTATTATTTCTTATACATGTGGCAAGATAAATATAGGCTATATCAAAAATGACTTGGTTTAACGGTGTATCTATTTCTTAAATTACGGCTTAAGGCTAGAGATTACAATTAAAAAAGAATTAGAATTAGAGAATTTTTATAGAATTAAGATATATATCATAGATTATCATAGATTAAAGATCTTGACACATATCTTGCGTCAAACTAGGCAAAGACACATTTTTCTATCCAGCATTCATCAGCCATAGACAACTGATTGAATTATTGATTTATTATTTAAGATCTTATATATTATTTTATTTTTAAATAAGAGAAGGATTATTTGATTTGATAAATAAAGCTGGCATGAGCAATTAAAATTTGATTATCCATTATGAAGATACGTGTTGACTTCTACAACGAGTATGCAACGCCATCTGCGGTAGGCTTGGCGAACTGCGTTGAAAGAGGCTTGTATATCGATGTTTGAAAATCGAGTGTTCGGTCAGTGAGTACGCCGCCATACCGCTAGATGTCGTGGCATATGGGTGTAAAATTGATATCGTATAAAAGAATTGTGTGAGTGTCTGGTGAAATGAAGTATGTAACGCGACATAGAAAATTGTCACGTTACAGTCTTCTTTTAACCATAATCTTAACCGATGGTATGCAATGACATAGTCTAAGATAGAGCAGGAATATCTGTCTGTAAGATTGTCGTCCGGAAGAACATACGACGGTAAAGTGACGGTAAGTCCATACCTTAGCTGTACGTACTAACTCTATAGTATGCTGGTACCTATTGTGATTAATATTCCTTACAGCACCACAAGTCATCATCATTATCATCTATACACTGCTGAACATAGACTTCCAGACCTCACCATTAGTACAGCACATTAGTTACGGATACGGAACACCGAGAACTCAGTGTTTATGTAGTATATTATTTGTTTGTAGTATATTATTTGCATCTGCATCTGCTAAATGGTAAAGCAAAACACTCTCTACATTTATACATCCTTGGTCAAAGCATTGAGCAGGTATATGAAGCTAGAAACCTCGGAATATTATTTGACTGCTCCCTCCGATTTGAGGGTCATATTTTGGGATTGGTAAAAACTTGTTTTTTTAGGTTAAAGCTGCTGTATAAAGTAAGAAAATTTCTAAGAGAGAAAGTCCGTATCAAATTGTGTGAATCCCTTGTCTTATCGAGGCTGAATTATGGTGATCTGGTGTATGGCCCACGCTTAACAGCAAAAACATCCCGTCTTGTTCAGAGAGTGCAGAACGCTTGTTGCAGATTCTGCTACGACATCCCTCCGCGAACACACATCTCACCTTATCTCAATAATTCGTCCACTCTCAACATGGCCTCACGGAGGTATTTACACTTGGCCGTACTTCTTCACAGCATTATAACGTCTGGATCATCAGAATATCTCTTCTCCAAACTGAATAGTAACGAAAGCAAGTACATCACAAGACCGACAAGGAATTTACTAAACTACTCCAAGCACAAAACGGTAGCGTTTAGGGGCAGCTTCCGATACCAGGCAACCGAGTGTTAGAACAATATTCCCCCACCACTTCGACATTTAAAATCACAGATAGTCTTTAAAAAACGTTTAAAATCCATAATTATTAGTAAACAAAAAACTGGGTTGCCTGGTGCGGGAAGCATTAGTCCACCTTTCACATGCTAGCCGATTGGGATATTCCTATATAACCAATTTATCAATTTGTTTTATGTATGTTCTGACATTATTTATTTTATTACATTATATAATATTTTGACATTTTCTACTGTATATGATTATATTTTGACACAACATGACATATCTACCATGACACATAGTATTCTCACTTGACAACACAATACTCTCAGGGTCTAGTGGCTAAATGGAGCGGTATCGACAGAATATCAACGCTTACCATTACGCTGAGTCGAGTCCCATTTACTGCTGTAGCACATAGTATCTACCAATTTCTCCCTTATTTTTGTTTATGTTTTACGTTTAAACTGTTTAATTGTTTAATTTTAAGTATCTTCTCTCTCTTAAAATGTAACTGAATTGTATATTGTGTGCTAATGTAGTGAATAAATGATTGTCTATGTCTTGTATTTTTATTAGCGAATCATACAAAAATACAATAAAAAATAAAAAAATTATGTCCAAAATAAATATATAAAATGTTGGTGTGGACCCCTTATCACATAGGGGTATGAAAAATAGTTTACGTCCTATTCTCAGACCTAGCGAATATACCTACACAAAAAAAATCATAAGAATCGGTCAAGCCGTTTCTGAGGAGTTTTATCACAAACACTGAGACACGAGAATTATATATATTAGAAGAAAGAATGTATTTTAGGCTAATACTTGTTTTTTTAGCCGTGGGGCGCCGGCAATAGAATGTTGCCCCTCCGCTCTTGCCCGTGGATGCAGTACGAGTCTGCTAAGGGATACCTCCGAAAGATGGGCAGCAGCGTCTTTTCGTGTTTTCAATACCTATACTGCGCTCGCCAACCCGCCTGCCAAGCGTGGCGAGTATGGCAACAACCCCCTCATGGATTTACAATATAAAACCAGGCCCCGAGTCCCCGGCGGCCTCGCTAATCCTGGCTACGGTAGCAGTCACGGTAACGGCGGGGCCAGGGTTGCTAAGAATCCCCGGGAGACGATCGGCTATGGGCAGACGACTTGGTAAGAACCGCAGGTCGGCGTTGGATGCAGGCCGCTTCCAACTGCAGTTCCTGGAGATCAATGAGGGAGGCCTTTGTCCAGCAGTGGACGTCCTACGGCTGATATGATGATGATGACTTGTTTTTTTATGACACGACATTAAATGAAAACACGAGTAGGGCTAATATTAGTAGTATTGTTGTAACATAGGTTTTTTGCAAATTCATTAGCATAGAAAATTTTAAATTTTCAATCAATCGTCCTAAAATATCAATAAAACAGAATGTATCAAATAAGTAAATAAATCATATTCATTCATCATGTATGTAGGTACTTGTTAAACTGACTAATGGGCATCGTCGCAAAGGCACCGCCAATTTACTTAAAAAATTGTTTATGATAAATGTATTGATTAATGGATAAATATTTAAGCTATCGGTATAAAACCCACCCTTTAAATCGTTAATACGATTCCGGATGTGTGTTTTACATTAATTTTGTACACACGGCTACACATCAAGCTATACAATTCCAGTATAAGCTGACCTCGCATTGTGTAGGCTTTTCGTAGAATGAGAGGTCAGCATATACTGGAACGTATAACTTGATGTGTAGCCGTGTGTACATAACAAAACAGGTTGTAACTATTTTATTGTTGTCTGAATTAAATGATGTTCTATTATTATTCTCAGTATCGTAGTAACTTGCTTAGACAGTCAAAACATATCAGCTAAGTTAGCAACGTTCCGTGCGCTCGCCACTTGTATGGGTGACGGCTAGTGATATTTTAAGCTGAGCGCTACCGTGTTTCGGAGGGCACATTGCTATATTGGTTCCGGCTACATAAACTTCAATACATGAGTTGGCAACCAGAAAAGATCCTTTTTAGGGTCAACCTCAACACGTTTACTGATATTAAAACAACACCGAGAAAGAATAAGTGATTAAAGTAAAAGCCTCTTTAGTTCCTAGAACATACCTAATTCTTAATATTTTGGTTATTTCAGTTTAGATATTAAAATATCTACCCGACCTTTGACACAGTGACCGATGAATAAATAGGTCAAACCTCGCCCGGTTGTTTTTAATGCTAACAAAGTTATTTTTCAAATATAATTTGAAAGGGCAAAATGAATTCGCAGACCTTTTAAGTTAGACTCGTTATGCACTAGAAAGTGCTCAAAAAGGGTGTAATCCGATAAGACGCGATGATACTAGGCGTGCCATCCGGGTAACCGGGGCGGCGACCGCGTGACCCGGTCGCAGCCTGACCTGGTTTTACCATGCGCTCATCTAGGACTATACAGCTGCGGGACTACAAATCGAATCGGATCATCATCAACTGAGTCCACACATTTTATGTGGATTCGATTCGATTCTATTCTAGTGATTTTAATGAAGAAGAAAAAGCAGATCCGTAGCAACACATAGAAGCAGCATAGCAACGCGTAGAAGACTCAGAACGACACGTAGAAGCAACGTAGCAGCGCTTAAGAGCATGTAGAAAGTCAGTAGCAAACGCTTAGAAGCAACGTAGCAGCGCGTAGAGGCAACGTAGCATCGCATAGCAACGCGTATAAGACTCAGAACGACACGTAGAAGCAACGTAGCAGCGCTTAAGAGCATGTAGAAAGTCAGTAGCAAACGCTTAGAAGCAACGTAGCAGCGCGTAGAGGCAACGTAGCATCGCATAGCAACGCGTAGAAGACTCAGAACGACACGTAGAAGCAACGTAGCAGCGCTTAAGAGCATGTAGAAAGTCAGTAGCAAACGCTTAGAAGCAACGTAGCAGCGCGTAGAGGCAACGTAGCATCGCATAGCAGCGCGTAAAAGGTCCGTGGCAACAACATAGAAGATAACACATAAAATCTGGCATGTAACATTTTAATCCACTTTGTTTGAACGCAATTAAATACTGAATACAGAAGACAGAAACGTAGCAGTGCGTAGAGGCGCGTAGAAGGTAAGTAGCAGCACGTGAAAAAATGGAAGTAGCGCGTAGTTGCGCCTAGAAGGTTCTTCGCTAAACGCTAAACTTAGCAGCGCGTAGAAGCGTGTCGAAGGTCCAAAGCAACGCGAGAAGCCACTTACCAGCGCGTAGAACCAACGTAGACACTACGTAGTATCTCGTAAATCACGTAGTACTTATGTAACTACATAGTTTTATGCTACAATACTAGAAAGAGTTGGTATTACAAGCAGAGCTGGGCAAAATACATTTTTTGCGTTAATTAAAATAAAAATTACAAAATACTATCTCGCACGTATACGAAAAACAAAATATTTTAAGTTGTGTAAAAATAATAAATAAAAATACAGTATTTTAATTATTTTTATTTAAAATACGAAATACAGTCAGGTGTTAGGTACTTGACAATTTTACGTACAGTACAGGTGCAGTGTTGCCAACTTTAAAGATTGACATATTTAGCGGTCGCCATTTTGCTTACGAATAGTTACGAAAACTATTAAGCGCTATTTCCTGTAGAACGCACCATTTATGTTCAGATGTATTTTGAAGCCATAAGTATTTGAAATACTAACTACAAAACACCTCAGCGTCAGATATTTGAAATACCAATTACTAGTGACCGACTGAAACAGGTTTTTCAGCCGAAACCAAAACCAAACCTTCCGCCTTGCTCTCAGTTTCGGCCGAAACTGAAACTTACTTAAACATATTTAAAATTTCCATTGTATACTGAAATCTAGTGAATTTTTCACACATTTATTTGCATATACAATGTGTACATGCCACAGACATGAGAAATAAAGAGACAGGCTGTTATTACGAATTCTCAAGAAACCAGTGTCTCTGAATTTCCCCCTCTCGTGCCTACACCTACAAACAAAGCTTACGTACGACAATTAACTCGCGTAACACACAAACTGAACGTAGCACTAGTGTTGGCTACTTGACTAACTCACACTAACAAATCATCGTATTAATGCGTACCACTCGTACGTCACACTACCATAAAAATTTAGGCATACACTAGGGATTGACATTAACGATAAAGTGTTATCGATATCTTAGGATTTTGAAAGATATCCCGTCCACATTCAATCTGAACTTTATGTTTCAGGATTTTTTTAATGCAATCAAATAAATACTCAACTACACAAGTACTAAATGAGAAACTTGATCCGAATTGGCAAATTTTTTTCTAATTTTTTGAAACCTACATTACATCCTTTGTTTAACTATTTGAGAATATTATTACTTTTGTTATTTACAAAGTTAGATCTAATTACTCATCAAGTTTTATTTAAGTTCGGTCTTGGTCATTAAAAAGGAATCGACAAATTCATTTGTTGAAATGAACTAGTACATCACTAACTCGCAGCAGAAAACAGTGGCCGTACCACGCAAAGAACGTGGTATCGAGAGTATCGTTAAATTTATATTCCATTGCGCTTTTTGTTTTTAGATTGTGACTCGTTTTAATACACGCAGCAATGTATTTCAAAATATGAATATGAAATGCTTTTCGCACCGATTACAAATTTGACTGACGGCGTTGAAAATAATTTTAGCCATGTGATTTTTATAGATAAAAAAGTATAAACACAAGTAAATTTGAGTACTTACATGTGGAACGATATCCCATCTTTGCTATAATTCACTTTGTTACTCCTGTTTTTGCATGTAATCACAGCACAACTTGGCATTTTGAGTGAATTTGTCTGAGACAGATCAAGCGAGACTAGTACCCGATTTCGACGGACAGGATAGTTTGGTCTTGTTGTTGAGACACGGGCCATGCCCCTTCGCCCTATCCCCTTACTTCCCTCATCCGTGATACATGCAGACAGTTAAATATACTTACAAGTAAACACTTCAGAAATACTTACCTAAAACCATTTATGTACGAAACACAACCTCACCTCCATCCGATTAACAATGGATGGCGGCAACCTGAGCCGGCGGCGAGCACGAGTTAACCGCGAAGTTCACCAACCGTACGGTCCTCTAGAGCAGAGCAGTGTTCCGCAAAGTGTGTGCCGTGGCGCACTGGTGTACCGTGCTCATCAATTGGTGTGTCGCAGGAAAAATCAATTTCTTATAAAATTATAAAGGAGGGAAACAGCCCAGTCGACGATTACTCCAAATTTGGATCATCATCATCATTATATCAGCCGTAGGACGTCCACTGCTGGACAAAGGCCTCCCTCATTGATCTCCAGGAACTGCGGTTGGAAGCGGCCTGCATCCAACGCCGACCTGCGGTTCTTACCAAGTCGTCTGCCCATCTTGTAGGTGGACGTCCTACGCTGCGCTTTGCCGGTCCGTGGCCTCCATTCGATAACTTTCCGGCCCCATTGGCCATCTGTTCTGCGCGCTATATGGCCTGCCCATTGCCACTTCAACGTGCTAATCCGTCGGGCTATGTCTGTGACTTGAGTTGTCCTACGTATCTCCTCATTTCTGATTCGATCCCGTTTCTCCTCCGAGAAACCCCGAGTATAGCCTTTTCCTTAGCTCGTTGAGCGACTCTGAACTTATTCATAAGGCCAATAGTGAAGGACCACGTCTCGGTTCCATATGTCATCACTGGTAACACACACTGATTGAAGACTTTCGTGTTAAGGCACTGAGGTATGTTGGACGAAAAGACGTTGCGAAGTTTCCCAAACGCTGCCCATCCGAGTTGGATTCGACGATTGACCTCTTTCTCGAAGTTGGACCTACCTAATTGGACTGTTTGTCCTAGGTATACATACGCGTCGACCACTTCAAGAGCCGAGTTCTCAACCATAACTGGGGCAGGGACGACATGGACATTCGACATGATTTTCGTCTTGTCCATGTTCATTTTAAGTCCTACCCGTTGGGAGACTCGATTGAGGCCTTCGAGCATCGTGCTGAGCTCTTCCATCGACTTTGCCATGACCACAATATCGTCGGCAAACCGAAGGTGAGTGATGTATTCGCTGTTAATATTGATGTCCAGTCCTTTCCATTCCAGAAGCTTGAAGGCATCTTCCAATGCGGTCGTAAACAGTTTCGGAGAGATGACATCTCCCTGTCTTACGCCTCTTTTTAAGGGAATCGTCTTCGAGCTCTGTTCGTGTACTCGGACTGACATAGTGGCGTTTTTATACAAACACTTCAACACTTCGATGTACCGATAGTCAATACGGCATCGTTGGAGAGACTCAAGCACTGCCCATGTTTCGATCGAATCGAAGGCTTTCTCATAGTCCACAAACGCAAGACATAGCGGCAAGTTATACTCTTCGGTCTTCTGTATGACTTGCCGCAGCGTATGTATGTGGTCTATGGTACTGTAGCCTTTACGGAACCCGGCTTGTTCGGGAGGCTGGAAGTCATCAAACCTGCGTTCGAGACGGTTCGCGATGACCCTCGAAAACAGCTTATAAACATGGCTCAAAAGCGAGATGGGTCTGTAATTCTTAAGCAAGGTGTTGTCACCTTTCTTGAAGAACAGAACCACCACGCCCCCGTTCCATGCTTTTGGCGTCGTACCTTCAAGCAAGGCGGAATTAAAGAGCTTCTGAAGGACTTTAAGTACCGGTGATCCACCCGCTTTCAGAAGCTCTGAAGTGATTCCGTCCTCACCCGGCGCCTTGTCGTTCTTAAGCTGTTTCAAGGCCATCCTGATCTCATACAGGCTGATGTCCGGAATATCTTCGGTATAATGTCGGGTCAGTTTGGCTCTTGGGTCGTTGGCCGCACTGCAAACAGGTTTAGTGACCGAATCGTAGAGCCGTCCATAGAACCTTTCGACTTCCCTTAACACTTCCGCTTAACTTGACGTTATGCTGCCATCTTCCCTCTTCAGCTTCGTCATGCGGCTCTGCCCAATAGAATTATCTCTCGCGAACACTTTGGAGCCATTATTCCGCTCTATCGTATCTTTAATATGAGATGTATTAAAGGTACGAATATCGTGCCGCAAGGATTTCCAAATCTTTCTATTGAGCTGCCTATGTGACTGAGCATCATCGGGAGACTGCAGTCGCAAAGAACGTCGTTCAGCCATGAGGTTAAGGGTGTCATAAGAGAGTTTCTGAGGTCTATTGGTACGGGGGGTCTTAAAGAACTGGGACCCCACCGTATGGACGGTTTCTACGAACCTGTTATTGATCTCGTCCACTGATGCATCTACTTCTAGACAGTCAAAGCGATTTGCAAGTTCGAGTTGAAAGCACTCGAGGTTTTGGATATGTGCGCGAGTGGGTCGGAGCGTAGATTTCATCAAACGGGACCTTTCAAGTTTAACGTTCATATTCAATGTGGCTCTAACAATTCGGTGATCACTGCCGGTTTTCACCCTGTGAATCACAGAGACATCATTGAATATCCGTTTCTTGTTGGTCAAGATGAAATCAATCTCATTTCTCGTGGAACCGTTGGGACTCATCCAGGTCCATTTCCTGTGAGGCGGCTTCTGGAAAAAAGAATTCATCATAAAGAGTCCTACTTTCTCCAGAAAATCGGCCAGCCTCTGTCCCCTGGGGTTCCGTTGCCCATATCCAAATTGCCCCACTCTCAACTCATCATCGCTTCTCATGCCTAGCTTTGCATTGAAGTCCCCCATAACAACAATAAAGTGAGTTTTGTTCGTATGTATGGCTCTACTGATGTCCTCATACATAGACTACTTCTTCATCTGGGTGTGAAGAGGTCGGCGCATATACCTGAACGACCTTCAGCGAATATCGCTTAGATATTCTGAGTGTCAGGTACGCGACCCTGCTCGACACACTGTCGATGGTGATAATGTTGTTGATGAGTGACTTATGAACGAGAAACCCAACACCACCTTGGGACTGTTGGTCGCCCTCCCGGTAGTATAGTAGGTTACCAGACTTAAGGGATATCGTGTCCTCGCCCTCTCTACGGACTTCTGATAACCCCAAAACGTCCCAGTGTAATCTACTAATTTCTTCTTCCAGCTCAACAATCTTTTCGTCTGTCCTCAAAGTGCGGATGTTGTGTATTACCAGGGCCAGTGGTCGTCGTAGGGTTTAGTAGCCGATCGTCTCCCGGGGATTCTTAGCACCCCTGGCCTCGCCGTTACCGTGACTGCTACCGTAGTCAGGATTAGCGGAGCCGCCGGGGACTCGGGGCCTGGTTTTATGTTGTAAATCCATGAGGGGTCCATGTTGCGATACTCGCCACGCTTGGCAGGCGGGTTGGCGAGCGCATTATAGGTATTGAAAACACGAAAAGACGCTGCTGCCCATCTTTCGGAGGTATCCCTTAGCAGACTCCTACTGCATCCACGGACAAGAGCGGAGGGGCAACATTCTATTGCCGGCGCCCCACGGCTGGATTTGGATCGCCTTTTCTCAATAAAACAAGCGCATGTTTCGCATTAAATATAACATAAAACTTTAAAAATAAGCGTAAGTTTCTGAGTTGATTAAAACTTAAGAATAAACGATAACTATATGATTAAAATTTGATTTTTATTTATGGTATACCTCTAAAATTGCCCAATTTCGTAGGTATACCTTAAACACAAAAAGTTTGCGGAACACTGTTCTAGAGTCTACCTTACTATATATACTCCCTGGTTTACCCTGATTCCTGTGTGCAACGCGCCGCCGCCGTGGCCCACTGCAACCGATTGATTCCCGGCATCAGACAGTTTGTCTCGGGTTCATATACTTACCTGCTTCAAATGGGTTGTGCCACCTCATTTTGATGACCTCATTGGCGCGGTATCTTTTTATCGGTGTTTCAACCGACAATGTTTCGGTTCAATTTATGAACCTTCATCGACTAAGTGCGATTCGCTCCGCACTGCGTCTCGCCTCGCATTATTGAAATAAATCACGAAATTTTTCTAAGTACAAGTTAACTTTTTAAGAAAAATATTACCAACTTAACCAAACAACTAACTGATTTTGATGATATTTCTATGAGACCTATATGAAAGTATATCCTTTAAAAAAAGAATTTTCCAATTAGGTTGGTAAATGATGGAGTTTTGATGTAAAAACATAAAACAATTATGCGTCCCTATAAAATTTGAGGGTTGCCCTCGATTTTTTTAAATCTCATCATTAGATCCTGGCTTGGTGCCAATGGGACGTGGGAAATATACTTTTACATTTAAACAAAAAAAGAATTTCTCGAATCGATTCAGGCGTCTTCGAGTAATAGGGTAAAATACATAAAAAAAAGATTCTGAGTAATTGAGAACCTCCTCCTTTTTTTGAAGTCTGTTTTAAAAGAGGGTAAATGTTTGTTTGCGCTGCAAATAGGTAAGTAACCAGCTCGGACGCAAGGGGAGCGGGACATATGTCTGTATGATCTACATTTTGTGCCGAGTCTGGGTACTGTGTATCTGTTGTACCATGGTAGTCGTTGTGTAGGGATGCACAAGAGCCGCACGTGTAATTGCAGTATGCGATCAGAATGTTTAGGTGTCTATGTGTACGTCCTATAACGTTCTCCATAAATCCAGAGCATCCAAGGTTGTCCGGAAAAGTTCGCTTTTAGTGATAAGATGGTCAGTTGTGTTTCTGCGTGTCTAGTAATTTTTTTTTAATTATATTTTCTTAAATTAGGTGTGATGTCTGATGTACAACAAAGCGCTATCTATCTAAGTATGTGATTTTGGGTGTTTTACGAAAATTATACATTATCTGCCCACACTACCTTGCAGGGTTCTATGTTTTAGACGTTACTTTGAAATTATTTTCTATGGAGAAGTTTATAAGGAATTGTGATTTCGCTTGACACAGTACATAGCGTATATCCTAACTAAATTTTTTACACATATTTATTAAAAACCCTCATGAGCGAGCGCTTTATGTTGTGTTAACATTTGAGGCTTCTGTAAGTACCTACTCGTAATTGCAAAAAGAAACAAACCAATATAATGTACCAACTCTGACGGCAACGGCAACGGCTGATATCCAGATCTACAAAAAGTTAAATTTGTAATATACTGCGCAGAATTAATAACTTACCCACATCACCTATTCAGTAGGTCAATTTCTCAGTGATATATAACTCATCACGCAATATTAAAGTAAGCTTTATTTATGAACTTTTCAGAAAACATTACGATCTCTTTCTTAACGTTAAAGTTTCTTATCAAAGTAATAATCCTTCGAAATAGTTGTATCAAAGGTTTCATTCAAATCCGGCTCCAAAAACTTTACTCGAACATTTTTCTTTAAATCTGTTTTGAAATCTTCATACTCAGGGTCAGAGTTGATAGTGATTTCGGGTATTTCAGGGGCATTATAAACACTTCTTATAACACATTTAAGAACACGTCTCATGGACGTCATTTCCTTCTTCATTCTACAAAGCAATTTAGTTTTTGAGTTGAGAGTTATCCTAAGCTTTTCGTTCTCTAGTTTAAGAGATAAATTTTTAACCTGTGTGTCCGTTTCTCTCACATTAACTGTGTCAATTTGCTTCCTCATCACTTGGAGGATTGCTTGGAAACCTTTCTTTGTTTTGGCTAATGATTTGTTTGCGATTTCCAATTCAACGTTCAGTCTCTCTACATCTGCTTGGAGTCTGGTTAATTGCTTATCGTTTTGATCTATACATATTGAATTTTTCTTTCTTTTACAAACATCCTTGACTATAACTTCGACGGCGGTTGTATTGTTTCTGAATACTTCGTACGAAGTTCCTGAATCTTTTCCGGGAGTACATATTCCGGGAGACTTATTACATCCTTCGTTTCTTTTATGGGCAAAGGTTGGAATCATTTCTTGCGGCGAGGACGTTATCCGTAAACAAACCGCTAAAATTTTATTGAACTTGAATGTTATCAATAATAATACCGTACAAAGTAAGTTTCAGTGCCGAGGTGCTACTCAAAGCACTGCGAAGTCTAAGAAACGCTACGCACTTAAAACGTGTTAGCGTTTTTGAAGTATTGCACCTTGAAAACTTGTATTTAATTTGTTTTTTGGTAACTTGAAGAAGTTAAACTTCGGAAGTACCTCGAATTAAATTTTGATTTTTTGAGATTGACATTGTTTACGACTAGCATTTCTCTATGACGTTGCACAATAAATTCTATTTCATAGAGAAATAATAGACCAATAATAGACGTTCTCTTAACAACAATCATAGTTTCCTATATGAACCTTTTTAGTATAAAAAGGTTTATTAAGAATTGATCGTTTACACCAATTACACATGAAAGTGGTTCATTCAATCACTAGCTACTACGAAGTCGCACGGAACCTTTTTGCCAGTCAAGCGGTTAGGGGAGGGTGGATTCAGAGCCGAATTTACCTACCCAAGACGATAAATAAGGGGGTAATGGTCCGTCAATGTATTCAAACCAAACTATTTTTTCAATTAAAAGTACTATAAAACTTAAGGCAAGCTCCATGCATGCACTTATGTGCATGTTCCAAACATGTAACTATGTATGCCTAAGCAGTTTTAAGAACATTGTACATAATACGTGAACATGACTAAGTTTCATAGACATTTATTTCCATGGAGTGTTAGCTAGTGTCCTTGTGTATGTAGAGTCGGACGCCCTAGATCTCTGGCCCTGTTCTCCATCACTGCAGCCTTGAAAGGGGAGACTGGATAGGAACTGGGGCATATGATTGCCGCCCGGCGGTACAGTTTTCAATTATAAGGCTCGCCAGATGGGCCGCTATCGCCCAGACTGACCCCATTTGGACGATGCAATTCCGCGATTTTGGGCAGGCAATTGGAATCTGTTCGGAAAGATTAACGTATTTGTTTAGCAGGAAATCTGATATCAATGTTTTGCACGAAATCTAGAGTAAGCTACAGTGTTTTTACTGATAGGGCAACTGTTGTTTTTTTATACAACTTATATGGCATTATCCGTCATTTATTATATTGTTGGATTAAAATAATATAATAAATAAATAATAATAAATAAATATTGCCGGACATTTCACACAGCGCTATCTAGCCCCAAATTAAGCAAATCTTGTAGGTACTATGGGAACCAGATAACTGATTGAATAAGTATATACTTTTTTTTGTAAATACTTGCATATAATATATAGAAAAACAGACCAGAAACAAATGTATAGATCATTAAAACAATTAAATTCCCGCGGCGGGAATCGAAGCCGCAACCTCCTGCGTCACAGCCGGCTATTCACCCACTGCGCCACAGAGGTCGTCAAATGAGAGTTCCTCAAAAACGACGTTAGACAATCTATCTATCTATAGGTATGTACCTTCTTATTCCCTCATGGACCTTAACAGGATCTTAATAATAGTATTTCTTCTGCTACCTAGGTACTAGAAATATATAGTATCTATCATATTTTTAGGGTTCCGTGCCTCAAAAGGTAAAAAAGGAACCCTTATAAGATCACTCTCTTGTCCGTCTGTTCGTCTGTTTGTCCGTGTGTCACCACCAATTATCTTAGGAACGGGTGGACCTAGCAAGTTGAAATTTATACCAGATACTGAGGTCTATAGTCCCTATTAGGTGTAAAAAAATCAAGGTCTTGAGTCAATACGATAAAAAGATATGGGCAAATTTATATCTTCGCAAAAACTTGTAAATACCAAAATTTACCTTAATTTTCCCTTTACTTGTGCTGTAATACCTTGCTTTTAACCAAAATTGACAATTCTAGGTCAACCGGAACCTATAGGGTACAGGTTTTGGGTCGAAAACCTAAGTATATTAACCCGTTGCCCTATAATCACGAAATTTGGCAAAAAGTCTTACAGCACAAATAAAGGAAAAACTCCGAAGTGTGTCATACATAGTTGACGTCAATTAAGATAGCCGTCCGAGTTGTATGGGCGCTCATATAATTTAGAGGACTAGCTTAATCGGCACCAACCTCAAATAAAATAAATAAATAAAATTGTGCTTTTGAATAAAATAAATATTTAGGTGGGAGCACCTTACAACAGACATGATATTTTTGTCGTTTTTATAGGTAATGGTACGGAACCCTTCGTGTCCGACTCGCACATGGCTGGTTTTTATTTGATCTGAACTCAACTAGCTGATGTGCCCTTAGAGAATAGGTATAAACTCAATGCACCGTATCGTTCCAGAGTAGGTAAAGTAATAGCTACATTCCTCCACAACTCATCTACTTATTCTGCGATTGAATTCCAAGTTCACTGCATATTCAGCCAGCAGTTGCCACCAAACTGTCGGCGAGTCAAATACCCGCAAACGTGCTCGCAAAAAGGCTTCTATTCATCTTGTAACGGGACGGCCTAGGGACGTAATATTTATTTAAACAGAATGCTCCTATGTATAAATGTTCCTGAAAGGGGTGATTCTCCGCATGAAAATTTAAAACTATATTATAAACTAGTGCTTCGCCCCGAACTGAGATCTTTGACTAATAAAATAGTGCCACGAAATGCAACCATTTAACTTGACCCACAGTTTCATTCTAATTACAGGTAACGGGAGTTCATGCAATTTGGATCCTCTTTTTTAGGGGTACAAATTGCAGTTATTTTGAATTTCAGACGTTTGCCTATATTTGTGTTACTAAAGCTACACGCATACCAAATTTTAGCACTGTGGGGTCACTGGTGTACCCTGTGAATTTTGTCAAAGTTTCGTTTGTATCATGGTTAATTATAATACTAAATAAAATACTATAGAGAATGCTAAGAGTTGAAAACGACAATTTTATTATTTTAACAACAATGGCCGGAATATTTTTCAATTATACTACACTTGAACATTAGGAATCTCAAGAAACGTGGTCGAGAGCGAGCGAGAAAGCAGATATTTACTTCAAAACGTGTAAAACTTCTTAGACAAAAATTGCGTTTGATAGCTTAAAGATCAACAAGTTAATTACAAAATTTTCTCCAAAAATAAAATTTTCAGACACTTTAATGGTTGTAACGACTCTGTGTTATGTTATGTCTAATAGCAAACTTTAGGTTAACATAGACCAACTACCTGCTTATTCCGAATAAAATTAAATTTTAATGTACCTAAGTTATATCCCAAACTTGGGATAGATGTACCAGAAAAAATATTGTTGTAAGGAAGTCTCCGATTCTTTTCACTATTCCTTGAAATTTATGTAGGTATATAAGCTCTACCTATTCCTATCACTGCTAATAACACAAAAACTATAAAGAGTTTACGAAAAATAAAAACGGAGTCTAAATGTACTTATGAATATCTTTCATTTGACGTCACAGTTGTCCTGATAGACTTATTTTCATTTTTTTTACCCCTCCTGAACCCGATATCTCAACAACCCCCCAACATTTGTAGCCCATTTAGTCACACCAAAATTGTGCCATCACTACCTACCTACGTATTAAATTTCACGATGATCGGATCAACTTTACGAAAGTTATCCTCGGACAAACATACATACATACAACGCCGATTTGCCCAAGTTGATTTAGAAATCATGCTTCGCTCGATCAATTATTTCAATTGCCGAAAAAGCTTTTCCTTCAAATCTACTCGTTTACTTCGACTTTCCCAGAATTTACCTTTAAGCTTACTCTAATAAATCCACGTAAAAAGGAGAACGGGCATAAGTGTATGGAAGCTGGTCTACCTTGCAATAAAAATGAGTCATATGTCAATATAAAGGTAATTCTATGTATTTTCATATGTAGAAAGTCGCATTTCTCTAAGTATTGTCCGATCTGAGTTCTACTAAAAATTGAATCTGATAATATTTAGTGCCAAACATTGAATATCGTGGTAATTAAAAAAACATTTTGTGTAATGTAATGATTTTATTTAAGTTAGGTAAGTAGTAATACAAATAAAAACAACATCTTCTTAAAAAATCAAAACAATATGTTATTAAACATTATCATCATCATCATCATCGATGAGAATACTGTTAAGGAACAATGCAGGTTCATTGAACCCTTCATGACGGGCATAACCTACGTACCATATAATTGACAGTACATGGGCACAAGTACCTATAGTACGTCGCCCTGTCAAGCAGGTACAATAATATTGTGTAATATTGTTATTAATATTATTGATTAATATATAACAAAAATATTTCCTGGCTCGGACATGTCGAGACTGTATACGTCCACGTAATAGCCAAGCCTCTTCGTTGATATCATATTGTGCCAAGTCTTCTAGAGCGTTATCTCTATACGTCTCGATTATATAAAGACCATTTTGTAAGTGCTCGCTACAATATGATCGAGCGAGCTTTAACTGGTAAGTTCCCAAGGCAAAATGTATGACTTGTTCTTCACTAAGCCTTGGGAAGTTTTCTATTTCATTTGCTTCGATTCGCATGAAGTCTGCTCTCCTATAATTCAATCTCTTTGCTTCCACATAATTGTGCAATGTGTTTGGTATGTGTATTTTAGCTCTTATTGAATTCAAAAAGGCTGCTGCGTGTGAACTATCTTCGATGGGGGCGTGGAAGTGGTTTAGAATGGCTGCAGCTATTTTGAAGTCAACAAACATTTTTGGCAACGTTTTATTAAAATAGTTTTGTCATTCATTATTTTGTAAGTGTTCTGTACACACCCTAGCGCTATCAGGAATAAAAAGCTTGCTCTCACAAAATACATTAATTCTTATCGCGTTTGGTATATGATTACGGGTAATATTAGCACAGTTGTTGTAAATACAATGCACCAAAGTGTTCGGTGCCCTTGGGTATTCTTGAGAGTGCAATGTACCAGGCGCTCGCGCCGCTTGCTGTGCAGGTCTATGATCACGCTCAGTCCTCTGCCAACATCGGTGACACAAGCTTCGAGTACTGTCGAACACCACCTGAAAATAATAACAATTAATACTTAAAATAAATAAATCCTATGCCTAACTACTCAATATAATAAAAATAAAAGGTAACTAACCTCCAACACAGCATGTTGTTGTATAAACGCGGCGAATTCTGGTCGTTCCCTTTGCAGGTTATCAGCCAAGATATGCTGCTGGTACCGTCCGCGGTAAAGTCCTCGACGACACATCACACAGTTTCGAAAAACTTCCATTATCGGTAGGCAGTTCAAAAGTCAATAAGTCGAGCCAAAGTTAACACATTAGGGAAAGAAACAGGGTCCAAAAGCAAGCCAGGGTCAGTAAAAACAGAGAAAGAAGTTCAAACACAGCACTATCGTAACAAGACGTGACGTAGCCACTCACTTGATGCGATGCGACTGATTATTGTAGCCGTCCGGCGCGGCGCGTACACAACCGTTCCCCTCCCCCGCGTACGCATCCCTCTCCCCACGGCCCTTACATCGCTCTTCTCCCTTCTCGCTCTTGCTACTGCATTGTATAGGAGCCTTTATGTATGGATATAGTAATCGTGAAACCGTTATTTTATGTTCTTTAAAACAAAAAATGCTGGTGTTTGCATGGCTGTAACTCAAAACGGACAGACTTTTGGGGAAAGTTCCAATAGTATATTTTGATGTACTATTGTATGCCAATTCGAAAATGTGCTGCTCATTTTTATTGGACTGTAGACCAGGATGCCCGTTCTCCTTTGTCCTTAATAGGTTTAAATACGCGACACCAGAGCTGATAAATTGTTTTTTTTTATCAGAACCAGCTATTACACAGCGATTTCAATAAAATAACGATCGATACAAGCTGTAAATCTTAAAATTTAAGTAATTTCGTGATTTATTTCAGTCATTTATATAAATACGCGTTTATTGTAAAATCTGTCTCGTGCCGTTCTCGTCCCGTTGTAACATAAACAGAACTGCATACTACTGTAAGCCAGTTGGGGTGTATTCGATGCCCTAGTTCCGTCCGTGGCCTGGTTTGCACAATACCTAGTACGCCACCCCTATTTAGTATGTGACTATTTCTATCAACTACATCTAAGTACCTACAGTGTAGTAGAGTTGGTTGTGAAAGGACTCGCTTAAGGAAGTACTTCTACCATACCTATTTCTGCCGCCAAGCAGCATTGCTGTTTCGCTTTGAAGGGTATGGTTGCCGGTGAAATTACAGGCGGTGAAAATACGAGGCAAAACTTTGTTATAGGCGGTGGTTAATACTTAACATCAGAGAGTATAAAAAAAACAGTAAAAATTATATTGAGTAGGTACCTATATGACTCACTTAATGGAAGTCACGACAAAGCTTACGTATTTTAGCGATTTGAGCTCCAGACCCTGGATCCAGGGGATACTGGGACATTTTCGGTTTCAAAATTATTTCGTCTTGTTCTGCACATCATGACAATGATGTTAATTATGTAGGGTGCTTCTAAATTAGAAAATTTGTCTTCTTTTCTTAAACAAGTAACTTTTTAACAAAAATAATACCGACTTCAGATAACAGTAAAAACCAAACTACTCTACCAATTTTGATGAAATTTTATGGGATCAATCTAAAAGTAAATCTTTTCAAATAAAAAAACTAATTTTCCAAATCGGTTGATAAATAACGGAGTTCTGACCTAACAAACATAACATAAAAATTCAACAAATTTGAGACGTATATGGTTTTCTCCTGGATGCCATTGTCAGAACTGAACGAAATCGAAATGCTACACGGGGAGCACCAGATTTTAAATAAAATAAGAATCATCAAAATCGGTTCACCCAGTCGAAAGTTCTGAGGTAACAAACATAAAAAAATACAGTCGAATTTAGAACCTCCTCCTTTTTTGAAGTCGTTTAAAAAAGTCAGATAATACCAACAAAAAACCGGAAACATTTTTATCACATTTACTTAGTACACACGGCTACACATCAAGCTATACAGTTCCAGTATAAGCTGACCTCTCATTCTACGAAAAGCCTACACAATGTGAGGTCAGCTTATAATGGAAATTATAGCTTGATGTGTAGCGTGTGTACTTTGAGCTTTCATAACCGAGAGATAAGACTTCATAACCGTACAAGATGTTTGATTTCGGCTTATGCACCTGATTGGACACAGCAGGTGTGTGCTACACGCGACTTTTCGAAATTCGATATTTTTCATAGAAGAATCACAAACGTGTGCTTTAGACCACACGACTGAATTAAAACTTCTTTTTCAAAATATTAATTTATAAAATTGTTCAATTACAAAATATGTTCATTCTGAACAGACGCAACTAGCACTCGCACATTAACGTTTAAAAATATATGAAACGTAACTCACTCTCTTTCTATCTTCACTAACTTATATCTCTCTCTCAACTTCCGTTGGCACTTTTCGTAACGGATTCACCAGCTTACTCCCCAAGTCAAGCGTGCGTAAAGAAAGTTTATTTCAAAAACACAAAGATACATTAGTATGTACCTACCGTGCCCCTTGGACACGTTAGGTTTAGTTAATAGAATAGAAAGCAACATCGTCTCACTCCTAAACCAGTAGGTAGGTAATCTTCTGTCAAAATGGCCGAGAATATGACAATATTGACTAGCTTATGAACATTACCATAACATTACCGATAATACTTGTCGGCAACAAATTGCCGTGAAAATGTTGCTCTACAGTATATTCTTACCTCGTATTTACTTACCTACCTAGATGCTTACGTTTCATATCTGTTTAGTAGGCATCACGTGGCGGGCGACACCGTGACACAGCAGCGGGGTACCTCCTACGGGCTACAGGTAAGTACAGTATCACGGGTTTGCTCTACTTAAGGACAACGCTGTCTCCAGCTGGGCTAACATGCGCGCCGCGATAGTTTTGTCGGCGTTTTATAGTGTACGTGTGTTGTGAGAGCCACTTGTTAAACATTCTTGAAGATATTCTAAGAACTTCTTGAATATTTTTAAAGAATTGTGAATGTTGGAATTATATTTTGTGAAAGGCTAGTAAGCGAGATATAGGCGAAAAGCCGGGCTCTAAATCTTCACATAGAGGACTGAGAGCCCACCTGTAATGTAACAGATAAACTATGCACATACATTTACTGTAGGCCGTTTGTCCACCGCCGCCGTCGCTGGCACTCGGGTGACGAGCGTGCGGTGGACACACGGCCTATAGTAAATGTATGTATCGCTAAATCGGCGCCGTCATCTCGTTCTCGGTGACGTCCCGCCCGGTGACGGCGGCGGTAGACAAACGGCCTATAGTAAGTTTATATATCGCTAAATCGGCGCCGTCATCTCGTTCTCGATGACGTCCCGGTGACGGCGGCGGTGGACAAACGGCCTATAGTAAATGTATGTATCGCTAAATCGGCGCCGTCATCTCGTTTCGGTGACGTCCCGGTGACGGCGACATTGGACAAACGGCCTATAGTAAATGTATGTATCGCTAAATCGTAGCCGTCATCTTGTTCTCGGGGACGTCCCGGTGACGGTGGCGCTGCCTTTACTGTCTGTAGTTAAGGGGAAGACATGTGTTCTTTATATAGTGTGACCATTAGTGCTGTGCACTCCCTGAGGTATGCGCGGCGAGGTGGGAGGCAAAGAAAAAACTGCATGAGATCAATACATGTCGGACATATCTTACGATATCAGTTTGCATTTCTAAGGCAAGACATGTGGCGGGACGATGGTCGGAGGCTATCTATCTGTAATATATTATACTTACTTAGTTGATTAAAATGTAACTTAAATATACTTATATTTTATTAAAAATATGCAGGTGATAAATAAGAACTAAACTTATAATTCAAAGGACTTGTTTTATTGAACATTTTTTATATTTACAAACAATTATATATTCTAACGAAAGTTATTCTGCCATAGATTCTGTTTCAACTTCATATTCCATTTCATATCACGAGATAACGCACGACCCATCTTTGAATATTTATTCCGTGTGCGTCTGACATAGACCGTCCGGTACAAAAGCTACCTACCGCCGTGAGCGTTGACGGCACTGATAGATCGGAGCGGCCGACACATCCCCCCCGTCTCGCCGCGCGCATACCTCAGGGAGTGCACAGCACTAATGGTCACACTATAGTAGCACTAACACTTTCACTACTTCACACTATTGTTAGGTACTATGATTGTGTTAGATATTACCTAACTCAATGAAATAATATTAGATACCTACCTACTTAACTAGTGCATACAATAAATACTAAAAGGTACTGCTCTGGGTAATAAATGAAATACTAAACTGATTTTTGTTATACTTTTTATTACAAAATCATTATAAGAGAACATTTTACAAAACTTTTCTTATATTAAAATGTTTAATTCTATAATATGTTTTAATATAATTTATAAATCAAAGTTATACCTCAATGTCATGAAGCTGGTTATCACATACTATTTCCTATAACACAATTAATAAGTAACAAAAAAAATACCAACTCAAGCATAGCTAAATAGGTACTGAGTGCAAGAAAATACTCCTCAAGAATTCAGGTAAAAGTACTTGTTACATATTCACATAGTATTCACATATTATTCACATAGGTTGGGGAAAAAGTTTCTTCGCATTTTTTAAGAAAATTCAAAACATTTTTTAATATAGTTTATTTACATTTAACTAAAGTATGTAGGTACCATTTTGATCGATAACTTTTTGCCATCTTGTAGGTAGGGACATGGTCCCATTGCTATAGAAATTTTGGGGCTTCTG
This sequence comes from Philereme vetulata, assembly GCA_918857605.2. Classification (NCBI taxonomy): domain Eukaryota; kingdom Metazoa; phylum Arthropoda; class Insecta; order Lepidoptera; family Geometridae; genus Philereme; species Philereme vetulata. Next base: position 1,048,395 of record OU975463.1, on the reverse strand, counting down.
ATCAAAATACCGCGACAAGTAGTTTTGGCAGTCCTCTCGTGATGCTAACCTGACACTGCCTAAAGAATTCTGAAGAGACCGAAACAGGTAAAAATCTGAAGGTGCAAGGTCAGGACTATACGGCGGATGCATTAACACCTCCCAGCCAAACTCTCTTAATTTTCACTGAGTGGCTAAAGAAGTGTGAGGTCCATCGTTATGATGATGAAAAACCACACCCCTTCTGTTGATTAATTCCGGCCGCTTCCTCTCAACTTCTTGCTTTAATCTCATCAGTTGTTCGCAATAGAGTTCAGAATCGATGGTCGTGCCTGGTGGTAACAGCTCATAATGAATAATGCCCTTCCAATCCCACCACACACACAGCATCACCTTGTTGCGAGTTTACCCGGGCTTCGCCACAGTCTGTGAAGCCTGACCGGCCTTGAACACGACCTTTTTCGCACGTTCTTGTCATACGTGATCCACTTTTCGTCACCAGTTATCAGCTTCTTCAAAAATGGTTCGGTTTCATTACGTCGTAATAAAGAATCACAAATTTTTTTATTAGGTTCATTTGGTTTCTTTCAGTGAGCTCGTGGGGTACCCAAATATCGAGCTTTTTTGTGTAACCAGTTTTTTTCAAATGCGCCAAAACTGTTTTGTGGTCAATTCCCAGTTCTTCAGCTACGTCGTAACTACTGATATGCCGATCTTGCTCCACTTTTTCAAAAATGGCATCAATTTTATCCGTAATAGGGCGACCAGAGCGACGTGCATCTTTGATATCAAAATTTCCGGATTGAAAACGCTTAAACCAAATTTGTGCTACTCTCACAGACACTGCACTAGGTCCATAAACATTGCAAATTTTTTTCGCGGCTTGCGTTACATTTTTTCCTTTTTTTTAGTAATATTTTAAAATGTATCGAATTTCTTCATTAAATTCACTCATCTTTACAGTACGAAAAACTAATAAAAATCACATATTTTCTTATTTGAATTTGGAATTATCTTCTTTGAAATTTAAACTTTGAATGATACCAAAACCAGCCAGATACAAATAGTATAGCCAAAGAGATTTTATTACAAATTCATACATACTATAATGCGAAAAGACTTTTCCCCCAACCTATTACTATGTAATTAAAATTGTGAACGCGAGTAACTTATTTTTACAAAATTTAAAGCAACCTCCTCTTTTGCGCTGGAGGTTGAAATCTGACATAGCTAAGAACTATCCCTTAATTAAACTAGCTTCTATAAAAAAACGCGTCCAAATCGGTCCATACGTTTGGGAATTACGATGCCACAGACATACACAAAGACAAACGTAGGTGTCAATCTTATACCACCTCTTTTGCAGACTGGATATACAAAGAGTTTTCAGCGGAAAGACCGCCACTTGGATTCCACGTATCAGGGGGCCAATTCACGTAATACAAATTTAAATACATATCAACAGTTGACCCAAATGAGATTGGATTATGAATCGAATATATTTTGGCATTCTGCTCCACTAATATTAGCTTGGTATAAATAAAGTGTATAATCGCGTGTCACTCAACTCATACCACTGTATTGTCAGTTACGTGAATACCGTTAAGGGCATTTAGTGCCTATTTCACGACGAGTAACATTAATTGACGGTTATATATCATTCTGTCTTTATCTGTTTTCACGTGAAAACAAAAGACATATGTATTTTTTATGCGTTGAATAGCGTTACTTAGAGGTGGTGAAATAGTCACATCACATAACGAGACTAGATCGATACTCAAATCTTATTATTTTATGTTACGGGAATTGACCCCCTGGTTGTTTGTTTCAATATTATGTGTAAATTGATAAGTACTTTCACCCCCAAGGGGGCGTTCAAGTATTACGTAACGCAATTTGGAGAGGGAGGGGCGTCTTGTAAAACGTTACGATGCGTAACAGGGGCGGGAGGGGGGTTCGAACATCGCGTTATTTAACATTGTTTTTTAGTTTTTTTTTTTTTAGTTTTATTTATTATTACCGCAAACGCGATTAGAATAAGAGCAAAGGTAATTTTAGCGACTTTCCGGTACTTTGCGCAACATAATTGTAACTTTTAGGTAAAATTTGACACTTGGACGTTACGTAACGTTTAGGAGGGGAGAGGATGGGAGAGGGGGGGGGGGGGGGGAATCTTAAAAAATTGCGTTACATAAAACTTGAACGTTATACTTTTTTTTAGAGTCTTGTTGTATGAAAATTAATATTTATTCGAGTATTTCGGTTAAATATAAGGCACAATAAATGGAAGATTAGTATTATGACTAGCGAAATAGAAGACCAATAAAATAGAAATATAGTAAAAATATTCATATCAAGAACAATAAGGTACGATGGTACATAATTTCAGGAGGTTACATAATAAGCAAAGATCTGCGATTGGGTGCCATTTTAGAAGTTGTCACGAGCATGGATATGACATTCCGGAATTGGAAATTCCGTAATCACGATATTTCTTTTTATACCTCGTTAGTTTTAAAAAATGTTTAGAAATATATATGTTTCTTACCGAATACATGCTTTTGCTGAGTACTATCTTATTCTGATATATTTTATATAACTTTTTTTTATAAATTATAGGCTATTGACCACGATCTCGCCTGATGATAAGCGATGATGCAGTCCACAATGGTACACGCTTGCCTAGAATAAACCTATTCACTCGCGACTTGAAGAGCCCCTAGGTTGTAGTTATCAGGAAACCCAGACTCAGGCAAGGAGTTCCACTCCTTGGCGGTGCTCATAATAAAGGTTGAAGAGTACCGCTTTGTCCGTATGGAAGGTATGTCTACCATGTAACGGTGGCGTATCGCGGACCGTCTGGTGGTCCGATGATAGATAGAACCTAAGAGATTTTATGTTTTGTGTGTATTTAAATCATGAAATATGAGAAAAAATGTAAATTGTATGATATGTGAATAATATATGAGTAAATTAAATGTAAATTTGTATGAGTGTGACTTTAGTAAACAATTATCCTATTCGAAATCTCATCATAAATATTTTTACATCTATTACTACTACATTCTTAAGCATTGAATATTGCTGGACTAAATATTAATGGACATTTCACACAGCGCCATCTAGCCCCAAACTAGACAGAGCTTGTATTATGGGAACCATATAACTGATATAATACTTATACACTTTTTTTTGTAAATACATACTTATAATATATAGAAAAACATCCAGACCCGGAACAAATATCTGTAGATCATGCAAACACTTGTTCCGCGGTGGAAATCGAACCCGCAACCTCCTGCCTCTCAGCCGGCTATTCGCCCACTGCACCACAGAGGGCGTCATTGAAATTTTTTAGTCGTATCCATTCCTTACATATTCGATATCCCATTGATATACATAATTCCGAGACACGGAAATTTTCCCGGAATTTTTTTGGTCGTATTCATACTTTTGATGACATATTTTGTAAATAGCACCCAAACGTCCGATCTCTAATAATAAGTAATAACTAGTTTACTCAAACAATTACACCGATAAAACGGTACGTGATAAATCCCGTATTTATAATAATGATGGAAATAAATCATGAAAGTTTCCTGAGTAAAATTACGACACAATCCTCATTTTTACTGAGGCCTGGTGGGCGCGAACATTTACGTTATATACCTATCATCATACCACATAAAGCTATTAGAGTAATATACCTAAATAACAGAAAAACATAATAATTGATCAGGCCAGTAAATAAATTATGCACAAAAGTGATTCACAGTTTTACTAATCTAGTTTGGGTCTAACGGAAATATTAAATAGTTTTCATTACAGTTATAAACTTACAAAGAGATTCTATTCAGATCTAAGTTGAGGCACTGTTAGCGAAGAGAAGTCTTGTTCTGTTGTTCAAAGTCAAACAATCTTGAATGCAATAACAGTGTTCAGCATTGGTCGCGAAGGAACAGGCAGTAAAGTTGACGTTTCAAAGTGATCCTTGTGATTTTAATGAATAAAAGATTTTTTGTGTACATAATATGAATTCGGCGCCCTCTGAAATTTGGGCTCTTGCCCCAATTTGCATTTCTCTGTCCAAGTAGTTTAACCACAAGAAAAATTATTGTTGGACCAAACAGTTAAGTCTATCCAATTTGACCATGTGGTATCAAGAATCGAACTTTATTTGTCCGGACCTCATTTCGCCAAAGGCTGCCGGCCAGAAGAGATGTAAGTCGATGACGAAGCGAAGTCGGGCCCTTCAATGTACTTTCATACAAAATGTATAGGACCGCGACGCAAAACTTACAGAGAAGGCGAGACGCTGGCGCAAATCTTCTATACATTTGTATGAAATGGCTCGTCTCTTTCGGATTTGATACTACATTAGTCTGTGTGCCCCGCTGCTTGGCGTAGAATTGGAATTGGTCGTTATATACAGGATGGTTGATAATATACTGACGATATTCAAGTGACGGTTTCTCAAAACATGAAAACAGACTTCTCGAAAAAAAAACTACTACCTAGTTATATTATCAAATAAAAAAAAGTCGACTAAGTTTAGGTGATTAATTCGATATAAAACTTACTGCCTACTCTTACAATCGACATCCAAAAATATAGGCCGATTTGATATCTCATTCGGAAATGGCTGCGGGTTTTGGGTTAGAAAGGGACAACAAGAGATATCTCGAGATGTCACCAATACAGTATCTGTGGTTAGATGGCAAGCATTATGCAATAGCACAACATAAGTTCAATAAATTTCACATTTCTATGGTAAACATTTCACAAATTTATTTATTATGCTCATTAAAATAACCCGATTCATTTTTGTGCGTATATTATCAAACACCCTATATAGTATAACGATGATTGATGATGTATAGTCGGTATTAAGGTTTAGTTAGAGTACTACGATATAAAATTAGACGTCTTAGCAGCGTTCTTCTTCTCGAATTAGTACTATTAAGCCGACATCAAAAAAGGAGGTTCAAAGTTCAACTGTATTTTTTTATGTTTGTTACTGCAGAACTTTCCACTGGGTGAATCTATTTTGATTATTCTTTTTTTATTAGAAAGCTGGTGCTTCCCGTGTGGTCCCATTTCAATTTGGTCCAGTTCTGACAATGGCATCCATGAGAAAACCATATAAGTCTTAAATTTGCATTAAATATGTGCGCGACAAATGGACAAATAACTCTAATATCACGCCAACCGATTTCGATAATTCTTTTTTTAACAGATTTCAAAAATCAAGGTTCTTAATTCGACTGTATATTTTCTTTGTTTGTTACCTCATAACTCCGTCATTTACCAACCGATTTGGGAAATTCTTTTATTATTTGAAAGTATATACTTTCAGATTGGTCCCATAGAAATTTCATCGAAATCAGTTCAGTAGTTTGTTTTTTATGTTATCTAAAGTCGGTTATATTTTTGTAAAAAAGAGTTGTTTGCAACCAATATTCGGCCGACACGCGACTCGTGACAGCTCTTCAGTCATGAGCGAGACGAATTTTGCCGAGGCGTCTGAGGGCGATGGAGTGTAGTATATTGGGAGTTTCACAAACCGCATAAAAAACACCATACTGCGCTCTAAGACAAAAATCGCCGATTTACGCAAAAACACAGTTATATTGAAGTGGGACTGGGCTGGGACAAGTATGTCGAATGCGCGATGAGACCGCGTGGCCGGTCCAGCCGGAGATGGCGGGACGAACTGCCTCGCACAGTGCGAACTGCTCGACAGAAGCCCTAGACCGGGATGAATGGAAGAAGGGAAGGGAGGCCTTTGCCCAGCAGTGGGATCCAGTGGGCTCTTTACATTAGATCTAACTGCAATCGTAGTACTGTTGTATAAATACATTTATCGTCTATATAACAGCACTACTCGCCATCTGATTGACGCCGCAGGTGCCGTCGCCGCGGTAGACTCGGTAGTACCCTTGCTCGCCCCATTCCGGACCCCACGAGTTCTTTATCGTCCAGTACGGTAATCTCTTGTGGAACATAGGGTAATCTGCAACAAACAAATTCAAAGTCAAAGTCATAATTAATATCAGAAGGATCACTTTGAAACGTCAATTTTACTGCCTTTTCCTTCGCGACCAAACCAGGAGAGAAAGGCAAGAAACAACGCTGGTTGTTTTTTTAATGATCCTCTTAGAATACACTAGCGACCCGCCCCGGCTTCGCACGGGTGCAATGCTGATACTAAATATACTACAGAATGTCTTTATATGTTAACTAGCTGACCAATCCGCAGCTTCGCACGCGTAGTGTTTTAATAAAAACATTACCCTCCTTTGCGCAGTTGGGTAAAACGTAGCCTATGTTACTCAGGGTGAATGTAACTTTCCGATGGCGAAAGAATTTTTGAAATCGGACCAGTAGTTTTTGAGTTTATTCATTACAAACATACACACAAAAATACAAATCTTTCCTTAAATAAATTGTGCAATATTAAATGCACAATTTATTTAAGGTACTTAATTGGATAAGGATTAATGCTGTATTGCTTAAAATCGCTTCGTACATAAGCCATTATTTCTCGTAGAAAGTAAAGGATATTAAATGGTTATTGTGGGTTATCCCTAAGAGATAGACATATACCGTCGCACATTTTTTTATAGACCTTTTTAAGGTGTACAATACCGTAGTACATTATTTTGATCTATCCCGTAGGGTTCAGCCAGCGTTTGCAAATTGAGATTATTATCCTCCGACGCTTGTAAGCTAAATTTTATTTTGATAAAGATCCGTGCTAAGCCTTGTAGGTCAGTTCATCATCATCCACAGCCCATAAGTACCCACTGCTGGGTGTAGGCCTACCTTTGTAAACGCCACCCTTCCCGGTCCTGTGCTGCGCGCATCCAGGAGTTGCCCGCGACTTTCTTTATGTCGCCGACCCGCCAGGAGGTCAGTTAGTTTCCACTAATCTTCGATTCGTAATCGAATATATTTAAACATCAATTGCTGTTCATTAGTCTCGCTAAAACTAAAAAACGGCGGAATCGATTTAGATGATTTTGTGGTGGCGCAGCTGTCGAGATCTAGAAAATTGCGGACGTAGTCGCGGGCATACAACTAGTTAGAAATAAATAAAGGTGATTCCAGCTGCTTACCTTTGACACCGTATCCAACTATGAGCACCCCATGGTCCATATTGGAGGGATTGCAGAGGAACTTAAAAGGGTGGGAAATTCCTCCCATGTAGAACTGCATAGCATTCGCATTTATACCTAAAAACCGAAAGCAATTTATGAATTATTGTGACGGGCTTATCCTCGACTCTGTTTGCATTTTATTGTAAATATATTTGAAAGAATAAAAATACACACATTTAACAACAAACTATGTATATGAAAAAATAACAAAACCTTATTAAGTATATAGGACACTAAACTGACACATTCTTTTTTTATTGACACAATTTTCCCGGTGAAGTTACCTCTATACATTTGAAATATCATGAAGAATGGAACAGGCATACGCATGTTATTGTTCGACAAACATATATGTTATTAGAATTTTTAAATTTTCGCGAACTATACTCGATAACCATCAATCGATAATCTAGCTATCAACATATATGTTTTTAAGATAAAACGGGTCTTTTCGCGTACAGATTTATAGCGAAATTATAATTTTGATATAAATCTGTGCGCGAAACGACCCGTTTTTTTCTTAAAAACATATATGTTGATAGCTAGATTATCGACTGATGGTCCCATCTCTAGTGTTCGTTTGTTGCACATCCCTATTAGCGTTAAAATGTATTTTACTATTGTAATGAGAATTAATAGATTATTTATTTATTATTATAAATACGGGATTTATCACGTACCGTCTTATCGGTGTTTCAACCGACAATGAGTGACAGGTGCGAGGCGAGACGTTATTCGGAGCGGATCGCACTCACCCTGATGAAGGTTCATACTCATACTCATTTATTCAAACCGTAGGGACACAATGGAACACTTGGTTACGTCAATAATAGTACTTACTTAATTACATGTCTTTATCTAAGTAGAGGTGCCAGAAACAGAATTCAAAAAGTTCACGAATTGAACCGAAACATTGTCGGTCGATACACCGATAAAACGGTACGTGATAAATCCCGTATTTATAATAATGGTTGAAATCAATCACCAAAGTTTTCTAACATTATTTATCTATCTAATATTATCCCGTTTAACAATACATTGCCAATTTGTCAACCTAAACATTATACTAACTAAAAACTTTCTCGTCCAAAATACCTGTCTTAAGACGAAAGTTATTATTATATCTAACCACAGACAACACCTACAAAATCTTGTGTAGAAATATCAATAATCTAAAAGGTACTAACCTATTCACATTCAAAAGGATTACTAAAAACTGGCTGTTGACCTTATCATACGATGACACAGAAAATCTTATATAAAACTCTTACACTATAAAAACGATATAATAATACACACACACCCGCACGCGCACACACAGACACGCACGCACACACACGTAAACACATGCACGTGCGCGCGCGCGCGCACACACACACACACACACACATATGTTTTCACATTACACGTAGATTCCTCTCCCTCTCACTCTTCCAAGCATAATTTCCACTCTGTCTGATCTATTTGATTATCGGTAAAAATATCTCACACCTATTATTTACATGTACTAGATTAGTTTTTAGCTGAAGATAAAGATGCAATCACAAGCAACACATCCCTGTTAGCTATTGTATAATCCATTTTGTAAGTGCTCTCATGACACCCAAGATACAAGCTTTTCGCTTAGTTTGGGTCTCATTGAACTTCCATTGTATTTAGTAACGTTATTTTACTTGGCTTGTCTACTACCACTCAATTATGTAAACTAACTAAATATTGTTTTCTTTTTTGGTAATAAATATTTTTTACTTTTTTTTACTTTTTTTTACAGAAACCACAGAACACTGTGGGGGTCCACAAAAACCAGCAAAATTTTGAAAGTGGTCTATGAGAAAAAAACTCACCTATAGAAATAGGTCCATTTTGCACCAGCCACTTGGCCATACCAGTCTCGTTGGAGGTAATATTGACGGCTCCCGTGATCTTCACCCTGGACATAGTTTTGTTGAATGAGCACTTGTCATCCTCTCCTTCGTAAGGATAGTCGTTTTCGAGCTCTAGACCGCCGAGTTGTTCAATTGCTCTGAAAATGTTAATAAATAAATATAATAAATAATACTCAACATCTTGTACTTTATATATTATTTAATCTTTCATTTAATTTTCATTTTGATATTCACGTTCCCTATGTAAAACCTTCCAAAGTTTTTTTTTTTTTTTTTTTTTTTTTTTTTTTTTTTTTTTTTTTTTTATTCTTTATTGTACACAAATAGATTTACAGATAAAAATAGCTTACAAAATGGACATGTACAAAGGCGAGCTTAACCCTAATAAGAGTTTTTTTCATCATCATCATTATCACATCCACCCACTGCTGGGTATAGGCCTCCTCGTTATCACGCCACTCTCTCCGGTCCTGTGCCAAGCGCATCCATTGCCTTCCCGCAACTCTCGCGATGCCGTCCGACCATCGTTCATCTTCCGTCTTTCCTCCTTGCTAAGTGTCCAGCTTATCTCCACTTCAGCTGGTTGATCCTTCTACCCACATACACGACTTTGGTTCTGCGTCATATTTCGATGTTGGGTATATGGTCCAACAGCGAGATGCCTAACATGGCACGCTCCATTGCTCTCTGAGCAACTCTTAATTCTGTGAACAAGTTCGTTCGAGAGCGGCCATGTTTCAGCTCCGTATGTGAGGGTAGGCATTGGTTGAAAACCAATGTGTCCAACTTAAAAAGTTTTTTTAACCAGTGGTTTGCCCTGAACTGAAATCTCGCGAGTCTCCGATTACAGAAAAATATTATTTGTTATCTTTCACTATCAAAATAGTGCCACGAACAACTAACCACGTGACTTGACCTACAGTTTCATCCAAATTACAGGTAACGGGTGTTCATGTCCTGTGGTTACATTTTTTGAGGTACCAATTGCAGTTATTCTGGATTTCAGACTTTCGCCTATATTTGTGTCACTTAAGCTACACGCATACCAAATTACAGCACTGTGGGGTCACTGGAACACTGTACCCTCTGAATTTTGTCAAAGTTTAGTTTTTATCATGGCTAAAACTCAAAAACTATAAAGAATTTACGGAAAATAAAAACGGAGTCTAAATGTACTAACGAATACCTTTCATTTGACGTCACACTCGATCTGATAGCCTCATTTTCATTTTTGTTTACCCCTCTTGAACCCCAATATCTCAACAACCCCCCAACATTTTTAGCTCATTTAGTCACACCAAAATGTTTCCATCACTACACACCTATGTATTAAATTTGACGATAATCAGATCACCGTTACGAAAGTTATCCTCGGACAAACATACATACATACAATGCCGATTTGAGTTGAGTTAGAGATCTCGCTTCGCTCGATCATTAAAGCAAATACGTAAAAGCTGATAAAAATAATTTTAATACAGCGGCGTCCCTATCAAAAACACTCAAACACTTCTACACTAACGATTATTTTACAAAATGAATGTTGCTCATCTTTTTATTTTGGTTTAGATAGATAGATAGATAACTCTTTATTGAATTACCACACAAACAGAAATAATAAAAAAAATAAGTACTGGGTTAAAATAAATAAGGCAATACAATGGGCGGCCTTATCGCTAAAAGATTTACCCCTTATTTTAAGATTTATTTAGATTTTTTAGATTTCAGATTCTCAAGGTACTTCGTTTAAAATACACGTTCTGAATCACCATATAGGCTTGCATACCGCTGCGCTCCTCTATTGACAAATTAGTGGAATTTCCGTTGACTAAATAAAGATCATTCTTAAACAATGCGATGCATGACAATTCCAATGAAGTTTGATGAAGCATTGTTTATAAGCAACTTGTAACACGGTGACATCACGACATAATACATGCTTATGGCGACTGTAGACCAAAACGCCTCTGCATACAAAAATAAATAATAAATAAATAAATATTCCTGGACATTTCACACAGTGCTATCTAGCCCCAAACTTAGCAGAGCTTGTACTATGGGAACCAGATAACTGATAGAATACTTATATACTTTTTTGTATATACATACTTATAATATATAGAAAAACATCCAGACCCTGAACAAATATCTACAGGTCATGCAAACATTTGTTCCGCGGCGGGATTCGAACCCGCTACCTCCTGCGTCTCAGCCGGCTGTTCACCCGCTGTGCCACGGAGGTCGTCGGTATCAAGGTATCAAGTTTTATTCTGAATATTACAAGACAAGCTTCTAAGGTATAAATATGCTACTATAGCACAATGCCGAGTGGTGACTGTTTTTACCCACAAAATTTACTCTATAATTTATACCCATTTGTCTAAGCTGTAAATGTACACTTGTGATGCAAAATAAATATTTTTTCGTACCACTTGCTCAAAAAAGTGACATTCTATGCCACAAAAAGCAAACATAACAATAGTCATTTTTAATCTGTTAAAAACAGGGAAAGAAAATTGTACTGAATTTCATTCATCCTCTAGGGGGAGAATGTGATTTAAATTTGGAATACTTACCGAAATTTATACTGAACTACATCTGTGTTTACACCATTGAGTTTGTATATATAGTATTATACATCTTTTTGAAAAAGGAATACGCATTTATTATGCAGTTATGATTATTAAATAAAATTACGAAAACCGACGAGGCCGTATGAGCTTGATGACTTTGCTTTTCCGACAATAAAATATTAGTCTAGGAATTTGCCGCGTTTTTGTTTTCTTCAAATACATAAACGTTAAGTTTATTTTAATTTATTTTTATAAATAAGTTAATGTTATTATATTATGTCATATTATTATTGTGTTAATTTTTTCGCAAATGGTACGAGAAGTAGAGTATTTTCCTCGGTGATAAAGCTGTCTTAGTCTTGGGTGAACTTAAATCCCTCACTACACTCAGGACTCGTCTTAAATCACGAGCGAAAACACCCTCGCTACGCTCGGGAGTAAACCTCGAGTCCTTCGTTATGCTCGCGATTTAAATCGTCACCCGCGACAGAAGACACTGCTTTATCCCCTTGGTTAATAATCTACTATTCTATTCTATTTTTCTGTCTGCGGCTTCGCACTCCACTTAACAACAATAATTACAATCTAGTGAGATAGTATCCAAGCGATTGACTATAATAAAAAAATCGTAGCTTGTCAATAAAAAGTAGACCAATATCTTAATCCAGGTAATAATCTATTTAATAATAATATACCCATCGAATTCTGTTCACCAGACCCGAGAGACAGGAGTTACCTTCGAAATTATATATATATTTATATATGCTGCAGGAGTTTATAGGCGGCGGTGACCACTTAACATCAGGAGGCCCGTCAGCTTGTGTGTCTACAAGATTAATATAAATATATATATATATATATATATATTGGCCGAATGGAGGACAATATATATATATATATATATATATATATATATATTCGGCCAATATATATATTGTCCTCCCTTCGGCCATTGTTGATCAGGCTGAAATCCGCATTAATAACGATTTGTGTTTTAGAGATGGACGATATAAGTAAGTCAGGTCTTATTGTACGATTGTAGTAATTTTTAAACTGAAAATTTGATAATTATGGTACATGGTACTACATACACAAGTTAAAAATAGTGCAAAATGAAAGCTTTAGTATATCTAGAATCTCGCGTTTGTTCTTTGATCACCGTTTTTTAATAAATCAATAAAATAAGTTAGCAAAATCAGTTCTCTGTTTTTGCACGCGCGTGAGCAAAAATGACTTTTACTGTCTTTGGGTGCGAAAGAAGAAGTCACAACAGTGAGCAAGAACCAATTCTGCTCATTTTTTCAAGTAATCAAGTTAAAAGTAAACATTTTCTCAGAAACAGTATTTTTGGCGTATTTTAATGAGATATATAAAACTAAAAAGCCATGTACATTATGGGCAATTTATTCCATACTGAAATGTACAGTTCATGTTAAAAACGACATTAACTAAAAAAATATGGAAATTTAACTACTTTTCTTAAACGACAATATATCAGATTCAAAAGCATAAAATCGAAAATTTTTACTGGCGAAAACATAAAACAATTAATAATTAAGCCTCAGATCATATATGGGAAATCAATAACATTTTCTTTTAGTTATTGCCCCAATATGACTAATGTTACTTTTATTATTAATTAAATGTATATTATAAAACTAGAGGTAGCATGGTGCGCGAACTGCTCACAGCTCGCGTGTTTTTCTGTTTGTAGAAGAAGCAATCAAAGAGGATATCGAAATGAAAAAAGCAACCATATAGGATTTCGAAGAAAAATGCAATCAAAGAGGATATTGAAGAAAACAAAGCAATCAAATAGGTTATCAAAGTAAAGGAATCTATCAAACAGGATATCAAAATGGAAAAAGCAAACAAAGAGGATATCGAAGTAGGAGAAGCAATCAAAGGGAAAGATGAAATCAAAAGGATACCCAAGTAGAAAACGCGATCAAAGAGGATAACCAAGTGGATAAGCAGATGAAAGAATGGAAGAAGCAATCATCAAAGAGGATATCAAAATGGAAAAAGCATTCAAAGAGGATATCGAAGTAAAAAAGCAGTCATAAAGGATATCAAAGTGAAAGATGCAATCAAAAAGGATACCCAAGTAGAAAATGCGATTTAAGAGGATACCCAAGTGGATGAAGCAATTAAAGAGGTTATCTAAATGAAAAAGCAATCAAAAGGGATATCCAAGTAGAAGCAGAAATTAAAGAGGGTATCGAAATGGAAAAGTAATCAAAGAGGCCATCGAAGTGGAAGACGCAATCAAAGACGATATCGAAGTGGAATAAGCATTCAAAGAGGATATCGAAGAAGAAAACATGATCAAAGATGATACCGAAGTGAAAGAAGAATTCAAAAAAGATACCTACCAAGGTTGATGATGACAATAAAAAAACGATTCCACCAAAAATTTGTACTAATATTTTTAAAAGTTTACCATGTCTATCTGCCTCCGTTTAGAAGATACGACCAATTAAAGTTTTTTTTTTTAATCATAACTTTGTTAAGAGGATACCGTAGCCGAAGAAGCAATCAACGAAGATATCGAAGTGGAAGAATGTATCAAATAAGATATCGAAGTTAACGAAGCAATCGAATAGGATATTAAATTTAAACAAGCAATCAAAGAGGATATCTAAGTAGAAGAAGCAATCAAAGAAATTATCAAAGTGGAAGAATCTATCAAAAAGGATATCAAAATGGAAAAAGCAAACAAAGAGGATATCGATGTAGGAGAAGCAATCAAGGAGGACATCGAAGTGGAAGAAGCAATCAAAGAGGATATCAAAATGGAAAAAGAAAACAAAGATGGTATTGAAATAGGAGAAGCAATCAAGGAGAAAATCGAAGTGGAAGAAGCAATCATCAAAGAGGATATCAAAATGGAAAAAGGATTCAATGTGGATATCCAAGTGGAAAAAGCAGCCAAAAAAGATATCAAAGGGAAAGATGAAATCAAAAAGGATATCCAAGTAGAAAACGCGATCAAAGAAGATACCCAAGTGGATGAAGCAATCAAAGAGGTTATCTAAATGGAAGAAGCAATCAAAGGGGATATCCAAGTGGAAGCAGAAATTAAAAAGGGTATCGAAATGGAATTTACTAAGAAAGTTGCATTATACCCCTCCAAAAACTAAAAAAAAATTGAACGTTTCAAAATTATGATGATGGATGTGTCGCATAAACATAAAAATTTACTAAGCAAGTTGCTTTATGTCCTTCCAAAAACTAAAACAAAAAAATTTGAACGTTTCAAAATGATCCTTGTAGATGTCGCATAAACTTGAAAATTTACTGCGAAAGTTGCCTTATGCCACTCCAAAACCTAAAAAACAAATTGGACTTTTCCAAATGATCCTTGTAGATGTCGCATAAACTTGATAATTTACTAAGAAAGCTTCAATATGCCCCTCCAAAAACTAAAAAAAAAAACTTGGAGGTTTCAAAATGATCCTTGTAGATGTCGCATAAACTTAAAAAAATACTAAGGAAGTTGCATTATGCCTCTCCAAAACCTAAAAAAAAAATTTGGACGTTTAAAAATGATCGTTGTAGATGTCGCATATACTTGAAAATTTACTAAGAAAATTGCCTTATGCCCTTCCAAACCCTAAAAAAAATTTAGATGTTTCAAAACGATGATGATGGATGTCGCATAAACATGAAAATTTACTAAGAAAGTTGCCTTATGCCCCCAAAAAACTAAAAAAAATTGTACGTCCAAAATGATGACGATGATGGATGTCGCATAAACTTGAAAATTTAGTTATCACATGCTCCTCCACCAATAAATAAAATTACAGTAATATAAATTGTATAGTTCCCACAAGCCGTTTGGCTCCCTAAACAGTATGAAAGTTACGGCAAACGAAATATACGGTGTACGGTATTTGCACAAAAACATTTTGTATGGGTCAATTTTTTTTTTGTTTGAAAGAATTTTTTTTTAATGGATCCGGATTTAAAAAAATGTCTTGACCAACATTAGTTTTGGCGCCAATGCTCTAAGACTTGTACTTTCAGAGATACAAGAACGGTGGGAGCGAATGGGGACTTTAGGATTTATTACCAACTCACCAAAACTCCCTCTATACAAACCTAGCAAACATTTCCACCCTACGAGGGGGCATCTGGGAGAATAATGATGTCAATGAGTCATTGAGTCAGTGAGTGGTATAATATAATGTATGTTTTATTTCCCTGCATTCTTTTGAGAAAAGCAGTATAATATGCCTCGGTGGAAATGGCAATTGCCTGTATCGTATTAGTGAAATCCTCGCCTACGGCTCGGCCTTCAAACTCATACTCGACCTGCAATTGTGTATATCCCGGCCATTGCAATAATGTACTATTTTTGGTAAGATTAAAGTACCAACATCAACAATATGCTTTATTTACACCAGACAAATAAAAACACAAAATACATTGCAAGAGATCAAATACAGAGGCATAAAATAAGGCGGTTTTATCGCTATGAAGAGACCTAAACCATATAGGTAACTATAGTATACATATATATATATATATAAATATAGTACATACATAGGTAAATAGGTCATTCAATCACAGCTGTTTACTAGCATCTGTGATCGGAGTCGGAGGTCTGGCATCGCTGCATAGCAAGATGTCGCGCGATTTATGTAGCGAAGTGGCAACAGCGCACAATAGAGTACAACCAATCGTAGCGAAGGTAACCTCTGATTGGCCCATTTGAATCTGATCAACAATTGATGGTATGGAATTGTATAAAAAAGCTATAAATAGTTCTTATTTTTGCCACCAGAGGGATGGCAATTGTTGATCTGACCGGAGCCACATTTGTATGCCGATTCCTACATTAGATCAACAAAAACTACCCTGATCAACAATTGCCAACGGATCAACAATTAACTGATGCCACGACCCATGTGATCAACATTTGCCGAGGGGAGATATCTATATCTATATATATATATATATATATATCTTGTAAGATATCTTGTAACAAGATTAATATAAATATATATATATAGACACACACGCTGACGGGCCTCCTGATGTTAAGTGGTCACCGCCGCCTATAAACTCGTGCAGCACTCGTTGTACTGCAGTCACGTTGCCTACCACTTAATACCCTATTTACACCTCTCTTGAAGGCGTTCATTTATATAGAATATTATATATTAGAATAGAATAGAAAATGCTTTATTGCATACCACACTTAAATTAACAAATTATATTTAAAATACGCGATAGTACAATTGGCAGTCTTATCGCTAAAAACGACCTCTTCCAGACAACCTTTGGATTATTAGTATGGATTCCATTGCTTTTTTTGCATTACAGGCCTCAAAGCTAGGCTGAAGGTCTCACAGCGTGCTACGGAGAGGGTTAGATTAGATTAGAAAATTCTTTATTTCACTAATATAATGATACATAGGCGAACTTAATGCTAATTAGCATTTTCTTCTAGCTAACCTTTGTGTAGTGTGGAGAAAGTGGTAGTGCCAGAAAAACGAAATTTAATCAAACTTTAGCTTAGAAATAAACTTACAAAAATTAAAAATAATAATAATACACATACATAAACGAAATACACAAATATATCTACATAAAGTGCTCAATTTTGTTGGGTATCTTGAAGAGAGATGAAGTATTTTAAGAGCTTGGATTTGAAGATTCCCATAGAGGCGGCCTTGCGGATTTCCACTGGAAAAGAGTTCCACAAGCAGATGAGCAGCAGTCACAGTGAAAGAGTTAGTGAAGAAAGAAGTTTTATGCTCAGGCGTATTGAATAAAAGATGTTGAGAAGAACGAGAAGGACGATCAGGTTAAAAAAGAGGAGAAAAACGTTCTTTAAGATAGCAAGGAGACAGAGGATTTTAAAGGATGTTATAAAGAAGACAGAGTATATGAGTATCCCGACGAAACCGGATTTTGAGCCACTTTAACTGTGAGCGGTGAGAGTTATACTCGTGGCAGACGAGGCCAACTAATAAAAATGATTGTTTCCTTTTCACAACAATTACTGGTAATTAGCGTATAGACACTCGGCGCATCACTAGCGGCTCCCGTAAGGGCTGCAAGAGCGAGCGAGATAGCAATATCACCGTCGCTTGTCACACATTTTATAACCCCGTCTGCCAGGAGCGGCGACGTCTAGTATAGTATTATCTGTTGAAATACTAAGCATAGCCCTCCATGAGGTTAGGGCAAGCTAAAGTGGCAGTAGAGAGGTCACATAGTTCGAAACTGACGGCCGTTAGGGCAGAAGAGTTCTCAAGTAGCGACAACGGAAGGAAATCGCAGTTCGACCCCCCACTAGATGGAAAGACGACCTGATAACGTTTTCTGGGAGCCGTTGGGTGCAGGCCTCACAAGATCAGTCGCTCTGGAAATCCACGGGAGAGGCCTATGTGTATTTAGTTGTCTGTGTTTACTTAGCCACCATATTACTAGTTAGTATTTTCTGTCTGTTTGTTACTTATGTCGAAATAATGTATAGATCCATCTATCTATGTCCAGCAGTGGACCTTCTATGGCTGATACGATGATGAATAACTTTTTTTATGTTAAAGAGACATGAATTATCTATTAATTTAACTGTACCACAAAACCATTTCGTTTCTTTGTCTACGCACTGCTAGTTTATCGTTATGTTTATCTCCATTGTTGTAGTTTATATATCAATATATATATATATATATATATATATATATATATATATATACAGTAGAGCCTCGATAATCCGTACTCAGGCTAATCCGAACGTCGCTATAATCCGAACTGCATACCCCACCCCACTTCCTCGCCTTCGCCTCGCTGCTATGTTGTTTATTAATTAGTCTGCAGTTACGACTGCCACGTTGCGCGTCCATTCCACGTTTTTCTGCTCTGTACTCGTGCGCGGCGTGTTTTTTGAGGTTATAAAGATGGTTCCAACACCAAAACGCAAACATAAAACTTTGACTATAGCCGAAAAGTGCACCATACTAGACAGTTTAAAGGACGGAGTGTCGGCAACTTCTCTTGCTTGTAAGTATGGCGTTGGAAAATCAACAATTACAGACCTCAAGAAAAATGAGCAAAAATTGAGATCTTTTATAGCTAAAACTGAGAAAGGACCAGGGTTCAGAAAAACTCTAAAATTACCAGAGAATCCAGTGCTAGAAGAAGCACTGTTCACATGGTTTTTAGAACAAAGACGACGCCACATTCCATTGTCTGGTGAGGTCGTAATGGAAAAAGCGAGATTCTTCCATAAAAAACTAACAGGTTCGGATTTTTCTGCAAGTAGAGGATGGCTTGATAATTTTAAAAAACGTCATGGCATACGTCAGCTGAAAGTGTCAGGTGAGAAAGTCTCTAGCAATACGGAAGCTGTTCAACCATTCCAAGAAAAATTCCTAAACGAGATAAAAGAAAAGAACCTTTGCCCTGAACAAATTTACAATGCCGACGAATCAGGATTGTTTTGGAAGGTTCTGCCGGACAAAACTTTAGCCTCTTCTGCTGAAACTAGCGCTCCTGGGTCGAAAGTGTCTAAAGAGCGAATAACTTTTATGCCTTGCGCAAACTCTACAGGGAATCACAAATTACCATTGCTAGTTGTGGGGAAGGCAAAAAAGCCAAGATCTTTTGGATCTGTAAAATTACCAGTGCATTATGAAGGGCAGAGGCGTGCTTGGGTAACCAGAGATATTTTTCTCGAGTGGTTTAGAGGCCATTTTGTTCCTGAAGTCAAACGCCATTTAAAAAAAATGGGACTGCCACAAAAAGCATTGCTACTCTTAGACAATGCCCCTGGACATCCAAATGCTGAAGATTTGACAACAGAAGACGGCAACTTCTCTGTACTGTACATGCCTCCAAATTGTACGCCTTTGATCCAACCTATGGATCAAAACGTAATCCAAAATGTCAAGATAAATTACAAAAAGAAACTCCTGATTCAAATGTTCGTGCAGCAAGAAGCCGATGAGGCTTTAACCTTGCATGATGTTATAAAAAGCGTCACAATTAAAGACGCCATTTTTTCGCTAGCGCAATGTTGGGATCATGTATCATCGTCTCTTATCGAAAAATCTTGGAAGCCTCTTTGGCCTGAAAAAATAAATTCAACAGAAGATAGATCAGAAGAAAATGATGACTTCGACGTAGAAGACGATCTCCCGCTCAGTCTTTTACGTAATCGTGGTTATACAGAAGAAACCATTTCCACTTTCTTGTCCATGAGTGAAGAGGAGAATTGCACAGATCCTATAACTGATGATGAGATCATAACCCAAATAACGCAAGAGAATGACGAGTCTTTAGGTGAAGATTATTTTGCTTCAAATGTCAAGAAAATTACTCATTCACAAGCCATATCATCTTTGAACACTTGCTTGGAGTGGGCTGAAGAAAATGACCTGTCCTTATCGGAAAAGATGATGCTACGTAACTTGAGGGACAAAGCTTTTTTCTGGTCCATCAACAGGACTCGCCAAACTAAAATAGATCAGTTTATGACTAAATAGACAATTTACACCTTACGTATTTTATGGTACCTAATTATTATGTAAATGTACGGTAAGCAACGAGCCGGGCTTTTCATTTGCATTACGACTGTAGTCCTTACGCTGCTTGTAATAAGAGCGTTCCCAAGGTCAATATGTAAAGCCCAGCTCGTTGCTTACTGTACCTCTTAAACTATGTATATAATTAAACACTATTTTAAGAATAAAAATGTTTTTTTTTCTCCTTACATACTATAATCCGAACGCTTCGTGAGTCCGAACAGGGGTTAGTTTTTGCTAGTTCGGATTATCAAGGCTCTACTGTATTTGTATTTGTATATATTTTTAGTTTATTAGTAAGTAGGTGTAGGTAATTTATGTACATAGATACACCGTAGTCTATGATTTTGTTTTGTCCTGTCCATCCAAAGGTTGTCTGGAAGAGATCGCTTTTAGCGATAAGACCGCCCATTGTACTTACCTTTCTTCTTGGGTGTTTCTTTGTATTTTTTAATTTTGTTGGTGTGTATTAAAGAGTATTCTATTCTATTCTAAAACCTAAATCTATATAGAAGATTACGCAATCATATTTCCCTCTATTAAATGATATATGCCACCTCAACAGGGTAAAATGTAAATTTTCTGCTATTAATTAAATAATGCTGGACATTTCTATCTAGCCCCAAACTAGGTTTGTACAAAGATTGCAGCTACTATGGGAACCAGATAACTGATATATATCTTGTTATATATTTTTTTTCAGCTAGTTATAATATACAAGAAACACCCAGACCAGGAACAAATATCTATAGATCATGCAAACATTTGTTCCGGGAGTCGATCCCCCCAACTTTCTGCATCTCAGCGTCCTATTCGGCCACTGCGCCACGAAGGCCGTCATTATCCCTTCACAAGTTGACCCGGTTGAGGTCAACCGTTGATAAATCAGTCAGTAAACCCTGACGCGACAGATAAGATAGCTATTGTTTTAAAATGAGGGTCATGATCTAGTTTTACGTTATTTTTACCGCAAACTGATTCGACTCCATAAGAACTGTTTAAAAATATGTTTATCTTAGCCTTTATATTCATTATTATTTACTCGACGATTTTTCCACAAGAAATACAAAGTGTTCCGTATCGGAATTGATTAAACAATTAGATTAGATCCCACAATTTGGAGGGTATATCAATCCTCATGTTTTCTTGATATACCTACCCGCATTGGCTGAGCGAAGTAACTTACCAAGGTGACTGTCAACGCGTCCCCGCGGGCTGAACAGTCCTCATCATGCCTGGTAATATCCCCTACAAGATCGACGACCGTATGAAATGAATGAAAGACCGATGCTATAGTCCGGATGACAGGTAAACGCTAAATGTCCTAATCTGTGTCCTGTGCGATATAATTTCCATTCATTCATTCAATCCATTCGCCGGATCCGGAGACGTTTTGTAATTTTTTAACATATACCGATTTGTTGTCTATTGAAATAGCTGCCATTACAGCAAACAGAAATTTGTTCGTGTTGATTAATTTGTTATTGTTTATTAATTTCTGCAACAATATTCAGTAATTTCACAGTTCAATAACAGTTCAGCTCACGAAGCTTCTATTTGCATTGAATCAGGTAAAACATAGTTATGTTTGTTTGGTGAATCATGGCATCTTGAAGTTATTGTTCCTACCTGTTGTTCCACACATTAAGTTCGTCACTCAGTTCAGTGTGCCTCTTGGTGAAGTCCCCTTTTAGCGTTTTCAATTGAGATTTGTTTCAGTCAATTCTGACAAATGATAAATTAATAATATTAATTATAAATTCTTGATAAATTCAATAATAATCCCTTTATTTACAAAGGTTATAATTTTTCTTATAGATGCAGTCATGGACACCATAAATTTAACAGAGAGCACCATATCTGACCACTGAACCATATCGGAACATGGAACTGAGACCCAAATTATACAAGGTGATACGAGTTATTTTATGAGCTTCAATAGGCAGGATAAATCTGGTACATAATTAAAAGAGAATATGTTCGTGGACAAAATTTAGTGCAAAATTCTTGGTTTTAGTGTCAATATAAAGATTCTGGGTACAATGTGTAGCGTAAAGAAAATTGTAAATCTCTTTATAATCAGACTGTTCAACTCCAAGAAACAGAAAAAAGAGGTTGATCAGAGATTTATAATCTTTGACTCTGAAACGCAAGCTTCTAACCAAGAAGTTTAGAAGAATAAAACGTCAAAGTCAAAGGAATGTTGAATTTAAGACCAAAAGGATAACGCCTACATACTAAAACAAGCATAATTATGTGCCAAATTTCAAACTCGCACTCTTTGTAGTTTCGAAGATATCGTGATGAGCGAGTGTCAGTGGACTTGTTTTCTATATATACTTAAGTAATAGAAGATTATGTATCTACTCTATTAATAAAAAATGTACCAATGCAATTTTTATGTTATGATTGAATAAAATAGTTTGACTGCTTTGCTTGTTTAGTTCTTTCTTTGATGTCAAGTAATATTGGTAGTAGTGCAACATAATATGGATGTAGGTATGTATGTATAATAAAACTCCGTCCGCTGGTAGAATGCGCATGCTGGCAGTTGCCATAAAAGAGTGACCGAAAAGGAAAAAAGACCATTTGTCAAAATCTATTGTGGCATCGGTCCATTCGCTCCTTTACGCTCCAACTCCAATGTACGTCACATGACCGTCTGTACGTAGTACATCTAAGTGGTCTGTGGTTCTCATGCGCTACTCTCAGGGCAAGCACCTACATATTAGTGTACAGCGCCGTAAGTAGACGACCTACCTACATCTACCATCAACCACAGCAGCCTACGGATAGAGTAATTGCGGAGTTCCTGAGGGCACGCGGAACGCAAGACGGTGCAATCCAAGGTGAGTCGCTTTCGCATCAGCCTTTATTGAATTCCCGTACACAGTATTTAATTTATTTAAAGATACACCAACAGTCCACGCATTTCATCAATTTATAGTCAAGTTACAGTCTTATGACGACACTCATAAACACATTTCTGATACGTGCTCCAATACAGGTGTATAAATCATTCGCCAACTACGGTTAAAAGATAATTGGATTTTCACTTATACAACCTGCTTTGTTATGTACGATATTAATTTAAAAGACACATCCGGATTCGTATTAACTGATTTTAGAAGTGGCTTTAATACCGGTAGCTTGAATATTTATCAGTAGGTATACAGTAATTGATACATTTCCAATAACAAATTTTTAACGTATATCGGCGGCGCCTTTTGCGACGATGCCGTACCTATAATCAATTTAACAGGTACCACCTGATGAATGAATATGAGTTGTTAACTTATTTTATTCAGCCTGTTTCAGGACCTTTATATCAATATTGTTTAAAATTTAAAAATTTAAATTTGTAACAAATTTGAAAAAATTCTCTACCAGGTTCATTCGCCCTGATGAAGGTTCACGAATTGAACCGAAACATTGTCGGTCGAAACACCAATAAAACGGTACGTGATAAATCCCGTATTTATAATACTGATTAAAACATTACCCTTTAGGCAGTCGGGTAAAATTAGGTAAAGGCTACGGCTACCTGTAAGCGTTATCCGGCAGTCCTCCATTACAGCCATTGTCCAGCTTATCGCAGTCCACAAGCTCCTGCTCAGAGAGCGAGACGAGTTGCCCGGACTGCATCTTCCATTGACCCTCGATATTGCCTGGAATATGCACGACATCGTGACTTTTATAATAATAAACCACCATTTTATAATAATAAATATGTTTATTTTTTTATTTTATTTTTAAGGCACACAAAACAGAATACAACCAATCACATACAAAATATAGTTATTGTGCACGACAGCATCATAAGGACTACATGCGGCGAGAAGGGTGCAAGTATAGTGACCGTCGCGACCCATGACCATAGTATGAAAATTGTATTATTTTACCTCGTTTACATATTAATCAATGTACTTTAAGAATAATCTTGTTTGTAAATAGATAGTAAGAATAGATATCTAAAAGATAAGAATAAACGTTTGGAAGTATTATAATAGGAATAATTAGATAAGAATAATATTCTTCAGTTATGATGCAAATAAAGTTACGTATATTTGTTGTTTTACTATAAAATGGGTAAATGTAGGTAGGAGGTAACACATTTTTATGTAATAAGAGTAGAAATGAGTGCGCATACGCCCGTTCCGACGCTCGAATTGGAAATAATGCGCGGCCGCCACTTAGGGCGAGTATATATAGTAGTGAAGCGGGGGACAGGGTAGTATTTATAGCGCCGCACCGAAAACACGCCGCCATTTCTAAACCGAGCGGAGCCGGGTGAAGACGCATGTATTATTCATGAGTAATAATCATAGTCTATAAGATAAATATAGTAATATATAACAAACAATATGTAAAGTATGAAAAAGTAATAAATAAAGGCTAGAGGGGGTGAGGCAGTGAATGTTCTAGAAAATTGCGAGGAATAGTATAAAAAACGGCGCCTATCGGCCGTCAGCATATTCAGTGCTCGGGCAACATCGGAAAAGGAAGCAACAGGAAGAAAGAAGAAAAATAGGAAGAAAATCTGCCTCGCCGCCTCGCTACCTATTTGATCAAGACTGGTGTTTTTTATTTTCTCGTTCGCAAATACGGGACTACGTAGACACTAACCCTCGGCAATCTATACACAACAGTTATCGAGATTGTATCCCAAAGCATGTGTACACACCATGATAACTCTAGCGCAGTTCTGTGTAGACCAGCTGAAGGGAAATATTCACTTACACAGGCAAAACAAAGTACCTATCAACAAAAATAAAATAGCCTACAATAATGAATGAGATATGATATTAATATCGGATTCGGCCGAGAAAGCGTTGGCGGGACGATCTCGACACCTTCAAAAAAGGATGGTGGGAGATATCGACAGATAGGGTTGCTTGGAGGGACTTAGGGGAGACCTTTACCCAGCAGTGGGACGAGATAGGTTAGAATAAATTAAAAAAAATGATAAAAATATTGCTGGACATTTCACACAGCGCCATCTGGCCCCAAATTAAGCAAAGCTTGTACGATGGAAACCAAATAACTGTAAGAACAATTATAAACATAACTATAACTATATAAAATAAACCTTTTTTATTGTAAATACATACATAATACATACAGTACTTATAATTTATAGAGTAAATACCTGACCCAGTAGCAATATCTGTAGATCATACAAACATCTGTTTCACGGTGGGAATCGAACCCGCAACCTCCTGCGTCTCAAGACGGCTATTCCCCCACTGCGCCACAGAGGTCGTCAGAGTTTATTAGAAGTTTATCATTATTGAGGCCGGCGCTCACCAGTGCGGTATGGCAAAGGATTTATCTACGCGAAAAAGATTTAAATCTTATTTTAACATACTTAGCACTCACATTTCGGAAGGTCTTCTTGTGCTAAAAGTGAAATGTGTTCCGCCCACAAAAATATTTAAACATTCCGTGCCACTGGTGAGCGCTGGCCTTTACGGCAATCATCCGCTTTCAGGGTTTTTTTAATAGCCTATATATTCCCACTTCTGGGCAAAGGCCCTTCTCCTTCCACTTTTTTAACACCCGACGCAAAAAGAGCGATGTTATAAGTTTGACGCCTATCCTTACCTCCGTGGTGCAGTGGGCGAATAGCCGGCTGAAACGCAGGAGGTAGCGGGTTCGATTCCCGTCGCGGAATAAATGTTTGCATGATCTACAGATATTTGTTCCGGGTCTTGTTGTTGCACTATAAATTATAAGTATGTACATATTTACAAAAAAAAAGTACATAAGTATTCTATCATTAATATGGTTCCCATAGTACAAGCTCTGCTTAGTTCGGGGCTAAATAGCGCTGTGTGAAATGTCCAGAAATATTTATTTCATTATTATTATTATCTGTGGCATCGTAGCTCCCAAACTGATGGACCGATTCAGACGCGATAGTTCAATAGAAAGCTAGATTAACTTGGGTGGTTCTTAATTATATTAGTATTTTAACGAGTCCAGGCGACTTCCATGGAACAACTGGGAAAAGATGTGCCACGCTAAAATACCCGCTTTATTTCATTATTCTAATTTATTTTGCCCCATACTACTGGGCTAAAATCTTTTCCAACATCCTTCGACATCTCCCACCATCTTTCAAAGTTGTCGAGATCATTCCTAATTTTTAATTCATTCATAATTTTTAAACTTTGTTTTTTCAATCCATACCATTTAGTATTAGTATCATTTTTCGTTGATATGTTATATCATAGTATTTTTGATTTTTTTTTTGA
Organism: Philereme vetulata; assembly: GCA_918857605.2. Classification (NCBI taxonomy): domain Eukaryota; kingdom Metazoa; phylum Arthropoda; class Insecta; order Lepidoptera; family Geometridae; genus Philereme; species Philereme vetulata. The sequence goes on along the minus strand of OU975463.1, from coordinate 1,021,997 downwards.
CTGGTTATTAATTATCATTTTCTATTATGTATTTACCAAAACCGTTGTTCTTTCACATTAATTACGTATTTGTAAAAGATATTCTAACTGTAGAATGACCAAACGTTCCGACACAATATTTTATTGTTTGAGAAAAAATGAAAATGAAATTCCACCAACGTTTTTAGTAATGAGATTAACATAGAAAACTTTCGTGATTGATTTCAATCATTATTATAAATACGGGATTTATCACGTACCGTCTTATCGGTGTTTCGACCGACAATGTTTCGGTTCAATTCGTGAACCTTCATCAGGGTGAAACGCTCCGAATAACGTCTCGAAGACGTTATTCGGAGCGGATCGCACTCACCCTGATGAAGGTTCACGAATTGAACCGATAAGACGGTACGTGATAAATCCCGTATTTATAATAATGAGATTAACATAGTTTGTGGCTTGATCGAGTTCGCGAACGCTCGACGGCGTTGGTTGTTGGAAGTTGGAAGACTGGACGATCACGTAGCGGCAGTATAAATAAGCGCCATTTTAGCCTTGGAACCTGATAGCCAATATTATTGTGAGTATTATTGCTTGTTTGTGTTTTATGATTGCAAATCACACGTGTTTCTTTATTTGCTAAGATAAGAAATGAGCATTATTAAAGTAAGTGTTTCAAGTAAGATAATTTTTAAATTGTTTCCAAGTTAATAATACAGTCCGCCTACGCTAAGTCTGAAAAACTCTTAGAATGACAGTTAAAAAAATCTTCCCACTTGAAAACCATTTCCTGTAGCTGTGTAAATAATGGTCATACTCGCTAACAAAAGACCGTCATTTAGCGCTGTACTACTTTATTTGAATATGTAATCAGTATTAGATTTTAAGATGTAATGACGCAAATGTTTTTATATTTGTAATATAATCGTTTTAATGGTAAAGTAAATAAATATTGCTGGACCTTTCACACAGAGCTATCTAGCCCCGCACTAAGCAGGGTTTGTACTATGGGAACCAGATAACTGATATAATACTTATGGTAAGCGATGATGCAGTCTACGATTGTACACGCTTGACTAATAGAAACCTATTCACTCGCGACTTAAAGATACCCAGGTTTTAGCTATCAGGAAACACAGACTCTGGCAAATTGTTCCACTTTTAGGCGGTGCGCATAATAAAGGTCGAAGATAACCGCTTTGTGCGAATGGGAGGTATTTCTACCATATAGCGGTGGCGCACCGCAGAGCGTCTGGTTGTCCATTGATAGAAAGGAGATGGTGGGATCAGGTTGAAAAGTTCCGCCGCACACACCCCGAAATGTACTCGATAAAAAACCGAGAGGCTAGCAACCTTTCGTCGATGCTCTAGGCTGAGGAGCCTTGCATCAACTAGCTCATCGTTGCCTATGAGCTTCTTGGCTCTTCTCTAAATTGATTCCAGAGCTTCAAGTTGCTACATACAAACTTATCTATACTAATATTATAAAGAGGAAAGATTTGTATTTTTGTGTTTATGTTTGTAATGAATAAACTCAAAAACTACTGGTCCGATTTCAAAAATTCTATCACCATTGGAAAGCTACATTCACCCTGAGTAACATAGGCTACGTTTTACCCAACTGCGCAAAGGAGGGTAATGTTTTTATTGAAAAATTCGCGTGCGAAGCTGCGGATTGGTCAGCTAGTAATGTATAGAGAACCAACCAGATCCGGAACAAATATCTGTAGATCATGCAAACATTTGATCCGCGGCAGGAATCGAAGGCAAAGCGCACTTTAATAAGGGTTAGTTTGTTTGTAAAAATATAAGTAATTATATTTGTGTAAGTGTTTTTGACAGACACCACAATATTGTCTTAAAAACTTGAACTAGATTAAGCCGTGTATTTATAAAGTGATCGAAGCCGTCGGCTTCAAGAACGTCTATTACGATAATCATGTAACAAATATACTAAAACATGTAAAAGATTTAGATATCTTTTTATGGTTCCGTAAAGCGCTTTCTTAATAATGAATCTTTAAAAATTATTTGAGCGGCCTGTATAATTTGTACAGCAGTGTTATTCGCCACAAACGTAGTGGCGTTTAGAGAAAGTATCTCATACATAATACATTCAAATCTAGTTACCAATAATGTACTCACCAGTGACACTAAACGCCCAGCAGCTTCCACAAGAGCCCTGGTTCTTCACTTCAGTCACGGCATCAAAATCTCTCCAATCGAACTTCTCCGGAATATGCAGACTCGGTATTTCGGCTTGCCTCATCGGCACCTGGTTAGTATTCCGCAGAGAAGGCTTCAATCCCAAGAACTTTGTTGTAAACTCTTCATAAGACAGGTCGGTGAAGCGAGTCACCCCGTACGTGGCGGTTCCTTTCTCGTGGATATTCAGCTCGTGAATTTTTCGTATGTTCGCCGCGAATATCTGGAATCTTTTCTTCATTTCGTTAACGTTATTAATGTATTCGGGCTTGTAAGTGGCCAGGAAATTACTAAACAACGTCTCGGCTTGCAAACGATGGTACAATTCTGCCGAAGCGCTTTCTTGGTAGTCGCAAGTCACGCGGAAGTTCGGGGGATGGTCGGTCCACAGTCGGAGCCAGATGTTAACGCGACAAAACTTATTGTTACCCGCCATACTGTCTAATTTGCAATCGGTCTCGGCGCTCAAAGCTGCGCACTGCGTCGACCCGACTTCGATTTTCATTCTATAGTGGATGCCTGCAACGACTTGCTTCTCCAAAGAAAAGATGCGAACTACCTTCTGTTTTCGTGGATGAGGATACTTGGCGTCAATATACTTTAAAGATTCGTTAGCCAGCTGCATAGCCGTTATTGCGTTTCCGAAATCTACATGAGATTCCAGAGGAGTTTCATCTTCTTCGCAGGTAACTTCTATATTTCTCCCGTTTTCGAGCCAAAGCCTCTCCCAGACTTGCGACAAGCAATGCCTTCTCGGGAGATGTCCGAGGAACTCGCAAGTCTTTACGTCGTCCACCCACTCGAACTTCAAACATGACGTATATCCCACATCAAAGTCGATAGTTGTCACTTTCCCGGATGTTATTTTGGTCGAATAACTATTGATCTGGACGACCCTCTGTTTGTATCTGTTCGACGACGCCATCTCCAGTTGATGTAATGATTCCTGAACCATGCTTTGTATGATCAGTTCATCAGCAGTCGCATTCGAAGGATTTAGCGAGATCGATCGTTTTTTGCGAGATTGATTCTTATTACATTTAGCGGTGATCTTTTTTACGTTCGGGCTGTGTGGCTTGAGCCAGACTTGCGCAGTGCAAGATTTAGAAGGTCTGGCGATATCGGTGAAACAGTCAAAAAACTTTGTGTCATGTTTGGAGCAGTTGGTTGAGGCGACTATAAAGTTTATTATGAGAGGAAAACTTGAGTCTAGGGAAGGAAGCACTTGCGGCTCACCCTGGTGCACTAGTTTGTATCTTACACTAGGAGATTTTTCTAATTCTTTGATAGCAGCTTTTATCAAGGTCGGTACGGATATGCCGGTGACAGTTTCGAATTTGGCATCATCGTCGCAGACCAAGGATACCTGTTCCACAACGTGTTCATTGTCTGGAGACGGCCATAGTTTGACGAGGCACAGTAGATGGGGCATGCCTTCCAGTTCTTCGCATTCGGAAAGGATGTTCTCATCGCGATGTCTTAGACAGTATGTCTCTGCGGTCTCAATGTACATGCGAACCATATGCTGGTTCATGTGAATGCTGTTTTGAGCGCCGTGAATTGAAACCAATTTATGTAAGTTATTGGAGTTCCGTTTGTTGTTCAGATGCTTAATGGCACGATCGGCGTAGTAGAAACTCATGTCTTCGTCTATGTAATCGTCTGTTTGTCTCTTCTCTCGGTGTTCTTCGTCAGCAATAGTGTCTTCGACGTCTTTTAACTCCAAGGTTTTGGGATTGGGATGGGTTTTTCTTCCCTTGTTATTAGTTGGTCTACAAATTACAACTATCTCTTTTAGACCCAGCCAAGATCGGTCCCACACATCCGCCCTGCAATGAAGAACAGATTTTTGGACCGTACAAGTTGAGATATCTTCGGCACAGGACTTTGGTGCGGCAATATATTCAATGTTGTACTTTATACCAGAAACAATTTTTTTCGTTACCTTTTTTACTTCGACCACAGAATGCAAATCAAAATTTTTTCGATTTTTTAAGTATTTTCGTAACGAATCTTGCGCTAGAACTTTGTACTCATTCTTCGTTGGATCTACTTCTTGTTCGCCCCCTTTCCAAGTAGTTTTTGGGTTGTGAAATATGTCTCTTTTGATTCTAGATTGGTCAATAACACAGTTAACATCAATATTCTTGAAGTTTTGCCACGGCTTCTCCCAAATATTAGACAAACAACTCATAACATCGCCAGTTGTTTGATCAGCTGGAGAAATTGTGAAATTGATATTAGTAATTGTTCCCGCCACTACTTGGGTGGTGACGTTTTTTATAGAAACTAATTTATGCCGGTTCGTATTGCCATTGTTTTGAAGGTATTTTAGCATAGATTCCTCAGCAAGTTTTCTATATTTAGGTTGGTTCGGGTCGTTTTGTGTCAACCCACCGGATATCACTCTTTTAACTCTGTTATAAAGATCATCAACGTGACAAGTTACATCAATGTCTTTGCGATTGCGCCATTTCTGTTCAATTATTTCAGAAGAACAACCGATAACATCGCCGGCATCGACAATTTTACAGTAAGACGAAGAAGGGTTACCTTCGTGATCAACTTGACAATTTGTAGGGGATATACTAAACTCTAGCTTAGTCTTTGTTCCTGACACAATTTGAACGGTGGCTTTTTGTATGCTTATAAGTCCGTAATGCTGGCTGCCACCAGAAGTTTTCAAGAACTTCTGTAGTGATTCTTTTGCCAGTGTCTTAAACTCAGGATCATAAGTATCTTTATCTGTTTCACCGCCTACAATATTCAACAACTTTCTTCCCGTGTAAGTTTCGTGCGTAACTTCTCTTTTGGTTCTCGATTGGTCAATAACACAGTTAACGTCGATATTCTTATAGTTTTGCCACGGTTTCTCCCATATCTTAGAAAAACATCTAATAACATCGCCATTTGTTTGAGCAGCTGGAGAAATTGTAAAATCGATACTAGTCATTTTTCCCGCGACTACTCGGGTGGTGACGTTATTTATTGAAACTAATTTATGCGGGTTGGTATTGCCATTGTTTTGAAGGTATTTTTGCATAGACTCCTTAGCAAGTGTTACATACTTAGGATCATTACGATCCTGCATGGTTGGACCTACCAATACTACATTGTTCCGGTTAACTCTTGCGTTTTCATTGTCATGACAAGTTGTATTGATTTGTTTAAAATCAAGCCAACCTTTTTCCCATATAACTGAAGAGCACGTAGTAACATCATTGTAATCCATAACTTTGCAGTCAGATGAAGAAGGGTTTCCTTCACGATCTGTTAGACAATTAGTCGGCGATATCTTGAATAATAAATTTGTTAAGGTTCCAGCTACAACTTGAACTGACGCCTCCAGAATGTCAATTACATCATAATGACGATGATATACTGAGGCTTTCAAATACTCTCGCAGGGCATCGTTTGCCAGCTGCTGGATCTCAGTACTCGTTACGTCTTTAGGTACTGCTCCACCTACTAATTGATCTCTTTTTAATCTTTTTGGTTTATTGTCTTCTGTATCAGGCTCCTTGCAAGACACATCAACTTGTCTCCCATCTTCTATCCAAGTTTTATCCCAAAATTTAGCCTTACATATTCTCAGAGGTTCGCCTTCTAGCAATTTGCACTTGCTCGTTACGTTTGTGACATCGTTGGGGCAAGTCGTATACCCGACAACGAACTCGATATCTGTTAAAAAGCCAGCTACGAGTTGAGTTGCGACGGAATTTACTCTAACCACAACTTGTTTGTTATTTCTGTTGGATTGTACATCTAAATACTGTAAAGCTTCGTTGACCATATCGAGGACAGCGGGGTCGCTGGCGCTCATTTTTACTTCAGATGTACGTATATTCGAGAAGCTCGTATCTACCGGTCTTTCGATGCATGTATACGTTATCTTCTTTCCTTGTTTGTGCCAATGCCTTTCATGAATTGTAACGTCACAAACTTGTGATCCCATTTTTTCTACAACAATACAATCACTCCTTAATACAGGTAGAACCGTTTTGTTACAGTTAGTGTAATCAAGTATAACCGAGAACTTGGTCAAAGTTCCCGATACTCTCTGAGTAGTTGCATCAATTATCTTGTTAACTTTCATAGCTTTTCCATATGTTGACTCAGATTCAATTTTGTTTGTTGCTTCTTTGATCAACTTAAGCAGTACTGGGTCGTCAAGAGCCAAGGAATTTACTTTACCTAGTGGTTTTGCTTTAGGCTCGTCATGGCAAAATGCGTTTAGGATTTGAACCTTTTTGTCAGTGCCGTCAAGTACTGCATTGCAGATTTTAGAAACGGTATCTTTCTCTTCGCACTCAGATTTATCGCATGGGATGATAATACGAGATTGTACGTAATAGAAATGCTGGTGATTCTCAAATTCCTCTTCAGCATTTAAAACTTCTTTTAGAACTCTAGTCTTCACTTCCAAATCAATTTCGTTCAGATAATCAACTACAATTTGCGCTAGTTTGTAAACATACTTAGCGTTATCTACCTTTTTCTTTATTTTCTGAAACTTATCGACCAGGTTCATTATATTTAGATCGTTATCGTAGCTTCTCTTTGATCTTCCTTTTTCTTCGTCGGGAAGAGCAGAGTCAAAACCAGCAAAATTGAAAAAACTTAACATATCATCGATTGCCTTTTTCTTGTCCTCCGGCAAAGTATCTAGTTTTACAAAATTAGTAACTGGTATAGAATTGGGACTAAGTTGACTTGCCGATTCTATTTTAACCAGATGTTCTTTACCAGGATCTGATGTTTCTGTTAGCTCAAAGGTGCCGGTGACTGGAGTCGCACTTTCATGCTCGTCAAACTGTTTATGAGGTATGATTTGTTCTTCTAGAACTTTAATATCTTCATCCGTCAATGTTTTTTCAGTATGTTTTTGAGCTTGGATATCTACGTTGTGAATAGGTTTTATAATATCAGATCCTCCATCGGTTTGCGGTGGATTATTGTTATTGTTTTCCTTGCTATCAGTAGGGGTTTGAGGTATGACTACGCCATCATCGCCGAAACGCCATTCCTCGGTGCAGTTATTAGAAAGAACGGCTCTATACTTAGACCCGTCTGATAATTTCATCCACGGTTTTTCTAAAACAGTTACTTTGCACGCTTTCGAGTTTATGCATATCTCGGTGTCAGATGTTGCCTCTGTACAGCTATTGTAGTCTATTATGAGAGTGAGTATGTAGCGGATGCCTCTGACGACCTGTAAAAGGGAGCGGTTATGTACCTTCACACATCAATTTTATTGTTATTAATTTCTTTGTCATTGAAGTAAAACTTATTTACGCACGCTTGACTTGCGGAGTAAGCTGGTGAATGCGTGACGAGAGCGTTACGAAAATTGTGATCGGACGAGGCGAACGAAAGTTGAAAGGGAGATATAAGTTAGTGAAGAAAGAGAGAGTGTTACGTTTCGTATATTACTGTAAGGGCAAGAGAGAGAGGTGCGAGCACACATTTTCTTTCTCTCTTTCTCTCATAGCCAGTTACGTTTCGTATATCTAAGACACAGTGCAGGCCTATTGTCTGTATCACACTGTATGAGCAAGAGAGAGCAGTGCGCGCGCACATTTTCTTTCTCTCATCCTCTCATAGCCAGTGCATGAAATATATATATATATCTCAGTCAGTAGTTAGTTTGCGAGTTTACTAGCGTTACGCGAACGGTGATTTCTTGATTATTTTTCATAATTTCATTTCGTTCTTGAACAATTTTATGAATTATTGTTTTGAAAAAGAAGTTTTACTTAAGTCGTATGGTCTAAAGCACACTGGTTTTTTTCAGTTTTAAGAGTATAGTGGCTATAACAGGCACATGATAATATTTAACAATCATGAACTTCTCAAAGCTACTATAAACAACAACACACACACATGACAGTAAAATGGGTTAAAGAGTGGTGACTAACTGATTTTCAAGTTAGAAAATTAGAAGCTGAATTTAACACAATTTTTTTGTGGTATACGCAACTTCCACATACCTGTACTTGTCTCTCGACGTCCACAACGCTGTTTAGAGTGTGTTTTATGTTCGGTTCGAATAAATTCAGTTGGCGCACACCGATGGACGCGAGCTCGTTGACCCCTGCCGCCTGAGGATTGACGTGTGAGGAGCACCCAATGCAATGCACTTTCGGTGTCTCTCGAGGTACTGCTATGAACTGCTCCCCTGATGTTACCTAATAAATAGATAAGTAGAGGTTACCGATTTAGAGTGTAGTGATAGATGTGGAGTAGATTAAGTAAATAAATAAATATTGCTGGACATATCACACAGCGCTATCTATCCACAAACTAAGCAGAGCTTCTACTATGGGAACCATGCTTATAATATATAGAAAAACATCCAGACCCGGAACATCTGTAGATCATGCAAACATTTGTTCCGCGGCGGGAATCGAACCCGCTACCCCCTGCGTCTCTGCCGGCTATTCGCCCACTGCGCCACGGAGGTTGTCAAGTAAATACACTAGATGGAAAGAAGACCTGAAGAATGCTGGGAGCCGTTGGGTGCAGATCGCACAAAGTCGGTCACTCTGGAAATCTATGGGGGAGGCCTATGCTCAGCAATGGACGTCCTTTGGCTGATATGAAGTAAATACAATTAGGTACTGACAGTACAAATCATTAAATATTACACAATCGTGTTCACGAAATAAATTATATGGGACCATCCCTGAGGCCCCATATAACCCACTTTCTAACAAACAAAGAATAGTAGAAATCATACAACGTGATAAAGAATTGTCGAGGAATATACTCGTACATGAAAAAAACCAACGAATTGATAAACTTCTCCTTTTTTTGAAGTCTGTTAGTAAAATACCTTCCACTTATTCATTCAGACACATTAATTCGAAAAAAAAAATGGTAAAAGCAATTCCGTTTACAAATTGATGAGTTTGATCAGTGGTCATCATCAGTGATCGGAGTAGGTACATTGATTTGGGGTAAATGATCTCAAACGTATATGTTAATATGGACTTGCCTCCGGGATTTATAAATTATAACTTTGATCTGGGTCCCCAATCAAACTAGCTACTCCCACTTTGCAGTGGGAGTAGCTAGTTTGATTGGGGTTCAATGATCTCAAAGCTATATGTTGCTATGGTATATTGTATGTGCTATGGTTCAGTAAAATAGAAATTCACATTTAATATATTTCTTCAAGTACGTACTAATTGAGACATGGAGGCTCACGAAGGAGGCTGTGTTTACAAAATAAGTGTAGCACAGAGAGCCATGGAGCGCGCCATGCTCGGCATCACACTCTTAGATCGAGTTCCCAATACCGAAATTCGCAATCAGACTAAAGTACAAGACATCAGCAAGCGAATATTGGGGCTCAAGTGGAGTTGGGCAGGACACAAGTGTCCTGCCCAACTCCACTTCGTCACTACGTCTGGCCAAGGCCAGACGTAGTGACGACAGGTGGACTAAGGCCCTAACAGAGTGGAGGCCGAGAACTGGGGCATCGAAATAGGGGACGTCCACCAGCGAGATGGGTCGACGGCATCCATAAGACCGTGGGTCGTAAGTGGTTCAGACTGGCACAGGATCGGGAAGAATGGCAGAAACAAAGAGAGGCCTATGCCCAGTACTAATTTGTAAAATGCTATTTTAATGTGTACTCATAAAACAAATTGTCCAAGCGTCGTAAAGTTTCAAGGTTGGCTTTTATTTATTGTTTTCCTGGTATTCTGCTTGAAGAATGATAAATCAAATATTTCTTATACACTAACATGGGTGCAAATAATGCAAATAAGTTTTTTGAGAAGATATCGTTTATATGAACAAATATTACAACGGTTATCCATATAGCTACTCTGTCTCTCTGTCTATCTGCCTGTCTGTCTGCTACGTTTTCATGAACAAACTGCCGGACCCATTTTGATGAAATTGATACTTATATTGGTCGATTATGATATGGATTAAGATATAGACCGCATTCTAATAACAAAGAATGCGTGCGAAGCCGCTGGCGGAAGCTTGTACTGTATATGCTTTTATTCAAGCATCCCTTGTTTGATTTACTTAAATAACTTCCTGTATTTACCAATAATCGGCTTCATGCCAATGTTTGGTGGTTTGCCAAATTCCAATGCATTTCCTGCGAGTCATCCGAACTAGAGAGGATTCTAAGCTAATTCTAAGTAACGTTCGAATTTAATAATATTTGTGTGTATTATATATCGTCCACCCACAAAATGGGCAGACGACTTGGTAAGAACCGCAGGTCGGCGTTGGATGCAGGCCGCTTCCAACCGCAGTTCCTGGAGATCAATGAGGGAGGCCTTTGTCCAGCAGTGGACGTCCTACAGCTGATATGATGATGATGATGTGTGTATTATAACTGTGTCCTTTAATCAATTAACGATGATTTATACAGGGCTAGTAGAAAGTTACACATTACTTTTGTCGTATTGCATGCATCTCGTTTCACTTGTTTTCTCCTAAGGTTTTATCTTAAAAACAGTGCTTACTCCTCGAGCAAAATTATTTACTGAGTTATAAGTTGACCATTTTGTGACACCGCAACGCACACTTTTTATTTGTTACATTTATTAGTTACATATGTTCTATTTTTATATCTTTTGACTGTTTTGCGATTTTTTGTAATTACAAAATTGATTAGTGATTGTACGAGTTGGGTGCGGTTCTCTTCCACCTTTATTATGCGCACCGCCTAAGAGTGGAATGCCTTGCCGGAGTCCGTGTTTCCTGATAACAACAATCTAGGGGTATTCAAGTCGCGAGTGAACAGGTTTCTTCTAAAAAGCGTGTTCCATCATCGCTTACCATCAGGCGAGATCGTGGTGAAACGCTAGACCATAATTTAAAACACGAAGGGTTCCGTACCATCCTACTAATATTATAAACGCGAATGTTTTTATGTATGGATGTATGGTTCTTTGTTACTCTTTCACGCCGGAACGGCTGAACCGATTGCGATGAAATTTGATATGTACGTAGATCATAACCTGGATTAACACATAGGCTACTTTTTATTGACAAACCACGCGTGCGAAGCCGCTGGCAACAGCTAGTTATCTATAAAAACGACAAAAAAATTTTGTCTGTTGTATGGGAGCTCCACTTAAATATGTATTTTATTCAATAGCATAATTTTATTTATTTACCTTATTTGAGGTTGGTGCCAATTATGCCAGTCCTCTAAATTGTATGAGCGCCCATATAACTCAGAGGAATATCTAAATTGGCGTCAACTAGATATGTTTGGGCATAACCTTTAATTTTTCAAATTTTTTTTAATTTTTTGGAATGTTTCTTTTATTTGTGCTAGTTTTTTTGCCAAATTTCGTGATTCTAGGTCAACGGGAACTACCGTATAGGTTTTCGACCCAAAACCTATAGGGTACTTCCGGTTGACCTAGAATTGTCAATTTTGGTTAAAAGCAATGTTTTACAGCACAATTAAAGGGAAAATTCCGAAACAGTAAAAAAGTTGAAACATAAGGTAAATTTTGGTACTTACAAGTTTTCGCGAAAATCTAAATTTGCCCATATCTTTTTATCGCGTTGACTCAGGACCTTAATTTTATACACCTAATAGGGACCATAGACCTCAGTATCTGGTATAAATAACAACTTGCTAGGTCCACCCGTTCCTGAGAAAATCAGTGGTGACACACGGACAGACAGACGGACAAGAGAGTGATCTTAAAAGGGTTCCTTTTACTTTTGAGGTACGGAACCCTAAAAATAAAAACGTCGCTCTGGAAATCTATGGGGGAGGACTGTGTTCAGCGGTGGACTTCTTATGGCTCATATGATGATGGAATGATGGATAGTACTGACCCGTGTTTGTCTTTTTATGGAAAGGAGATGACGGGATCAGCTCATGTAATGTTCATTATTCAGATTCATTATACAGGGACTTTTATATGATACTACTTTATTAGGGGATTTTTTGTTTTCATCTCTATATATAAAAATGAATCCCTATTTCCCTGGGTCACGCCATCACGCGTGAACGGCTGGACCGATTTCGCTAATTCTTTTTTTGTTGTATTTCTTATTGTCAAAAGAAGGTTCTTATGAAAGAAAAAATTAAGAAAATTGCGCGCAAAATTAGAAAATTTAAGAATACTTAACCACCATATAAAATTAATTTATAATCTAACCTTAGCGCTTTTATAATGTAACCTTATGACGTTTGACATAGAATTGACAAATGCGTGCTGCAAATATCGTCAAAGTAGAAGTAAAAAAATTAATATCGTTTGAAACAGAGGCTTCGGTCGGAGTTATCCCGAGATATTGCCTATTGTATATGTATATAAAAATGAATTGCTGTTCATTTCCTACCTACTTGTAAAATACCTCGGTATTTTATAGTATGTACCTCTTTTATTCTTCAGGCTACCAGGCTCTGGAATGTCCTACCTGTCTCAATTCGACACGCTAAATCTCTCCCTATCTTTAAAAACATGGTCAGACAACATTATCTGTCATCCATCGCTCACTAGGCCACTTATTAATTTATACATTTTTATAATTTATATATGTACTCGTATGTAGGTATGACAATATACAGTGTTTTTTTTAACTGTAACAGTACGGCAGCACCCATAACCACAGGAGATACAGGTGCAGTTTCTTTTAATACAACAGCTCGTTTTCGAAGAAAAACATTTTGGCATTAAAATTTTTTTGGTCCAGTGTGAGTAGCGCCTTAAAATGAATCAAGTTGGTAAAATTTTTTTTTGATGCCGATCGATACAGTCCTTTGTAAGAATCATTTTATTGTAGAGGATGAAAAAAATCTGAACAGCGGAAGTTAGTCAAATTTGATAAAAAGTATTCTCATACAACAGGACAAACAAAATTCCTTCTACAAACATTTTATTAGATTCTAATTGCACATTAAAGAAGTATTAATACTGTAGCGATTAAGAAGTTTAGGAACTCCATGCTCTCATGAGCAATTCAAAAACATTTCGTATTTCAGAACAATTTTGAATTTTGAACATGGTTCTTGCACCTGTCGGACTTTTATATCAGTCATTGCATCATCTTATTGTCCTATCATGGCATTGTCAAATACGCAAAAAGTAGACTTAATTGAAGCATACTTCCTTATCCGACGAAGCCCAACTAATGCGCTGTGGTATCAGGAACGCTACCCAGACCACGATTGAGGAAGTATGCTTCAATTAAGTCTACTTTTTGCGTATTTGACAATGCCGTATTGGTTATGGGTGCTGCCGTACTGTTACAGTAAAAAAAAACACTGTATATTTTATGTATATTAATATTTATGGAATTTTATGATTATATATATATATATATATATATGATATATATATTATAATTATGCACTTTATTTTATATTATCTAAGTAAGTATATTTTTTCGTTTTTTAATTGTAATTTAAACTTGTCCTACATTATCTAATTTACGCCGCCGTCCTTATTTATTCACATAGATCCTGTCCATCCAAAGGTTGCCTGGAAGAGATCGCTTTTAGCGATAAGGCCGCCCATTGTACCAATGATTTAGAATTGTGTTTTTTGTTATATGTTTATAATTAATGGTGTGCAATAAAGGAATTATCTATCTATCTATCTATACTAAATCAACTTGTGGAACGCAACATACGCCTGGTAGCACGAAAATGCCTCGCAGTTTCCTACCGACAACGGGCTGTAGAACCATCATCATCATCATCATCAGCCGGGAGACGTCCATGAACATAGGCCTCCCCTTAAATCGCCACAACGAGCGTTTGGTAGCCGTTTGCGCCCAACGGCTCCCCGCGATTCTTACAGATCGTCGGTCCACCTTGTGGGGGGCCGGCCTACGCTTCGTCTTCCAGTCCGTGGTCTCCACTCGAGAACCTTTCTTCCACAACGGTTATCGGTTCTACGAGCGATGTGGCCCGCCCATTGCCACTTCAACTTGCTAATTTTGAGAGCTATGTCGGCAACTTTAGTTCTGCGGATTTCCTCATTGCGTAGAATATAGGGATCAAATAAATTTCGTGTATCGTGTGGATGAGGTTTAGCGCGGTGCGTCGGATCCGCCGGGAGTCGGTTACAGAAGGAGCGTATTTCCGCGACTATGTTTTTATACCAGGTATTTATTTGCGAGTATGCCGACTAGGTGCGACCCGAAACACTCGAAAAACTATAAAAGTATTTGACAGTTGACATGACGGCTAGGTAAAGTAGATAATTTAACAAGGAGTTTTTACTATGTAACGTAACAAGTGCTGACGGGGATTCCCTGCCTGAACTCTACTTAATCACTTAAATTCTACTTACAGCGGTATTGGTTTGAATTTCATTGTCAAGTTGTATAGGTTTCCTTTCGAATGGAGTCTCCTTTACCCCAATGCTTGCCTCTGTTACAACTATTTCTTCAACTTCTGAATCTTTGTCTGCAACAAAATTTAATAATTGAACAAGTGCGTGTCGCACTACGCACTTTAAATGGTTTTGCAGTCAGTGTGGCTGTATCTTCGTAATCTATACTAATATTATAAAGAGGAAAGATTTGTTTGTTTGTATTGAATAGGCTCCGAAACTACTGGACCGATTTAAAAAATATTTCACTGTTGGGAAGCTACACTATCCCCGGGTGACATAGGCTACTTTTTACCCAAATGCGCAGAAGGAGGGTAATGTTTTTACGCCACGCGTGCGAAGCTGCGCATCGGTCAGCTAGTTATAAATAAAAACGGTAATTTTGCTGATGATTTTGGTCATTGCTACTATTGTGTATTCTACTACTAAACACCTTGTTACGCACCTACCTACATATATTACGCAACAAATGATTTTTATGTGAATACTTTTTTATGTATATACAAGAATAGCGGTTTATTTGGCTGTTCACATGACTATTAAGCTTTATATTTTCTAAGCGGATTCTTGTACCTATCAAAAAAAAACTATATAACATTTTTGGAAGATCTATTCAATCAACTACACACCACACAATGGTACATACCTCCATTGTGTGGTACACGGCTACACATCAACCTATACAATACCAGTATAAGCTGACCTCGCATTGTGTAGGCTTTTCGTAGAATGAGAGGTCAGCTTATACTGGAAATGTATAGCTTGGTGTGTAGCCGTGTGTACATAGTTGATTGAAAATAAGTAAAAAAAATGTTATTAATTCTATTTTAATTTATATTGTAATTATATTTATGTTCTGACAATGCCAGTGAAAATAAAATTTTATTGTATTATATTATATTTCCATCCCTGTGGATGGAAAGCGACACCGTGGAAGGCCTAAGAAGCGGTGGCGCGATGATTTGGACGCTTTTTATAGGTACTGGCGGGATTTAGTACAAGATCGAGAAAAGTGGAGGGATGAGGGGGAGGCCTTCGCCCAGCAGTGGGACAGCATAGACAAGGTAAAAAAAATAATATATATTACATATATGTAATGAAGTTGATGCAACTAAGTGTTCTATAAGCCCCTATGGTTTGAAATACATATATATGAAATATAAGGGTTCCTAGTTCAACTTTGCAACCATAAAATACTGGTATTATGTATTTTAGTATGTCCAGCTTAAATGTGCCACCTGGCACATATTAATTATCCTGTTGGTAATATTTATTATTTACATAATGCAATTTGCTAATTCACCACTCATTAATATCACTATAATTAATTATTTTATATGTTGATTTAGATTTAATAAAATTCATTATATTCATATTAAAAAAGTCTCCAATATGGAGAAATAATACATTGAAGTCAGGCCATTTTAATAGGTAACATTTGACGTCTATCAGTTCGGTACAACTCGTACCGAACTCGTACCCGTATCGGTCATTATTACAATAAATATGTAATAGTAATTGAAAAAAGTTAGCAATTGTGCAGTTCTAACAAAACGAAAAAATATATTATTTTATGCCCGCCATTACAAGGTTACGTTGTTGAATTTCGATGAATTGTCAAATGTTACCTATTAAAATGGACTGACTTTACTCATTCAAATTACTTACAACTCAAAATTAATAGTAAAATAATTACCATAAGCTACTTCTTCACAGTGATGTTTCATAATTGCAGCTCCATTGTCGTCCAAATCCACCACTTTGCCAGTACATCTGATGTACTTTGTGGAGTCGAGGTTGTGAGGTTGAGACACTTTTAGGCTTACTTCAATATCAAAGGAGTTTGGCTCAGTCTGAAAATAATTGTATGAATTACATTACGAGAAGACCAAAATGGACTCCATCAAAACAGCAACGAAGAAGACCCAGAATGAGATGGTGGGGCAAATTCGGCTCACACCTAACTTAGGTGACATAAGCACATGTCCAGGTTTCATCAATTAATTGTAAAAACTGGAAGGTAAAGAGGTTTTTGCCTTGTAGTTGGGCAGCTATAGATGGGACAGAGGCATAGCGCAGGGACATGATAGCATGAATTGTTTCTGAAGATGTTGAGGATAGGGCAAAATGGAGGAATTCAATAAATAAGTCAATCTTTCTTTCAGAAATATAGTCCATACTCCCTATACAAATTTCACAATACACATATGAACAAAAAACAAATAATGTCAATAACTACATACATACTATAGTTTAAGTACATGTATTAGGTCTTCTAGGGTAAAAAAAAATTTGGCAGTTACCGGTCAAATTCACGGTACAGACAAAAAGTATATTAACTGGTCAAGGATCACACCAATACTTTTTTGTATAGTTGTGGTGCCTGACCGAGTGCAGCTTGAAAACATTATATTATTCATAATACAAATTAAGCCATATTTTGTAAATTGACATTATGAATATTTTTTGCAAAGCTATTAAAAGGGTCAATACATATAATTCGTATTTTAGATAAGTAATAGGAGAATGGACTCATTAATTATCACATATTATCAAATGCTTCATATAAACTTTACGATATGAAAAGGAACTAAATGGCAAAGGTCCACATTTGTGATAACCTTCATTTAATTAAACCATACAATCTGACCGAGGAAAAAATCTTAGAAGGCAAGTACTCACACTTTGCTGCGCATTTAGCAAATATCCCTCATCGCATATGTAAATTTGATTAGGCAGCTTGTTATAGAAATCTATGAAGGCATTCACGAGTTTATTCTTTTTCTCGTAATTAATATCACAATAACAACACGAAAGTAAACTTAGAAATACGATTATAAATTTATAACGATCCATGATGCAATTAAACAGTCATAGCTCTCTAGACGTGTGGAAGTTGAGGATGTAGTACTGCGAATGAGCGCGTCACTTCACTGATTATTTTACTTATTTACTAAGTAAACGAGACAATGAATCACACAAAACGTTACGTTAGCAAAGCAAATTCTCGCACAAATTTCACGAATGAAGAAGAAAAACAAACAAACAGAAGCAGAGAGAGAGGGGAGAGTAGTTCCAAATCAGAATGTCATTTTTGACAGTGACATTTAGTATCCGTCAGACGTACCGTCCCCTAGGTAAGGCTAAATCCCGAAACACGTCAATGATTTCTTTGCACAAGCTTCTGTGGGAAGAATTTGATCAAATTCCTAGGCTTGTGCAAGGCTTCCGAAGCATCTGAGGGAAGATTTTCTTCAAATTAGGCTTGCGCCAAGCTAAAATAAAAATTTTTGAGCAAGTCACCACTGATTGTCAAAGTCAAAACGGACAGCAGCTGATTGTTTTGTTGTGACGTACGCATTTTGCGAATTTGTTTGAAAAGTCCAGTTATTTTCCTTGGTATCTTTTTACTCAACTATTTTAGAAAATTTTGAATTAAAAATGCTATAATTGTTACCAAATAAAATATATAACAAAATAATACTACTTAGCTTTCTAAGATATGAGTAAAGAAAATATAAACAGTTGTTCCTTAGAAAATAATAAAATGTAAGTTGTATAAAATGTTTACACAGAAACTTTCTCTTAAGTTTCCCATGTAAAAAGGTATACCTGTGCACAAAATGGTTTTGTTAAGATCCCTTTTCCTACGTCTAAAGCCATACTTTTAGTTTGATCTGAAATAAGGTCAAATATCTAAAAAGCTCTTCTGCAAACTTGGTACATAAGTAGGTATAGTTAGTTCTTACATAAATACCTGCATTTAACAGTTATTCAATTCATTATAGATGGTGGATCGCATTTGGCATAATTTGTGGTGCAACCTTTGCTACTAGATTTTACAAAGTATTGGAACCAGACCATGTTTGGTAAGTTTATTCAGAATAATGTTTCAGAGGCATTTTATATGTATTGCAGTGGTATGCTTATAGTTAAATTAAAAAATACAAAAAAAAAGTAGTTACATATGAAATAATATATAATAATTACTACTGTTTCAGAGGCATTTTTATATGTATTGCAGTGGTATGCTTATAGTTAAATTAAAAAATACAAAAAAAAAGTAGTTACATATGAAATAATATATAATAATTACTACAGATTAATATTTATTATTTAGTTAAAAAATAGAAATGGTGATAATTCATGTATGTTCCGAATCGTAATGAATAAGTTGTGTCACCTTGATTACTTAATTATACAATATAAGTAGTTTTAATAAAATAAATTAATCATTTTAAACAACTTATTCCATAATTATTCTACTATCGTATCTAAAGTTTAATATTTAATTTTCAGTTGGGATGAAACACACTTTGGAAAAATGGCAAGCTGGTACATAAATAGAACATTCTTCTTTGATGTTCATCCACCATTAGGAAAGGTACAACTATTATTCTTAAATTTGCTGCCACTATATGATCTGAAAAATGGCTCAATGTTTCTAAAAACACCATCTGTTTTATTTTTCAGATGCTCATCGGCTTGTCTGGGAAACTGACAGGGTATGATGGGACATTTCCGTTTGAGAAACCAGGAGACAAGTACGATGGAGCTAGATATGAGGGAATGAGGATTGTAAGTATCAATTAAATACTTATTATATATTATGTTCTAAGTAACAGTTAATCTACAATATCTCCCTGCCTACACATACTGGACTGTCACAGGACTTGGTTGAATATATGTACCTAATTGGGCAAATACAATTTTGTTAAATAGAAAAATCCATTGGTTAACGGTCAGGATTCAAACATACAATCTCCGAATCAGAAGTCAACCTACTAGGCCTACATTCTCGTGAAATCCAGTCCATTGAAAGGTTTTCTGGAAAAGATCGCTTTTAGCGATAAGACTGCCACATGTATTTCTGCGTGTTTAGTTATATGTTTTAAATATTGTTCATTATCGGATGAAACTTTTTAGTTTGTTATTGGTTCAATTCCCGCAGCAGAACAGAGGTTTGCATTATCTACAGCTATTTGTTCCGGGTTTGGGTGTTATTCTAAATATGTATATTATAGATATATTTTTTTTTTTGTTTTTTTTTTGTCTCCTTATTTTCTTGCAAACTGCCCATCAGGGCAATGAACTAGAGTTTGGTGTATAGTTCGCGCTAGGCATGTATGGCCCAGTGGCACTTCCATCTTCCATTTATGTGCTATATGAGATCTTGAAAGGCTCTTTAATCTACTAAAGGTCGTGGTTTTTTCATTTGCTCATTTGGATGATGCTTCGTTCGTTTAGCGTAAGATTTCAGTTTTTTAGCTACTTCTTGTATCACCGTTGTCACTTCTAGGTCGCGATGCAGTTGGATGTTAGTGATGTTGATGTACCATGGTGCGTTTGTTATCATTTTAGATTGGAAACGTTGAAAGATTTCCAAGTTTGAGTTCGCTGCTGTACCCCACAGCTTGGCTCCGTAAGACCACACAGGTTTTTGAATACATTGGTAAAGTAGGAGTTTGTTGTCCAGGGTCAGTTGGATTTACGTCCCATAAGCCAATACAGTTTCCTTAGTTGAAGGCCAAGTGACTTTCGTTTGGTAAAGATATTCTACTTCCATGTAAGGCGTCTATCTAAATGTATGCCCAGGTAGCGTACGTCTTCGCTCTGTGGTATTTGGACACCGTTTAGTTTGACTGCGGGCACGAGCTATGTCTAAGTGCAAAGGTTACATGCACTGACTTTGTTTCGTTTGCCCTAATGCACCAGTCTTTGAGCCAAGTTGAGACTTCGTCTAGGCTTCTTTGGAGCATGTTCGAAGCAATAATTGGGTTATCATGGGTTGCAACCGGCGCTGTATCGTCTGCGAATGTTTCCATAAGTACGCCATCTGTTGTCGTTGGCAAGTCGAACGTATATATGAGGTATACGACTGGGCCCACGACGCTGCCCTGGGGGACACCAGCGTGTATATAATAGAGTGCAGCTCTGTTCTCTCCAAGTTTTACGTAGAAGTGCCGTTGATGAAGGGATGATTTTATCAATAAGTAATTGTTTATGGAAAGAGTTCATTAACTAATACAAAAAGCCGTCGTGCCATACACGATCAAACGCCTGAGAAATATCTAAGAAGACAGCAGAGCTGTATTTTTTGTGCTCGAACGCATCGTTTATCTTGGAAACAAAGTGATGAACTTTCTGAATTGTACCATGGGCTGCACGGAAGCCAAACTGATGTAAGGAAATAAGTTGAGCTGATGTTATATATTATAAGTATGTATTTACAAAAAAAAACATATTGGCAAGTATTCTGTATCAGTTATCTGGTTACCATAGTACAATAGAAAGCGTTGAATGAAACATCCAGCAATATTTATATTTTTAGTGTGGTTTTTAGTTGGTACCACAACGCTTTGTATTGATTTCAAAGATAATAATGCAGCTCTAAATACAATTAGACACATAAAAATAAAATATTAACAATAAAAAGAAATGCCTGTATGCCTCAAGTTGATGGACGCAGGGCGGTGCCTCGTAGAGCACGTTTCTTAGCTGCTTGACCAATGAGGCAATGTTATGTTATAATAGGCGATGGTTTACCACTTAACATCACGTGGGTCTTTTAGTTATTCCATATCCATCCATGATACAATACATGATATTATAAAACAATATCATGTTTTGTACCTGTAAGTAATATATATTTTATTGTTTTACAGTTCTGCTCTGCCCTAGGAGCTGCTATTATTCCGTTGACGTTTCTCAGCGTGTGGGAAGCTACCAAATCATTGGAATCAACATTTATTGGAACTATGCTCCTTTTGTGTGGTAAGATACACACTTAGTTTGCTTACGATCTCCGTGGACGTATTCTGAGACGCAGGAGGTTGCGAGTTCGAATCCCACCGCAGAACAAATGTTTGTTTGATCTACAGATATTTGTTCCGGGTCTGGTTTTTTCTTTATATTATAAGTATGTATGTACAAAAAAAAGTGTATAAGTATTCTATCGCTTATCTGGTTCCCATAGTACAAGCTTTGCTTAGTTTGGGGCTAGATGACGCTGTGTAAAATATCCAGCATTATTTATTTACTGATGTTGATACTGACTCTGAGAAATGAATGATGTACAAAATTGGTTCCAAGTGTACCGTGGTATTACCCGTGCGCGATAAGTTGGGACCTGAGCGCGGTGACGTCATATTGGCGTGTCTGTACCGCCCGCAAAAAAGCGAACATAACAAGCAGCCGCCCGCGGCTTCGTCTTTGTTTTTTTTAACCTAATTTATTATGTTACTCAGGGAGGACGCTGCTTTTTATCTAATCTTTTTTACACTATTTGAATAAAATAAAAATACAATGTTTAAGTTTATACATTTATTTTATCTATTATTTACATTATCTCATCTTCGTCACTACTTAGTGGATTTATGCCTTCTAGAGGTTGTTCTTCGTCCTCAGTCTCACTATAATCACTTGACGAAGAGGTATCCGATAAATTTACAATTAATTGCGATTCATTCGTCTCTTGTAAGAGGTCATCGTCCCAATACTTTTGTCGAAGCCTGTCCACATGGTTGACTTCTTTTTTCCAGACAACAAAACAATAACACAAACGAAAACTAAAAGAATGTCAGAGCGCGTCGTTACGTGACGTAGGCCAGTACGAGACTAAAAACCTTAGTAAAAAATAGTGATGCGAACGGTACAATACGGGCGCCATCGGGGAAGTGCAGGGAAGCGATCGGGGAGTCGCATTCCTAGCAGGTCCCAAGTTATCGCGCACGAGTAATACCTATGTGGAATGAGAGGCAAATCCAAGATTCATAATATAAATTAATATATAAATGATCGTTTTAATTTGGTATATAGATATATTATGACCTGGATTGAGACGTAGGTCACTTATTATTGACAAACCACATATGCGTAGCTTGTAATGGAATAATTTTTATTACAGATGTGGGTTTCTTGACTTTGAACAGATACATTTTATTGGATCCAATTTTACTGTTCTTCATGAGCTGCGCAATATATGGAGCATTCAAGGTACCTATTTTAATGTCTTTCTCTATAGTGAATTTGAAACAGCTGATTTCAAGTTGTCTTTAGGAAACACTACCATCATACTTATATTAATTTAATACAAACTATTAGTTTGGTTTCAGGCTACAGCTAGACTTCTTTTTCAAAAGAAGCTTTTCTATAATTAACTGTACACGGAGAGCACTGATGAAGCTTTTATCTTCTAGGTTAGGACCCTAACAGAGGAAGGTCTGCCTCCATTCTCCGCCACCATGCTGTCCTGGCAGCTGTACCTAGGCGCGGCCCTCGCCTGTACCATGTCGGTGAAGTTCGTAGGGCTGTTCATAGTACTGTTTGTGGGATTGCGGACCATCGCTGACCTTTGGAATGTGCTGGGAGACTTGACTAAACCTGTGGTTAGTATTTTAGTTAAGAAATATCTAATTAATGTGGTTGTTGGAACGTTGTTCGTCTAGTTACTGAAGAGGGCGCTGACACTGCTACTCAGTTTTAACTTTTGCAGTTACCTCTATCTCTCTAACTATCGCAACCGATTAATCTTGATAACGGATAGATCTATATAACTGATATAAGTACTATTTTTTGCAAACTAAATATTACAATATATAATCAATTTAAATAATTATATAATATACCCACAAAATTAAGATACATTCGCTGTATTATCGTTAAAAGTGAACTTTTCCAGACAACATTAGGATGGATATTACAAAATCTAAACACAGCGGATAAACATATTTTTAAGATTAAGCGCCATCTAGCTAGCCATCTGATAACTGAACTTACGTTTACAGAACTAGATGGCGTTAGATTTTCTTAACGTTTCTGTACATAAATTAATGGTTTTTTTTCAGAGCCTAACTGTGAAACATCTGATTGGAAGATCCATAACGCTTATTGTATGGCCGGCAATGCTGTATGTGCTCTTCTTCTGGATACATCTTACTGTTCTGAATAGAAGGTATGAGGCACACAATTAAATAATCATTTTAAAAACATCTAAAAAAAGATCGGACGGGATCTAGAACCTTCAACCTTCTTTTTGATACGAGAATGCGCATTTTTTTTTTTATTTATTTAGACCCACAAAACACATTACAACCACTTAGAAGTAAAAATTACAAAAATGATGTTTTGATCTGGATTGCAACATAAACACATGTGCGTTCAGCTAAAACATGTTAAAATTCATCGTGTTGGTCATGGAGCAAATAAAAACTGAAAAGATGATTTATAGATGGAACATTTCACTAATTTCACGCCTGACGAGGAGTGAGCCTGTGGCGCAATTGGTTAGCGCATTCTCGTATCTAGGATTGCGGGTTCAAGTCCCGTCTGGCTTGGAAATTATTGAGATGGTTTTAAAAATCTAAAATTTAAAACTAAAATACACAATTTTTACTGCAAGAAAAAATATCTTGACTATTTTCAACATTTTTTCAAGCCCTATGTTATAATTGGTGAGCATTATGCGACCAAAGAAAATAAAAAATCGTCACTCGTCATCGTTCACCGGTGGTGAGCAAGTAATATAATTTGGAAAAGTTATATCATCCAAGGTTTTTCAAAGTCATGTCACTTGTCCATCAGCGAGGGACATTGAGAATACTCGCTTGATTATAATTAACACTCAATAGAGAAACAACAAACTCTTCCACCTTTATTATGCGCGCCGCCAAAGAGCGGAACACCTTGCCTGAGTCTGCGTTTTCTGATACAACCTTGGGGTCTTCAAGTCACGAGTAAACAGGTTCTAGGCAAGCGTCAAACGCTAGCCTATGAATAGCTATACTTAATTAAAAAAATTGACTAGATGGAAAGAAGACCTGATAATGGGGCTCCCAGCCCTTGGGTGCGGGCCGCACAAGATCGGTCGCACTGGAAATCTATTTGGGAGGCCCGTGTTCAGCAGTGGTCGTCCTTTCAAAATCAAATCATTTATTTCATGAAGATTTACAAAGCTAACACTGCTGTTTGAGATATAGTGCTAGTTCACAAGTTTGGCGGTTACAGACATTGCTTACTGAGAGCCTCAAGCTAAGCTTCATCATCATCATCATATTAGCCGTAGGACGTCCACTGCTGGACAAAGGCCTCCCTCATTGATCTCCAGGAACTGCGGTTGGAAGCGGCCTGCATCCAACGAAGACCTACGGTTCTTACCAAGTCGTCTGCCCATCTTGTAGGTGGACGTCCTACGCTGAGCTTGCCGGTCCGTGGCCTCCATTTCGTGGCGGAAAAACTTTCCGGCCCCATCGGCCATCTGTTACGATACGTTGTTGGAGATACGTAGGAGAACTCAAGTCACCGACATAGCCCGACGGATTAGCACGTTGAAGTGGCAATGGACAGGCCATATAGCGCGCAGAAGCTAAGCTTAAGCTTTGGTTATTAAGAGTCTGTAGTATCCCACTGCAGGGCAAAGGCCTCCCTTCTTTCACTCCAGTCTTCTCTATTTTGGGCTATTGTGGACCAATCCTGTAAATGGGCATCAATTTCTTCCCTCCATCTTCGTCGTGGTTTGCCACGAGGTCGTTGCCACTCTGTGGTGGCTTTAGCCCATAACGCATCCGACATGCGGCAGACGTGGCCCACCCAATCCCACTTCAGTTTACCCGTTTGCTGTCCGACATCAGCGATTTGCGTTTTAGAGCGCAGTAAACTGTTACGAACGCGGTCTGTCAGTCTGACTCCCAGAATACTGCGCCCCATGGCTCGCTGACAAACCCCGAGTCTGGACTTTTGCAGATCAGTCAAAGATCAGGTCTGCGCGCCGTAGGTGAGGATGGGGAGAATGCACGCGTCGGTTGATATAATAATTTAAAATTAAAAAAAATAGCAGAAGAATGCGGAACTCGAATTATACGGCATTTTTTCCGCAGTGGAAACGGCGACGGCTTCTATTCCTCCGGCTTCCAAGCGCGCCTGATCGGCAACACCCTGCACAACGCGAGCGCGCCGCGCGTCCTCGCATACGGCGCTACCATCACTCTGAAGAACCACAGGACTGGAGGGGGGTACTTGCACTCGCATCATCATCTGTACCCGCAGGGGGTGGGGGCTAAACAGCAGCAGGTATACGTCAAAGTATTCATTGAATTGGTAGCCGTTCGTAAAGGGCAACATTTTTACATTTTGGCAACTACATCGTGGGCCTTTAAATTACTGTTTTCCCAGAACAAATGTTGTTCAGACCATGGTCTACAAAGGTTTATAACAACAAATTAAAAAAACATAAAAAGTTGCGAACTTAATAACCAACGATTTTAACGTTACGCCCTACAACACAGACAGCAGCGCACTGACCGGCGCCGGTAGCTACTAGGTATCTAACTTAGGTCAAGTAATATTTGCTTCGTGTGTGCCATTGACTCATTTTTTTGTAAACTGTTCGTAATGTTCGTCATATTGCCCGGACATATTCGCACAATGTTGCCAATAAAGTAGAGTGTTAAAACGGCAATATTTCAAATAGTATTTTTGTTTATAGTGTTATCCGAACCCATGCGGAAAATTCCAAGATTTTTTTTTATATCATCAATTGTTAAAAAATCTTGGAATTTTCCGCATGTGTTCGGATAACACTATAAACAAAAATCCTATTTGAAATAAGCAAACGCGACATCTCTTGTCAATGTACTGAACTGCAACGTTCGGCATTGAGCAGGTACAAAGAACTATATAAGTTTTCCTGTAGATGGAGCTAACGGCGCTTTAGTCGAAATTCTGAATGATCTCACTAATTTTGACCTAGACGTGAATTGCCTTGTAGCACAGATGGTAGTGCATCCTCGTATCAAGAGGAAGGTCGCAGGTTCAAGTCCCGTCTAGGCTTGAAATTTTTGAGATGATTTTAAAAAATCTTGGCAATATTTGAGTCTTTCAACTCTTAAGTAAAGTAGAGTAATGTAAAAAACCTTTATTTTGCATCACAAGGGTACATTAAACATAATAAGTATATACAGATTATAATGGTATTTTTCAAACTTTCGCGATCACTGTACATAATACCCGTTTTAATCAATAATTATGTACAGATTATATTGGTAATGTTGTGAAAGCAAAAACGGTCGCCACTCAGCATTATGCCGTAGCCGCATAAAATAACTGAGCACGTGATGCCGTCAACAGACACCAATGGTGCAGCATAATTAAAGAGAAAATCATCCATGGAGGATAGGGTTAGGGTTGCCACCTGTACTTTTTAATAAAGTATTGTACTCTATTTTGGTCAATCCTACTTTATATTATACTTTATGAGGGCAGTAAAGTACGTGAAAATACTTTATTTTTACTTGTGAAGATTTTTTTAAATGGACTGCTATTTTTTACGTGTAACGGAACGGACTGCTTTGGAACGTAACCTAAAACGTCAATGTCAATATTAAGTAATGTTACGAATTGTGAAAAAATTGTGTCGTTTCTGCTATCCATTTCCGCCACTTCAGCATTCACAGAGAGAGTTTTTTCTCTGATGAATGCTAAGTGGCGGGATGAACGCAATAGAGCATCCCTTAACCTAATAAAAAACTAATTATATTATATTAAAATATTTAAATTTAGGGATTGATTGTAATGATGCCGATAATATATATAAGAGTAACGAATATTTTTTGGATGTTGCTAGAAGCAACAAAAAATATGTATGGAAGAGAAATAGTCGGAAGTAGTACTTTATTTTCAGATGTTGTACTTTTTTTTAACCTAAAAAGTTATATACACTCTGTTTGCTTATAAAAAGGTGGCAACCCTAATGCAGGCGGTGACGACCCTCAGACTCGAAGAGTTGTTAAGTTTTTAATTTGATTTGATTTCATAATTCATTTGTTCATTTGCAAACATAGGTAAATATGTATAAAAACAGGTGACAAATACAATATATAGGTTCCAGACATGTTTTACCATATTAGTTGGCATGCAAATGCAGTTAATATAATATACTTAGTCTATTAGAAACATTTCTAGAATTGAATTCAATCAAAGTCAAAGTTTATAAAAATAATAACAATCAGTCAAATCTCTAAAAATTAAATAAATTACGCTATTATCGAGTTTGCATGTCTGTGTCCATAAGAAACTCATCCACAGTATAATAACATCTAATTCTCAAAAATTTAAACAATTCATGCTTGAATCCAGTCAAATTTAATTGTTTTATTCTATTTGGTACTTTATTATATATTTTTTTCAGATAACAACATACACTCACAAAGACGAGAACAACCGCTTCATAATCAAGCCGTACGATAAAGAGAAGGTGGACGGAACCGTAGTGGTCCGGAGTGGGGATTTAGTTCGACTGACGCATGCGCAAACCGCTAGAAACGTTCACTCGCACAGAGAGAGGGCGCCACTTACAACTAAATATATGCAAGTTACTGGCTATGGGGAGGTAAGTGCACTCCTTTATTATACATCTAAACGATTTTTTAAATAAATACATTTAAGATACTGCTTTACACACACACCTATTAAGCTAACAGAAGTAGGTAGGTACAATAAGTACTAAATAAAGCTAGCTAAGTATAACGGTAGGTTTCATTCTAAAGGGCTTATTAGACCTTACTAAATTCAGTCGTCTAAATGATTCAGTCACTGAATTCAAACAAATGCAATCGCATTTAGGAAAGGTAGGTTTCTAAATTTAGAAAAAAGTACGACTACTGACTCACTAAATCATTTAGGAACCTAATTAGAATCGACTAATTAGACGACTGAATTTAGTAAGGTCTAATAAACCCTTAAGAAACATTAGTACATTATTGTAGGTAGCACTTAAGTAAAAGGTCTATGTTTCTAGGGTATCTCAGTGTGGGATCAGGGCTATATACAGGATGTTTGGTAATGTACTGACGATATTCAAGTGACGGTTTCTCAAAACATAAAAATCGACTCAGTTTAGGTGATTAATTCGATAAAAAACTTACTGCCTACTCTTGCAATAAACATTCAAAATTAAAGGCCTAATCCAGATTAGCGTAGATTTGCTACTAGTACCTACCTACTACCGTAGTTCTAGGCAGGCATGTATTTTTGATATCTCTTTCGGAAATGGCTGCGGGTTTTGGGTTAGAATATGACAACAAGAGATATCTCGAGACGTCACCAATACAGTATCTGTGGTTAGATGGCAAGGATTATGCAATAGCACAACATAAGTTTATTAAAGTGTTGGTTTTTACGTGTCAAAATAAATTTCACATTTCCGTGGTAAACATTTCACAAATTTATTTATTATGCTCATCAAAATAACCCCCTTCATTTTTGTGCGTATATTATCAAACACCTTATATACTGTTGGGGGCTTTTCATATATATTAATATGTGAAGGGAAAACTTTGTACCCTTAAGCTTATTGCACGCACGGAGGAGTGTGAAATTTGGCATAGTTGAAGTTTATATGGAGGGTAGAATGCTAAAAACAATCTAAAAATATTTTTTTATTAATTATTGTGTTATTTTGAGCACTGTGCACGAGCAATTTGTTCTTACTGTTTATCCATTCACAGGATGGTATAGGCGATGCCAATGATGTGTGGAAGATCCTCATATCGGGAGGCAAAGATGGCGATGAGATACAAACTGTGAGGAGCAAGCTTATGTTTGTACATTATTTACAGGTAAAATGACACATAATTTACTTTTGACAAAGAGAAATACTTTCTGTTACAACTTAGAGAAACCCTCTAAGGTGTTTTAGGTGTATTTATTTTATAAAGTCTAGCTACCGCTCGCGTCTTCGCACGCGTCGTTTGTCAATAAATAAATATTGCTGGACATTTCACACAGCGCTATCTATCTAGTCCCAAACTAAGCAGAGCTTGTACTATGGGAATCAGATAAGTGATAGAATATCATTATTTTGTAAATAAATACTTATAATATTATAGAGAAACCACCAGACCCGGAACAAATGATCATGCATATATTTGTTCCGCGGCGGGAATAGAACCCGCTAACGTCTCAGCCGGCTATTCGCCGGAATAAGAAGTAGCCTATGTGTTAATTCAGGTTATAATCTACGTAAACACCAAATTTCATCGAAATCGGTTCAGCCGTTACGACGTTATTGATATCAAACAAACAAAAAAAAAAACATCCGAACTTTCAAATTTATAATTGTAGCTCGTTTTTGTAAAGTGTGATAATAAAAAAAATATTACAGGTTAGATTGTACCTACCTGGTTAATTATTTCATCGTCGTTTTTGTCTCAACTATTTCAAAATACGAAAAAATATTGCTTATTTAGATCTGGTATCACTCATTTTCAACCAATATCTGTCCCTGTGTTGTAGTTGTAACTGCTTGTTAATTCATCATAACCATTTTTATAGTTGCTTATTGTATTAAATGAAATTTGAATTAATACTAGTATTTTAGGTTTATAGCATGTATTACTCGTGCGCGATAACTTGGGACCTGCTAGGAATGCGACTCCCCGACCGCTTCCCCTGCACTTCCCCGATGGCGCCCGTATTGTACCGTTCGCATCACTATTTTTTACTAGGGTTTTTAGTCTCGTACTGGCCTACGTCACGTAACGAAGCGCTCTGGAATTCTTTTAGTTTTCGTTTGTGTTATTGTTTTGTTGTTGTAGTTTTTGTTGTTATAATTTGTGTCATTATTTTGTTGTTGTAGTTTTTGTTGTGACATGATGACCTCTTACAAGAGACGAATGAATCGCAATTAATTGTAAATTTATCGAATACCTCTTCGTCAAGTGATTATAGTGAGACTGAGGACGAAGAACAACCTCTAGAAGGCATAAATCCACTAAGTAGTGACGAAGATGAGATAATGTAAATAATAGATAAAATAAATGTATAAACATTGTATTTTTATTTTATTCATATAGTGTAAAAAAGATTAGATAAAAAGCAGCGTCCTCCCTGAGTAACATAATAAATTAGGTTTAAAAAAACAAAGACGAAGCCGCGGGCGGCTGCTTGTTATGTTCGCTTTTTTGCGGGCGGTACAAACACGCCAATATGACGTCACCGCGCTCAGGTCCCAACTTATCGCGCACGGGTAATAGGTATGTTTTCAATTGTATATAGATGCACCGCCGTCATGTGATACATTATAATCCTGTCCATACAAAGGTTGTCTGCAAGAGATCGCTTTTAGCGATAAGACCGCCCATTGTACTTAATCTATTTGTAAGAATTATATTCTGTATTTTACTTTGGTGTTCAATAAAGAGTTATCTTATCTTAAAGCTGTCGATTTATAATGTCAGTTTGGAGAACTTTATCGCAAATGACAGGTGCGGCTAAAGGAAAAAAAAACTCATAGGACGTGTGTTTATTGTAGGCATGCACATTGACAACGAGCGGCAAGCAACTGCCGAAGTGGGGCTTCGAGCAGCAGGAAGTGGCTTGCAACCCTAACTTGAGGGACAAGAACGCGCTTTGGAACGTCGAGGATAACGTTTTCAATGAATGTAAGTTACTAATTTACTATTTATTTTGTCCCATATCGTCCCCTTATTGGACAAATGCCTCCCCCCTGCCGCCAATAACTAGAGTCTCGTACCATCGTATGCCAGTCCCTTTCAAAGTACAGCGTTCTTAGTGCGTCTTGCGATTTCTCTTTTGTTTTCATTTATTTAATCTTTCGACTAATTACATGTTCTTAGATATGTCAGTAGGTACACACGGCTACACATCAAGCTATAATTTTCCAGTATAAGTTGTACTCGCATTGTGTAGGCTTTTCGTAGAATGAGAGGTCAGCTTATACTGGAAATGTATAGCTTGATGTGTATCCGTGTGTACAATAATAACAAAAAATCCAATTAAAAATAGTTAGTTTAAGGGGAGACCGGAGGGGAATCCGCCCATACAACGTACTACCAAGATCATTTCTAATTGGAACATATTTCTACCTTAATAAGGTATTATTTTAATTCGAATAGTATTTATCTAGGTTCCCAACCATATATTAGATCAAAATACTTACCTAAAATGAAATAGAAGCGTATCGCATTCTGCATGTTTTTACGCCATAAAAGACCTGTTTTCAACCTAATTGTTTCGTATTAAAAACAACAACATCTTACGTATCCTAGTCATGGGAACATAGATTATATCGTCTAGTTACAGAATAACAACACAATGAGAAAAATACAACAAGTTTTCAGTCATCATTTTTAGTATTACGGAACACGGCCAAAATCTAATCAAATTTAGAATTGTTCATTTGCTATCACTGTCGTTCTGCGTGGCTAAACTTCGTCACTAAACAGGGATAGCGATATTCAGGCCGATGTTTTTGACGCGGCCGAATTGAAGTTGCGCTCGGGGTTCGCCGGCTTCTTAATTACAATGTCACATTGGTAGAATTTAAGTATGAAGTCAATAGTGACTAGAGTCTGGCTAACGAAAGTAGATACTGGATTTTGTTGCAAACTTTTTATATGACAACACTAAAGTGTTCCTACCATCTTATCTTATCTTAATTCCAAAAAGGCATTTTTAAAACAAACTTATTTTAAACATTTTATAAAATGAGTTTTATTAATTCGTACGTGTGCTAAAATTGTATTCATCGAAAATAAGTATCGTATGTACGTGTTGGATCATTTCAAGAGCAACACTAAGCCTTAAGTTGGTCTAATAAAGAGCTTAATTAATTAGGTACACTATTTACTAGAGAAAAACTTGGCAATTTTATTTTAAAGAAATTAATTTTCGGCTGTTTTTCGAAAGATTGGTAAAATCAGAATCAGTGTATGGTATCCCTATCTCTGACGCAACAAGATGGCGTGTTGTTGATGTTTCGTTGTGGTTGACTTGCGTATAGTTTTGTTGTGATATATCCGTGTTAATGCTATAAAAATGAATAAAACTATAAAGAGTGAAGTGCGTAAACTATTGTTTTGTATGATTTCGAAATATGAAGAGAAAAAGCTTGTGAAACAAGCCGTATTGCGAGAAAAACAGGATTGTTTACGTACTGTGACTGATTTTTTAGGTTAGTACGGTCAAAATGTCTTGATATTTTTTTATTTTAAATTAGTACATATTAGTTTTAGTTACTTTATATAATGTTATTGTTCTTTTACAGATAGTCTTGAGGATAATGCACGAACTGCTGAAGTAAAACAAGCAATTGAAAAGATCACAGATTTAGATCAAAAAGATATGATGAAATCGCAGAACCAGTACTTAGAAGAACTATCTTCACTCACCGGTAAGTTTTCACTCAACGTTAATCTTAGACTAGTTTTGTAATACTTGTGTATTTTCTATTATTTCTTAGTTATGAGACTCACGATAATTGACATTTTATTTTATTCTTTTTACAGATGTAAGTGTTATTACATTGAAGAGAATTAAAAAAGAAGGTGCGGTGAACGACGCACTTTCTTATTTAATTCTCTGGAGGACTCCAGGTAAAAAACGACCTCGCCCTTCAAAAGTGTCGAACTTAGATAGTTTCGATATGGATGTTATTCGTAATAAAGTAAACGAATTTTACATTGTGAGGAAACAAGTACCAACATTAAGATCTTTGTTGGTAGAGTTAAAAGAAAGTATAGAATTTGGTGGATGTCGTGAAACTCTCCGTCGCATATTATTAGCCAACGGTTATGAATTTAAGAAAAACAAAAATGAACGTTCATTATTAATTGAACGGTATGATATAGCTGCATGGAGACATCGCTTTTTGCGTACCATTGCATCGAAATGTGCAGAAGGCAAGCCAATAATCTACTTAGATGAAATTTATGTCCACAAAACCTATAAGCCTAAAAAATGTTGGCAAGGTCCATCAACAAGTGGAATAATTGAAAATATATCGTCAGGAAAACGATATATTATTGTGCATGCAGGATCAGAGAAAGACCCTGTTCCAAACTCATTGTTAGTATTTAGCACCAAATCGAAAATGGCCGACTACCACCATGACATGAATTCCACAAACTTCAACAAATGGCTTCAAGAAAAGCTTATGCCCAATTTGAATGAACCAAGTGTAATTGTAATGGACAATGCATCATACCATTCTATCATAATAAATAAAGCGCCCACATCTCAAAATCGAAAGTTAGAGATACAGAATTGGCTTACATTGAATGGTATTTCATTTGAAACATACAATTCAAAAGCAGAGTTGCTCTGCTTAGTAAAACAGAACACACCATAACCTATTTAAGAAGCTGATGAACTTTTAAGCCAAAACGGACATGAAGTGCTAAGACTTCCTCCATATCATTGTGACCTAAATGCTATAGAACTCATATGGAGTCTAGCAAAAAGAAATGTGGGAAGCATACATTTTTGCTTCCCACATTTCCGAAAGAGCCGAACACCAAAAGAGTTCGAGGATCTCATAAAACAATCTTTTGAGTGTATTACAGCAGATGATTGGAAAAAAATGACAGACCATGTCATTCATGTGGAAGACAAGTACAAAAGAAGAGACCATATAACTGAAAATAATTTACAAAGCTTCATCATCAATTTAAGAGACAGCAGCGACTCCAGTGATTCTGACGATTCACTCCATGTTGAATTTTTAGATTCAGATTTTGATTATAGTGATTAAAAAACAGTATAAAAATATATGGTGTTGTTTTCTTTGATACATACTCACATAGATTTACAAATATTTAAACTCATGATAATATTGATACTCATGATAGTGTTTGATAGCCGGTTTGTTCCTTTAATACGCCACAATGGAGTGACGTATCCGTGTGATGTTTGGTATGGAGTTAATAAAGAGTTAACAAGTGATATAAGCTACTTTTAATCTCGTCATAACGCGGACAAAATTGCAAGCATCCACTAGTAAAATAAAAATAAATGTCAAAGTATCAAAGTGAGTTGTTCCAACTTTCCTTTTTACTTTAGGGTTGCCACGCTGATATTTTTTAAATTTGCCTCGCTTTTTCAGTATCAACTTTCATTAGCCAGACTCTATCTAGTCTCTATCTTTCCTGCCTGGCTGCAGTTGAGCTCTCGTCTTGTTTGTTGGCTTGATCGCGAAGTAACATACGGTATAATTAACGTTTAAAAGTGATCCTGTGGTTTTAATGAATAAAAACATTTTGAATTTGACATTTTTAACGATCGACATTTCTATACTGTCAAAGATATCGGTTTAAAATGTCATTAGCAAACTGTCATTATAAATCGATAGCTTTGACAGTATAAAAATGTCGAAACTCGCAAATATCGATACAGTCGGACGGCTATGACTGAACGTCCCACCGAAACCCCTGGTCCTAGGCAATGTCCAGACATCCACGTCTGGAAGGAAACCATTTAGTCAAGATAGATGTAATTATAGAATTACATATATTCCATTGCTTTATGTTATGCTATGCTGCTGACCGTTTAGTCCTACGTAAGCATTATTGTACTCTATCCTATGAAGCTAGTACAAAAGATGAACTGCCAGTGTCTGTATTGCACAACCGTGCCGTACTGTTCTTGCCTTTCGCCACTTCCATTTCTTAAGCCCTTTTTTATATAACAGAATTAATAAAAACTATAATATCTACCCTTTAACATACAAAAAATGAAAAGACAAAGTTAAAAAAATACTATCTACACTTACATATGAAGAAACCGAAGAAATCATACAAGTAAAACAATAAACTTCCCTCTATATTAGTAGATCACTGTTTTAAGCTCGCAAGTACACCCTTACCCACCAGTTAAACATAACCCTCACAAAAACCCACCCTCACACATACACACACTACCACAAACTCACACACCATCGAACCCTTGACACACGCAGACCCCCGCATACACACATCCACACCCTCACTCACACACACCCACTCCCCTAAAACACATTCACACACACAGTCATACTTACAAAAAGCCGAGTTACCATGACATAGCATGTAAGTTTATTTAAGTTTTCTTTCCTATTTAAATCAAAATTTTGTAAATTAGCAAATTGTAACCTACCTATAATCAGGAACGTCTAACTCATTTAAATTGTATGTACGGGCACTGGAAACTGCGACACAGTATTTTACTAATGCAGTTTCCAGTGTTGACATTGTTTTTAATCACAATATGTGAAACAGTTCACTGGAAATAAATAAATTACAAAAAAAAAATACAAATATCAAGAGTTCAAGATAGTTCAAGAGCTGTTGCGGCGAAGAGGATAATGTCGACGGCGTCGCCTGTATTGTTCCCAGCCGCGTGCAACAGTATGTGTGTATTCGAATGATTTACGGATATTTTGTTCGCAGTGCCTAAAATGAGCTTCGAAGCCTACGCGTCTGGGTTTATCGAGCGGTTCCTGGAGTCTCACGCGGTGATGTTCCAGGGGAACGCTGGGCTGAAGCCCAAGGAAGGCGAGGTCACCTCCCAGCCGTGGCAATGGCCTATCAACTACAGGGTACTTACTCATTATTTTGTTATACCGTTTTTTTGTCACCCGAAGGCTTTCTGGAGACATTTATAGCAGAGACTGGCATCTTAACGTGCTCTCCGAAAAAACGAATCACTCAGCCGTAAAATGACATTAAGTTAACCATCTTAGTTGTGACTGCGTGGAAAATTATTTAACCTAGCCGGGCCTGCAGTCTCGACATAGATAGCGAAGACTTAGCGACGGATTTTAGTCGGTATGTCATAACGATCCGTCAGTATCGATATTTAAGTTACTACCAACGGTTTTTGAAGTGAAAACTTCTTTAGGCGCGATGGGCATTTTTTGAGATGGGAAAAACCATTGAACTCGCAACACTGTTACCGACACCGTTCCTGACGAATCTAAAAATATTTCCTGACGATTCAAAAAAACACGTAATTGTTCAAGTTTTCACTTCTGTCGACACTCTCGGATTGCCATTTTTTTTTATGTATGTTCCCCGATTACTTGAAGACGCCTGGACCGATTCGAGAAATTATTTTTTGTATAAAAGAGTTATACTTCCCATTTGGTCCCATTGGCACCAAGTCAAGATCTGATGATAGAATCCCAAAAAATCGAGGACAACTCTCAAATTTTATATTACCTCGGTATCCCGTTATTTATCGACGGATTTGGAAAATGCTTTTTTTATTTGAAATGATATATTTTTATATTGATCTCATAGAAATTTCATCAAAATCAGCTCAGTAGTTTGGTTAAATCGGTTATATTTTTGTTAAAAAGTTACTTCTTACTAAGTTTAAATTGCCGTGTAAGCGAATAGGTTAGTAATTATTATTATGCTCGAACGGTAGCGACACGAAATGGTGAAGCGACAGCAACTAAAACCGGCGAGAGATAAAATACGCTTCTGTCGAAGAGTGTCTCAAAATTGCAAAATACTGAGCTCGTAGTCCATTCAAAAAAAAACGAGTGTGCTTTAGACCACACGACTGAAGTAAAACTTCTTTTTCAAAATATTAATTTATAAAATTGTTCAAAAACAAAATGAAATTACGAAAAATAATCAAGAAATCACCGTTTGTGTAACGCTAGCAAACTCGCAAACGAACCACTGGCTGAGATATGTATATATTTCATGCACTGGCTATGAAAGGAAGAGAGAAAGAAAACATGCACGCGCAATGCTCTCTCTTGCTCCTACAGTGTGATTCAGACAATAGGCCTGAACTGTGTCTTAGATATAAGAAACGTAACTGGCTATGAGAGAAAGAGAGAAAGAAACTGTGTGCTCGCACCTCTCTCTCTCTCTCTCTCTCTCTTGCCCCTACAGTAATATACGAAACGTAACTCTCTCTATCTATCTATCTTCTCTAACTTATATCTCCCTCTTAACTTCCGTTCGCCTCGCCCGATCACACTTTTCGTAACGCTCTCGTCACGCATTCACCAGCTTACTCCCCAAGTCAAGCGTGCGTAAAGAAGTTTTACTTCAAAAAGACCCCCACGGCCGTTTGAAGAACTAACGGTTATCTGATGAAAATAAGGCTCAAAATTTATGCTTTCGATCAGAGGTCGAATTGGACTTATACCAAACCTAAAAATATGAATTAAAGGAGAATGAGCGTCGTCAGTTGTTACGCTTTATAAACTGAAAAGCAGTGGTCGACTGAAGGTAGATTTTTCGAAGAATGATATGAGGAGAACTGAAACGGAACTGTGATTGCAACTGAACCGGTGATGGAACCAGAAAGGCGTTCAGGTCCATTTCGAGCACTGATTTCGATCCTTTAAGACACCAGCGTCCAAGCCAAGGAAATCGTGAAATAGACTAGATGAACTACGGCCATTTCTTCAGACGACGGCCTAACAGACTTTCCACGGAATCTCAAGTAAGTGCCTCTGTATAGTTTAACTAACCCTTGCTGACGTATAGTACCTAGGTAACATTGATTGATTAAAAATTCTTTATTGCACAAAATTAACGTATCTGTACACAGGCGAACGTAATGCTAGCAAGCAATCTCTTCCAGTTAACCTTTGACTTTCATGAAATTAATTTGTCAGTACTTTTAAGTTCTTGTAAAACTTTGTACAGTAGAGCGTCGATAATACGAACTAATTGGGGGGACTTGGGTCCAAACCGGTATTTTCGGATAATCGAACTACCTATACGTATATTGATTCAGCCACCCTGTTTGGGGTACGTACCAAACAGTAAGAAAAGCTGGGGTAAAATGGCTAAGGGATGCTAGCTGGGTTGGAGACTCTAAAGAGAGATAAATAATCGAGCTCGTCGAGTGCTGGATTTACACTGATTTATTGCTTTCATCACAAATTCGAATAATTATTGTAACTAGGGCAATGCATGCTATGCTAAAAGTAAAAATATTATTTACACAAGTTTCAGCTGATTGTACATGTGTGCGTTAGCTCGTACACACCCATCTTTACGTACAGGTAAATGAAAACCATGATTACATTTATATTTGACAAGTAGAAATTGAATAAAAAAGTGCAGACAATCTTGTAGTAAAACATGTAGGTATATTAAACTAGCTACAATTAACGCTCAAAAAAATCTTCTATCTTCGTCTGCCGAAGCAAGCCTACCCACTTACGAACGGCTAGGTCACGTACTTTTTAAGGACAGATATTTGATACTGGTCACTTTCAGCCTGTGTTTCAAACCAACGCAAGGCAATACCTAAGCAAGTAAACGCTTTAGAAGCACCAATTATGTTGTTATCCTCATTATCTGAACTTGTGGCTGATGAGGTGTTAGCGGTGGCGTCAGCCTTATAAGTCATGAGGTCTAAAATTTCGCTATCCTGCTTAATTTGGTACCCGGGATCTTATTGTTGGTTGTTGGTTACATACGAGTACAATGAACAAGTCGCGACAAGTGCGCGAGCACTGTAGCATGGCAGCGCTCGTTCGGTTGAGCGACGTTCGGATAATGGACGCTCCACTGTATTATTTTTACTTATATTACCCGTGCGCGATAAGTTGGGACCTGAGCGCGGTGACGTCATATTGGCGTATTTGTACCGCCCGCAAAAAAGCGAACATAACAAGCAGCCGCCCGCGGCTTCGTCTTTGTTTTTTTGAACCTAATTTATTATGTTACTCAGGGAGGACGCTGCTTTTTATCTAATCTTTTTTACACTATTTGAATAAAATAAAAATACAATGTTTAAGTTTATACATTTATTTTATCTATTATTTATATTTTGGTTATATTTTGGCTTTCGTTTTTTGCCCGGTGTTGACAATTTCACTTCACTTACTACCGTAGAACTTGCAGAAGTACCTGGTGTCGGTGAAGTATTTTGTAAGCGCTTGGCTTCGTTTTTTATTCTCATCAACGTGGTTTTCGATACTCCCGTTGCCATGCATGTTCGTTTTACTGCCTGGTCAACAAGTAAACAAAACTGTTTGTTCCGT
This sequence comes from Philereme vetulata, assembly GCA_918857605.2. Classification (NCBI taxonomy): domain Eukaryota; kingdom Metazoa; phylum Arthropoda; class Insecta; order Lepidoptera; family Geometridae; genus Philereme; species Philereme vetulata. The sequence goes on along the minus strand of OU975463.1, from coordinate 982,682 downwards.
TTTTCGTTTTCAAAAAACTCGAACACATTTAGCACGAGGTTTCTTTCTCCGCTATGCAAAGGTTTACCCTTCATAATGATAACAAAAACACTTAACAAGAACTATAACAACAAAACAATGACACAAACTATAACAACAAAAACTACAACAACAAAACAATAACACAAACGAAAACTAAAAGAATTCCAGAGCGCGTCGTTACGTGACGTAGGCCAGTACGAGACTAAAAACCCTAGTAAAAAATAGTGATGCGAACGGTACAATACAGGCGCCATCGGGGAAGTGCAGGGGAAGCGGTCGGGAGTCGCATTCCTAGCAAGTCCCAAGTTATCGCGCACGAGTAATAGATACTAACAGATATCCGGTTTTACGGCCAGATTAGTTGAAGATAGATGCTTCTTTGTTGTGTTCTCCCGATCTCTGTTTAGACATCATTTATTATTTTCTTATCCTGCATGGAGATGGAATTAATAAATAAATATGGCTGGACATTTCACACAGCGTTATCTAGCCCCAAACTAAGCAGAGCTTGTACTATGGGTACCAGATAACTGATAGAATACTTATATGTTACTTTTTTTTTTGTAAATACATACTTATAATATATAGAGAAACAACCAGACACGGAACAAATATCTGTAGATCATATAAACATTTGTTCCGCTGCGGGAATCGAACCCGCTACCTCATGCGTCTCAGCCGGCTATTCGCCCACTGTACCACCGAGGTTGTCATGTAACAAGGTTATGGCCTACCAGATGTTAAGTGGTAACCATCGCCTATAACAGAGAATTGCCTCGTAGGTCACAAAAGAAATTAGTGAATGTGCCCTACGATGCACTGCCTTGCGTCCATCAACTTGAGTCATAAAGGTGTAGTCTCGTGCTTGTAATTTCACCGGCAACCATACCCTTCAAACAGAAACACAGCAATGCTGGTTGGCGGCAGAAATAGGTATGGTGGTAGTACTTCCCCGGGCGAGCCCTTTCATAAGGAACTCTACTACCCTCAAAAAGTAGTATAACAAGAGTAAACTACCGTCCGCGGCTTCGCGCGCGGTTTTTCAACTAAACGTAGCCTATGTTTCTATCCATTATATTGCTGAACAAGTTCATGCGGTGTATCAATGATACTAAAAATATCCCAAAACACCCGAGAAACACATTGCCATGAGTATTACAAGAGAGCAGAGAAGCCTTATTATCCCAACCGCAAAAAAGAAAAGTTTTATAAGTATCTGAGTACCCACCCAGACAAACCTAGCACGGTTTTTAGGGTATAATTTTAAGGTTATATGTACTTACGTTGTCTATACTAATATTATAAAGAGGAAAGATTTGTATGTTTGTAACGAATATACTCAAAACCTGCTGGTCCGATTTCAAAAATTCTTTCATCATTAGAATGCTACATTATCCCTGAGTAACATAGGCTACTTTTTACCCAACTGCGCAGAAGGAGGGTCATGTTTTTTGTTGAAAAACTACGCGTGTGGATTGGTCAGCTAGTAGTACATAAAATAAAAACCTAAAAAAGTTTTACGCCTGTCTGTCTGTTTGTGGCATCGTAGTTCCCAAACGGATGGACCGATTCAAACGCGGTTTTTTTAATAAACAGCTAGTTAATCTGGAGTGGTTCGTATGTCAGTTGCAAAAAGACGATGCCGCTGTTTTAAAAATTTTGTAAAAATAAACCGTTTAAATATTTTTTCTTGGTGTACTAAATAAAAGATAGAAGAACATTATAAATTATTTATTTTTATTTGTATCGATTGTCATAATTGCATCTGCAATTTTATTTGCAGCCTGCGCGAATAGCAGCGACGCCTCAGCCTGCATTTTGGCTGCTTCTGCCTGCATTTTGGCTGCCTCTGCCATCATCTGCAATGAAAAAAAGAGATTTTTTTATTGGACTTTCTTTGTTAGCTCCAAAGGAGAACGGGCATCCTGGTCTACAGTCCAATAAAAATGAGCAGCACATTTTCGAATTGGCATACAATAGTACATCAAAATATACTATTGGAACTTTCCCCAAAAGTCTGTCCGTTTTGAGTTACAGCCATGCAAACACCAGCATTTTTTTGTTTTAAAGAACATAAAATAACGGTTTCACGATTACTATATCCATACATAAAGGCTCCTATACAATGCAGTAGCAAGAGCGAGAAGGGAGAAGAGCGATGTAAGGGCCGTGGGGAGAGGGATGCGTACGCGGGGGAGGGGAACGGTTGTGTACGCGCCGCGCCGGACGGCTACAATAATCAGTCGCATCGCATCAAGTGAGTGGCTACGTCACGTCTTGTTACGATAGTGCTGTGTTTGAACTTCTTTCTCTGTTTTTACTGACCCTGGCTTGCTTTTGGACCCTGTTTCTTTCCCTAATGTGTTAACTTTGGCTCGACTTATTGACTTTTGAACTGCCTACCGATAATGGAAGTTTTTCGAAACTGTGTGATGTGTCGTCGAGGACTTTACCGCGGACGGTACCAGCAGCATATCTTGGCTGATAACCTGCAAAGGGAACGACCAGAATTCGCCGCGTTTATACAACAACATGCTGTGTTGGAGGTTAGTTACCTTTTATTTTTATTATATTGAGTAGTTAGGCATAGGATTTATTTATTTTAAGTATTAATTGTTATTATTTTCAGGTGGTGTTCGACAGTACTCGAAGCTTGTGTCACCGATGTTGGCAGAGGACTGAGCGTGATCATAGACCTGCACAGCAAGCGGCGCGAGCGCCTGGTACATTGCACTCTCAAGAATACACGAGGGCACCGAACACTTCGGTGCATTGTATTTACAACAACTGTGCTAATATTACCCGTAATCATATACCAAACGCGATAAGAATTAATGTATTTTGTGAGAGCAAGCTTTTTATTCCTGATAGCGCTAGGGTGTGTACAGAACACTTACAAAATAATGAATGGAGCAACCTGCCGCAAATGTGTAATGTGACACATGATTTTAATGACGCTCAGTTTACATCGCTCTGTGACTTGATGAGAATGGCTGCTAACAACCAGCCCAGAATCGACTTCGAAAACAGAGGCACCTTGTCTAATGAAGAGATGCACTTATGGACTGGGCGCACTTACGATCAGTTCGAAGCTATATTAGAACAAACTCCGTCACTAAGTGAACGTTGTAACCAGCCTAGAACTGCATTAGGCATCTATTTAACAAAACTTAGAACTGGAGACTCTGATGAGAGACTGGCAACGTTATTTCATATGTCTCGTCGAAAACTAGAACGTTTTTTGCCTATAGTTCGAGAATGTCTGAGCAACGATTACGTTGTGCTGCATCTAGGTGTGGACCACATTACCAGAAATGATATCCTTCAAAGAAACTTAACAATTCCAAGGGCTTTATTTGGAAACGATGAAAACATCAAAGCCATAATTATATGTGACGGTACATATATATATATTAACAAAAGCTCCAACTTTTTGTTTCAACGGCTGTCATACAGCTTACACAAATATCAAAACTTGTTGAAGCCGTTTTTAATGGTATTCACGGACGGCTATATATTAGATGTCAAAGGGCCATTTGCCGCTACCAGAACCGATGCCCAGATCATGAGTGAAATAATGAATAACGAAGATGAGCCGCTGCATTGGTTACCTACTCGAACGTAATGATGCGTTTATCCTAGACAGAGGATTTAGAGATAGTTTGCAGGATATAGAAGCTTGTGGCTACGAACATCATGTGCCACCAACTAAAGACAGAAGAGAAAATCAACTCACTACAGAACAAGCTAATCAGTCTCGTTTGGTCACCATGTGCCGATGGGTGGTGGAAGTAGTAAATGGGAGATTTAAGCGAGATTTTAAACTTTTGCGTCAAAACTATTTTAATAAAACGTTGCCAAAAATGTTTGTTGACTTCAAAATAGCTGCAGCCATTCTAAACCACTTCCACGCCCCCATCGAAGATAGTTCACACGCAGCAGCCTTTTTGAATTCAATAAGAGCTAAAATACACATACCAAACACATTGCACAATTATGTGGAAGCAAAGAGATTGAATTATAGGAGAGCAGACTTCATGCGAATCGAAGCAAATGAAATAGAAAACTTCCCAAGGCTTAGTGAAGAACAAGTCATACATTTTGCCTTGGGAACTTACCAGTTAAAGCTCGCTCGATCATATTGTAGCGAGCACTTACAAAATGGTCTTTATATAATCGAGACGTATAGAGATAACGCTCTAGAATACTTGGCACAATATGATATCAACGAAGAGGCTTGGCTATTACGTGGACGTATACAGTCTCGACATGTCCGAGCCAGGAAATATTTTTGTTATATATTAATCAATAATATTAATAACAATATTACACAATATTATTGTACCTGCTTGACAGGGCGACGTACTATAGGTACTTGTGCCCATGTACTGTTAATTATATGGTACGTAGGTTATGCCCGTCATGAAGGGTTCAATGAACCTGCATTGTTCCTTAACAGTACTCTCATCGATGATGATGATGATGATAATGTTTAATAACATATTGTTTTGATTTTTTAAGATGTTGTTTTTATTTGTATTACTACTTACCTAACTTAAATAAAATCATTACATTACACAAAATGTTTTTTTAATTACCACGATATTCAATGTTTGGCACTAAATATTATCAGATTCAATTTTTAGTAGAACTCAGATCGGACAATACTTAGAGAAATGCGACTTTCTACATATGAAAATACATAGAATTACCTTTATATTGACATATGACTCATTTTTATTGCAAGGTAGACCAGCTTCCATACACTTATGCCCGTTCTCCTTTAGTTATCTATACTAATATTATAAATTCAAAACTAACTCTGTCTCTGCCTGTATGTTACGTTTTCACGACTAGACTACTTCTTTGACGACTTGACAGATTTCGATTAAATTTAATACAGATAGATTTTTTGAATTTTATCTTTTTTGGAAAACAAACAATACTCTAATACAGTAACATACCAGCTTAAAATATTACATAAACCTACAAAGTCTTCCATTAAATACATAAATGTATGAATCAGTGGGTGCCTGAAGACGGGCGACGGCGCCGAGGAAGGCCTAGTAGACGCTGGCGTGACGATCTCGGTGCCTTCGAGACAGATTGGTGGGATTTGGCACGCGAGCGAAAGTCCTGGAAGACAGTGGGGGAGACCTTTGCCTAGCAGTGGGATGACATAGGTTAAAAAAAATGAATTATGACCGGGATTGGGGCATTATTAACAAACAACGCGTGGGAAGCTGTGGACGGCTGCTAGTTACTTAAAATTTAAAAAAAAATATCGAGGATGGAAGCCTCTTACCCTCATAGATTGTGCATTTGTCTCGGCAACGGCGAGATTGTCAGCTCTAGTAGAGTTGTGCTGTCCACCAATACTGTGTCGAGGATTTAAATCTGAAAAAAAAATCATTACACAACCCAATACCAATGTATATAATCTTTCGGCAAGACCCCTAAGTATATCGTAGTGGATGGATGACTAATGAAGTTAACATTAACCTTGCTACCACAAAAATAGTTAAATAAAATATATAAATTCTTCTATATTGCAGACACAATGATTCATATTTTAAAATCAACACTCAACTAAAATTAAAAAAAAAAATTACACAATTATTAAAATACAATAAAAAATATTAAATAATAAATTCTTCTTCTTATTCTTTTGTGTCAATGGCTGTTTGACTTCTAAATTTGATTAGCCCAATAGAGAGCTACTTCCACACCCCTCTGTTGCCTGGTACAAGTCATTCCGAGTGCAGGAGGTTAGGCATAGAGGACATGAGAGCATCATTTTATTAATAATTAATAAAAAAAAATATTATACATTAAAAGTTACATTCAGTCTTACTTAGGCTAGGTGGCTATTTGCCACCCAACGTCGCTGCCGTCAGCATCAAACACAAGACGTTATTGTAAGCCACTCGTATACCGCTGTGCGACTTCTTAGTATAATCTGTCCAGAGTTGACATGTGTAGAACGACTGGCAGAAGTTAAACAACTGTTTAAAGTTTTATTTTTGTAAAGGAATAACCGTCTGAGACGCCTGAGACGATTACGGGTTCTATTCTATTCCCGCCGCGGAACAACATCTCAGATCAATATTATAAATCCGGGTTTTATCACGCACCGTTTTATCGGTGCGAGGCGAGACGTTTTTCGGAGCGGATCGCACTCACCCTGGTGAAGGTTCACGAATTGAACCGAAACATTGTCGGTCGAAACACCGATAAAACGGTACGTGTTAAATCCCGAATTTATAATAATGATTAAAATCACACAAAAGTGTTCTAAGTAAAACATCTCAGATATTTATGCCAGGTCTGGTTGTTTCACTATGACACAAGTGTGCATTTACAAAAAAAGGAAATAAGTATTTTATCAGTTATCTGGGCCCGTAGCCAAATTACATTCGCTTCGAATCGATTCGAAAATCCTTAATTATTAGTAAACAAAAAACTGGGTTGCCTGGTGCGGGAAGCATTAGTGCACCTTTCACGTGCTAGCCGATTGGGGTATTCCTATAACCAATTTATCAATTTGTTTTATATATGTTCTGACTTTATTTATATTATTACTTAATATAATATTTTGCCATTTTAGCAAGAAAATAGGAAAAAAAAACATTAATTTGTGACGGTACAAAACATACACAGCACACAAGTAAGATACACACAATAGAACAAATTCATACACACAAAAACAGCAATACCCAACAAATGTGTGTCTCACAATTACCTATATTTATATATATATATATATATAAATGACCGACGACGTCACAAAAAGGCGTCCAACTCAGCATTTGTTGTGCTTTTGGCACAACGCTGATCTTCCGTTGGAACTATTTAAAAATAGAATGCTTCTACTATATATGATTATATTTTGACACCAACATGACATATCTACCATAACACATAGTATTCTCACTTGACAACACAATACTCTCAAGGTCTAGTAACTAAATGGAGCGGTATCGACAGAATATCAACGCTTACCATTACGGCGGGCATAACGCTGAGTCGAGTCCCATTTACTGCTGTAGCACACAGTATCTACCAATTTCTCCCTTATTTTTGTTTATTATTTAGGTTTATACTGTTAGTTGTTTAATTTTTTGTATTTCTTCTCTCTTAAAATGTAAATGTATTGTATATTGTATGCTTATGTATAGTGTGACCATTAGTGCTGTGCACTCCCTGAGGTATGTGCGGCGAGGTGGGAGGCAAAGAAAAAACTGCATGAGTTCACATGAGATCAATACATGTCGGACATATCTTACGATATCAGTTTGCATTTCTAAGGCAAGACTTGTGGCGGGACGATGGTCGGAGGCTATCTATCTGTAATATATTATACTTACTTAGTTTATTAAAATGTAACTTAAATATACTCATATTTTATTAAAAATATGCAGGTGATATATAAGAACTAAACTTATAATTCAAAGGACTTGTTTTATTGAACATTTTTTATATTTACAAACAATTATATATTCTAACGAAAGTTATTCTGACATAGATTCTGTTTCAACTTCATCTTCCATTTCATATCACGAGATAACGCGCGACCCATCTTTGAATATTTATCCCGTGTGCGTCTGACATAGACCGTCCGGTACAAAAGCTACCTACCGCCGTGAGCGTTGACGGCAGACTGATAGATCGGAGGAGCGGCCGACACATCCCCCCCGTCTCGCCGCGCGCATACCTCAGGGAGTGCACAGCACTAATGGTCACACTATAGTGAATAAATGATTGTCATGTCTATTCGATTTCTACATAGGTTGGTTGTCGATATATCACGTGATATTTCCATAGCATGTGTCAAATCCCAGACATTTTCGACTAGCGTCATCGCTAATCGAATGTAACTTGACTAAACCCTCTGGCTCCCATAGCACAGTACAAGCTCTGCTTAGTTTGGGGCTAGATGACGTTGTGTTAAATGTCCAGCATTATTTATTTATTTTGAGTTGTGATTTAACAAGTCTGTATAATTAAAATTGAATAAATGAATTACATATTAACTTACTCCTATTTCTCCTACTCCGCACCTGATGTCCAGAAGTAGGTTCCTCAGTGTCACTACCATCACTGGCAACTGAAATTAAAATACATAAATTCATATGCATCTAGTATAGATGGCTACACATCAAGCTACACAATTCCAATATAATTTGACCTCTTATTGTCCGGAATGCCTACACAATGCGAGGTCAGCTTATACTGGAAATATGTATATTACTGTATATTACTGAGCCTTGTGTTGTACACTCGGCGTATGTGTAATAAGAACAAACAACTAAGGTGTAATAATAGGAATGCCTACACAATGCGAGGAGGTCAGCTTATACTGGAAATGTATAGCTTGATGTGTAGCCGTGTGTACATAAACCTTTGTGTAAGACCTTGTCAAGAAGAGCCGAATTCGCCGCGAATCGATACGCTCGAATTCATACGCGCGTTGGCGAGATACTTTGCGCCAATACACTGCGTCCACGAGCATCGCACGAATTTAAAATACGCGCGTAAATCGCGTGCACTTCGCCAGGCTCTCGATTCGCGCGTTATACGCGCGTGTTGCGCGCGTGTTGAGATACTAGAGACGCCTTGTTGCGTCCAGATTACACGCGAACTTCAGAGCGAGAGCACGTATCAAGAGAAATGGATGGAGCGCCAACATTTTGATACTGAATTGTTTATTCGTCCCCAAATGCTCGAGCATTGGTACGCTCCTTCTGGACGCAATGGTCGCGCGTAATACAGGCGAAAGAATCTCGGCGAATTCGCCCTTTCTGGAAAAGCTCTTATACATGCGCAACCACGGAATACAAGAGCTTTGGCAGAGCAAATCTGCCTTTTTTTTATATATACATACATATATTATAGGCTTGCGTTTGACTACGATCTCGCCTGATGGTAAGCGATGATGCAGTCTACGATGGTACACGCTTGCCTAGAAGAAACCTATTCACTCGCGACTTAAAGATACCCAGGTTGTAGCTATCTGGAAACACAGACTCTGGCAAGTCGTTCCACTCTTTGGCGGTACGCATAATAAAGGTCGAAGAGAACCGTTTTGTGCGAATGGGAGGTATTTCTACCATATAGCGGTGGCGCACCGCAGAGCGTCTGGTTGTCCGTTGATAGAAAGGAGATGGTGGGATCAGGTTGAAAAGTTCCGCCGCACACCCCGAAATGTACTCGATAAAAAACCGAGAGGCTAGCAACCTTTCGTCGATGCTCCAGGCTGAGGAGCCTTGCATCAACTAGCTCATCGTTGCCTATGAGCTTCTTAGCTCTTCCCTCAATTGATTCCAGAGCTTCAAGTTGGTACTTCGCTGATCCAAATTTCATTACGATCCGTTCAGCCGTTTAGATAAGAAAAGGTAAAAAACAAACTAACAAACAATTACTTTCGCAGTTACTATGTATGTATTATACATAAAACCTTCCTCTTGAATCACTCTTATCTATTGCTGGAAACTACATTAAAATCCGTTGAGTAGTTTAAAAGATCGAAAACGAACAGACAGCGGAAGCGACTTCATTTTATACCTACTATGTAAAGAAGAAGAACAAACTACCAGGTGTATCCTACTAATATTATAAATGCGAAAGTTTGTATGTATGTATGGATGTTTGTTACTCTTTCACGCCGGAACGGCTGTACCGATTGCGATGAAATTTGATATGTACGTAGATCTTAACCTAGATTAACACATAGGCTACTTTTTATTAGCAAACCACGCCTGCGAAACCGCTGGCAACAGCTAGTTAAGAATAAAGCGTAAACTTACTTATTTGTGTCTGTAAGACGGGCACTTCACATGGCGATGCACTGCTGCCACTGCCTGCTGCTATAATCAGTTACATTACACTTAGACATGGACAAATATTATTTACTACGCACACGTGTTATGTCAATATTAAATAGCCTATGTTTTAATTCCGGCTATAGTCTATCTATATACCAAATTTCATCGAAATCGGTTCAGCCTTTACGACGTGATTGAGTAACAAACGTCCTACGTTGGACGTCCTACGGCTGATATGATGATGATGAGTAACAAACATCCAAACTTTCGCATATTAGTGTGAAGTGAGATTCACCTCATATCACACTTGTTACATTTACAAAAGAGTAACAAGTAACGTAACAAAAATATTAACGACTTCACAAAACATAAAATATAAAAAAATCAGCAGATTTTGTTTGATTTTCTCATGGCTCATCAGATATTGATTAAATTTATAAGGGACCAACCCCTGAGGTACCCCCTTTCTATCTAAAAATCATTGAAATCTGACATCGTGTATTCTCTTTTGTTTGTTTAATTTTTAATGGTGTGCAATAAAGAAATTATCTATCTATCTATCGTGGTTGGTATCTAAAGAATTATCTTCTACTTCCTGCCCTTTTTCCACATTACGTGGGGTCGGCACATGTATTTTTCTTCCATATCTCTCTATCAGCCGTCATCTACGTTGTCACTTCTTTCTTACCCATATCATTCTTCACACAGTACATCAACCTCTTCTTCGGCCTTCCCCTACTTCTACATCCATCCACATTCATATCTAATACTCTTTTAGGCACGTGACCTAAATAATTATCTGAACATACAAAAAATACAATATAAAAAAAAACTAAACTGCTAACCTCCTCCTTTTTTAGAAGTCTGTTAAAATCCCAAACATTTGTAATGATTCAGCGTGATCAAAGTCAAAATCTTTTATTCATAAAAATCACAAGGATCACTTTGAAACGTCAATTTTACTGCCTGTTCCTTCGCGACCAAGCCAGGAAAGAAAGGCAAGAAAACAAGGCTGGTTGTTTTTTTTAATGATCCTTGTAAAATACATAACAATACAGGTAATAAATTACGTCTAAATTGTAACATTTTGAACGAGTTGGAGCAATTTCAATCCCAAGCTTCTCAATCATCTAAATAATCCGATATTTTATAGTAGGCTTTTTTTATAAAGATTTTGTTTAATTGCGTTTATAAATTTGTTAATTGTCAATTTTTGTACATCAGTTGGGAGTTTGTTATAAAAGCGAACACCTTGTCCTTTAAACGACTACTACTTTACTAATGGAGTCTACAAGGGGCAACAGCGAGTTTATCTTTTTTGATCAGTGATGAATAGTGATCGGCGTAAGTAGTGCTATTCACGGGAATTAGTGACCGTTAGCTTAACATGGATATGCCTTCTAAATCCTGGGAAATATATTTTTACTTTATAAAGTCATTGTAGTTTTACACATGACGACACATCAAACCACCCGTTTCGAGTATAATCAGATCCCGCCTATGGACCAGTAAGTATTATGGCAAACAGCACTGTGCGGGACTAGTCTTAACCAGAAATGAGTAGTCTGATATGTCGTCATGCGTACTCATGGTATCTTAAACAGTTTAATTTCATTTACATCGACATTCAGAAAATATTCCCGGGAATCGGGGAATAAATCCCGGGGCATATCAATATTAACTTATCATTCAGGTTCATTGACCCAGAATAGCACTACTATGCCGATCCCTAGTGATGAATGACAATACATGATACTCACTTTGAGGTACTTTTAAATATTTAATAAACACACCGGTCCCCAAGTCGCATGGCATCTGTAAACATAATTAGAAGCTTATTAACCTGCAAGTTTTTAGTTTTAATATACCTACTATACTAGTGGTACGCCCCAAACTGAGATCTCGCAAGTCTCCCAAAACAAAAAAAAAATTATTAGGGCGACTTACGCAACGGTGCCTAAACGTATTTAGTGGCTATATATGAGCTGTCAAATCATACAAATACGTAAAATTTAAACATGTTTAGTCGCTTAATACTTTTAGGGATGTTTGTTCAAACCGGCCTTAATCTTTGACTAATAAAATAATGCCACGAAATTCATAACCAAATTACTTGAAATACAGTTTCATTCAAATTACAGGTAACGGGAGTTCATGTTAATTGGTAATTTTTTGGGGGTAGAAATTGCAGTTATTTTGGAATTCAGAATTTTCCCTATATTTGTATCACTAAAGCTACACGCATACCAAATTTCGGCACTGTGGGGCCACTGGTATACCCTGTGAATTTTGACAAAGTTCAATTTTTATTATGGCTAATAACTAAAAACTACAAGGTTTAAACTAAAAATGGGGTCATATGTACTTACAAATACCTTTTATTAGACGTGCTGTTTGACCGGATAGTCCCATTTTGTTTTTTTTATTCCTCTTAAACCCCAATATCTCAAACCCCCCCCCCCCCCCCCCCCCCCCCACTAGCTCTTTAGTCACACCAAAATTGATCCATCACTACCTACCTATATACTAAATTGCAAGATGATCGGATAAACGCTTCGAAAGTTATCCTCGAACAAACAAACATACATACATGCAACGCCGATTTGCCCAAGTTGATTTGGAGATCTCGCTTCGTTTGATTAAATATATATAATTGCTTCCAAACCCGGAACAAATAGCTGTAGATCATGTAAACATTTGTCCCACAGCGGGTATCGAACCCGCTACCTCCTGCGTCTGAACCAGTTATTCGCCCTCTGCGCCACAGAGGTCGTCCGTGTTAGAAGACTTGCAAAAAACACAGAAACAAAGATAATAGGAAATTTTATGACTTCGCGTTGTCCCCATAAACGAGAAAGGGGGCAATGGGGACAACGGGAAGGTGATTTTATGACTTCCCGTTGTCCCTATAATGGGGACAACAGTAATACATCCTACACCAGTACTTAACCCCACAGTGCTGAAATTTGGTATTCGTGTAGCTTTATAGAGGGTTCCTATATCCGTCGGTAACCAGCTACGACTCGTTTCTCTTTATATATGATATAGGAACCCGCCTTTAGTGACACCAACATAGGGAAAAGTCGGAAATCTAGAATAACTGCAACTTGTACCCCAACAAATTATAATCAACTAACATAAACGTAAGTATTTTTTTATATGCGTTATAGGCTTGCGTTTGACCACGATCTCGCCTGAAGGTAAGCGATGATGCAGTCTACAATGGTACACGCTTACCTAGAAGAAACCTATTTACTCGCGACTTGAAGAGCCCCTAGGTTGTAGTTATCAGGAAACATAGACTCAGGCAAGGCGTTCCACTCCTTGGCGGTGCGCATAATAAAGGTCGCATAATAAATTTTAATGAAACTGTAGGTCAAGTAAGTTAGTTGTGCATTTCGTGGCACAATTTTGGTTTGATAGTCGGAGATTACCTATAATATTTTTTTGTTTTTAAAGGAAACTCGCGAGATCTCAGTTTTCAGGGCAAACCACTAGTTAGAGCCCCTATGCACACGGCATATTATAAACACGCTTACGCGCTGCAAACGCGATTCCTAACTTTTTACCCATGATTTTGTGTGAATCTACGGCGCCGTACGCGTTCGTGAAACGCGCGTCGGCTGCGCGTTTAAAATACGTCATGTGCATATACCCTTATAATTAGAACTCACATCTTCCTCCGGGTTAGAGTCAGGGCAGTTGATACCAGCTGTGAAGTCGCCACTTATTATAGAAACAATTCGTTTTTCCACCCCCGAGAGAGCGGGAGTCGCAAAAGCTCTATTTCCAGATTCTGCTTTTTCTTTTTTTAATTTTAAGGCCTTTATACTTGCCCGACTCTTTAAATCTCGCCAAACCTGCAATTTACAAGTTGATTAATTTGCTATTTTCACTGAAACTGGATATATACCAAGATTTGCGAGTTTTACTGCGTCGAAATATCGGTGTACTCAAAAACTCACAAATCATGGTAAATATCCCATTTTTTTTTAAATAGTGTCCATAACCATAACAGAGTGTTGCCTATACAACATATATTAATGTGGATGAATATAGAAGTAGAGAAAGGCCGAAGAAGAGATGGATGGGCTGTGTGAAGAATGATATGTGTAAGAAAGAAATGATGACTGCTGATAGAGAGGTATGGAAAAAGCGAGTGTGCTTTAGACCACACGACTGAAGTAAATCGTCTGTTGCTGCTGCCTGCCATCTGTTGTGGAATAGCTGAACTTTTTCGTAAATCGAAGCTGGTATATTCAAAATACGAAACGTTGTCAATACTTTTTTTTTATCTATAGCAAAATGAATTCTATTATACAGCATGAAGGAGTGTTTTGTTTTTGCAGTTTGGTTAATTTAGACTAATTTGGGATAGGAGATATGCGACAAATCAACTGGCTATGAGAGAAGGAGAAAAAAAATTTGTGCTCGCACCGTCTCTTGCCCCTACGGTAATATACGAAACGTAACTTTCTCTCTTTCTATCTTCACTAACTTATTATATCTCCCTCTCAACTTCCCTTCGCACTTTTCGTAACGCATTCACCAATTTACTCCAGTTAAGCGTGCGTAACGAAGTTTTACTTCAAAAAAATACATGTTGTGCCGACCCCAAGTAATGTGGAACAAGAGAAGGAAGAAGAAAAACCATAAAAGTTTCAAGTGATAAAAAAGCGATTAAAAAAAAAATAAGCGGAACCGGAAAACGTAACCAACACAGACAGACAGAGGGACAAAGTTAATTTTTAATATTTGTAGTCGAAACTCATTCATTGAAATCACAAGGATTACTTTGAAACGTCAATTTTACCGACTGCTCCACCGTGACCAAGCCAGGAAAGAACCAGACAAGAAACAAGGCTGGTTATTCTTTTTATTGATTCTTTACGAAATATAACAATAGGAATAATACAAAGAAATAAATAAATAATGCAGGACATTTCACACAGCACCATCTGCACATAGTACTATCATAATAGGGAACCAGATTACCTATAGAATACCTAAATACGTTTTTTGTAAACACATACTTATAATATCTAAATAAACAACCAGACCCGGAACAAATGTAGATCATGCAAACATTTGTTCCGCGGCGGGAATCAAACCAGCAACATCCTGCATCTCAGCCGGCTATTCACCCACCACACGGACTTCAACAGCAGGCTTATAAGTAGGTAGATTCCATCCAAAGGTAGAGATCGCTATTAGCGATAAGACCGACAATTGTATCACATAGTTTTACGGTGTTCTTTTCAATTGTATTGTTTTATGGTGATTACCTAATCTAATCTAGGTAGAAAATAATTTGACAGAAACTTTACCGTTATCCACTGATCCGGCGATTTAACTGCGCCATTTATAGTGCTGTTTAGACTCGAAGCAACCTCCTTCCACATTTTCTTCAATATTTTTTTTCCATGAGGGCCGGTAAATCGCCTTGTGGCCATAAAGGGTCTTGCTTCGATAGCAGTTACGAGTGCCTCAATTTGACTATTAGTCGCACGCGCAGCACGCTTACGTCTAAAACATTCAAAAAACTAAAAATTATTGCGATGTATGTAACAACTAGCTGTTGCCCGCGACTTCGTACTTCGACTTCTGTGTGGTCTTACTAATTACAATATAGAGTTATCCTATCTTAAAACAAGTTACTTTTTAAAATATATATGTACCTAACTGATTTCAGAAAACAGACAATTGAGAAAATTAGCTCAAATTTTTTTTTTTATCTAAAATGAAAAGCGGTTACTGAAACGTCCACTACATTTTAAAGAGCTTTCCAACAATACGACAAACACTGGGGAGCAAGAAAACATTTTTTTCATTCCCCCTGGGACCACCTTGGAGCTGGTACGTACCCAACGGAAAAAGAATCATTCGAATCGGTTCGAACGAAGTTACGCGGGAACACACTACAAAAAAACGACGAACTAAGTACCTCCTCCTATTTTGAAGTCGTACCTATAGAGAGTTAAAATTAGATTTACCTAACTAGGGACTTTTTACTTACGTCGCCGAAACTTGAGAGTCGTCCGGAGATGGCTGCTGCTGGTACCAGTCGGAGTCGCTCATTATAGTAGTTGGGTACAGTTAGGATAGATCTAACTTTTTTGTAAAAAAAAAATCCCGCCGAAGTTAACTTGACTGACAGTGACGGACACTTTACATTTTTTACTGGAGCTGGAAGGGCATGTCCCTTAAGTCCATGTTGTACCTACAACATAAGTTTTTACTTACAAAACATCCTAAACCTATAATCTAACATACCTATTTGTATACTTTTTCCTGCTCCATAGGATCGCTATGATTTTTTTATTGAACAATTGTATTTATTTGGTAGGTTTTTCATTCACTTTGTTTTTAGAATTCTGAGAATATCGATTTTGCCGTTTGTTGTCCGACAGTAGAGACATTTACGATGCATTTAAATATGGGTAAAATTATTAAAAAACAAATTGTTTGCAGCAAAAACTTATTTATATTATTAAGTAATTACTAATTAATTACATATCAGACATTTGTATATTTTTCCAAATATCTTAAATAAAACACCTATTACTTTGGCAAATTAAAATACCTACATGGTTATCTATCGACGATAACGATCCTATTGTAGGTACCTACCTATTGCTTACTTACTGAAGAAACGTTAGGTATGTAATACATACATACATAATGTATGCATACATACTATGTATGCAAGCGATTTTCTTATTATTATCGGTCGCTAGGAACATAGACATCTAATACATGCGTGCGATTGAATCGCTATATTGTAGAATTCTATAGGGTGGCAGTCTCGACGTTGTTAGCGACATTATTGCAAACTAAAACTAGGTACATAACGATTGTGAAATATTACCAAAACAAAGTTGGTTGCCGAAACGATGATGCTGATAAATGAAAGTCTCCACTGCACGAACACTACTGCTCACAAAGAGGTTTCCACTGCCGAGATATCGAGCAAAATCGATACGGGCATATGTTAGCGATTTCGATATAAACCATAGATACCTAATCCGGTGACCACGTAGAAAAATGATATCCACTAAAAATCTTCTTGGTTAGCAGGGAAAATTTGTAGAGATGGCAACTTAGGTAAAAAAAAATATTGCCCAGAAACTACAAATACATGAACACTTTTTAATACTTTTTTGGAAAATTCAGCCAGTTTGATAAATGTTTAGAGGATTTATAGGTTTGCTTCCTTGCAACAATTAATTTAAAAATCAATAAATTGTCAAATCAATCTCTCCAACTTGTATGTGTCAACGTCATCACAGTCGCCCATAAGGGTGTTGCCACTTTAGTCACTTTTTGGCAAGATCTAGCTACTATTGAATCACACTACAATTTGATAAAAGTTGAATATATATTATGTAGGTTAGACGCATTTCTCACACATAAAATTACCTATTTTAACACAACCTGTGTAAATATTTTTGAACGCAACATATCATTACTTGCATATTACGGGATTCCTTCCCCTCGCCTCGCTCGGCCCATAGTTACATTTTTTACACTCGAGTTTGAAAGATTATTAGCGCCAAATGCGCCAATAATGGACACCAATAATACGTTCCTATTTGGGTGGTTTTATTTAAGTATTTAATACTTTCACACAAAAAGGAGGACTTAATGCTAATATCATTATGGTTTTCAGTGGAGGAATTAAAATTCCTGATCTTGATTACATATAGCTAAGAACCACCCCAGTTAAACTACCTACTTAGCTTTTTTGTTATTATGAAAAGAAACAGCGTCTGAATCGGTGCATCCGTTTGGGAACTGAAAATAAAAAAAGCAGAACAATTTATTGTACACCATATAAACAAAATAGAAAACACAAAGCAAATAGTTCAATGGGCGATCTTATCGCGATAGGTATTATGATTAAAGCGTAGATTATAAACTCATCTAGATAAACACGGTCGAAAGTATTACGGGAAAGAAAAGACGCTATTGTTAGGTAGTGGTTATTATGCCTAATAAAGGATTTTTTCTGGGGCAATAAAACAACAAATTGTTAGGAACCATACTTATCTTACCTAATCTTCCTATTCTAATAACTTAACTACGACGTCACAGACAGAAAGGCACACAAACACACAGCAGACAGACTTATGCGTCAAACTTATAACACCCCATTTTTGCGTCGGGGGTTAAATAGAAAGAAGTAATAAAATATGTATGCGGATTTATTATATTAAGTTACTTTCTATGTTCAGCTACTTTAGAAAGTATTTGATTTCCTAAATCTAGCCACTTTCTCGGTACGACTTAGCTAAAGATCTGTTACCGAGAGGGCAACACTGGCCATAAATAAGATAATCTCTAAACTCTAGCCAGTCATTCATTCATTCTTTTCTTCATTCATAATCTTTGTTTGTTTGTAAACAAACAAATAAACATTGCTCGACCGCCTACCGCATTATTTACCTAGTTCGAGGTATGCTATAATTAGTAAACTACGACGACGCGAAGGTCACCTATTTTGGAATACCTACAATTTACCCTTCTATGTTGTATGCTGACTGATGTGATCATTGACATATAAAGTACAAAGTTTAACAGCGAGCAACATGCTCTACAGGTGGACAAATGCAAGTGCTACCCATAAAATTAGTAGCGCCTTACTTGTGTACTAGAAGGTTTTCCAGCCTATAGTCACATTCATAATGTACTCGAAAATATCGACATTGGTGGAATTGTGACACTCCCAAAGAGTAAAGAAATACATAGGGACACAGTAGCCACGATGGTAACCACAAACAAGAACTAAACTGAAGTGAGTCTAGGGCCTAGGAAATATTGAGACTTGCCGGCGAACTGAATCAACTTCCTAATAGATCAGGGGTCATTGATGGGTGGCCTCCAGTACCTATTGAAGTGGCGCTTCATGGTGGAGCACTCAACAATGTTTGCCCATATATGAGCATCACATCATGGCTAGTTTAGTATTGAGTTTCTATCTACTCACAATATTATTCATATGAAAATTCATAGCTGAAGATGAGTCTTCCTCCCCAGACTGTTAGAAATGTGATGTGATATTGGAACTTGTTTGTCAGAGAATATGGATCCTCTTGTTTAGGTTTTAAAAAACTTGTTTATCATTTTTTATTTTTGTTCCAGGGTCAATTCTTCTCTGGAAGTACCCACAGGATCTATCTGCTAGGCAATCCTGTGGTCTGGTGGGTGAACCTCGCGTTCTTGGCTATTTTCTTCATTGTCTACGTCATTAACTGTATTAGAGAGAAGCGGGCTGAGGCTTTCGGGACTCCGATTGAAGGTAAGCAGCATTATTGAACTTTATTTATTTGTTATTTAGAATCACAACTAGCTGACCAATCCGCGGCTTCGCACGCGTGGTTTGCCAATAAAAAGTAGCCTATGTGTTAATCCAGGTGATCTACCTACATACCAAATTTCATCGCAATCAGTTCAGCCGTTCCGGCGTGAAAGAGTAACAAACACCCATACATACAAACTTTCGCGTTTATAATATTAGTAGGATACTTTCAAGTAATCTTATATTAAGACTAGATAATTAACTAGCTCTTGCCCGCGACTTCGTAGACATTACACTACTAAACGTGTAGGTAACCTAGAAATAAAGCTAAACTCACTGTTGCAACTTGACTTGATAGTCCATTTTTATCCCATGGGAACTAATTTATTGGCTAATAGGTAGCCTATGTGGTAATCCAGGTTATAATCTACGTGCATACCAAATTTCATCGAAATCGGTTCAGCCGTTACGACGTGATTGAGTAACAAATAAATTAACAAACATCCACATTTATATAACTTTCACTTTTATAATATTAGTGTTATAACAAGATTCTAAAAGCTCTACTTGCTTGCCATAAACACTGCATTTTGAAATACAATACACTAGACTTATTTTCACAATTTTGTAGTGAATTTATAGTGTAATTGTTATATGTTATATAAATGAATCATTCGTATCCCGGGTGCTCCTGTGCCTAATAAATTGAAATTTATTTATGAGGTCTTTACGATACAGGCCTAGCCTAGTGTCAAGATTATAGGTTTTTTATTATGTAACACATTTCAGCACTAAACTTAAATACCAGTTTTAGCCTATCTATTGTTTGTTCGTTGTATTAGTTATGTCTATTTTTTATTTTACTTCTGCAAATTTTTATTTTTTGTTTCATTAATTGGAATGATTACTTTCATTAGATAACAAACCCCGCTCACTCCTGAATGCAGCTGGCTGGACCTTCACAGGCTGGGCGCTACACTATGTACCCTTCTGGGCGATGGGCAGAGTGCTGTACTTCCACCATTATTTCCCTGCATTGGTCTTCAGCTCTATGTTAACCGGTAACTCTTGAAGACCTTCTGGGTTTTTTCACTTTTAATAAGTAGTTACTGATGTGAGGTATTACCTCACATTGGTCACTGAGCTCACGTAAGATAATGTAGTGAACAAATAGATGGTGATAGTTTCATGTCACTGACATAGCCCAGAGGATGAGCAAGCTGAAGTGGCAGTGGGCACATAGTTAAAAAAACTGATGGCTGTTGATGCAGACAAGTTATTCAGTGGGGACCACGCACTAGAAAACACAGCAAAGAATTATATAGAACAAAATAAAAATTTATTTTCGCAACAACACAGTAAATACACGAAAAAAGATATAGGTACAAAAGATAATGACTTAAAACTAAACAATCTATTGTCATAACTTGCAAAAAGGACTAACTGGTCCCACGCTGGTCTTCCTATAGGACTGAATCGGATTTACGAACACAAACAAACTGTAATATAAAAAAAATAATAAGTAATTGCCTATCACTTGATCAAAAGACAACATAATAAATTGCCAGTGGGTGGAATGGTAGCTGTGGAAATATTTAGGGGAGGGGTGATGTTAGCAGTGAACATCCTATGGCTAACATATGAGGAAAAATACGATGATGATAATGAGTGGTTAAAAAACAAACCATACGAGAATCGAAATTGTCATCGTCAAAATAAAAGCGACTCGTCAGGAAAATAATTAACAGGCCTAAGCCAACAGATAAGTTAAGTAAAACATTGTGTCTAACTAAGGTACCTCATTTAACATATTACGGAAGAAAACTCAGAACTTAGCAATAAGATCTATTTCTATATTTGTCTATATGATCTATAAATAAAGAAATAACAATATAATATGACTATTAAATATTAATAAATATAAAAAAAAAAGATCTTAAAACATATCCTGAATATACCAATGCCAAAGAAAAGTTTGGTATCACCAACCAAATCCAGAATCACTACTTTATTACAATGAATGGTTTTCAAGTCTAATCAAGTTCCAAGTTTTCCATAGATGACGTTGCGCGTACTCTGTAATGACATTTTGTAACAAAAACGTGTTTAAAAATTCAATCTTCATCCTCTTACTTGCTATTCATTCATTCATTTATTTATTTATCAGACGACATAGGTCCAATACATCCACAATCAAATTAAATCAAATAGTCATAATCAAAATTCGTAAATAATAATAATTAAAATACAACCATGGATATATTTTGTTAGTAAAAAGCTTAAATCTAGGGGAGTTAGTACTTAATTACTAATAGCGATTTAGTCCTCTGCGTGAGTTTCCACATCAGAGGACAGTCGAGTTTGTTGGCGATTACGTTCAGGATGGTGTTGCTGCTCTCGCGTACCGTGCGCAGTAGTGAGGCTGTTTTTTTTTACGCCAGATAGCATCAAAGTTAAGTTGTTATGGTAATACTTACTTACTGGCAAAAACAAGTCAAAGCTTTGAAAAAATTAGTTGAAAGATTTAAAAGAATAATGTTTCGATTGCCACATGAAGTTAGCGCCATCTATCCATGTTATAACATTTTTATTCTTTTAAATATTGATCATCAAACTAACGTACATCTTTTCTTTTATCAGGTATCCTCACCGAATACCTACTCCTCAGCATCAGAAGCTTCCTGTCGCCTGAACTGGGCCGCACAGTGTACCACTGCATCATTGGTGTGGTGATTTCCACCACCGTCTACAGTTTCTACCTCTTCTCTCCTCTCGCTTACGGCATGAACGGACCCTTGGCTCATGAGCCCAATTCTACTATGACGGGGCTCAAGTGGCTTGAGTCTTGGGAATTTTAGAAAGGCGGAAAACTTAAAAAAAGTTTGGCCGTAACCTGACGCCCGGCAGATGCAAAATATGAACGAATGAATGAATGAAATACTCTTTATTGCACACCAAACAAAAATACAGTATTAATGGAAATAAACAATAAATAAAGGTACAATGGGCGGTCTTATCGCTAAAAGCGATCTCTTCCATACAACCTTTATAAACCTTTATTTAAATATCGAAATTGTTGATTATTGAAAGAGTTTTTAACTAAAGAAAACCGTAAAATCGTTGGGCGACTCTAGTATTTATTGATTGATACATCATCGCTCTGACGTCATGACATACGAGTCGGTTTCACCTCCCAAGGTGCGCTAAGAGATGTTTCACATCAATAAATTATGTATTAATTCAGAGCCAGGGTATTTGAACTTTTTTTTAGTTCAAATTGAATTAAGTATAATAATTTTAACAATACTCACAGCAAATATTCCGTCCATAATTTATTTTAAGTATTTAAGTATTATTTTAAGTATATTAATGTAATTATTTTAACATGTTTTTGTAATTTTATTTACATATATAAATCATGTGATTATCTAAACATGTTATAATTTTACTATTTAGTTATGAATGTAGAGAATTAACATACCTTATATATAATATTAACATACCTATAGTAGGTAGTCTATGATTAAATCCAGATCATGATCTATCTTTAGATCAAACATTGAAATCTGTCTACCCGTTTAGATTGAAAACGTTCCAAACATAAAGAGCTACTTTTGAAATAATGGGTAAGTACTCCAGAGTACCTATGTAGGTATAAGTAGCGGCACGAAACTTTAGCGCTGAC
This sequence comes from Philereme vetulata, assembly GCA_918857605.2. NCBI lineage: Eukaryota > Metazoa > Arthropoda > Insecta > Lepidoptera > Geometridae > Philereme > Philereme vetulata. Next base: position 959,854 of record OU975463.1, on the reverse strand, counting down.
CGTTATTGCGCAAAAGTAAAAAATAAGGTACCTGAGGGGGGCTAGCGGGATGAAGGGCGGGCGTGCGTAGCGCCGATTTGCTCTCCAGTCGCATTCCGTCCCCCGCACTGATGCGACACCCCGCGCACATTCAGTCTACAGTCGCGTTCATAATTGTATTGTTATTGCTGTTATTTGAATTTGTTTGTTTAATTAAATTTTTTAATTTTTTTTGTGACTTTAAATTGAATATGCCTAGATGAACCTCTGTTTTGATAAGACAGGCAAGGAAAATGGTTTATGACGTGAATTGTTTTTTAAAAAGGGAATCTAATGAATTAATTGATTCTTTGAAACAAATCAAAAGTGAGATTGATGAAGCTACAATTAGGTACTTTACTCAGTCATTCGGACATCAGCACTGTAAATTTGAGCCAGATAAAACAAACTGCCGAAATTATAAAGGCGGGAAAAATTTAATTAAATGGCGATTTAGGGAAAATCCAAAAAAGGACAGCAGAGTCTACAAATACGTCAATTGCAACGGTAAGGAACATCTCCAATTAAGCCAATAGTGGCTATTGGCTATTGTATTGTTTGCGCGACAATAAGTACCCATGTGCATTCCGCGTATCGTTCAGCGCTAGCCTTACATGCCGCGACTTATAGTACGTAGTAATCTAAAGAAATAATATAGGTACTACTGGTTTATCTATGAACATAACCTTGGATTTTCGGATACATCGGGTTTTCCGGATCAAAATGTCAGAGAACATTTCGTCCCCTCAACCTAATACATTTTGTACTAGAAACGGCATTTTGTATTAGGACTATATGGCGGGCTTTTTAGGGGCCGTTCTTTGACGGCCCCTGCCCAATCCGTCGCACAACCAAACATTTGATTTTTTCCTGCATCGACTACACACGATCCGAGGCCATCCGACCTCGAATTTTACCTGGAAGCAACCGGATATGCTCCGGATTCGCAGGCCGTGTCTGGTTCTTTCATCTTGCTAGCCTAAAATAGTGTCGTTGGTTGAAATTTTTGGCTCAAAAATTTTGGTTAATGCACTTTTCTTTTAATTAAATTTGAGTTAACATAATTATAATGTCCTTAATTTTGCTAGAAATAACTATATATTAACTGATAAAATATAATTTAAAACAAAAACTGTTTTTATTTTATTTTCTACTGGGATCCCTTTGAAGTACGAATGAAGTGCCATGCATACACAGTGTAGCCACAGTTCCTACAATTTTAACTGTAGATCTGCAGTTTTTTGGAAATTTTCTCAGTTTTTAGTTTCCGCCTCAAAATCTACAGTTTTTGTAGTAAAACTTCTTTACGCACGCTGGACTTGGAGAGTAAGCTGGTGAATGCGTTACGAAAAGTGCGAAAGGAAGTTGAGAGGGTGTATTGATAAGTTAGTGAAGATAGAAAGAGAGAGAGAGTTACGTTTCGTATATTTTTAAACGTTATTATGCGAGTGCGAGTTGTGTCTGTTCAGAATGAACATAGACTGATCTACCTACAGACGTGTGGACAATTTTATAATTGAATTTTTTTTTAAATTAATATTTTGAAAAAGAAGTTTTATCTTCAGTCGTGTGATCTAAAGGACACTTGTTTTTTATGTAAGATGCTGGCATCATCTATTTTATTTGTTACGTAGTAGTCCGTACACTAAGTCAGCTTCAGTAAAACCTACTACTATCGGACCGGAGGTAATTGTCAATCGACATAATAGATTGTGTTAGTGGTGGACATAAAGACATTCTATTGTTTGCTTTTTTACTTACTTGGGAATCCCCGTGAATGCTTTGACTATCGAGATATATGAACTTACATTCTGTCATTCGTTTGATTGACCTAGTGCTGCATTTTTTGAAGTGCTGGATTAGAATAGCAATACTAGTTTTTAGATAATACTAATTTTACTTGACGCAGAATCTACGTATCTTTGAGACATTTGACATTTAATTTGATTAAAACGTTGATGATTACTTTTTTTTTTGTTAATACAAAATAAGAAAAAAATAAAGATGTAGATTTACTGTTAGATTTACGGTTTCAGAAAAAACAAATCCACCGAAATGACCATTAGAAACGTCAGCTACTTTGTGCTGAAGGCACTGGATGAGTCGCAAAAGTGCGCAAGCATTTTTTGCGATTTATCGAAGGCCTTTGACTGCATAAGGCATGATATTTTAATAGAAAAACTTAAATATTACGGCTTCGATGGCAGAGAACTTAAAATGATCACCACATACCTGCAAAACAGATTGCAAATTGTGTCAGTTAATGGGAAAAAATCGGAGGCAGGGCATGTTGACTTAGGGGTACCACAAGGGTCAATTTTAGGGCCGGTATTTTTTCTGATTTATGTTAACGATTTAGCAAATTGTGTACCCGATTGGGCTTTTATAAATCTATTCGCAGACGATACACATATTGGATTAAAGGAAAGGACATCACAACAGTTAGAGGATAATATAGACAAATCGCTCCAAATACTGACCAGTTGGTTCGAAGCAAATGGAATTATTTTAAATGTTGACAAAAGTATAGTATTAAGGTATCAAACAAGAAACACAAAAAATACGGTCGTAAATACAAAACATGTTTTCCTAGGGTACTCAATGGATCACACTATCAGCCATGTATCACACGTTGAAAAAGTTTGTAAGAAATTAGCAAGTGCAAACTATGCCCTTCTTAAGTTAAAACCTACAGTAGACAAAAAAACATTAATAACAGTTTATTACGCATATTGCTCAAAAACGGGCAATAAGAATTATATGCGGGTTAAAAAGGACAACATCAGTAAGGAAATATTTTGAGCAACATAAAATAATGACTATAATATCCCTGTACATATTTAAAAGTCTCCGAAATTCACCAAAACAAGGATACAGAGTATATTAAGAAAAAAGACACACACAACTATAATTTAAGGAATAAGGAGACACTATATCAACCAACAGTAAGACTAGCTAAAGTGCAAAAGCAGGGAGAATATAATAAAATATTAATGTACACTAAACTGCCAACAAAAATTGTAAATTGCGCGTCGCGGCATAGTTGCCTCCAAAAGAATATTGTGACGTGCAGCGACGCATCGCCCGCGCCGCGCGGTACAGCGACGCTCAATGCGACATAGCAAGCGGCGCGTCGCGTCAGTCTGCGTACTGCGCTCGGTGGAGTGGAGAGTCAAATACAAAGCGGCCAAGTGCGAGTCGGACTCGCCCATGAAGGGTTACGTAGCAGCAAGTAATATAAGAGTTTTTGTAGTTCGTTGTAACTTTTTTTATATTTGAGTTGATTGAATGAAAGGTTAATTGCAGTTTACGTTTTATGACGTATTAAAAAAAACTACTTACTAGATCTCGTTCAAACCAATTTTTGGTGGAATTTTGCATGGTAATGTACACACGGCTACACATCAAGCTATAAGTTTCCAGTATAAGCTGACCTCTCATTCTTCGAAAAGCCTACACAATGCGAGGTCAGCTTATATTGGAAATGTATAGCTTGGTGTGTAGCCGTATGTACATATATATTTTTTTTAGTTTTATCATTCTCTTATTTTAGAAGTTACAAGGGTAGGGGGGGGGGGGGTCACACATTTTACCACTTTGGTAGTGTTTCTCGCGCAAGCTATTCGGTTTAGAAAAAAAATTTTAGAAACATCAATATCATTTTTGAAGACCTATCCATAGATACCAAACCCGTGTGGGTTTGAGGAAAAAAATAATTATGTTTCAGTTCTAAGTATGGGGAACTCCCAAAATATATTGTATTTTTTCTATTTTTGTGTAAAAATCTTAATGCGGTTCACAGAATACATCTACTTACCAAGTTTCAACAGTTCTTCAACAAGTTCTTAGTTTCGGAAAAAAGTGGCTGTGACATACGGACGGACAGACAGACATGACGAATCCATAAAGGTTCCTGTTTTGCCATTTAGCTACGGAACCCTAAAAAGGTGACGTGAAGTGACGTGCAGCGCTGCGCCGCTCTTAAGCCTGTAGTGCGATAGGTGACGTGAATTGACGTGCAGCGCTGCGCTACGCAGCGCCGCTCTAATGACCTTTAACGATTTTAAACTGTTAAATAGGTCTTTGAAATGGTGATCCTTGTGATTTTAATGAATAAAAGGTTTTGACTTTGGTGAAAAAGTGTTGCGTTCATGCTTGTCCAAGCGAATCATATGGTGGTTGCAAGTCATCTTTTCACAGGTAAAGATTAACATTAATCATAAATATGTCGACTAGATTGGCCATGAATTCATGTGATTGTGTGAATAGGTATCTTAAAATTACAGTTTTCCGTAAATTGAAGAAATGCGACAAAAATGGCTTAAAAATTTATATGTGACGCAGAAAAGTTAGTTATCTCAGAAGTTGCAAACAAGACATTCCGATATACTAGCAAAAATAGACTTTTTTCAGTATTAGTGCAACTGTTTCTTATTAAATTGAGGTATTTGTTCTCCCCGTCCCACCCTGTGCAATGCGTAAATGATGAGGAGCTACCTACACGAATTACAATTAGAAAAATCATCGGGTAGTTCTTATTTGAATTTAAAAATATTTCATTACACGAAATTACATTCGTTACGAAATAATAAAAATAATAAATATTGCTGGACATTTCACACAGCGCTATCTAGCCCCAAACTAAGCAGAGCTTGTATTATGGGAACCAGATAAGTGATAGAATACGTATATACATTTTTTGTAAATACATACTTAAAATATATAGGGAAACAACCAGACCCGGAACAAATGTTTGTAGATCATGCAAACATTTGTTCCGCGGCGGGAATGGATCCCGCTACCTCCTGCGTCTCAGCCGGCTATTCGCCCACTGCACCACGGAGGTAGTCAAATTTCGGCAGTTAAATTGGTCTTTACAGAAAGTTCACAAAACAATTTTATTTAGTCGTGTTTATTTACATGCATTCGTAATAACCCCAGAGGACAGAGGCTGGCCGATTTTCGGGAGAAAGAAGGAGCCTTTATGATGAATTCTTTTTTCCAGAAGCCGCCTCACAGGAAATGGACCTGGATGAGTCCCAACGGTTCCACGAGAAATGAGATTGATTTCATCAACAAGAAACGGATATTCAATGATGTCTCTGTGATTCACAGGGTGAAAACCGGCAGTGATCACCGAATTGTTAGAGCCACATTGAATATGAACGTTAAACTTGAAAGGTCCCGTTTGATGAAATCTACACTCCGACCCACTCGCGCACATATCCAAAACCTCGAGAGCTTTCAACTCGAACTTGCAAATCGCTTTGACTGTCTAGAAGTAGATGCATCAGTGGACGAGATCAATAACAGGTTCGTAGAAACCGTCCATACGGTGGGGTCCCAGTTCTTTAAGACCCCCCGTACCAATAGACCTCAGAAACTCTCTGATGACACCCTTAACCTCATGGCTGAACGACGTTCTTTGCAACTGCAGTCTCCCGATGATGCCCAGTCACATAGGCAGCTCAATAGAAAGATTTGGAAATCCTTGCGGCACGATATTCGTACCTTTAATACATCTCGTATTAAAGATACGATAGAGCGGAATAAAGGCTCCAAAGTGTTCGCGAGAGATAATTCTATTTGGCAGAGCCGCATGACGAAGCTAAATAGGGAAGATGGCAGCATAAAGTCAAGTAAAGCGGAAGTGTTAAGGGAAGTCGAAAGGTTCTATGGACGGCTCTACGATTCGGTCACTAAACCTTTTTGCAGTGCGGCCAACGACCCAAGAGCCAAACTGACCTGACATTATACCGAAGATATTCCGGACATCAGCCTGTATGAGATCAGGATGGCCTTGAAGCAGCTTAAGAACGACAAGGCGCCGGGTGAGGACGGAATCACTTCAGAGCTTCTGAAAGCGGGTGGATCACCGGTACTTAAAGTCCTTCAGAAGCTTTTTAATTCCGCCTTGCTTGAAGGTACGATGCCAAAAGCATGGAACGGGGGCGTGGTGGTTCTGTTCTTCAAGAAAGGTGACAACACCTTGCTTAAGAATTACAGACCCATCTCGCTTTTGAGCCATGTTTATAAGCTGTTTTTGAGGGTCATCGCGAACCGTCTCGAACGCAGGTTTGATGACTTCCAGCCTCCCGAACAAGCCGGGTTCCGTAAAGGCTACAGCAGGGGCGTAGCTACCGCCGTATTTGCCGTATCAATTATACGGGGCCCCCGGGCCACGGGGGCCCCCAAAGTGTGTAAGGAAAAAGAATAAAAACTTTCTAATTTATTTTATTTTACAAATGACAAAATTCTATAAAGCAATTCCTTTTTTTCCCGCCTTAAGCGTGCGTTCAAAAGTTGGCAACACTACATCGTTATGGCGGGCTGCGGGACTTCCCCGTTTTACTTACTTCATCTTCAACTCAGCGGGGAATCCCCGGGAATCCTTCATCGATATCGCGATGTACGTGTACGTTGTTGTACTTTGCATTGGATGTTAAACCACGGAGTGCAGTGCACTGTTTATTTACGCGCTTTATATAAATGTGCATTACATTGTAATTCAGTACAAACAATATTGTTCTTCTGGTTTAGCAGTATTAGTAACGATTTGTAAAAGAAATGAGTGAAAGGAAAAGAGATTATCCCAGCGGCGCTGAGAAAAGAAAAATTAAACAGAAAAGGGACGAGGTTATAAAAAAAGTGCCCAAAATTTCTTCATTTTTTCAGAGACAAGATACTGTGAGTGATTTAGATTGGAAAGGTAAGTACTACACTACTACCCAACCCATTTATTAGGGGCCCGTAGTGATAAACAAGGAAATCTTTTAATTTCGGTCTGTCCATCTGTCCGTCACAAAAAGTTGTCTCCCCCCTCGATTTTCACAATTATACTGTTTTTAGGGTTCCGTGCCTTGATTAAAAAAAACAAAATTCTAACTTATCTATAGGATCGATTTGTTTTGTTGTTTGTTTATCAGTCCGTATCGTATCGTTAATTGCGTGTTGAGAACTTCAGATGTGCAGACTCGATTTCGGGTTCTCGTTTTGTATGGCCACTACACTACGCGCTGCGTTTAAATAGCACGCAGGTGTATAGTAATGCACGGACGGGCTGCAGGTGATTTTGTATCTACTAATAGGTACGAGCACAATCCGCGTAGAATCTGTGTGCGTCTGAACTGATCACTCTCTAACTGTGACCCTTAGTAACGTTATTTATTTATATATAACTCTTTTTAGTTTAGTATCAAAGCATTCGTATTTATTTTTTAACAATTACTCGTTTATTTTTAGATTCTTCTGAAGCATGTTCTTCGTCACATATCCATCCGGAAATAGAAGAAAGCCAAGCACATACTTTATCGGATGTCCATCCAGAAATCGAGGAACCCCAAGTCAACGATTCTGATATATCTGCAGATAATGCAGATTGTAATATAATTTCATCAGATAGAGGAAATTTTGGTGACAATTTAACTGAATGCGAACGAAAAATAATTTTTAAATTGGGTCCATTTAAACCACAAGGACCATTTCCAAAAGTTTCAGAAAATAACCGACCTTTTTCAGCTTATTATTATTCATATTTCAATCAGGCAGGCATAAAAATTATAAGACCATGGTTATGTTATTCTAACGTTTTAAACAAACCGTACTGTCACTTCTGTTGGTTATTAGCAGATCGTCAAAACAAATCGTACTCCTCTGCTTGGGTTAACGGTGTTTCGGTTAGAAGCAATTTCACACAAACTATTCTTGACCATGAAAAGTCACAGCAGCATATTAGTGCCTCACTCTCTTATAATAATTGGTTGCAAGGAAATACCATCGATACTCTATTGAAAAGTGAAATCGATAGTAAAATTACATTCTGGAGAGATGTACTGCATCGTATAATTAATGTTATAATTACTTTAGTATCTTGTAATCTACCTTTGAGGGGGCATGATTCTGATTCTGGCAATTTTATGGCAATTTCACGTCTGCTATCTAACTATGATGCAACTTTAAAAGAACTTTTTCTAAAACCGAAAGGTGAAATAAATTATTTAAGCCCTACGATTCAAAACGAAATTATTAGTTTGCTTGGTACTAACGTTAGGAACAGTATTATCTCAGAAATTAAAAAAGCTCCATTTCTGACAATAATTCTGGATACAACACAAGACTTGTCAAAAATTGACCAACTATCTGTAGTTTTTCGATATATCTCGGTTACAGAAAATGATGATAATGTGCCTAAAGAAATAAAAATCTGTGAGTCCTTTTTAGGATTCATAGCAGTAACCGATTGCAGTGCTGCAGGTCTGAAAACTGTCATTTTAAATTTGACTAAAGAATATGGAATTGATTTGACTAAATGTAGAGGACAGGGATACGATGGAGCAAATGTTATGTCGGGTGTGTATGGAGGATTACAAACCCTAATAAAAGAGCATGCTCCAAATGCCGATTATGTTCATTGTGCTGCGCACGCTTTAAACTTGGTTTTGAACGATGCTGCGAGACATGTTCGTGAAGTATCGACTTTTTTCGATAATTTAGAAAAAATATATACTTTTTTTGGCAATAGTATAAAACGCTGGGCTATGCTAAGTGACGATTCATCTGAAAAATATTTGATTACCCTTAAAAAGGTATGTCCTACCAGATGGTCTTCTAGGAACGACGCTTTATTAGCAGTAAAGAAATTTTTTTTACTAATCATGAAAACTTTGTACCAACTAAATTTAATTTCAAATAAAAAAGATGAACGTGAAGAATGTAAAAGTATAATTAATATTTTAGAGAGTTTTGATTTCTTAGTGCTCGTTACATTTTTTTCTTCACTATTTGAAATTATTAATCCTGTTTCTAAAGCTCTACAGCATGAAAATAATGACTTACAGAAATCTAGTATTTTATTAAGTAATCTTTTAAATAGACTGTGCCAATTAAGAAATCAGAATTCATTTAATAGTTTGCTAAATGAATCCAAAGATTTAGCAAAAAAGTGGGGGGTAACAACTGTTTTTAAAAACAGTAGGCGAAAGATAACGAAGCGTTTTTTTGATGAGTTATCACAAGATGAGAGAATTTCCGACCCGGAATCCTATTTCAAAGTCAATGTATACTATTGCTGTTTAGATATATTAATTTCTCAAACTAAAGAAAGATTTCAGAGCCTTTGCAACCTGAGTAGTATATTCGAAATATTACAACCGGAGAAACTCCTATCTTCTTCAAGCGAAGAGATATTAAACGCTTCCGGAAAATTGTCTGCTAAATACAGTAAAGACATCTCACTTAATCTTTGTGACCAATTAAAGGCTCTAAAAACATGCTTAAATTCTGAAATTAAAAAAATTTATTTCATTAAAGAACTCATTGAATTATTGCTAGTAAAATTCAATAGTCTTGCATCCAGTTTTCCCGAGGTAATCACAGCATGCTTTTTATTCTTGACCCTTCCAGTTACAACCGCAACGGCAGAAAGAAGTTTTTCAAAATTAAAACTAATAAAAAATTACTTAAGAACTTCGATGGGACAAGAACGGCTGTCAGACATCTCACTATTGTCCATAGAGGCAGAAACTTTAGAAAAACTAAAATCATCATCAGCCATAAATGATTTAATAAATCAGTTTGCCGATAAAAAGGCAAGGAGAGTGAATATTTAAAATTCGATTTTTATTTGTAAAATGGGTAAATTATGTGATAAATAAATATTACTTCTCACAATATTTTTTTTCTTTTGTGAAAAATCTTTACCTCCATATAAGGGCCTCCAAAAAAATTTTTATACGGGGCCCCGACAAGGCACGCTACGCCACTGGGCTACAGTACCATAGACCACATACATACGCTGCGGCAAGTCATACAGAAGACCGAAGAGTATAACTTGCCGCTATGTCTCGCGTTTGTGGACTATAAGAAAGCCTTCGATTCGATCGAAACATGGGCAGTGCTTGAGTCTCTCCAACGATGCCTTATTGACTATCGGTACATCGAAGTGTTGAAGTGAAAACGCCACTATGTCAGTCCGAGTACATAAACAGAGCTCTAAGGCGATTCCCTTAAAAAGAGGCGTAAGACAGGGAGATGTCATTTCTCCGAAACTGTTTACGACCGCATTGGAAGATGCCTTCAAGCTTCTGGAATGGAAAGGACTGGGCATCAATATTAACGGCGAATACATCACTCACCTTCGGTTTGCCGACGATATTGTGGTCATGGCAAAGTCGATGGAAGAGCTTAGCACGATGCTCGAAGGCCTCAATCGAGTCTCCCAACGGGTAGGACTTAAAATGAACATGGACAAGACGAAAATCATGTCGAATGTCCATGTCGTCCCTGCCCCAGTTATGGTTGAGAACTCGGCTCTTGAAGTTGTCGACGCGTATGTATACCTAGGACAAACAGTCCAATTAGGTAGGTCCAACTTCGAGAAAGAGGTCAATCGTCGAATCCAACTCGGATGGGCAGCGTTTAGGAAACTTCGCAACGTCTTTTCGTCCAACATACCTCAGTGCCTTAAGACGAAAGTCTACAATCAGTGTGTGTTACCAGTGATGACATATGGAACCGAGACGTGGTCCTTCACTATTGGCCTTATGAATAAGCTCAGAGTCGCTCAACGAGCTATGGAGAGGGCTATGCTCGGGGTTTCTCTACGGGATCGAATCAGAAATGAGGAGATACGTAGGAGAACTCAAGTCACCGACATAGTCCGACGGATTAGCACGTTGAAGTGGCAATGGGCAGGCCATATAGCGCGCAGAACAGATGGCCGATGGGGCCGAAAGGTTCTCGAGTGGAGGCCACGGACCGGCAAGTGCAGCGTAGGACGTCCACCCACAAGATGGGCAGACGACTTGGTAAGAACCGTAGGTCTTCGTTGGATGCAGGCCGCTTCCAACCGCAGTTCCTGGAGATCAATGAGGGAGGCCTTTGTCCAGCAGTGGACGTCCTACAGCTGATATGATGATGATGATGATTCGTAATAAAAGCTCAAAATAAATTTAAATTTAAAATTATTTTTCGCATTTCATTTACCCCCTTAGAAACTCCCGAGAGCACCTTTACCAAGAGAAGATTTTTAGAAATTCAACACAATTTCTAAAAATCCTCTCATAATGAGTGTTTCCGTCATTTCTGAACGCTACTTTCAGGGAAAGAATATAATACAATTTTATTACCTATTAGACAAAACAGGATGTCAAAAAATTCTCATATAAAACATTACGTCACAGGTCCATAAATTATACTCATCAACATTGTCACCCTATTCGAAAGTGACAAAAGTCCTCTGTGGTGTGAGTCTCACTCGGCTTGTTTTTTCGCTAGCAGTAAAGTAATCAGGTCCTGTTTGTATAGTAGGTCCATGACCACGACAGATATGGATTTTCATTCAACTTTTTCCGGCCGCTGCTTGCATGTAGGTATATAGTGTATGTAGCATGTATGTAGGTTGGCCAGTACAACAATTTCTATTTATCGCGAAGAAGATTATCAAAATAATAATCTGTAAATCCTCTAATGGCTGTAAGTTTTATCATAATGTACACCGAGCTGTGGATTTTGTTCGAAATAAATTAAATAATGCTCAAATTTCCAAGCATGTTTGAGAAAAATACCTATCCTTGCATAAGGAATTGAACCTTTGAACAAATTCAATCGGCAATTCGGCTGTCTTGCAATCGTAGGTGCCAGCATCATCGACCTTTAAGAGTTAGGTACTTCCACCGAACAAATGATTAGGTACGTTCGTTTTCAAAATCGTCGTCAAATTAGTTTTCTGATAGACTAGTTTTCGATAGTAAGGTACCTACCTTAATACCTACCTAGCTCTCAGACACGGTGCTCCCACACCGCAGATGCAGATAAATGCTGTACTATAGAGTAATTAATTATTCCTCGGATAGGTAAGTACTTAACTAGACTAGTAGATAACGTAGGTAGTGTAGGTAGACTACCAATACTGCTACGTACAACTACGATTGCCTGGTCGAGAAGTGCAATGAGCGCCGAATCATCAATACAAATTCACCAACCACGAAACGGCCGGAAGATCGTCGTTCGTTACCATGAATGTACCAAGAATGTAAATGCACTGCTTCTTTTTGCGAGAATGAATAAAGTGGGCTGTGGGCTGGCAATTCAATCGACTCGGTGCTGGCCTAATTAATTTTGTCGGCTAAAGTAAAAGAGACGGCAAATAGTGAGTGAGAACGATTTAGTGAGTGATGTTTCAAGAAAATCTAATCGATGATCGATGAGGGCCCCACGGCCGAGCGCTCGGCTGCACCACGGGCTGCACAGACCACGGTTCGCGAATCATTTTGCGTAAGTCACCATTAAAAAAATATTTGTCTATGAAAATATTATGACAATACTAGTGAGCCGGTCACAATAAAACTCGAGCCTCTAGGATTAAAGAAGAAAATGGCATAACTTGTATGTAATGTCTAAAATACGTAAATAAAAGTTATGAAACATTATTAAAAGTAGGATAAAAAATAATTTATTTGTGTCCTACGTTTTCATAGACATTAATTTATAAATTTTGAGACTGGCCACTCAGTCTAGGATTATTTGACACAAAAAAAAATACAATTACAAATGGCGTTTACGTAGTGTAGACAGATGTATTCACGGCCACGATGGGCGATGATTCTTTGATATTACGAGAAGATGGCTATATACGCATGAACTTTCCTGTTACTTCTCTAACGTATCATAGTAACTTGAATATAATACTGGTGAAGACCGATGTGGGTGGTGTGCACGTTTTGGATGTGAACTCGGGTGTGATCCTCCAATCTTCATGTCTGTCTGCGGGTAAGTTGAACGCTTTTCCTCTTCGATCAATCGATTCTTTACTATAATTTAGGATTACAATTAGAATATTGCTTAATTATTTATTGATTTGTTAGGACGTGTCTTTTGCGGTGGTTTTGCGATGGCCTACATTGTTGCTCCGTTTGACAGTTCGCGATAAACAATTCTGATTGCACCGGATTTATTTGTTGGTTTGTAGATGTGGGGGGCACGCTTGGAGTGGAGTACGTGCCGGGTACGGACCGGGTGTTCGTGTGGGACAGCAGCGGCGTCGGCGCTAGGACGGATTACAATGGAGTGCTACTCCTCCACACAGCCCTTCAGAGACCCCTGCCTACTGCACACGTTGAGAGGAGCATCAGGCTCGAGCTGGTGCTGTCAGAGGTATGTACCAGCTTTTCATCATGGATAAGTTGTGATCATTACACAATAGTTGTAGGAAACTGCAATTGCAAGTCATATTTTATGTTTAACATTAAAGTGACTCAAGTTCTGCAGTGTTGGTTGTCAAATTACTATTAGTAATTGTTTGTTGTCTGAAATTTATTTCCTAATCTATTTGTCAATGTACAAATATAGGTATAAATCTATTCCTTTGAAACTTGCACTACTATTTTATACTGATGAGTTTTATTGTATCACAATCCCTTTGTTATGTTTGAAGTCTTGTATCTAATTATTTAACAAGAACATGAGATACTTGTTTTGATTAAGATCATTATGATAAAACCTAATTTCTAAGCATCCTCTAGTTACAGTTCATGAAAAAACTCCATCATACCTGTAGAATGAAATGGTTCATCGTTATACCTACTTTATTTTTATTTTTGTTATTACATCCATTATACATTATTATACAAGCTTCTGCCCGCGGCTTCGCGCGCGTTGTTTGCCAATGAAAAGTAGCCTATGTGTTCATCAATCCAGGTTATGATAGATAGATAGATAGATAGATAATTTCTTTATTGCACACCATTAAAAATAAAACAAACAAAAGAGAATACAAAATTAAATCAAAGGTACAATGGGCGGCCTTATCGCTGAAAGCGATCTCTTCCAGGCAACCTTTGGATGGACAGGATCTGTGTGAACAAAAGAGAACGGCGGCGTTAATCAAATAATAACTAACAGAATTAGTACATAAATGACTAAAATAAAATATACATATAAATAAATATAAATAATTTTATAATCTTAAATAACCTACTTCAAAATACATAGGTAATTAGAAAAAACAATAAAAAATTATATACAAAATTTAAGTTGCAAAGTCTTAGTGAGCGATGGACGACAGATAATGATTATTAACCATGTTTTTAAAAACAGGAAGGGATTTGGCATTACGAATTGAAACAGGTCTATGATCTATGATCTACGTACATACCAAATTTCATCGAAATCGGTTCAGCCGTTCCGACGTGAAAGAGTAACAAACATACATACAAGCTTTCGCGATTATAATATGGGTGACTATTAACACTACAGTGCACGCGCCCCTTTATTTTACATGGGTGCTTGCGTGCTCTACCATAGTAGAAAACAATATATCAGATATTTGAAAAATGGGTAGTTTTAAATTGAAAATGATTTTAAAATGATAAAACTAAATAATATGTGTCAACCATTTATTAATTATTGCAAAAAATCACATTTTTAATAGAATACACATTAATTAGAAACAATTTACGATATCAAAAAGATAATCAACATTTTTGGCATGGTTGTTGAGATCAGCTCAAAAAAAATATCTAATAAGCGATGACTATCTTATTGGTCACTATCCTCGCGTTCGATACAGATCACAACTTGGTGAGCAAGACTACTCCACCTAGCACATCGCTTATACCACTTTACTTACATTCAGTTTTTTTACGCCAATACTCGCATGTACTACAATGGTAGAAGCCGAACTTAGACACCTAATTACGAGAACATGCGCTTACGCTGCCAGTGGGCGCTGTACCAATGCGTTCCGCGATTTTGTCGACGAGGCTTATCTAGTAGTGCGGGCAATCAGGTGTAAGAACGAATGAATAGTGATAAAATAAGTAAGTGCATTCTACTATAGTAGAGCGCGCGTGCACTCTAGTGTTAAGATTAATTTGGTAATATTGACCTCATTGAGCACAGAGTTTGAATGTTTGGACTGTTTTTTTTTTACAGTTTTCAACTGCTGGGCCTTGCAATTTTTATGCATACTAAGTTGAGAGTCAAGAGCTTACAACTTTTTTAGTTTCTGAAATAACAAGGATTTGCTTTACCACCCATGCATCAATCAGGAAATGGAGTTACATATTTGTACTTTTGAAATATTTAGTGTGTACTTACATACCTGTTTTCTGAGGAATATTGTAAGCACACCCTCAAACATTGTATGTTTCACTATTTATACTAAAAACGGGATATTTACCATGATTTGTGAGTATTTGAGTATCCCGATATTTCGGCGCAGTTGCATGCGCCATGATCACGGGTAAACTGAAAGTTCAAAAGTTATATTGTATGTTTCGTAGGGTGTAATAATTATAAATCATTTAATACAGGTAACAATAAAATAGTTGCAGGATATTAATTAACTTTAATTCTACAGCCCATAAAAATGGTAGTATTAATTACATTTTAGCCTAATATTATAATAAAAAAATCTATTTATTTACTACAATTAATCACTGCAATTTTAGACGTTTTTGGTGTTCGGTACAATAATATGTATAATTGCTCAGGCTTCACAACCATTCAAAAATGTATTAGTGTGATACATTTTATTGACGAACCACGCCTGCGAAACCGCGTGCGGCAGCTAGCAAGTTTATATGTACCTGTTTTGTTAAATATGTTAATTCTCGGTTTTTAGGCTGTGCTGCTGTATCAATGCCTGCACGGACTGGACACCAATTCCATCGAGGGCCTGTCTGACTTTGTAACAGAACTAAAGAATGCATTGGATGCTGAACCTGTCAGGAAAGGAGTGAAGGCTCAAAAGGTTAGTAAATGCTTATGCATTATTAGATTGATAATTAATGAATATAAATTGTATTATGGAAACCAGATAACTGATAGAATACTTATATTTTTTGTAAATACATACTTATATGTACCTAATATATAGAAAAACATCCTGACCCGGAACAAATATCTGTAGATCATGCAAACATTTGTTACGCGGCGGGAATCGAACCCGCTACCTCCTGCGTCTCAGCCGGATATTCGCCCACTGCGTCGAAAATAATTACAAAAGATAATGTCCTATGGGTGATATGATGATGATAAATTAATAATGATTACACCAATGTCAATATTTGCAATGGACTTCAAAAGTAGTGTACCTCAAGTTCTTTTATAATAGGTACATTCAGAAGCAATAGACAATGGGCTTGTCTGCTTCTCCAAAAAGCAATGGATGTAGTTTGTGAAAATTGCAAACCATTGTAATAATATGAAACATACCTTACATCAGTCAGCTTTTTTGATGCTGATAATCATTGATTTTCTATGGAATCTCACATTTCTTTACAGACAATCTGGGCTATGATAGCCACCAGGGTAGACTGCCCTTATACAAGGCATTGTTGTGAGCGACACCTGCCAACCCCATTAGTTTTTAAGCTATTTTTTGTGTTTTTTATACGAGTCTTAGTTACTTGAAATAATATTTAGGTATTCCTGCCGTTTGAAAACTCCTACACCAAAGTTGACCACTAGCTCATATGGACTTTTTTGTTCACAGTGGAGCACAGTGACCATCAGCTTGCCACAGTCCATTCTCCGCCTAGTAACCACCAGCGTGGTCCAAGAACTCAAAGGCCAAAACCGGCGAGTCCCAGCGCTCGCTATCGCCTCTGCAGTCGGCCAACGTGCCAACGAACTGGTGCCCTGTTCTAAAGATGAGGAGACCAGGCCGCTCATGTACTCCGAGGCTGAGAGGAAGGAGACCTTCAAACGATGGCCTCATATGGACTACAAGTGAGATATGATGTTGCTTTAACTTTTTAGTTGGGATTCAGAAACTTAGAATCGTTCGTCAATGAGGATAGTAGTCCATTTATTGAGGATAGCTCTTGACCTTACCTAATAATGGGGGAGGAGTGGTAAAAAAGGGAGCATGCTTAGAAAGAACCTGTCCATTCTGGACTTGAAGATTGAGGTAGTAGTGGTTGCAATCATCTGATTGCCATCCCAACTTATGAGTGCAAACATTCCATTCCATCACACATAATAATAATAAACCACTACTGACTTGTTCGATTTGTATTAATAAAATTTTAAAGACTTCTCTCTATCTACAAATGTACAATAGGATTTTAAAACTTTAAGATGGGCGCTGCCAGCTCGCATGGCGCAAGCCGGGTTCTACCACCAGCCGTCTCCGAGCGGCGACGACCGCGCCATGTGCTTCACGTGCCTGGTGTGCCTCGTGTGCTGGGAGAAGAGCGACGAGCCCTGGGTGGAGCACGAGCGCCACTCGCCCAACTGCCCATTCGTAAGGGGGGAGTATACGCACAACGTGCCTATATCTGTGAGTCCATTACCACTTCAAATACGCCGCGTGCCTTTAACTGCATGCTAAACAGAAAAAAACGTAAAGCGATAAGTGTTTAAACGTGCGTACCAAGTTTGTACGTTAGTTTGACTGGGTATTATATTCTTGAGGTCTAATTCTAGAGTGGGTGAATGAAATTTGCACTTGTACACATGGCTACACATCAAGCTATAAATTTCCAGTATAAGCTGACCTCGCTTTGTGTAGGCTTTTCGTAGAATGAGAGGTCAGCTTATACTGGAAGTTATTGCTTGATGTGTAGCCGTGTGCACCTATATACCAAATTTCGCGATTATTGGGTAATACATAATATACATAAATACATACAACGCCGAGTTGCCCAAGTTGCTTTAGAGATCTCGCTTCGCCCAATCAAAAAGTCCTTACCTGTTTTTATATAGGATTTTTAGACCCTATTTGTTGTGAATTTGTACTTTAGCTTTACAATTTAATTTTACAGGTCACAAACGCAACCGCCTGCGCAGTTCCATCCCCAGGAGTATCTGTCGTCTCCAAAGGCAACACTGGAGAGTTCATAGCGTCGGGCACAACCGACGGCAAAATCAACATTTGGACGTTCGACTGTGGGCTCAAACTTGTCAAATTCATCCAACTGTCTGCATATGACTCGATATTCAGTGGTATATTGACGGCTGATTCCAATCAAGTTTGGGGCAACAGTATTGAGAAAGATACTTGTAAGTATATTATTGTTTGTTAGCAGAGATGCGATTTATTTGAAATACTTCTATTTAAAAGGCAAATACAAAATGCAAAATACCTATTTTGTATTTTGCATTTAAATGCCTTTTAGTAAAAAACATTTTGTATTTTATTTGAAATACATTTCGAGATGTATTTTGCATTTTTAATATTTATTTCAAAATGCAAAATACTTTGTGATTAAGTTTAGTCAACATCACCAGTCAAACAAAATGAAATGAACGAATGACGCTTGTATTGCTGAATTTGACCGATAGAGGCGCCTGCTAGCCATGCGCGCCCTTTTTTCTTCTTTGGTCAGAGTGCGCGCCTTATGTCTGACTAGTCACTAGTGTCAATGTCAAAAGAAAACGACGAACATTATCTATGGCTATGAAACGCAACGCCGCTGACGCCGACGATTTGAGCTCACGGATTTATATTTTATTGTTTGCTGGTGCTGGTGAAGTGGTTACTGATTTGATTTGATGGTATGGATAGCAAAAAAAATGTAAGTACTTACTGAGATACAAATAAAATAGGTAAATAGTATAAACAAATAAAATACATACTAAAAACAAAAGACGTCGACTAACTTAAATTGATTCTAAACTTTACAATTTATAATAGTTCAGTTAGTGTTAATATCTACTGTACATTTGTACAAGTAACAACATACAAAGTCAGTTCAGTTCAGTTCTTGATTGTGGCATCTGTGACTAGGGAGTGTCACAATTCCGCCAATGTCGATGTCGCGATATTTTCATAAACTTAATAGGAGCCAATGTAGGTCAAGAATATGACCGGTATTCTAAATTTGGAAAGAACCTTTGATAATTCTAATAGAAAGGAGACAACACAACATATAAAACAGCACAATATTAGTTGTTAGTACTATTATAGATAATGTGGGTTAGAGAGCTAATAAGTAATATATACATTTACAACCTAATGTTGTTATCCTTTATAAATTTACATAAAATATAATTAATTAAAGGAGAGAAGGTAAGGGTTAATAAACATTTAAAGGAGGTAGGACGAGGGATTTTAGGAGGAAGAATTTCATAGAGGGAACGCCGCAATCTGTGATATTCGAAGAATATGTGGTCCACGTTTCCTTCGTCCAGGCCACACTCACATAGGGAGTGGTTCCTAATCCTAAGTTTGGCCAAAAATACAGGGGTACACGAGTGGCCAAGTCGAAGACGACAAATTGTGGAGGTGGTAATCTTACTAGCCTTCCGGAATTTAAAAAACCAAGGAGTTCGGGGAATATCGGGTTGGATATCTGCATAATGTTTACCCTTATCTTTTTTGGAACGATTCCAAACTTCAGTCCACAATTGTTCCAGTTGTGATTTGGGAAGGAGGCATAAGTCATGTGAGAAGGATTTGAAATGTTCAAGGGAACCTGTCTGAGCAGCATCTTTTGCGAGAGAGTCAGCTGACTCATTACCCGGAATTCCAGAGTGACCTGGAATCCAGGAAAGCACAACGTTTATCCCAAGATTGTGACATTCAAAAAGGGATTGCCTAATTTGAAGAATAATAGGGAAACGAGATACAGAACGGAAAGGGTTGGATATAATAGATTGCAGACAGCTTTTAGAATCAGAAAATATAATAGAGTTGTTTAATTGGTGGGATTTAATGAAACAGATGGCTTCTAGAAGCGCAACAGCTTCGCCAGAAAACACTGATGTCGAGGAGGGACACTTAAAACTAAGGGAGATTTTGGTGAATGGAATCCACACAGCTGCTCCCACGACACTGTCTGTAGATAGTTTTGAAGCATCGGTGAAGATGGAGTGCCACCCATTAAATTTAGCATCCAGGTGTTCATAAAATTTTTCTCGGGCATTGGAAGATTCCTTATACTATACCAAAGGACAGGAGGATATTAGGCTGAAATGTTAAAGCTTCATAAGAAGTGAGATAAAGTGGGTGAGTTGGGAACTGAATTACTGGGTTAGGAAGTTGGGAAAATTGTTTGAAACTACGGAGGAGACAGGGGATTTTATCAGGATTGTAAATATCAAATAAGTTAAGAAGGCGAGACAATTTTGGAAGAAGTGGGTGATTACAGTTTTGTGCTAATTTGAAAAAGAACCTATCAGATAGGAACTGTATACGCAAATACAATGGAGGCTCACCACACTCAACCTGCATAGCATTGATGGGGGATGACTTCATGGCTCCAAGAATTATACGTAAGCATTTTGAATGAATTTTGTCTAACTTGTCTAAACCAGATTTATTACAAAGATTCATAAGAATTGTTCCATAATCAAAATGACTCCGAATTATGGCGTTGTATAGAAGCTTTTGAGAATACGGATGAGAACCCCACCAGACACCCGAAAGGGAGCGAAGGATGTTAATGTTCTTTTCGCATTTTTGAGAGGTCATAACAAAATGTGGGACGCCCGTCATTTTTGAGTCCAATGTAACACCTAGAAATTTTGCACTATTAGATTGAGGGATAATCTCTTGGTCAATGAATAATTGAATAGGTGGGGAAATTCTTTTTCTGGAAAATATTACAACATTACTTTTGGGAGCAGAAATAGATAAGCCGTGATCAAGTAACCAGTCGCTAAGGTAGGACAATGCAGAATTCAGTTGGTTACTTGCCTCTTCTGTTGACACGGATGTAATATAAAGTGACAGATCGTCAGCATATTGTAAAACCTCGCAAAAAGAATTCACAGATTGCTCAAGGTCATAGGTGTAGAGGCTGTAAAGAAGTGGGCTCAGGACAGAACCCTGAGGTAGTCCTTTCCAAACCGTCTTAGGAGGGAGGAGACCTTGGTGGGATTTAATAACAACAGACCTTTCTATCAACAGGTTGCATATAAAACGAACCAGCTTCTCAGGTATTCTCAGCTGAACGAGCTTACTCCTGAGAACCGGAAGCAGAACGTTGTCATTAGCTGATTCGATGTCCAAAAATACAGCAACTAGAAATTTCTTTTCTTTGAACGCGATGTGGATGTCTGCTGTTAAGAGACTAAGGCTGTCCATGGTACTCATGCCCTTTCTAAAGCCAAATTGGGAATTAGCAAGTAGTGAACGATTCTCAACCAACCACTCAAGACGGTGTTTAATCATGTGCTCCATAACCTTAGCCATGACGGAGGACAAAGCTATTGGTCTACGACCATTAGGGTCAGATGGATCCTTTCCAGTTTTCAGTACCGGGATGATAATTTGAGTTTTCCATTGATCAGGAATTAAGCCGGTTTCAAAGAAGGAATTAATAAGAAGTAAGTAATATTTTTTTGTGTTTTCAGAAGATTTTGTGAGAAAGGAGTAAGGGATGCCATCGATACCGGGGGAAGAGTCAGTCAGTCCGTCAAGTGCAAGGGTCAATTCATTAAAACAGAAGGGGCGATCAAAACAATTTTCAGAAGGGATCGACGAAGGGATCGAGGGGAAGGAGGAAATAGATGGGACTGAAGGAGGGGCGAGTTTGTTCGAAAAGGCCTCGAGCCACGATGAAGGATCATTAGCTGAAATATTTTCGATATTACATGCTCCTCTGAATCGTCTGATCTGGTTCCAGATGATATATGATGGTGTTCTAGGCGAGAGGTTTTCGCAAAACCCAATCCATCCCTGTTTTTTCTTTTTAGAGACCAACTTTCTGAGTTTCGCTGAGGATTTTTTATAGACTAAAAAGTTTTCTATAGACATAGATTCCTTGTAACTTTTTTTAGCTTCTCTCCGTTCCGATACAGCTGTTGTGCACTCAGAATCCTACCACGGGGTAGAGATTCTAAAATCTTTGGAGGGCTTTTTAAGGGGAATGTGGAGATCAGCGCATGAAGTAATATTATTAACAAAGGAGTTATATGCTGCAAGGGAGTCATTATGTTGAATGTGAGTGGAAGAATCTATTTTATGATCAAGTGAAGATGAATAAGCTGACCAATCAGCTCCAGAAAGTTTGTATTTAAGAGAAGGACTAGGGTTACGGAAAGGGTTCGAAAAATTAGCATAGTTAGAAATTAAGATAGGGAAATGGTCACTTCCATAAGTCGAAGGGAGAATTTTCCATAGAGTCAAAGAGAAAAGAGATGGAGAGCAAAGTGAGAGATCAACAGCGCTTTTCGGGTTTTGAGAAGGGAGTGCTCTCCGAGTAGGTGATCCATCATTGAGTAGGCACAAGTTGACTTCATCAAAGATCTCCAATAGGGAAAGACCAAACATATCAGAGTGGCTATGACCCCAGATAGTGTTATGGCCATTAAAATCACCCATGAGAACCATGGGGGAAGGAACAGATGATAAGAGGAGAAGGAGATCGGGAATCAAGGAGGAGTTGGGATGAGGAATATATACAGATACAAAGGAAATATTAAGGGATCTGATACCAACAATGTTGATATCAGAAGGATGGGAAGGGAGAGTGATTTGGGAAAAGGGAAGGCAGCGCCTTACTAACAAGGCGCTGCCGGCATGCCCGTCAGCCCTGTCGTCCCGCAGACAGGAGTAACCTGAAATCCGATAACGGGTTCCAGGCTTCAGCCATGTCTCCGAGACGGCAATGACTGACGGGCGAAATTTTGAAATTAAGTGGACCAGTTCATGCTTTTTTGCACGCATGCTCTGGCTGTTCCACTGCAGAGCGACTACTGGATCCATTATGACCAGATAGTGAGACTAATTGAGTAAGTTTAGAGGCAACGTTGGACGGTAGGGGATGAGGGTTCATTAGTAAAATGTTTATTATTAATGTTATTAATGTTTCTAACATATTTTCGTTAGGGGAAACTCCTAACGGTTGGTTATTACCAATGGCACAACCATTGGGCATAGCTGATGTTGGGTCTGTGGCAATCTCTCGGTGGGCAGCCTTGTCATAAGACTTACCCAGTGGGGCTCGCGGGAGGGGGTTGGAGTAGACAGTTTTAACATATGACTTAGTGGGATGGGACTGAGATAAACCTGCAGAATAATTATTCTGCGAGGCTTGGTATGGAGAAGGCTGGGAGTACATCTCTTGGGCAACCTGTGAATATGAGCGAGATACCTGAGGAAACTGTGCAGCTGATTCTTCGTATGAGATGTTGTTCTGGGCCATAACTGCTTTAATGGATTTTTGTCTACTTTGCTCCGGACAAGATTTGCTTGTAGCAAAATGTGGTCCTGAGCAATGCAGGCAAGAGGCTTCAGCCTCAGGGATGTTACAGCTATCACCAGTGTGATCTTTGGAACAGCGGAAGCATCTGGGTTTCGATCTACATTGAGCCTTAGTATGGCCATACCGGCAGCATGTGTGGCACTGAATTGTGGGGTACTGGTATAGCTCAACTGGCAGGGAGGTGTAGTAGAGGAAGACCTTGGAAGGAAGGAGCTGACCTTGGAAGGTCACAACAACAGTTTGGGTTGGCACCCATGTTACTGTGCCATCTGCAACAGTTTTTCTATTTAGACGGCGGGCTTTAATAACAATACCACAACCAGAGGGGAGAACAAGGGACTGAGCAAATTCGTCCATTGAAAGATCAGTTGGCACTTGGCGAACTAATCCCATTCTTGTCACATTATAAGTGGGGATGGAAGCTATGTACTTGCACATTGGTAGAATTGGGGAGGTGGTAAATTTGTTAGCATCATCAGCTGAAATAAATTCAAATGATATTTTATTGCGGCCTACTCTCTTAACACCTTCAGCACAAATATTCGTAAATTTGTGAGTGGTCAAAAATTGACCAAACTTAATTGGTCTGATCGTGGTTCCAGCGGATGGTTCTGGTTCTGATCGGGAAACGTGGACAACATATGGACCCTTATCCAAAGATGAGTAAGCTTGAATAGAACCAACTACGATCGATGGGTGAGTGTAGACAGTTTGTATGGATGGTACGTCTAACTCAGCAGACGTCACAGGTTTTTTAGGTGCAGATTTTTCGGCTGATTCTAATCGGCGTTTAGATCCTGTTGCTACAGAAGGAGTAACAGGGTCCGGGGGATCAGGGGGGGCCGGCAGGGCCGGCGTGTCGCAATCCATGCTTGAAGCTTACCAAGCTCAAACACAGATCTTTCGACTCTTCTATGAAAATAAATACAATTAGAATAGTCTTACCACCACCTTAAGTGGACAACACAACACTTAGATTTATCAAACAGTTATAAAGTTAAAGAAAAGAGGCCAAAATCGTTAAAATAAAGCACTATTTTCTCCGTTCGGCTTACTCGCTATCGCGGAACTCCCCATACAAAGTCTACTTTCATTTTTAGTTGAAAGGTAAAGTATTGTATTTTCAGTTGTGTTTTGTGTCAACGTGTCACCATTCACCAACAAAATAATGATTGTCAAACCAGTAAAGCTAATGAATAGTGGCTATAGTATTAGATTCAATAACTAATTCGTGTTTGATTTTATTTCAGGGATAACCCTAATCTACCATTTATATTAAGGCACTGTTTTAAAGACGTGAAGAAGGAGGCTGATCATGAAAGCAATATAAGTGCTGTTTGCAAGATATGTTCAAAAACATTGAAGGGAAGTCTGCACGCAACAACAAACTTCTTAAATCATATTAAAGTAAGTATAACCTATGAAAATTTGATTTTGTATGATATGATATAATAACATAGCTATAGGATACCTATTAGTTACTATTAATGAATTAAGAATAGGTAACTATGTAATTTTGTCTGCGTTAACAAATAATTAACCTGGTTGTTGTTTTTTTTTTAGAGAAAAGGCCATGACGATCTTCTGAAAGAGTATGAAGAATTGAAACCTCAGCATACAAAGAAAAGAAAGTGTAGTGTTGCAGAATCTGATAATAATAGTACCACAAGTACGGCAAAAAAAATGAAACAAAGTATTCTTACAAATGCTGTACAGAAGTCAATAAATCTGGATAAATTAATAGTAAACTTTGTTGTTGACACAATGTCACCTATGTCTATAGTAGAAAATAAGTCATTTAGAGCTTTAATTGAGGGAGCTCAACAACTTACACGTCCTCCAAAAGTGCTGTGCCGCCGTACATGCAATAATAAAATTGCTGATGCATACACAGAATATAAAGGTAATCTAAGAAATAAATTGAAGGCTGCTCAATACGTCTGTACCACAGCAGATATTTGGTCATCTTCGAGACGCAGTTACTTAGGTATGACTGTTCATTGGATAGATTGGGACACATTTGCAAGGAACAGTTCTTCTCTGGCCTGCAGAAGATTTAAGGGATCCCACACATTCGATAAGATAGCAGAACTCATAATTGAAATACATGAAGAATATGACTTAAAATTGTCCAAAATAACTAAAACAGTAACGGATAATGGCTCCAACATGGTAAAAGCTTTTAAAATATTTGGGAAATCTGATCTAGAAACTGAGACAAGTGGTGTACCCCTGTTGAATGTTGATTTAGAAAATATTGAAGTGAACATAAATGAAAACCTTGACAATAACAATCAGCAATATGATGATGATAATGATGATATATTAGTCCTGCATGAGTTTCCTGAACCTCAAGAAAATGATTTATACCAACTGCCCAACCATGAGAGATGTGCAACCCATACCTTACATCTGATTCCGGCACGGGACATTGATAAAGCCAGACATAAAAATAATTCATACCGGAAACTACATGATGTAGCTATGGCGAAATGTCAGGCTGTTTGGAATGTATGCTCTAGGTCACCGAAAGCATCTGAAATTTACTTGGAAGTTACTAGTAAGTCTCCAACTAGCCCCTGCCCAACTCGGTGGAATTCATATTACAATTGTATAACAGATATATTACAAGTCCAAGAAACCATAAATGAAGCTCTAAGAAAACTGGGATTATCAGTCCTGAAAGAAATTGAAATACAGTTCTTGGTTGAATATGTTAGAATTTCCAAACCCATATCTGAGGCCATCAGGAGCTTGGAAGGTGACAAAGAGATATATTATGGATGTTTACAACCTGAATTGATAAGAATGCAAAAAATATTAGCTTCATCAGAAATGGACAACCCAGTATATTGTGGACCGTTGATTGAAATAATAAAGGAAAGTATTAAAAAGCGTTTCGCAAAATTTGATTTAGAAGACCCAAGATCCAAGGACAGCATTCTGGCAGCAGTATCGTATCCATTCTTCAAAGTAAAGTGGGTGCCTAAAAATAAGAAGGAGTACGTTAAGGAGTTGTTTATTACAGAAGTCAGGAAATTTAAAAATGAAAATTTAAAAAGTGGTCTCCAATCACAGACATCAGAAAGAAAAAAAGAAAAAAGCGAGTCTTACTACATGTTCCAGGATTCAGACTCCTCTGCAACCAGTGAGGGTGGTAGTGCCAATACTACAATAGACCTGGAAACCCTACAATATTTAAAGGATGAGTGCACAAGTCTGGAGATGCTAAACGCTTATCCTACAATAAAAAAAGTATTTTTAAAATACAACACATCCTTACCAAGTTCAGCACCAGTAGAAAGACTTTTTTCGTATGATGGGATGATTATGAGACCTCACAGAAGAAAAATGACTGATGATGTATTCGAACAACTGGTATTGTTAAAAAGCGTAATAAATCAAAATTGATGTTTATTTTTTTCACTTTTTAACAATACCAGTTCAGTTGTTATTAATAAAAGAAACGTGTAATAATAATAAAATAAGAACTAGATACACAATCAACCGAAATAAATGGCCACATAATTCACAAAATGGAGCCATGGCTCTCTTTTCGTTAGTCTGGTTTTTACATTATTTTAAGTGTGTATTATTATTATTAATAACATAACAATTTATTGATACGCGTACTGATAAATATGACCAAAATATCATGCATAAGGTGCCATGTTATTAGACGTTTTTGTTCGGCTCGGCATTGTGTCTTTATTTCTCATGATAAATACCTAAAATAAATAAAAATATCTGAAATTTGGTAAAAAGGTATTTTATTTTGAAAATACCTATTTTGCATTTAGCATTTGAAATACAAAACGCAATACTATTTGGTATTTTGCATTTGAAATAGTAAATCTGAAAAGTATTGCATTTTGTATTTAAATGCTTTTTTAAAACCATTTTGTACATCTCTGTTTGTTAGCACAATCCTACAATTATTAGATTAGGTAACTCTTTATTGATCACCAAAATAAATTACAGAACAAAATTTCTTACAAATTGATTTACATAATGGGTGCACAACTTTTTTTTTCTTTAACTATCAGTGGAAAAACGTAGGCACGTTTTTCCACTGATGAGCCAAGGCCTCCCCCAACTCCTTCCACCTATCGCGATCCTTGGCAGGTTCCCACCATTCCCTCTCGAAACCACTGATGTCGTCGCCCCAACGCTTTCGCGGCCGACCCCAACGTCACTGTCCATCCTCCGGTACCCAAGGTGTTATGATGTTGGCCCATTTCTCCGGAAGCATTCGGCTTACGTGCCCGGCCCAATCCCACTTGAGCTTCGCGGTTTTGTCTCCCACATCGGCAATGCCAGTTAATGAACGAAGCGTGGTATTCCGCACCCAATCGGTTCGCTGGAATCCTAGGACGTTGCGTTCCATTGCCCTTTGGCAAATCTTGAGCTTGGATTTCTGCAGCTCGGTCAATCACCATGTTTGTGCACCGTAGGTTAGGACAGGCAGGATACACATGTCGATGATTTTGCGCTTCAGACTCTGAGGAAGGTCACCCTCCTTGTGCGCCTTCATGGACCATTAGCTCTTCCAGGCATTTTCGATGCGGCGATCGATTTCCTTGTCATGCCTGTTTTCGAAGCTTACTAGAGTTCTACTTAGCTTTGCTCTACTATCCTACAATTTATAATAAATACCTTTTAATTTTCAGAAGAGGATTCGCAATCCACTCCTGACCCTCAAATGAGGTATTTTGTTTTTCTTCTATACAAGTAATAATTATAATTGT
The DNA here is from genome assembly GCA_918857605.2 of Philereme vetulata. NCBI lineage: Eukaryota > Metazoa > Arthropoda > Insecta > Lepidoptera > Geometridae > Philereme > Philereme vetulata. Next base: position 931,932 of record OU975463.1, on the reverse strand, counting down.
GTTAATCCAGCCAAATACGGCATCGAGCTCACAGCGATGGCGTTCATCGGCAACGCGTCGCAGCAGGAGCTGGGCTGGGCGCAGGTGCTCAACTCTCCACCGCAGTACAAAGAAAACGCAGACCAAGACACAAACACTAAAACAAACAAAACCAAATCATCCCTTGTATGCGCGGTCATAGTCACGCGAACGAATGCGCAGCCAATAGACGTTCCCTTCAAAGAAGATTCCAGCAAAGCGCTATTCGATCAATGCGTGGACGCTTCCAAAGAAAGCGTTCAAGCTATGAACGATCAGAACGAAGCCAAAAGCAATCTGTCTCCCAACAAAATGCTCTTCCTCTTAACGTACGACATACACGGCTCGCAAACTAACAGTGTGACGACTGTCGTCAACCAGTCCAATCCAAGTGGGAACTCTAAACCCGGTGGCAGTAAGAAGGTGTGCTCGGTGGCGCGAACTGACGACGCTAATATTTACGACGATATTTACTTCCAATATTCTGATGAGGAACCTGAACTTGCTCAATGTACCAATGCAATGATCGACGAACATATTAGCAATGTTATTAACCTAAACGCTTCGTCAAGTAAGGATGATTGTAAAATTTGGGAGCCAAAGAAGATAATTCTGACGAAGCATTTTAAAGTAGTCCCGCCGCCGCCGCCCGGCCTCTTGCAAGAGTTGCAGGAACACTCGAGCACCGCTCACTCACCGGCCAGTGTTCTAGACTTTGTAGGCAAACTATCACAGCTTAAAAGCTGGAAAAGTGGTACGTTAGATTCGATAGGTACGAAATTGGTCGACCAAGCTGACGCTGTGGTCTTGCAACAGACGCCCGAAGCGCATCTATCCCACTATCTCATGACGGGGCCGGTCGACATCTCCGATATATACACCCACCCAGATATCAGCAAATGGTATGCAGGCAGTGAGGGTACGGAAAAAGTGAAAGTTACGACGTTTGGCGGTAGCAAGGTCGGCACACAAACCACAGCGGCAGCGACTAACACTGAAGGGTTTGAACCGGAACCAGTGCTGCCGCCGCCGGATGAGGTGACGCAAGCGGTTGCCGTGCAGTCCTTGCGCCTTCCCCCCATGTTGAACCTTCGAGAGGATTCCAAGATCACTCATCTAATACCAACCGAAGACAAAGAACACCTCCTTGTAGTAGTATCGAGCATAGATCCCGACAAAATCAAAGCTGAGGACGAGACGGACAATGATGGAGACACTAAAATGGACATTGACGATACTGAGCTACAGGATAGACTCAAATCTGACGCTAAGGCGTACTTTATTCTATACGAAACGTTTGACAAATTGTCAATGTACGCCCTAGAAGACAATCCAATCTCCTACCAGGAGCTACCTTTCAACGAGAGTCCCGTGGACCTGTGTCTGTTACCCGGAGACAATGACCAGTACTCGTTCGCATCAGTCGGCATCGACGGTTGTCTGCGTCTGTACTCGCTACCAGATTTCAAAATACTGTCCGAAAAGCGGGTTCCCAAGGGCCAGTTTACGTCAGTAACATACTGCGCTTCGGTCGACCGGCTCAGCGTGTCGACCAAACACGGAATGATCTATTTCTACGCCTTCAATAACGGGGATAAGGATTCCTGCGGCGATCAAGACGAAGACGAGTTTGCGAACATTGATTTTGATATGTTACAACGCGCGCCAAGGGACGAAGTCTGCGGGCCGACCGCGGCACCTGTCATAATCGCTAACAAGCCTGAACTTGACTTGGCCGATCTAGAAACACTGATAACCCTAACCGGCTCTTACGGAACAAACACCGCCGTGCCTTACAGCGCAGTAGTGCCCGGCTTCTGGTGCGAACTGTCGCCAGCTCAGCGACCAAGATCCGATCATCAAAATAACAGGACATGGAGGCTTCAGAACACTTCTTCAACTTGGGACGAGCACTTCCTAGAACTGACGCTGCCCTACAGCGTGTCCTTAGCTCATGTAGAATTCACGTTTTCGTTGCACTCAGTTTGCACGACCAACCTACCCGTTATCATGGTGACGCTTTTAAAGCAGAATCTACACGGAATAGGGTACAAGAAGGACGCGGCGTTCAGTAACAGAGCCGAATCCCCGATCCCCGTGATCGACGCAGATATGACTAACCTAGACAATCCGATACATAGTGAGGAGTATTTACAAGCTCATAACGCAGAAATCCTGGCTGGCCCGCTAGTGCTTTCATCCGGTTTAGATACGACGCAGCAATCAGGTGTATTGACATTGACGAGTCCTCGACTCTACCGAGCCAGAGGCCGAACATTCCTGATTCACCTCAAAACACTATTCGACCCCGCTCAAGACATGTCTAAAGGATCGAGCAAGTCAGAAGATGCAAAAGGGAAGAAGTTTATTGGATGTGATTGGCTGCACCAGATATCCCTGACGGTGCGATCGAGCCCACACACTGAAGTGCCCTTGGAGAGGCAACAAAGAATTGCCATGCTCGAAAACAACAGTTACCTGAATACGCTTTGCGAGATCGCTGTGGGTAAAGATTCAGCTGAAATGCGAAGACTGGCCTTAGATAATATCATCTGGGTGGTGTCAGTCAGGCTTCAAAGAATGCGCCTGGCGAAGTCCGAAAAGAATAAAGATAAGAGCACGGAAAACCAGCAGATGGAATGTATCAAAGTTATAGAGACGCATATTGATGCTTTGATCAGGAATTGCATACTGTGTGGCGACAGGAGTATTGCGAAGAAGTGCATCAGGATATTGCTGACAACGAGCGAGTGAGTATAAATATTATTTAAAAAACCCTAAACATGCCAACATTCCTCTTTTAACTAGTCGAATACCAGGAAATAATACAAAATTTAGAGTTTCAACTGTTACAGGCTCGATATTGAGTCAGCTGGAATCAAATAGTTTTACCGAGTGTGGGGCTGGAGAGTAAAATTCATCTCATGAACAAGAAACTTTTAGCACTAAAGATCAGTCCTCTTATGGCCGGTTCCTATATACGTAGTTAATCGTCAACATCGCGTTTCTATTTGAAATAAAAACCGGCCAAGTGCGAGTCGGACTCGCGCACGAAGGGTTCCGTACCATTATAAAAACGGCAAAAAAATCATGTCTGTTGTATGAGAGCCCCACTTAAATATTTATTTTATTCAATAGCACAATTTTATTTATTTACCTTATTTGAGATTGTTGCCGATTAAGTTAGTCCTCTAATTTGTATGAGCGCCCATACAACTCAGAGGACTATCTTTATTGGCGTCAACTATGTATGTATGGGGACACCCTTTTTATTTACAACTTTTTTTATTTTTTGGAATTTTTCCTTTATTTGTGCTGTTAAGAACTTGCTTTTTGCCAAATTTCGTGGTTCTAGGTCAACGGAAACTACCATCATAGACCAATATAATTTAAATAGACTGACAGTCTCAGACAAGATAACGTAACTCGATATTTGATTACCTGCTAGGACGCGAGATGTCGCTAAGAGTTACAAATCGTTAAATATATGCCAACCTTTAGCTTACTACCGCTCTTAATGGTACGAAGAAAAATAGATGGCGCTATTTCCAATTACACGCGCGCGATAATATTATTGCGACTAAACTGTTAAAACTTTAGTCTCTAGCATTTTTTAGAGATTTGCGCACATTATCTCAGAATTGCCAGAACATGAAAGTTTCCGTCTAAATAGGGATTTTTTTAGGAAAAGAAAGGATAGATATCTTTTATTCATTACATACGTCTATGATCGTACCATTATCACTTAAATGCGAAAATCCCTACATATTTGTAAAATAAGAATACGTATTTATAGTGATGTACAGATAAGTAGAACACTTTTTGAAAGAAAATAAAATTAATTTGTAAGTGCCCGGCAAATGCATACCTACTACAAGATAATACGTTCTATTAATTTGAACTGGAAATATAACTACTAAAATAATGAACACAATACGTACACAATATGTACATACATTATGTACAACAAAATATCGACTTACTAGTCGCGACTTTTGAGAAGTGAGGTTTGGCAACACAGCATGTAACAAAATTAGGTACAAAAAGCGTGACTTTGGTTGCTTCCCGGCTGTCAATGTCAGTCAGTTCACGGTTCTCTTTCGTACTCTTTGTTTCGGACTTTGTGTTAATTTTGTGTAAAGCGCCATCTAGGTAAAAACGATGTGCTACCTTCCCACGCCATCTGTGATTAAGCATATGAAAGTGGTAAATCATCAATATAAAATAAAATCTTTAAATCTTATTTTATGGACAATATTACTTATTCTAAAAAATATTGAAATATTTTGGTGTGTTTAGTGGAAGTTTATTTTTATTTGTGGCTTGCAACGGCCGCTATGAAAGTTTCCAGGCTATGAGACAGCGCCATCTACAAATAATACGGGATTTTGAGCTTTTTGCGGACTACGATTTCTTATATGGACATTGACAGTCTATTGATATTACTAGTCTCTGCTACCATATAGGTTTTCGATCCAAAACCGGGTACTTCCGGTTGACCTAGAATTGTCAATTTTGGTTAAAAGCAAGGTCCCTACAGCACAAGTAAAGGAAAAATTTCGAAAAATATAAAAGTTGAAAATTAAGGTTAATTTTGGTAGTTACGTTTTCGGAAAATCTAAATTTGCCCATATCTTTTTTTCGTGTTGATTTATATACACCTAATAAGGGTTCCTTTTTTTACCTTCTGAGGTACGGAACCCTAAAAGTGTAAGTTATGTTTATAGTAACCGGCCATCATTGTATAACCGAACTAAACATTCTTAGACGTCTCTTATCATTTGTGAAAAGTGCTTTACGTTATATTTATTTACAACAGCGGCCAAAAACAGATTCTGAAACCATGGAAAAGCACCTTTGAGCTATCTCTCTCGCGGAGCGTAGCCAACTGCATTCCGTACATAGGCGCGTGCGTGTCGCCGGGCGCGCTGCGCTGGCTGGCGGCGCTGGTGCAGCACGCGGCGACGCCCGCCGCCGCGCCGGACTTCGTGCAGCGTTTGCTGGACTTGCTGCAGCATGCGGCCGGTCCGCTGCAGCAGCGGGCTGACCCCTACCAACACTTGCTGAGATCCAGGTAAGCTCCTGCAGCATTCAATGGAATCGCGTCGCTGCACACGAGCTACGCACCACAGCGACAAAACGCCGCCACCGAGGTGCACTGCATTCTTCGTACATTTAATATGAACTCACCGCACACGTTTGACGCCAGTGGTCGCCACACGCCATGAGTCGCCGGTTCACGCTTTGTTTGGTCGTTACCAACTGAAAGTGATGAAAAAAAGTATGTTGCGCGATTCTTCAACCAAGTGGTTGCTTCCATCTTCATGCCGTGACGGCGTTTTGTTCTGTGGCGCGTGGCTCATGTGCTTGAATACGTCATTGCAGTCTATAGTGTAATTCAGAAACATCTTTACACCCAGAGCACTCCAATTGACAATCTCATGAGACTTTTTACCTGCATACCTCTGGGTGACGGGCGCAATGTAATGACATTTAGGCCAAGTCTTAGTTGGACGTAATCTGTGAGTTTTGGTATGCAGGCACTGCCTATATCACTGCCTATTAGGCACCGTTTAATATAAGCATGGGTTATATTAAACGCATGTTGCGGTTGAGTAGTGCTTCTTAAAAATAACTCAAAAATACTGAAGTATTTGTGTCGCTGGTCTATAATGTTATTGTCATTTGACTATATTACATTCCAATTTTGAGCAAACGAGCGACACTCAATTGTGTTAGAAAAAATTCCTAGCATCTTACTGGTTTGCTCAACCCCAAAAAACGTTTCCTTTTTTCTGTAAGCGTTTAAAAAACAAAATATTACATATTGATGTTTATTAAATTTGTAAAATGCAAGCAGTTACGAGGCTTCTTAATTTGATCTAGTAGTCACTGAAACAGTCTCTCTTTTTAACCAACTTCATAAAAAGGAGGAGGTTACTATTAACATTTTTAACACCGGTTTTTGTTCGTAGATTCGGCCTCTACGGTCTTCCATTCGAGCGCGCGATCTTCGCACCGGAGACGCCCGAAGTGGGCCGCAACGGCGCGCCCGTGTCGTACGCCAACATGCTACAAGCTGACAACACAACAGCGGCGCCGCCGCCGCGCCACGACCAACAGCTGAGGGAGCTGCTGAACTGGCCTAAGGATACCACGCCCGGTAAGTTTATTACCTCCTATTATCCGTTCTAAAACTCGTGGCCCATGGGGCAATAAAACGTGTGAGCGGTGCGGTAGATTTTTTTATTCATTACAGAATCAACAACACTTGATATCAATGGAAGCAAATTCTTACAGCTAATGGTTTATGCCAATAACAGATTCTCATTTTATAGACATAACTTTTAAGAAATTTGTCACCTAGAGAAAAATGATTATAAAAACAATACAATATTGAATTTTTTAAGGAATTAGAAATTGATATGTCTAACTAGCTCGCCTCCTTGCTTTTATTGTGAGTGCTATAACGCTTATAGTGTTGGTCCATGCTCGTTTTGATGAACGGGTCGATAAAATGAAATGATCCTAGTAAATTACTTTAGTATACCTATTTTATTTACAAAATAAATAAATAAATATTGCTGGACATTTCACACAGCGCTAGATCCCCAAATTAACAGAGCATTGTAATATGGGAACCAGATACCTGATAGAATACTTATATACTATTTTTTTTTGTAAATACCTACTTATTATATATAGAAAAACATCCAGGCCTGGAAAAAATATCTGTAGATCATGCAAACATTTGTTCCGCGGCGGGAATCGAACCCGCTACCTCCTGAGTCTCAGCCGGCTATTCGCCCACTGCACCACAGAGGTCGTCAAATACTTGCTAAGGGTGTTAAAATAAGATTCAAAATCATTTCGTATTAAAAATGGCGATTTTACGACGATATCATTATCTTAGTGAAGTGGTTGATTGAGCTCGTTTCTTCCACGCACCTGCAAGTGGTGATGGTGCAGATGCAGCTAGCATACTCTACCCGGTCCACCGGAGCTGGTAAATGAAAGTGTTTAAATAATTGTAGTTGTAGTGTATTTAATAGAAAGTACTATGGAGCTGACATCGTAGTTAAACGACGCAAAGCTCCTTAAAAAAATAGATTAAAAAAAAAGTGGTGGAATGACCTTCCTCCGGAGGCTTTCTCAGTGGGCTTCAACATGAACGCCTTCAAGAGATGTGTAAATAAGACATTAAGTGCTAGGCAGCGCGACTGCAGTACCACGAGTGCTGCAGGATTTTATAGGCGGCGGTGACCACTTATCGTCAGGAGGCCCGTCAGCTTGTGTGTCTACAAGATTAATAAAAAAATAAAACAAAAAAATTGGGTCCCAGGATCAAAGAGATTTCCGTATTTCATTTCATCTATCCTAAAAAAGAAATTCATTATATTCTATTCCTTTTAACTTATTCATATATATTGTTATTTTTTAATATAAATATAGGCTTGCGTTTGACCACGTTCTAGCCGTTCCATCGTAGACTGCATCATCGCTTATCATCAAGCGATGATGCAGTCTACGATGGAACAATCTTGCCTAGTAGAAACCTATTCACTCGCGACTTGAAATATAATATATTTATTGTGACCATAAAAGATACACATACATAAATGATACATGAAGATGGTGATGAAAAAGGTTACATGAAGACCCCTAGGTTGTAGTTATCAGGAAACATTGTTGCCTACCACAGATCCCAAAACCCCAACTCCATGGTGGGCCCAAAACAACGGCGCTGGTGTGTTCGGTCTCGGCGTGAGCGAGGCGACGCCGCTCCACGTCAGCTGTCACCTAGCCTCGGAAGGCACTAAGCTGGAGTCGGCCGGGTACCGGCAGCACTCCGCCGTGGTCAGCGCTCTGCCGGGCGCTGCGGCGGCCGCGCAAGCTACCAATCCTGACGGACATCAGGTAACGGGACCTAGTCCTAGCCTAGCAGTTTCTAACAGATCACTGATGTTCGGCGCGCTCATCGCATAGATCATGGCTCATGACTGCTAGTGCCGTAGTATTTTTCAAACTTTCGCGATCACAGTAATTATGCTAGTGCCGTTTTAAATCGTATATGCAGCATATAACTAATATTATAAATTGGAAAGTTTGGATGTTTCTTTATTTGTTTGTTACTCAATCACGTCGTAATGTCTAAACCGATTTCGATTAAATTTGGTGTGTTGATAGATTACGACCTGGATTGTTATTATGACGCGTTGTTCGTCAACAAAAAGTAGCCTATACTTTTTGTTGACGAACAACGCGTGCGAAGGCGCTGGCCGAAGCTAGTATAGTATATTTTTTAGTAAAAAGTAACAGAGTTCATGTTGTATATGATCCCTATTTTGGATAAGCCGGTTATAAAAGAGGTTAAGTCATTAGGACGTGCTTAGAGCATCCTAACCACTTATTTTGGGATGGACGCTAGCTCATTTATAAAAATATCTTTAATGAACATAAAATTACATTATAATAAATTAACATAAGCTTACATAAAAGCAACTTAAAAATATTAGTAGGTAGCACGATGGGGAGGCACACAGGTACACATCCTGAGCCAACACTAGAAATTAGAGCCGATTTAAATAGATGTAACTAAACAGTTAGAATTTGCGTATCTCTATCGTAAGGCCTTGTTTAGATGATGTTTGTGTAGTAGTGCAGTAGCTTGATGACAATTATTGATTTACAATGCTGTAAAAAAGCACGCTGATTTTAATGCTGCTTCAATGTCAACTATATTTAGAACAAAATCTCGACAGGAACAACTCACTAAAGACGATAATTACACAAATGAGTCTGAGTTTAAAAAGTTATGCTAAAATAGGAATTATACTTTTATGACCGTTTTGTAGCATTCTGTAAAAGGTATTAGCGTAGACGCACCATGATTATTGTGCAATCGATTGATAATATAACGAAAGACATCATCTAAACAAGTGGTAACTTGCATACTAACGTTTCACAGCAGCTGTGGAACGCGACGTATTACAAAGAACTGAAGGAAATGGACACGAAGCATCCGCCGGGTGACCCCGACCCTGACTCCTTGGAGGACTTGGAAAGCTCTATGATGGATTGCGATCCCCAGGACAAGATAGAATACTCTGATGATCGCCTGTTCAAGGTACAATGGCTAGCGAAGATGGTTTACCCCTCGAAATGTTTATCAAAACAATTGCATTTAAGAAGCTAAGAGTAGACTTTCTACCAAACGCATCTCTGCGTAGAAAAGGCATGTTTTCCTTCCTCTAAATATGAAAATATTTGAATGTTGCCTGTTTTTGAAATGCATAATCGTTAACCCCATAACACAAATGGGGTCGGCACATCATAGAAAAATTAGGGCTCTTAAAATCACGATCTTAAAAAATAGAAAACTAGTATTTGATGGTGTGAATACTAAAATCATAGAGTTTAGATACTTAATAATGATGGGAGAAATGCCTTTTTGTATGGAAAGGTATAACCTCCTCTTAATCTTTAACGTTTGTATACAATAGAAGGGTGGTAAACCAGATTCATTGCCGGCCGGACGATCATCTTTTCTTGTGTCACTGGTTTTAGTATAATGGCACTAAACTGAACTCCTTATGGAAAGTATTAGTGGCAAGACTCTTTCATTTCACACACCCGATGGATCATGGCACTGTGTAGACCATCATCATCACAATAAACATTAGGAAAAACTAGTGTTCCAGCTGTATTTAAACCGGCGAAGTAGTTACAGTAATTACGTGTTTCATTCAACGTGTTAAAGTTGTTTTTGTTTTGACAGGAGCAGGAACAGTGTGGCATTCCATGGTCGGCGCTGGTGACCCGTCCCCCGCAGCTTACATTGCTGGTGGAAAGAATGCATTCAGGAGCTCGCCGGTACATTGTATTGGATTTTGGACACACAGTACACCTTACTGATGTGGTAAGTTAAACTTTGGTAAATTGTATAAAGATCAATTGTGTGCTGATTTCTATTATCAACAAAATTACGGATTAACAGTTTGAACTGAACTGATACTTCGTTATTTCCGTTAGACGGCGACTATGATTCCAAAATCAGTAAATCAGACTTGTATGCAGAATACAGATAATTATGTGTCATTACGACTCGTTTGACAGCCACTGCTGCTGGTAACTCTAAGGGTGCGTTTCCACGAGAGCTGTGCGAGGAAAGCAAAAGCGGTGAGCGAGAAAAATTCCACAAATAGGATAACTGCGCTATACAACGCTGGACAAATGAAGCAATACTATTGGTGATGTTTTTCCTCACACAGCTCTGGTGGAAAACCACCCCAAAAGTTACATTTAGCACTTAATCCTACAGAATTTGAAATTAATTTATTTTTAATTGTTATATTATTATCTCTGCTGGGCAAAGGTCTCATTCATTCATTTTAATAATGTTTTGTAATATAAAAAAATGTGGATATGTGCAGATAATACCGTCGTGCCAAGACCTAGTGACGCTATGCATCGATATCTGGGTGAACAGTGAAGAGACGGACGGCGTGAAGCTCGCTGCAGCCGCGGATATTGCCACCAAGAACCTTGTTCTCACTGATTTGCAACCGCGTCCGCTTTGCCGCTACATGAAGGTACGGTATTTTAGTTGTCTTTGACGACCTCTGTGGTGTGTAGCTGCCTGAGACGCAAGAGGTGCTTGTTCGATTTCCGCCGTGCGACAAATGTTTGTACGATCTGCGAATATTTATTCCGGGCTTAAGTGTTGTGGTACTGTAGTACACGGAGCCTTTGCCTAAGTGACTGTTGGGATTTTATTTATCAACCTCCGTTGTAAAAACAAGTGTGCTATAACTTTGACGCCTAAGCTGTGTGTCTGTCTGTCTGTGGCATTGTAGTTCAAATATGGATGGACCGATTCGGACGAGGTTTTTTTTATAGATAGCTAGTTTAACTGGGTTGGCTCTTAGCTATGCCAGTTTTACGTTTAGTTTATTTGTTAATATATTTCTAATTTGTGCCCTTACAAATCTCTCGCATAATGATATCATAATCCGTCAGACAAAATTATAGTGGAAAATTCTTGGAATAACAATGAGAAGTTACCTATAATTTGACGTCAATTTTAGCTTAACTTGCTAGAAAAGTCTTTCGTAACGTTACTCCTTCTATGAGATATTTATTACGCATCTAACTATATCAGCTACATTATACAATTTGGCTATAAAGTTAGAACACAATATTAGCAAATACAATTTATCTACAACATAACTACACTTTTCTATTGGTCTCAAATAATCAGCGTTACATCAAGTTTCTGCAAAAATAAAAATGAACTATTTTCCAACAGATTACCACAATTGGTCGATACGGTATGTCAGCCATGAAATGCAAGATACCGCTCGGCTGGTTCTACGGCGAGATCGCAAACGTTACCAACATCCAAGCTTCGCTCAACGCGCTCAATGCGTTGCATCAGGATTTGTCGTGTCGGTTTAGGTGAGCTAGTTAATAATGGAAGTTATTTTACCATTTGATTCTTCTAGGCAAGCGTGATCCATCGTAGACTGCATCATCGCTTACTATCAGATGAGCCAATAAAGTAAAAAAATAAACAAAAATTGTGCTAAACGATAGATATATTTCAGAAACTCTTATACAAAGGAAAATTGTGTTGAGTGACAAAAAATACGCGTTACATTCGTTAATCCAATATGGCGGACGTAAGAACGACTTCCGCCATATTGTGGAAGTAAGAATGGCGTCAGCCATATTGTGTTCTTGTAACGTTAATTAAATGATCCGCTTCCGGCCCGTTTTTATACGATTTTGTGGCATATTTAGTTGCCTAGTGTTCTTGGATTTTTGATTGTGGGAAATGCGAATTACTTTACATTAATTTATATTCGATCTGAGAGGCCTTTGGCTTATCAGACGGTAATTTATATTAGAATTCACGTGTGTTCGTAAGTTCACCTTAAACTAGTGTGAATACAATCGTTTTGCCAGCATGTATTACGCTAACAGAATTGCTTCTAACAGACTGGCAACCGGCAAACTGATGGATCTACTCAACCCATACATGGAGCTTTACAATGGGAACGCAGCTCACATGATGGCATACCTCAATATGAACACGGAAGGAGATAACAAAGTGGTGACAGCGTACCACGAGTGCATTGAACTACAACAGCAGCTACACACATGCACAAACATTATGAAGAAGCTGCAGAACAACACGAACACAGATGAGGGTAGGAAGGTCGCTGAGATGATTGAGAACGGATTGGTGACGTCGAACAGTTTGCTGCATCAAGCGTCCACGGATAAGTTGAGAGTTATCACGGAGAATGTCGTTGATATGCTGCTGTTCTTCTACTTCCAAATTAACGATGGAGGAGTAAGTATATTGTTTATCGTTATCAGAGCGAATAGTAAGTTCTAGTGGCCAGTACACAGTTGTCAAAGTTCAACCGAAATGAATAAAAAAAATAAGCTTAATATTAGTTTTCGCCCATTTTTTTCCATATAAATTTTAACTGACGACCTCCGTGGTGCAGTGAGCGAATAGCCGGCTGAGACGCAGGAGGTAGCGGGTTCGATTCCCGCCGCGGAACAAATGTTTGCATGATCTACAAATATTTGTTCCAGGTCTGGTTGTTTCCCTATGTTATTATAAGTATGTATTTACAAAAAAAAATGTATATAAGTATTCTATCAGTTATCTGGTTCCCATAATACAAGCTTTGCTTAGTTTGGGGCTAGATAACGCTGTGTGAAATGTCCAGCAATATTTATTTATTTATTATTTATTAACTATCTCATTACGCTCCTCCGTGCGCGCAATAAGCTTAAAAAGCGGTACAAAGTTTTCTCTTCTACATGATATAAATATTTCGTTCTGGTTCCAAACAAATTTAGCATTTTTGATGCTGCAGAGTCAGTTAGATCCATAGCCAATTTGGCTTTGTTTTTCCCTGGAATTTATCACAATTTGTTATATATTTTGGTTGGAATATTATAGTCTCGTTTTATACTGTCATCTTTAGTAACTACCTTAAGCTAACAAACTTACTAGGCAATTAAAATGTTCTATATCGTTTCAGCAATCAGTTTGGGTAGACGTGTCCCGAGAATGGTGCACCACGGTTACTCCCCTGGTGTGGCAGTGCGGGGGTTCCACAGCCGGAGCCCTGGCGACTTTAGTAGCAAGGGTGTGCGGCTCTGAACACTGGTGGGGCGACGCCCTAGCGTCTGCGCTAACTGACGCATTTGCTGCGTCGTTTGCTCCACCCACACCACTTGACAGGTAAATATTAAGCTCGAGAAGATAACATCTCCATCGTCGCCGCGTCGTCTACATTTTTTATGTTGTAATATGTTCTTTACGCGTAACAACTTTACGAACCAGGTTGTGGCTCTGAAATGACTTTGTCAAAAATAGCTCAAACACGAAACTGAAACAGTTGATTCTGTCAAACAGTCAGAACTACAGAAAACTTGAAGGGTCTTAACCATGTCATGTTAACGGACGCCTAACACCAATAGTTTGTAAATCTGGCACTGTAAAAGCAAACCGCTTTCTATACCCATACAATGAATAGTGGATTGTTTTGTGTTTGTAACAGATGCCTCGTGCTAGTGATCTACATGTGCCGCAAGAGCATGTTCTCTCACTGGGAGCGCGTGAACACGGGCGAGGAAGGCATGGAGTGGCACGGCGTGGCGCACGCTCTGTCCGCGCGCGCCTTGGAGCTGGTGCAAGCGCCGCGCCCGCAGCCGGCGCTCACCGCCGCGGTGCTAACGGCGCTGGCGGCCGTGCTGGACGCGGTGGCGGCGGCCCCGCCGGCGACGTCGCTTAACCGACATTCAAGGTAATCATTTACATTTTTGCAGCATGGTTCTGCTAGATTATATTTAACCCTCCTTTTGTGTCATTTATCAATATTAACCTGTCAAATTCCAGAAATAAAACACTATAGATTTTGACTTGTTATACGCTCGTTATCGAGAGTCAAGGGTCTGTGTGTAGTCTACGTGTAGATGTGTGCCTAGATTCCTACAGTAAGGTAGCTTGTAGGTAAACGGCTTAGAAAATAACACAACAGACTTCACATATAAAACGTTTATAAACGAAAGGAACTGAAGGTGTACGAATAGCGAATAGATAGGAACGTTTACATATAAATACATGTAAGCGATAGAAAATAGAACTGATAAATAGGAAGCAAGCTGGGCTTAGGTTTGGCTTAGGTTTGGCGCGGATGGTGATTAGCGTATCACTGGCGAGCAGGTTTCGACTGCGCTGAGCCAGAGTTGAGCTAGTGATGTGGCGTGCGTCTAGCGTGTGAGCTACTGATGGGAATTGCGTCACAATTCAGTCCGATTACTGAAAGATGCATTATATCGATAACGTAAAAGTTACGGAAAGTTTGAAGATGACTGGCGTAAGGTCGTCGGGATATTCAGATTCGGTGAAGTCCGACATAATTCTAAAGCTGGCCAATAGTTGTCTACTTTACAATTAGAGAGCATAGAATTTGCTGCAACTTTCAATTTAATATCTTGAATCTGGTCACATATCTCTTTATCTGTTCATCAATGCAAGAATGCTATTACAATAGAGAATAATTTTGAATATTTTAGATGGGACTGGGTAAGCGGAGGCTGGATAGGCTCCGCAGGTTCCGGCTCGTCTTCGCGCTCTGGAGATTGCAAGCTGCAGCGACGCAAGCTGCACAAGAAACTGCTGCATCAGATGCAGGAGTTGGAGGCGGCGAGGCGCGGGATACACGACCACTTGGATGAACAGCAGGTAGTTTGCCAAAACTAGAAACTATACACATTTTCATTAGGCAGTTGTGTAATAAAATTGGTTTATAATTATAACTGATGGGAAACGCTCAGGATACACCAAGATTCCTCTATTATGAATTCCGTATTTATAATAATTAGTTATCAGTGCACAGTGATCGAAATACGACTGTAACTCATTTATTTTGTTTATTTTTAGCTTAATTTTAGCATTCGCCCCTCTTTCTCCATATCAACTTCAACCTTTGGTATGCGGAAGCGCTGATCAGTGCTCTCCTTGCTAAATGCGCAAGCTATAGTCAGTGCTCAGGTGACCTGCGAAATTTTTAATTGATTTTGAAATCAAATGTCTTGAAATATTGTCTTAATTGTTTTATTTACTCGTTTCTACTAAATTGATCGAGCCTATGGGAACTTCACATATTAACTATAGGCATAGACAGGCTCCATCTACAAGAAAACTTATGCAGTTTTTGACCTGCTCAATGCCAAATGTTGCAGTTTGGTACATTGACAAGAGATGTCGCATTGCTTATTTCAAAACGTATTTTTATAGTGTTATCCGAACACTTGCGGAAAAGTTCCAAGATTTTAAAACCATCTTAAAAATGTTGCCTAGACGGGACTCGAACTCGCAATCTTCCTCTTGATACGAGGTTGCGGTTTCAAGTCCTGTCTAGGCTTAAAGATTTTTGAGATGGTTTTAAAATATTTGTTACAAAAGTAAGGTTTTTCGTCTTTCTGTCTCTGTTAGGTCGCATTTTTATGTAACCTTATATGAAAACGGGAACTGGGTCAACTTAGTTCTGAACCACTCATGTAAACAAACATTAAAAGACAAAATAAAACGAAGAAATAATAAAATGTGTCTACACATAATCGTGGATTGTTTTATTGGAAAACTTTTGGGTTTGGTTTTCTAATTCTAAGGTGGGGGGGAATAAGATCTACACTGAAGTCCCGCATTGGGGTGTATTGTTCATTACCCCCCTTCGACCCTAACCCAGCCAGCCGTAAATAGTTTGTGTTTCTTGCGTACTGAATAACTGAAGTTTGTGCACCAGTGATCTAACTAAAAGCAGTTGTATTCCCAGCGCATCCGCCTCAGCATCAAGTCGCGTATGGCGATGGCCGGCAAGCGCGGACTCGTGAAGCCGGAGAGCGTGCCGTGCGACGCCTTCACCGTGCACAGCGCGCGCTGCGTGGGAACTGCACTGGCTGCGTCGCTAGCCGCGGCGCTGGTGCATCACATGCTGGCGTGCGACAGCGCGTCTGACGCAGACGCTATGATGCTGTGCGCCAAGGTTAGTTGCAGCTAGTACTAGAGTTCCTTGTGAAAGTGTTCGCCCGGGAAAATACTACTAGCTATTTCTGCCGCCAACCAGCATTGCTGTGTTTGCAGTGGCGCGGACGTATAATATAACAAAATGATATTGAAGAGATATGGCGGTGCATCGCAGTCGGAAGAATACAATGCCAAAAGAGAATAGAGTGGCTTATCAATAACTTTGTTTATATACCTACCTAACACAAATGGACTTGTAAAATGATGTTGTCTGAATTAGTAGTTCGAGTAAATTAATCTAATCTTCTAATATTGACGACCTCCATGGTGCAGTGAGCGAATAGCCGGCTGAGACGCAGGAGGTAGCGGGTTCGATTCCCGCCGCGGAACAAATGTTTGCATGATCTACAGATATTTGTTCCGGGTCTGGTTGTTTCTCTATATATTATAAGTATGTATTTACAAAAAAAATGTATATTAGTATTCTATCAGTTATCTGGTTCCCATAATACAAGCTCTGCTTAGTTTGGGGCTAGATAGCGCTGTGTGAAATGTCCAGCAATATTTATTTATTTAATATGTAAAAATCTCGTGTCGCGGTCGCACTCCTCCGAAACGAGTCGACTGATTTTAATTAAAAAAAATGTATATTTAGTAGGTATATGAGGTCGTTAAGTATTTACCCACCTACCCCCACCTTCCATTTTTTAATCGTTATTTTTGTATGAACAATATCCATATACATAATTTAATCATCGTTCATTGACGTGAAGTTATTTACATGTAGTGTCGCGTCAATTTGACAATAACGTTATTATATTGATTTTATTCAGAAGTTCCCACGGGAACGGGAAATTTCAAGCGTGTGAAGCCGCGGGTGGGTCGCCTAGTTATAAAAGCCCGCGTACTTCGATATGCTTTGCGCCTAACAGCTCACTATGTAAGGTGTCTCTCAGAACCATTGTTTCCTAGTGACAATAACATGAGCTCATAAATCTGTTGCCCCCAGGTTGTTGGACGCCTCTGTGCGCTGTCAGGCGGAGCGAACTTGCTGGATCCATCTTGCATTCTCGGGTTGGCCAGGCTCGCCGTCACGTTGCCTCCGTGGCCTAGACACGCTCTTACAACGCTGCTACAGGTAACTTTTATTTCAAATTAATTTATTTAAAATCATACTAATATAATAAATGTGAAAGTTCGGATATATGTTCGTTTGTTACTCAATCACGTATGATTGAACCGATTTCGATGAAATTTGGTTTGTTGATGGATTATGAACTGGATTTAAAATTTCACACATAGGTTACTTTTTGTTGACAAACAACGCGTGCGAAGTCGTTGGCGGAAGCTAGTTACACAAATAATTTTGTCTACGAATTCGATCTTGTGGTACCCGGATTAATAACGTTAATGCTACAAGTACTTTTTTCTACATTAAAAACCACCAGTCTTCTATAGAGCTGTACGAGTTCCCCCCCCCCCAGATTTGGGTAGTAAAAATACCGCATTGAAATCGTTCATATCCTGGGAGATACAATGCCATGGCCAAACAACCAGAGAAAGTATCCAAACTTGAAACAGCCTTCATATTGCTTGACAGTTAAAAATGCATTAAAATTTTTTTTCAATAACATTTGTTTATGACTCAGCCCGCACAGTGGTCGAAATTATTTTTTTATTTATATAAGATTAGATTAGATAATTTTTTTATAGCAAACCATGAAATATAAACATATAAAAGAAAATACACTTTTAAATCATAGTTACAATGGGCGGCCTTATCGCTAAAAGCGATTTCTTCCAGGCAACCTTTGGATGGACAGGATCTATATGAGCAAATAATACCCCTCCTCCATATAAACTTGAACTATGCCAAATCTCACATTCCTCCGTGCGCGCAATAAGCTTTAAAAAGGGATATCATGTTTTCTCTTTACGTATTAATAAATAGATTAATACATTCTTCAAACAGGATCTAGTAGAATTTGAGAGCACAGAGACGCCATCTACACCACCCGAAACTGCTGCTACTTGTCCGGATGTCGCCTGGCAGGGGCATTCCTCCCGGCTCGTGCGCGTCACCCCCACTCCCTTCCAAGCCAAACCGCCGAGGAAGAATAAAGGACCGTCCGTTGCTGGTTAGTACGCTTTGTACATAATCTAGGAAACTCCCAACTTCCTTACAACGAACCCGTGCCGGGTTGTGTACTAATCCAAAAGTGAGACGAGTGGCAAGACAATGGAATCGGCGCGCATCTATAGATGTAATCGAAACATTTATTTTTATTTATTTCTTTAAAAATCTAATTAATCCATCATTTTCGAAACTATACTACGTGTTTTGTTATGTACGACATAAAATTAAAACATGGGTAGGGCTATTGTTGTAAAATAGGTTATATGCAAATTCATTACTGTAAAAAATTTTAAATTTTCAAACACCTTTCATATCAATGAAACAGCCTGTATAAAATAGGTAAACCAATCATATTCATTCATCATGTCAGTGGGTATCTGTTAAACTGACTAAGCGGTATCGTCGCAAAGGCGCCGCCGATTTACGTTAAAAATTGTTTATTGGAAATGTATCGATTACCTGATAAATATTCAAGCTACCGGTATTAATTTACCTCTAAACTCAGTTAATACGATTTTGGTAGACTGTTTTAAATCAATGTCATAATTCATTTGTTCATTTGCAAACATGGGTAAATATGTATAAAAACAGGTGACAAATACAATATATAGGTTCCAGACATGTTTTACCATATTAGTTGGCATGCAAATGCAGTTAATATAATATAACTTAGTCTATTAGAAACATTTCTAGAATTGAATTCAATCAAAGTCAAATCTCTAAAAATTAAATAAATTACGCTATTATCGAGTTTGCATGTCTGTGTCCATAAGAAACTCATCCACAGTATAATAACATCTAATTCTCAAAAATTTAAACAATTCATGCTTGAATTCAGTCAAATTTAATTGTTTTATTCTATTTGGTACTTTATTATATATTTTTGGAGCCATACCGCATACACATACACTTTAATTAAGAAGAACAGTGTTGCTTTTAACTATGCACAGGTGGTACATGTCGCGTCTGCTGCGTGAATGGGTAGGCTTTTCAAATAAGTCGGGATTCATTTTGACAAAAATTGATATTTGAATAATAATATTTTTTCATACATAACAAAACAGGTTTTATACTCTAATCGTCTGACTTGGTATAGAATCACCTCTGCATTCGAGAGGTAATGATTTTCGGTACCATTTTAGATTCGTTTCTTTAATTAACCAGGTTTAATCCATTCTCAAAAAGCGTGGTGTTGGGTTCCTTATGTAAGTTCCTGACGTTGAAGTATTGGTGGTGCACTCGAGCAGAGATCTGGCAGATTTGACCTGCTGTGTTGTTGTCATTGCAGATTTGTTAGCGGATAGTTTTGGTCTGCCGAAGACGGGCCAAGCTACTAAACCAAAAGCAGGTACTGCATCGCCAAGTAAGGATTAGATTAACCTTTTGACCGCTTAGTTTTGAATCACGAAAGTACATGAAAAATAACAAAATAAATTATACGAATACGCAAGCTGAGCACGGCCAATGGCAATTCAACTTCACATAATACCAATACATACCTGATCCAACACTAGCATTTATTATATCGTGGGTATCAGGAATATCGAGTACCATTGATTTGCAATACCCTGACGCGGAACAAATATTTTCAGTTCCTGCAAATCTCTCTCTCTTCCCAGCTATGTATCCCACATGGTGGTAGGGTCAGCTTTCCATGTTGGTCGTTCTTCAACACTTCGCTCTATCCTCGACGTCGTCATCAGAAACTTGGCACTCTCTCATGTCTTTTGACACTACATCTCTCCACCTTGTCTTGGGTCTACCTCTAGATCTTCGACCGGGGATGAAAAGTTGTAGTGCCAAATTCCCTAAGTAGTAAGGTGGCCTCCTCTTCACGTGACCGTACCATCGCAGCCGACTCTCCTGCATCTTGTCAGCGATGTCGCGCACCCCCAGGTTTCCTCGCACGTACTCGTTAAGGATTTTATCGAGCCTGGTAACGCCGTGAGCATCTTCATTTCGGCGACTTGGATGGTATGTATGTTCTTCTGCGTTACGGCCCAAGTTTCGCTTCCATACGTTAAGACTGGTCTTATGATAATCTTATGGTTCCAGTTCCTGCAAATATTTGTTATAAATTTATCCTTGAGCGGGGATCGAACAACACAACCACTCAGTCGACTACTCACCCATCTGACAACACAGGTCGTCTAAAGTAACATTTTTAACCCCTGATGAGAAAAGAGAAGTGTTATAAGTTTGACGCCTATGCCTGTCTGTGTGGTCTGTGGTATCGTAGTTCCCAAACCGATGAACAGAATTAGAAAGCTAGTTTAAATGGGGTGGTTATTAGCTATGTGTGATGAAGATCAGGTCAGCTGATCCGAAGATCATCAGCACTTTTATTTTTTGGTGAAAGGATCTCAGCGTAAAATAGTAATTTTTAAAGGGTTTTTTACGTGTAGGGCTGTTTTAAACATATGTATGTTCTATTCTACTGTTGTCAAATCCTTTGCGTAGAGTGGCCATGCTAAGCAAGCTGTTTTATCATCAATCAATGTACCTAACTAAGATAACATTTTTCCGTTAAATTAATCTAACTACGGTCAAAAGGTTAAACCGTGAGCTGTTAGCCTGACGCGTCGGCATTAGCATGACGTTAGTTTGTGACGTCATGACTGTTCAGACCACACTAGCCGCAACAATTATGCAAAACACCAGCATACTCGCTCGCTACTCAGAATAAGGCTTACTTTTCACTAGAACTCTACTAGAAAGCTGAGTAAAGCTTACCAATAAGATTTTTGCATTTTCCAAGCTGGCGATTCCCCAAGCCAAGTAAGGTGGCTTCCCACGTTCTGTGATTTGACGGTTGGTACTTACGCACAGCCGACGGCAACAGACAGCCATGCACTGCACCGGGGCTCTTCCAACGGTGCGTGTCTGTGTGTGTGAATCCGAGATTCGAAGCCATTTTGTCATTGATGCTTAACAACCAAAATGAAAGTAGAAAGTTCCTCGCAAGAGCTCACATAAGCAACCAACTCGCGGCGTATCCGACGCACCATAGAGACGTGTCTGTTCTACCACGGACGACGCCCTTCCCACGGTGCATCAGTGCGGGCTTGTCCGCGTCCGTCTGCAATATCAGGGACCGTGGAGAGCCACCTTACTGAGCTACTTTTTTACTGCGTTACTAAATACTTAATTCGAATTACCATTTAAAAACACGATCGGTACTTTTAAACCGGGAACGGTAGTTTTAAATCCGATCGTAAAGGACAAAACGCCGGTGTATTATTAACTATTCTAAAGATACAACGAGTTTGTTAGTTTCGCGGTTATTGTTACATAGCTTTCTCTTGTGAAAAGCCAGTCTGACTTTACGTATCTGCGTGATTTGGATATAAATTTCTAATTAGAAACGCTTTTGCTTTTTTATGAATGTAATTTTTAGCACGTTACTGTTTTTTTTTATTTGGTCACTTACTAACCAGTGGGTAAATAAAATAAAACTAGAAATAAAAAAATTACACACTACGTGGAATTTTGTCTACACGTTTTCGCTAATCGTAATCGTGTAATGAAAATTGCATTTAAATGTGTAAACAGTTAAGGCTAAAATTGCCTGTACTTTTTATTTCAGCACAGCAATAAGTTTTAAGGAACGACACATTTTTTAAATACGGGCTGTATTTGTACACTGTGACAGATTTTGAGGAACGACTCTGCCCGTAATCCAGAAAAATAAACTCTGTATTTTTAATCCTAATTTGAAGCTAAGAATCCACCATTTGATTTTTAACTTATTTTATTGAAATAAATTCAGAATTTTGCCTCAAAATTCGTCAACTATTTCCAAACTCAACCCATATAGTTCGATTGCTTTGATGTTTTTTTTATTTGTGGTCGTTTTAATCTTGGGTTTGGTATTAAATTTTTCTTCACGTTGTTAAGTTATAATAATTCTCTCCAGATTCAAAGGACATGGACGCAGAGGAACAGCTGACGCAAGTCGCGGAATCTGATGACTCGGAGTCTTCAGAAGAGAAGATGGAGAATTACTTCTTGAATCCTATCAGCGAGAAGGAGTCGAAAACGAAGGTCGTCGTCGATAATAATACTAGGTAATATTCATAGATGCCTAAATCATATGTAGACAATAAAACAATGTTGACTGGGGTCTAAGGTTGGTCATTCATTTTGAGATCTAGTTCGAAATTTCAAAAAAACAATGTGATGTGGACTTTTTTAAAATGGTCATAATGCCCCAGTGCCGATATATTTTTTTTATGGATTGTTGTTAATTTTGATGGCCGAATTAGGTCATTCGGCGCTGGGGTCCCGTTTAGGCTTAAAATACTAGTTTGTGTAATATTTTGTTTATATGTTACTTGTGGAGTAACAGGCTTACGGCCCACCTGATTGTATGCAGTTCCTACCCTGTAGAACCTCTACATTTTTCTTGAAGCGTACCATGTCATTAACATATTTGTTCCGGGTTCACGTGAAGGGGTTTTAAGTATCCATGTGACTGTTATATGTTTTGCTATTAATATAATGAATGTGTAGTGTCGTGTACAGTAATATATCCCGGTGCTGCGACGCGCGGCTGGAGTCGGCCGGCGGCGGCAGCGGCGGCGCGGGCGAGGCGGCGGCGCGGCGCGCGCTGCTCGCCACGGGCACCGCGCTCGCCGCCGCAGTGCGCGCCGACCTAACGCCCCCGCCCCCGCCGCCGCCGCACCACTCCCCGGCGCCCGCGCACGCGCGCCACCACCCCCCCCTCACGCACACCCTTTACGATGTCTTCAGGCATCTGGCGCTCGAGTTCAACAATCAGGTCAGTTCATCATCCTTCTACCTGTATCCGGCCTGTGTTTGTGGCTCGCAGTGGCAGATCCAGGATTTTGGTTTGGGAGGGGCTTGACCCAGCTGAGGGTAGGCTTTATCACTTTTATAATGGGACCAACTTTGAAATCGCGATCACAAAATCAGCAATTCCCTATGATTTTGGGGGAGGCTTGAGCCTTCTATCCCCCTTGGATCCGCTCATGGTAGCTCGTGTGTGGAAGCAAACGAGTTCTTAGGCCTCCGACATAAACTAACAATCTTTATTTCCAAGACCAACATTTTAACGTCATGCAGTATGTACTGCGCATTATTATCTGTCAGTTTCTATTTTGGACATTATTATCCACAGTTCATAATTACCCACGGCTAGATGCTTTGAAGCGCCCAGCTGAAAATGCCAGTGACAGTCTTACCCTTATCGTACAGCACGTACTATGCACGCTTATTAGTCAATATTTCCATTTCGAGAAACCATCATCATCCAGCCATAAGCTCTCAGTTACCCGCTACGAGCTGTAGGGCTCCTTTTGTAAACGCGTCACCCATTTGTGAAATGTGTATTATATATATTATTTTGTAAAAATTTATGTACAGATGGATTGCACTTTTATGGAGAACGTGGTGTCTCTGTGGCTGACACTGAACGGGTCCGCTTGGGGCAGCGGCGGCGCCTGGTCGCTGAGCACGCTGGCGCAGCTGGCGGTGCCGGCGGATACTCCGCGCATTCGTCTCGCGTCCGACACTGTCACCGCGCTGTTACACTCTCTCACATTGTAAGTCTATATTATACACAGGTTTTTTTATTTTTATGGTTGACTAGTTGTATGCCCGCGACTTCGTCTGCAATTTTCTGTATCTCGACAACAGCGAGACCGTACGACAACAACCCGTACTTTCTGGTGACTGGGTGAACCGATTTTGATGATTCTTTTTTTATTTGAAAGCTGGTGCTTCCCGTGTGGTCCCATTTCCATTTGCTCCAGTTCTCCATGAGATGAGACAATGGCATCCATGAGAAAACCATATAAGTCTTAAATTGTTTAATTTTTATGTTATGTTTATTAGCTCACAACTCCGTTATATATCAACCGATTTGGAAAATTTGTTTTTTATTTTTAAGGATATTTAGATTGATCCCATGGAAATTTCATAAAAATTGGTGGAGTAGTTTGGTGACTGTTATCTGAAGAAGTTGCTTGTTTTGAGTTATTCTGTTTTTTATTTATAGGTCACAGAGAAAAACTACGGGCTCATTTGTAAAGAAAATAAAATTAAAGCTTAAAATAATGTGTTTTCGGAATATTTAGGTTCTACATCATATTCCGAACCAAATCATGTATGACAAACATGGTCTAAAAGTTATCTAAATTGACCAGTCAGCTGTATCTCCACTTTCAGTACTTTCATCCATCTATGATTTAAAATCAATCAGCATAACAAACGAGACAGCTATTTTGTTTTTATTGAATCATAGATTGATTAATTGAAAATTTTACCTTTAAGATGTTTATATTTGCAATGTGTAATCTCTCCTTTTCAGATTGGAGAGTGTTTCTTTAAGATGTTGGGTGCTGTCAATGCAGGCTTTGGCGTGGATAGCAGCTTTACCCCTGCAGGTAAAAGCTAACACACATCTTTGTGAAAATCATATTCAAAGGCGGAAGTCTAAAGCGATGACATATCGACCTATTTCGGACGCTAACGACCCGACTGTGTTAATATTACCACCATATTACGATAGTCGGGTCGTTAGCATCCGAAATAGGTCGATATGTCATCGCGGTAAAATGTACAATTGTATGTTTAAGCTATCGATCTTTGTTTTAAATTAGACTATTTATTTCTCATATTTTACGATACATCGGTATCGGATGTAGAGACTTGCCTTACATTATTAAAACATTTTTATGCTGAAATCGCGATATGTTTCATATGTGTATTGTTTGTTATTGTTCCACAGACTGAAGGAAGCACGCAGACGATGGGCCGAGTGATATTGGAGTGTGAACACTTTGTACCGGCCATGGTGAAGTTTGTGACTATGAATGTACACACCGATGGAGCGGTCACAAGCTCTGAACTTTATCTCGTAAGTTATTGCTTTTTTATAATGTTACTTACTGTGTTTATGGGGTTCGAGTTAAAATAGAACACATTTTAATTTATATTGATTGTAATTAATATTGTGATTGCATTATTATTATCTGAAATAAATGAATACAATACAAATGCAGCGAATATGCGCTTTTGCTATGTATGTTATTATGGACACATTCGCCCGCGCTTACAAATTCTAACCAGTTCGCGTTCTTATGTTCTTTTTTTTTAACCAGTCTTATGTGTTTGAGTACGTACTTACATTAAAACGCATTGAACTGTAATTATCTGTAATATCATTATTATAAATACGGGATTTATCACGTACCGTCTTATCGGTGTTTCGACCGATAATGTTTCGGTTCAATTCGTGAACTCATCAGGACGAGTTTTATATTTATGATTGAAAATAAAGAATTTAAATTTGAATCTAACAAAATAAACAAGGTCGTTTCAATCCATGCTTCCATTATCATCATCATCCACAGCCCATAAGTGCCCACTGCTGGGTGTAGGCCTCCCTTTGTAAACGCCACCCTTCCCGATCCTGCGCTGCGCGCATCCAGGAGTTGCCCGCGACTTTCCTCATGTCATCGACCCACCGCGCCGACGGACGTCCTGTATGCTTCCATACTTATATTATAAACTAGCCAGCGGCTTCGCACGCGTGGTTTGCCAATAAAACAAACCACGCGTGCGAAGCCTAGGGCTTAACCTTTGTAATGCGGATGTAAGAATGCTTACTAAAACTGTCATCTGCGTTGATATGGATCAGTATCATTGCTACTCTTGTCTACTTTTACGGTATTTTAAGCCGTATTTTTATGTTATAAGGTGCTTATTTCTGTGAAAATAAACTTGGTTGGTGCGTACACATTCCATGCAATTTATTGAAAATATTCATCGTATTTTGAACTCTGCCTAGTGCGCTCTATCATGCGCGCCATCTTACGCAGACAGCGGATACACAGTTTTAGGTCATTACATTACGCACACTAAAGGTTAAGCTAGTAGGCTATAAATTCTAAAATCTCCAGTTTTTTCCTACACTATGAAACAACCAACGCATGATTCCGGAAGCAACGGCAGCGATCGATTCCAGTACTATAGCCAACAATAGAAAAAACGTATGAATGATTGAATGAAAACACTTTAATATACACCTCTCTGCGCCGACACAGATGTTTTCTCGTGGTGTTTGAAATAACGAAGTCCTCGGATTTTACAGTATTTCGTATATTCAACTTATTAAATAATTACGCGTATATGGTGGTAGGTAAATGTCAAGTGTTTCTTTTATTTTTTCTTTCTGACAGTTGTCAGAGATTTTTGTTTTAATGACGTTTTATGTTTCGTTTTTCGAGTCGGTACGCGACAACACCATACAAAATAAAAATTACAGACAAAATAGAAGACACAAAGCAAATAGTACAATGGTCGCTCTTATCGCTTTGAAACGATTTTATCCAATTTCTTCTTTGTAGTTACTATGTTATAACCAATGGCAATAAGTTTGCAATTTGTAAAATATTGCATAGGTCGCTGCTGCCCGCGGGTGCATTCCAAATCACACACCCTATAATGTACTAACAGTTAAATAAATATATAAATATTGCTGGACATGTCACACAGCGCTATCCAGCCCCAAACTAAGCAGAGCCTGTACTATGGGAACCAGATAACTAATAGAATACTTGTCTTACTTATATACTTTTTATTTTTTGTAAATACTACATACTTATCATATATAGAAAAACATCCAGACCCGGAACAAATATCTGTAGATCATGCAAACATTGATTCCGCGGCGGGAATCGAACATGCTACATCCTGCGTCTCAGCCGGCTATTCGCCCTTTGCGCCACGGAGGTACTGACTATAAGAGTCTGTTTAACTTACAGAGTGGGATAAGCATAGGCGCGGGCGCGGGCGCCGCTTCGGCTCTGCACTCGGTGCTGTCGCGCGTGGTGTGCACGCGCGGCGCCGCCGGAGCGCTGGCCATGTTGAAGATAGTCTCCGCCGTGTGGGGCAAGGAGTCGGAGCCTGGCGCCGCGTACGACCTGCAGGCCACGCTGCTGAGGCTGGCGCTGCCGCTGTTGCAGCTGTTGTCTACGAGGCACGTGCATCACGCGTACCCGCTCTATGATTCTATCGGTTAGTTTATAACAATTCAACATGTAGGGCATTCAACATTTAAACTGTTTAACGCGCGGGTAAAAAACTCCTGACCACATTTTGTATACGATTTTTTTAAACGCGCGGTTCTGAATTCGACCAGAAGGGCGAGGTACAATTACCTGTAGTTTATTTAATAGCTCAGGACATTGTATGGCGCTATGAATAATTTTAAGTCGGAAGACAGCGTCGGTAACATCTCTCCTTAAGGAGAGTGGATTGACTCTGTAGTGTTCGAGCCTTGAGCATTATGACGTTAAGGTGCGACACTTGTTATCTGAGAAGGCAAGATGATATGGAAACGGTTTTTGAAGCCTTTTTATCCTGTTATTTTGTATTGCGTATGATGAGCTCTAGACTGGAGAACAATATTCTAGGTGGCTGCGGACAAAACAAAATTGAGATGCAAAATAAACGTTTTTAACTTTACTAAACAGACCCATATAAAACGAGATATACGTTTTCAGCGCACCAGTCTGCGTCGTGGATCCGCACGTACAGCGTGGGCAACAGCACGCCCGCGGTGGACTCTGCGACGGACGCGCGCGTGTCCGGCCTGCTCGCCGACGTGGTCCGCGGCGCGAGCTCACAGCGCCGCGCGCCCAGTCGCCGCACCGTGCTCGCTCAGCTCCTCGCCTACGCGCGCAAACTGCTCGCTACACCTCTGCCGATGGTACACCTTGTAAGTACCACCCGACTAACCAAATGTTTTGTTTATTATAAACGTAAACGTTCCACTGCTCTTGTAATCTTCTTACTTATAACTACCATTTCACTTCCCTCTGACATGACACTAAGATATGTAGAAATCAATAATAATTGAATACAAAAACAGTTTGATAAACAACCTGCATACCTAGTCAGGTCATAAATTCTGTCACATGTTTAATATAAAATAATTGAAACAAGTTTATTCATTATGTAACCATTTATATACCAAAATAAACTTAACAAAACATAGATTCTTATGACACTAAAGTTTATTCAAAATGACCTCTAGGTTTTGAATACAGGCCTTCAATCTGCGCGGCCAGTCGTCTATCGCAGCACGAACGAGGTCCATGTCAATATCGGCGGCTGCCTTAATCAAGGATGTCTTGAGTGACTCTAAATTGTGATGAGGCTTTGAGCACGCCTTTTCCTCCAAGTGTTGCCATATCTTGTAATCTAACGGATTCAAATCTGGACTGGAGGAGGGCCAGTCTTCGTGCCGAATGAAGTCGATTTCACGTGCCGCCAGCCAGGCTTGTGTGCTCTTCGCTCTATGAGCTGGCGCCGAAACTTGTTGGAATACCCAGTGCCTGTTATTGAACATGGTATGAGAAACAGGTTCCACAAGGTTCGTCAGGACTGTATTTTGATACACAACTGCATTCGTTTTTACACCTTTCTCACAAAAATGTACCTCTGTTAAGCCCCAATAAGAAACTCCCAACCATACCATGAGCGAGGATGGAAAATAACCTCGTTGGACACGCGGAATACGGTTGCTCGCTTCTTCACTACTGTGTGCGTACACCTTATCATTTTGTTTGTTGTAGCTCTTTTCTACGGTAAAAATTTTTTCATCCGAAAAAAGAATTTCCCTATATTTTTTTCCCGCGTACCGCTTCAACAAAGCGCGGCATCTCTTCAGTCTCAGGTCCATTAGACGAGCATTCAAACGATGTCCTGTTTTTCTTCGATATGCCCGAAGCCCTAAGTCTTCATTTAACACCCTTTTCACCGTGGTTGTGCTTAACCCCATCTGAAGGGCCAACAGTTTCTGCTTACGTTTGGGATTTCTTTGAATTCGCGCCTTCACAGCTTTTATCACTGCTGGAGTCCTAACAGACTGAGGGCGACCACTTCTTGACCTGTCATCTACACTAGAGTCGTTTGATGGTGCGATAAACGAATCTTTTGGTTATATTCAAATTTTTCAGTATGTCAAAAATTTGAATTGGCGCGTAACCGCAACGATGCAACGCAATAACTGCAACACGGTCTTCTTTAAGCGTCCACTCCATATTTAAAAATGAGTAAAATTCTAAAAAGTATACATGTTTATTTTCATGAACAATTAGAAATTCGAATTCAATAAACTTTTTTGTGGCCAGCAAGTTGCTAAACGAAACTTTTTACTGTGTGACAATACTTATGACCTGACTAGGTATATTTGACAGTGTGCAAGTTTGCAAATGATGTGTGTATTTCAGGGCGGATCTAGTCCAAGCGCAACGTCCGGGGAGCAGTCTCAGACGGACGAGAGCAAGGCGCGGCACAGCGGCGCCAGCGACTCCACCAACATGGACGACGAGAAGAAACAGCAAGCAGCCCGCACTCCTTGTCTCGCAGACACAGGTAACCTAACCATTCTAACAAGCCATTATCTTACAGAGCTTCTCTTTGTAATGTAGACATACATCCATACTATTTTAAATTTTATATTATGTCTTTAGACTTATAAATAAACTATAAATGAATAAATCTCTATTTCAGGTCCATAATCCCTACACAAATACACATAATTAACAAAAAAATACAAATAAAGTATTAGGTACATATGTCTATAGTTTAGGTGGCCCACCCAACGTCTGTACATCCTAGAATAAAAAAGTCTTTTTGCCAGACTTGTAATGATAGTGTTATTACAAGTGTTAACTCTGGACATGAAAGACGCTATCCTCCTACGCTGAACAAATTCAGAGGCCATCAGTTGTCAAACGATGTTATTATAGGCTACCCTAATACAGTATTGAGACTTTTTTGTATACTCTCTCTATGTATACCTACCATCTATGTTTTCCGGTTTGTTGGTCTATGTCCAGCAGTGGGATGAGAAGGGATGATGATGATGAAAGCTCGCATGTAGGCGTCTAACTGCTGCTAGTTTATTCTTTATGACGCAAAAAGAGGGGTATTATAAATTTGACGCCTATGTCTGTCTGTCTGTCTCTGCGGCATCGTAGCTCCCAAACGGATGGACCGATTCGGACACGGTTATTTTTAATGGAAAGTTTTATCAAGTTTGTAAAAGTTTACTTGTTCTAACATTTATTTGCGTAATGGCTCTCAAAATATTTTTGAATAGTTTTTCGTATGATTAATGTGTGGTTTTGTCCGCAGTATTGAATCACCATCCTATCATGCGTCTGCTCTACAAGACACTTGCACTGATCGAGGGAGTGACCAGCTCCACCCCACGTAAGTATTACTTACTAAGCTATTTGACTGTACAATCAATGTAAGAATAGCCTTTGTTAAAGATTATTAAATCGGCCAACATAGCTCAGCCTCTTGATAACTATCTATATGTAATTTTTTGCAATATATCTATTTACACATTAATCTGAAGTTGCCGAAGATCAAGCACTAAAGTTTGCGTTCAAATGTAAATTTTAGTGCTAGATATCAACCTTGAGATTTTAATGCATAATGATGACGCTGAGAAGCGCTGGAAGATAGCGGCTGCAGTGCATATTCACCTCCGGTCTAAGAAGGGGGTGATGTAGCGATATCTATCTAACTACTTAGTCTACTAATTAAGCTAACCTACAGAGCGAGCGTCTAATATGACATTGAGAGGGCGACATCTAACGGCAAATGGAAGAATTATATTAGATTGCGGTATCGAAATAATCTGACGATTTGAACACAAGTAATTAAGACCCCGAGCCAAAGGTCGCCCGGCTCGGGTCCCGGTTTTATTTTAACACAATTAGCAATGGTTAAAAAAATCCGGTTGGCAATGGCCGCACACTACGTTCGTAGCTGTGAAATAATATTCGGACATTTTGTTTCAGCTTCAGGTCAGGACCCAGGCTCTCTGAAGGAGGAGCTGTTCTGGATGATGTCTTCCTTGACAACATTGGCTGCCACCCCTTCGCATATGGTCCCCAGCCTCATGGAATACCTGAGTAAGTAGCTTTTTAATATACTCTCCTACTTGTTGACTATGGATAATTTACTTAAAGTTTGCCTTAAAAGCCATGCACTACTGTTATCATGCTAAGTATCACAGTGAGGTTATGTGCATGGGGTAAGATGTTTTGAATTTTATGCAAAGAAAATATTAAAAACTTAGGATTTTAGCCACTCATCACAAGCCCTGTACGAAAACACAGTATAAGAAAGAATGCAAAAGGTCGTTTTAAATGATTGTTACTATGTACTATTATTATTATAGAAAAAGAGGAAGTAGTAAACCTCTCGCAAGCCATGCAGAAACTGATTGTTCAACTGCTGGACAACCCTGACGCGCTGGCGTGCTTCATAGACGAAGGCGGATTGGAACTCGCCGTGGATAAACTCACATCTAAACATCTCGTAAGTTCTCACCTCTTTCACCTTTTGTGTGAAAGAAAGCAAGAAAATACTATTATGACACACACAGGACAGACCATTCGGAACAGAACAAACGTACCTACTTACATTAAGATTATAAATGATTATAAAGATAAATTACTAAAAAAAAAACAAGAAAAATACAATATAAAAATTGAGTACATAGGTAGGGGAGTACCCAGATAATATGCATATTTAAGGATAGTTTATAAAGATCACAGACAGATCAAAAGTAAATAGATATGTTTACTTTTGGCACACTGTACGAAACTGTCGTTTGTATTGATTTGTACGAAAATAACTAATTTACGAAGTCCTTGAAAATTTAGAGATATGTTGTGCCCGCGATCAAACAATTCTGGGCTACGTTCAATCTTTCGCAAGTAGACGAATATGCATTAAGTTATATTGACGAGATTTTTCTATCCGTTAATTTTTTTATTTAGAACTCTATGTAAAAATATCGATTAGCCGATACTTGCCCTGAATGACACACTGCTAAGCCTAGAATTAAAACTGTATTTTGAAGGTGTTATAAAAAATCGTTGGTTATTATTTTCAGTCCGGACCGAGCCACAAACAGGGCCTTGTGTCATCACTGATGAACTACCTGAAGCTGCCGCCTCAACTGATCAACATGTCGACCCCTGCCGGCAAGAAAACACAACCGGCTATCGTAGAGACTGTCAATGGTCTTTTCAATATTGCCCCGCTTTGTAAGTATTTTACAATCTTCTGCAATTACGTTAAATGTCATCAATAACTACCATCATCATTATCATCGGCAGTCCACCGCTGGGTGCTTTCACTATCAAACTGCCACTCCAATCAATCATATGCCAGTTGCATCCAGTGGATGGGCTGCCACGGTCTCCTATGCTCTCTATCAGCACTTGGTCAGGGCCTTACACCATCTGCCATCATCGAATCTGGTCAATTGTAGTAAATCGAATGTTCCAGGTACGATTTCGTGCGGCAATCCGACCGCGCAGGCAGCGGACGTCCTCCTCGAAGGCGGAGGCACTGCCACCAGCGGACGCGGCGCGTGTGCCGCTCGCAGAGTCCGCGCGGCTGCTTGGAGCTACCACTTCTTCAGCGCCGATGACGCGAGCCTGACGCTCACGCTGACGCTGCCCTACGCTGTGAGGCTGCACGAGGTGCAACTGCAGCCTCATCTCACGAGTCTTGCAAGTGAGTACCACTACAATTTGACATTCTGTATTGCACTAAGAAGCATTAAGTTAATCGTTTGCGACTGAACTAACCAATTTGGTCAAACTGTCCAAAAACGTTTGGAAGCATTTTGTTATGAAGCAAAATATTCTTGGCCTACGCTCGCGGACTCAGACTCATTCTTTTGTCAAGATATGCAGATTCGTTCGGAAGATGAATATAACCCAATTTGTTAGAATAATTATATAGATCGAAATAAAGCTTTAAGAATAAATTGTTCCAGCTTGCCCCGGCGCCGTGGGTGTTGAAGCGGGCTGCGGGGGTACCCTCGCCCCACTAGGCGCTCCCCAAGACACATCCGGCATGACGTTCATCCGGCTAGTGATCGCGCGACCGGTCGTCGCGACCACGGTCCAACTGCGACTGTACAAGCCACGTGACTCTTCCAACATGGGACTCCTGCAGCTGCGGTTACTCGCCGCGCCGGCGTTCTCTGCAGCCGTCGCTGTACCCTCTCCACCTACGTAAGTAATACCACAGACCAGTTTAAGTAAATAGACAGACGGTCATTATACTTCATTTTGTAACTCGATATTATGAATACCTGCTAGGATGCGAGATGTCGCTAGGAGTAACGAATTGTTATATAAATAAAATCTTCACGTATTTATCTGTGACCTCTAGCCAACCTCTAACTTCCTACCGCTCATAATGGTACGAAAAAAAATTGATGGCGATATTTCCAATTTCACGTGCGCGATAACTTAATGCGACGTTGTCAGCTTATGCCTTTTGCGAAGTTGCCGCTTTTCAGTTTCGTTAAAAATTTAGTCTCTACTATTTTTTTTTGAGATTTGCGCACATTTTATCAGATTTGCAAGAACATGAAAGTTTCCATCAAAATAAAGATTTTTTAGGAAAGCAAAGCCTTGTTGGTGCAATAATAAATATGTAGATATATTTTATTCATTACTTAAGTCTATTATCGTACCATTATCACCTAAATGCTTAAATACCTATTAATTAATTTTAATTTTTTTTAATTAACTCATTTATTTCAGATATAAAAATCCATAATTTCTTAACACTGTTACAAAATAAAATACATGAACAAAAATAATAATAAAAACTACACTACTCTAGGTATTTTTGTTTGCCAGTAAATGTACCATGCAGCAATGATTCATATACTTGCAATATTAGTAAAATAAGAATTTGTACGTATTTGTAGATATATATACAAATTGTAGAACACTTTTTGAAAAAAATAATATAAATTTTTAAGTACCCGGCAAATGCATACCTACTACAAGATATACGTTCTATTAATTTGAACTGAAAACATAACTACTAATATAATGAACACAATACATACCTATGTACAGCAAAATTTCCACTTGCAAGTCATGACTTTTGAGAAGTGAGGTTTGGCAACACAGCTTGTAACAAATTAGGTACAAAAACCGTGACTTTGCTTGCTTGCTGTCTGTCAATGTCAGTCAGTTCACGGTTCCCTCTCGTTCCCTTTGTGTTAATTTTGTTTTAAACGCCATCTAGGTTAAAAACGATGCTACCTTCCCACGCCATCTGTGATTTAAGCATATGAAAGTGGTAAATAATCAATACAAAATAAAATCTTTAAATCTTATTTTATGGACTATTCTAAAAAAAAACTAGAAATATTTGGGTGTGTATTAGTGAAAGATTTTTTAATTTGTTGGTTGCAATGGCCGCTATGAAAGTTTCCAAGCTATTAGACAGCGCCATCTAGAAATAATACGGGATTTTGAGCTTTTGCGGACTAGGATTTCTTCTATCGACATTGACAGTCTATTGATATTACTGGTCTCTGGTACAATAGTACTGTACAATTAGCTCCTTAGAAGAGATGTTGGATTGCTTATAATTATTGTCAAGGGGATATGCTTGTATCCACAGCAACAACTGGGCGAGTGTGGTCGCGTGCTGCACCCGCGGCGGCTCCCTCGTGTCCCCCGAGCGGTGGAACGCGGTGTGCGGCGCGGGCGCCGTGGCGGCGCTGTGCGCGTGCGTGGCGGCCGGCGGGCAGTCCGCGCCGCCCGCGCACCGCGCGCTGCTTGCCGCGGCGAAGGCGTTGCCGCACCATCGCGCGCAGATACTACGCGCGCTGCTGCACATGGACAACCATGCGTATGCACACGGTAATATATATATTGTTGTTGTACAATCTGACCACCACCTTGAACAGACAAAAGTCTACTGTTGAAGCGTAAGCTTCCCCTAATGTTCACTTTAAAACTCATCCGATATGATAAACTGTACGTTACAGCATTCCAAATAAGTCAGAACCGTCGCGACGCTCACGGCGGCAATGGCGGCGTGGTCGCCATCTGCTGTCTGGTGCGCGCGCTGTGCCGGCGCTGCCCCGAGGTGTCCGTGCGCACCTACCTGCAGTGGCTGGAGGGCGGGGCGCCGCCCGCGCAGGAGCCCGACCCGGCGCTCGTTCATACACTTGCAGCGGTCAGTATACTATCATGCATCAACAGTTACATTACATACATAGTCATCATGGGTACTGCAGCAACCGATCTCCAGAACTAATGTTAAATCTATACTAATAAAATGATTTGTTCGTTTTTAAAGAGCTTTCCAACTACACACACACACCACAACCACTAGGATGCAAGCAAAAATAGCTTCTCATAACCTCTTTACTTCAAAGGAAAGTACCTTCAAAATTCTTGGACCTCAATAAAACTTAAATGGAGCTGTACTGAACCCACCGCCTATAGAATGATTCAAATCGGTTTTACAAAACAATGTGTTATAAGGGAACATACATACAAAAAAAACCCGATGAATTGAGAACCTCCTCTTGTTTTTGAAGTTGTCAATCATTAATTATGTTTATTTTGTGCAAAACAAATACTTTTATCATTATTTTTTATAGTTTTGAAGCACATAATCATGGGTATAACATACTTGTACGTACAATAACGGTTTATCCACCTTACACAAGGGTTAACTGGAAGAGAATGTTGTCTAGCATTAAGTTCGCGTATGTACAGATTATTTTTATTGTGCAATAAAGAATGTTGCATTCATTCATTATATATAACATACTTGTTTACAGGTGCTATGGATACTGCAATCCAAGCAAACGATGGAGAATCTCCATGAACTGATCACTGACGATCTGTTCGAGCTTGTCTACCTCTGGGTGAACATGGTGCCCGAATCTAGTCTACTCAAGAAAGCTCTTGATGCTAGTAAGTCAACAGAAAATTTACTAGATAGGTAGACGTTTGTTCTGCGGCGGGAATTGTACATGCAACCTGCATTTCAGCTGGCTATTCGTCCACTGCACCATGGAGATCGGCAAAATATAAATGAATCACGAGCCAAGAAAATTTTATTGTTGCTAGAGCATGTTCTACAAAAGAAGATTTGGACACTATACTAGACGCCAACGCTCCTGGCAGACGTGGTCATAAAACGTGGAACAAGTGATGATGATATTGCTATCTCGCTCGCTCTTGCGGGAGCCGCTAGTGATGCGCGCTAATTACCAATAATTTTATTGAAAAGGAAAAAAATATGTTTATTGGTTGGCCCCGCCTGCCACGAGTCTTATACTATAGTATCTCAGTGGATTGAAAAAAATAATTTCAATTTTATATTCATCTCTTTCATTTTCAATAACTGTTTGTTCTTCAATTAAGCGCGGGTCTTCTTTTGTACTCAAAATGTTTGCCTGCAATACCGGGTAATACATTGATCGGGATACTAACGTAGATGAAGCTAATTGTTTATTTTTTTGTTTCAGTATTATGCTCAATGTGTTACATACGTCCCGAACTGTTCAGAGTTTTATTGGAATACTTGGAAATACCAATGGACCAAGATGAAAGGTAATAATTTTCATTACCCATATTGTGTTAGTGTTGTTAATCTCGCTGTAAACTTACAGATGTTATCCAACTTAATGGAAGAGTTTAGTCTGTATTGTTTATTAAAAGTTTGTCCTATTTATTCAATCACCAGTTTCCCGACTGTTTGTCGGTCAATCAATTCATAAATTTTATGCACAATTACATTTCCAATTCCTAAATATTACTCCAATGGGGGAACGTGAAACTTCCGAAATGTTATTTCGTTACTCATTCCGCGGTACCATTACACAAATAATATATATATTAATAAAATTGCTAATTAAAATACGTTGTAAGCTACAGACACGAAAGAAGCAGACCATTAAACTTGCTGTGTCTTCGATTTACTGAAACTATGTTTTATCATTAATATTGACAGAGTTTCTAATCCGGTAGAAAGATACAAAAATCGGTATCGACGACTATTTCAAAGATAATGAGAATAATAAATAACGCTGGACATTATACACAGCGCTATCTAGCCCCAAACTAAGCAAAGATAATGTTTTATTGACGTATAGTTGTTATTTCAGTATGGAAGGCCTAACAGATGATACCAAAGTGCACAGCTCCCCTCGGCTCGAGGAAGGGCCTTCGGACGCGCACGTCGCGTGGCGCATCCCGGCGCAGCGGCTGTTCACAGCGGCTCGTGCCGCCATGTCGCCTGCCACCACACTGGCTCTGTTGCACTCGCGACTGCCAGCAGCTGTCTCTTCTGCTATCGCAGGTATGTACGGATAACGTTACACTATTTTATTTATAGAAAATATTGAATGTTTCGCTTGTTTTAACGCAACAATGTCACAAGTTAACTCCACAAACTAGGTTACTTGTGGTGAAAAAGATATATTTTTAGTGATGTTTTTTAGAAATATTGTTGATAGTCCTGTCAACTTTATAAATTGTTACAGAATATGCGACGTTACATATTTATAAAATAGCAACTATGCTATAACTACTTTTTTAGTAGACAATATTGCTGAATCCTACCTCTTACGCAGCCACGATAATTTATAACAGTGCAACAACAACGCGGCTCGGAAACGCCATATGTTCATCATCATCCACAGCCCATAATTACCCACTGCTGGGTGTAGGTCTACCTTTGTAAACGCCACCCTTCCCGGTCCTGTGCAGGCGTGCATCCAGGAGTTGCCCGCGACTTTCTTTATGTTGTCGACCCACCGCGCCGACGGACGTCCTGGACTTCTTAGGTCTGTTCTTGGCCACCATTCGGTCACAGATTTACTCCACCTGCGATCACTCCGTCTAGCCAAGTGTCCTACCCAGTTCCACTTGAGTTCCACCACTCTTATTCCGACTTCTTGGACTTTCGTCTGGCGTCGGATTTCGGTATTAGGAACTCGATCCAGCAGGTTGATGCCAAGCATGGCGCGCTCCATGGCTCTCTGTGCGACTCGTACTCTGTACACAGTTTCCTTAGTGAGCGCCCATGCTTCGGCACCGTAAGTCATTGTTGGCAGGACACATTGGTTAAATCTGTTAAATCCCATCTGTTAAATCGGTTTATTGTAACTTATTAATGAACTTGAAATCGGTGACAGTGTTTCAACTCTTAACTACGCACTCAACAACTGAACTTATAACTTTTAGTAGTGTGCAGTACTGGACTGTACACATCTCCCTGTACATAACAATAGCATTCCGAATTAATATTTATTCCTGATCAAATAGCCTTATATATGACTGTTGGGTCGGAATGCGAATGAAATTTAATGATAAAATAAAATACATTTAACGTCACTAACGTAGATTTTTAAGTTTATGTACCTACTAACCTAACACAAATGGACTTGTAACCTATTTGTCTGAATTAATAAATGTATTTTATTTTGTAGAATTCTGCGAAGCCAAGCTGGCGGCGCTGAAGCAAGGCAATCAAGAAGATGTGCAAATGACCGGTAAAGGTTAGTGTGAAGTGTATTTTTTTACAAGCTTTAATTTTACATATTAACCATTATTAGTAGCTTTATCTGATACCGTCCTAAATGTTTACACTGGTTGACTCAATGCTCCGACAAGATGTTCGGGACATCTTGTCCGGAGCATTGAGTCAACCACTTTACTATAATAACAAAGAAACTAGAACTCGCTATGTCACGCTCAAAAAATTACTCGTTGTCCTGAAACATTTTTATTACGAAGCGAGTAAGCGACCGGTAGACCAAATCGTAGATAACGATAGCGTCACGACCTGTACAAATGATTCAGAAACTATTCAGTACATTTATGCTTCGTTTTTTCGACATTATTTACAAACTGGAAGACCTAAGAAGCGTTGGCGCGGTGATTTGGACGCTTTTTACAGGGGCTGGCAGGATTTGGCACAGGATCGAGATAAGTAGAGGGGGTTGGGGGGGGGGGGGGGGGGGGGGGGTTGCCCAGCAGTGGGACAGCATAGGCTGGATAAAATAAAGTATTATTTGTGACTATACATTGGGGGCCACCCTTCCTTCCTTCCACTTCACTCTATCATGTGCTTCTTCCATTTACGAGTCGAGTTCGTCGAGGCCTTTGCACTGCAGTGGGACAGTACAGGCTCCAAATAAAATAATACATGCATTATTGATACGGTTTAAAGACAGGAATGCCCCCCCCATTTAATATGGTGGTGTATTGTCAGATGTGAGCGGTATGGAGCACGCGTGCACGCTGGTGGAGTGGGTGCGCATGGTGTGCGCCGACCGCCGCGTGAAGCAGTGGGCGGGCGCAGCCGGCGCCGGCTTCTGGCGCCCGCTGCTGCGGCTGCTGTGCCATCCCCTGCGACCCGAGGGGTAACTACCACCTAACATCAACTGAACATATCATCACAAGTTGCTCTGGAAAAGATCAAACCACTGGTTATACTTCGTTGTTCATTCTTTGATTTCCCTATGTGATGTTTAATATAGTGTTTTTCTACTTTTGTGACAGATAAAACAAATGTAACAGCGATATTATGCGTTCATAGTGAGGCTTGCTTATTCTTTCTTACCAAATTATGTGGGTAAAGCAACGTTCTACGTAGTCAAGCGAACAGCAAGAGGTAGCTAGTTTGCCAAAATCTATGTTGACCCATTTTTATTTATGACTGTGATGTTAAACTTAGTTGTATTATAAGTTTCAGCGTTTTGTTTAAGGATGATAATTTTCAAATATCCCAGAAGGTGAATGTATGAGCAAAGTTTATACACGCTCACTTTCGCAGGTCATGTCCTTGGCAAGAGATGGCGCTGTTCGCAAAACTAGAGGAGAAGACTATAAGACTGTTCGCCGAGCTGACCGTGTGCCACCCGCCTAATCAGAAGCTGTTTGCGACTACCCTGCATGGCATACTGGAGTCGCAGACTTCTGGTAACTATTCACTCACTGATTCATCTTCTTGTGGTATGATACAATTACAGCAGGTCACTGGCGGGTGTAATCAAATCGTATGTGAGGTGTTCTCGGAGAAGCATGAGGTATTTTATTATGATGGGCGGGATAACCGCTTAACATCCCAAGGGTCACCCCAGTCGATCTCGTAACCGCTTCGTCATACGTCCGACAAGCAAATGTCTTACCTGATGGAAAACGGTTACCGTTCCGTATGAACGTTGCAACACGTTGCATCCGTCAAAAACAATATAACGCTCTGTTTTCATTGCGTCCAGCTATTCTGAGACTTACATCTCAAAATATATCATGTAATCGTAATTTCTCAAGTACCTACCCACCTATGACTTATGTATATCAAGCTCTGTTATGGAAATACAAGCATTACCGTTGGCTCCCAGAAATTGTTTGCTTGATACTAATTTAAAGTATGTTTTGTTTTAGACGTGGAGGGCATATCTGGTTTCACACGTGCACTAATCCTTCGGCTAGTGCTGTCCTCGGAGCGCGTGCACGTGGCTCTGCGCTGGGCCGGCGCCGGCACGGAGAGCGACAGCGAGGCGGGCGCGGGCGCAGCGCCCCCGCACCCCGGCCTCGCCTGCCACGGCCTGCTTACGCTGCCGATACACACCACCGTCCGCATGATGCTCAACGACCATCTGCCGCCATGTGCGTATCTCATTATTAACATCTGAACTTGCCTAATTTTAGATTTATTAGAAGACAGCTGAATTAAAAAATCACAAATCGTTTATTCATTCGCAAACATAGGTAACATGCATAACAGGTGATAAATATTAGTAATAAAGGTTCCAGACATGTTTTACCATATTAGTTGGCAGTTAATATACCTAGTACATTAAACACATTCAATTTCAATTTCATTAATGTCAAAGTTAAAAATAATAACAATAATGGGGCACAGGAAATTAATTAATAGTTTTAGTCAAATCTCTATAAACTAAATAATGCATTAGATATCCTTAGCAAGCAGCGTTGATTTTTTTTTGTCAGTTATAGGTAAAGGGTCAGTCAGATAGCTCATAGGAGCTATGCCAATGTTTGGATTGCTTCAGATATCATATCCCTCGGTTTACACAATTGAAACTCACAATGGTACAGTGTGTCTCTAATTATACCCAGTTAAGTTTCACTTAGTTCCCTTATCACTCTACTGTGTGTCGAATATGTATGACTATATTATCCATCAGTGCCAATGATCGACGACGTGACGAAACTATCAATGGACACTTCGCCATCCCACTCCGGCACCGCGTCCGTGCTCCGCAGCGCATCTGACACCGCCATCTCCACTGTAGTCGGCGCCTGGGAGCTGAGTCTGGCCGCCGCCAGCGCCTCCAAGGACAAACGCATCAAGGACGTCAAGAACACGTCGCTCAAACAACAGAACATCAAGAAACGGACATCCAAGACTGACGGCTTAAGTTCCTCTGAAATAAAGCTAGACGGTGAGTAAGATAGTAATGATAAAGTCAAGTTAGTTAAGTGATAGTCTCAAATTAATGTGCTTCAGACACAACAGCTGACAGTTGGTTCCCTTTTGGCAATGAGAGGCCTTCGGACAGTTTAAAACCTCGTAC
Organism: Philereme vetulata; assembly: GCA_918857605.2. Lineage (NCBI taxonomy): Eukaryota > Metazoa > Arthropoda > Insecta > Lepidoptera > Geometridae > Philereme > Philereme vetulata. The sequence goes on along the minus strand of OU975463.1, from coordinate 890,271 downwards.
ACCAAGCTGGGTGTATGAGTTTCTAAGACACACTTACTCAAATGGCTACTTACTATCTTTGAAAATAAAATGAAAACAAACATTAGGATAAGAATGGTTTTGTATATTCCAGATCTCCTCGAGTCCCCAGTGCGCGTGCAAGTGGAAGGATTGGACGGCAACATCAAGGGAGCCACTAACTTCGCGCAGCTCTGCGCAGCGGTACCGCATGTGTTTGGACCCCACCTTACGCTTCATCTGCATATCGACACAACAGATAATCCAAGTAAGTGATCTGTAAATGTTTGTGTTGTATGTAATTCAATTGTAATCTCGCCGTTTCGTCTAGTTATTTCGTGTCAGAGTTTTTTACTTAATACTCAATAGTAGTTGTAGCATCATTCGTTCTAAAACCGTTTTTAGGATTTCCATTTTGGGCCATTGGCCAAAAAGGGACCAATGACACCACGATTGAATAATGACATTAAATGAAATAATATTGCAGGAAATATGGGTAAATTACAAGATGTCAATTTTAGTTTAGGTTCAACATATTTCGCTTATGCTAAGTATGCAATTTCAATATATTTGTTATAAACAAAATTATAATAATAAATTATATTCATTTTATTAACAAAGTGAAGCTGATGTTATCACAATAATCATCTCAGGCCACAATAGTTTACTTCCACCGACATCTATCCTTTCCGATGTACCTTAATTTCCTGCTGGCAGATGTAATCGTGATAATTCCTTCCAGCCGAGTGGTGGCGACCGACAACCGCCGGTAACACAGAAAACTACGAAGGCGACCCGGAAGCCCCTCCCCAGTACGAAGGCGGGTGCGGGGTGCTCCGGGAGTTCGGTGCTTGTGGCGGCCTAGCGCTCGTTGCCGCGCGGCTGCCGCGCCCGCACGCGCCGGCGCCCGACCCGCCGCAAGCGCATCACCACCATCACGATCTGGACTGGGTGAAGTTGGATGATCCCTACGAGGTCGGTATTACAACTGTAGTTAAAGACTCTGGGTGGGTTGTGTTCGGTTTACTGTCAGCGAAGTTTATCATGTCAGCCATGAGATGTCTACTGCTGAACATAGGAACCCTCTGTGTGATGATGATGTCAGTCATTCTACATTAGACAGAGCAAACATTTATCAGATACACCGACCTCGCCGGCGAGGTCGACAAGTCCCTTCAGTTGCCCTATCCTGGCAACGGTCCAAGCCGAGGTTTATATCTAAGTTGTGCCCTTGCGCTTGTTGCCTCATCAAAACTTACTTGGCCGAGCGCCCTCTGCGCTCGCCAAAAGTTCGGTTAAGCTGCATTGACCTCAGAGGCCAACAGAGAGTTAAAATGCTGAACTACAGCCTACTATAGATTTATAGAAAGAACGATCTTGTACCGTTGGGTACCCACCGGCTCGTAAGTATCGTTCCTTCAGCAGCAGCTATTATTAGGTTATTTTACTAACTAGTGGGGTCCTACGCAGCGCTATTCATTACGTAGTCTCCACTTTAGAATGTTTCTGTCCCAACGGTCGTCCAGTTCTTCGAGCTATATGTCTTATGTGGGCTTAGTTTGGTTCAAACATGAAAAATTATTAGGTTCACGACTTTAAATAATCCCTGTGGTTGATATCCCTGATCTTTTACTTAGTATGCAGACGTGTGAAGATATAATTTAATTATATTTTTAATAAAATGTTATATTCTTGATTAATTTCTTTAAAACAATACTTTAGGGAGGTAAAGCAATAAAAACGTTTGAAATAAAAATTAAATGGGCGATAACGCGCATCGCGTTATGGGTGAAGTTTCCTTATTGCAAAAGTTTGAAAAAACTTCTTTGATCCCCTTTGGATCAGAAAACGAACGACCTCCGAATACCTGCCCAAACTCTTAATTCTAACTTTGTTGACACTAAATCGAATACCACCCATTCAGACAAACTTCCATAATTATAAGAATCACTGAATGAAATAATCTATTAGGCTTTTCTGGGCTTCAAGGAGGTTGTCGAACTCGGCGCTAGCACGGCGACCAGTAATTCCGAAGAAGGCGCTCAGGCGGGCATCCCGGCCCATGCTCTGGTGGCCTTGGGGCTGCTGTTGAAGCTACCTGGTTATGCAGCGGCCTTGTTGGACGAAGGAGCCAGGGCTGTGCATTTATTGAGGCTGTTATTGGGGGTCGCGCATACTGAAGATGGACGTAAGTAATATTAGACTGTAAAAAGTACAATGCAGTTCACTGAATCTCCACACAAAAACTAAAAATCTATTTGAAGTAAAATTAGGGGTTTCTAAACTCTTCCGTGAGAATATACTGGTTGCATTAGCTTTTGGTATTTCTGTTCTGTGTAATTATGCTTCGAAATATTTTGAACTCACCGAAATGAATGTTCAGTTAGGATTGCACACAGTTAAAGTTAAACACTTGTCTCTAATACAATTTAAAGATATAAATAGTAAATCGAGTCAAATAAGCACAAAGTAAATTTTTTGACGATTCCCACTCGCATCTTTTTTGTGTGATAGTAATTTTAGAAGTATATTATTTTGTAGATATTTGAAGTCATTTTCAAGTGTACATTATGCAAGTTTTTACAGCTGTGTACGTATTTTAATTTCAGGCAGCATCGCTGTAAGCGGCGGCGGCAGCGGCGGCGCGCCCGCGTGGTCGCTCGGCACGTTGCCGTTCCGCGTGGTGTGCGTGCTGCTGGAGCGGGCCCCGCGCGCGACTGCGGCCGGCGCCACCCTGCGCGCCTCGCTGCTGCACTGCGGCGCCGCGCGGCTGCTGCTCGCCTGCCTCGCCGTCTTCACGCACCACCGACCCAACTCTAACGATGTAAGTACTACCTCAGAACGAATCCCTAAAACAACATCCACAGAGATCCTGGAAGGCTGCAGCCATGGACTCCAACCTCCTACTCCGTTATTTCAAAGAGGATGGCTGGGGTCAGGATAGAATGGAGGTTATGCATAACACACACCAATGCAGGACGTCAGTGCAGATCTTATTCCCCCACCCTAGAATTAGAATTAGATGTAAGTACTGCCTGGGAAACGGAAAAAACCAACAAGCCAATCCTAATATGGACTTATAGATAGATGAGGGTTAAGAGGTGAGGAGATGAGGAATAGGAAGCGGGTGCGATATGCTCTTGAGAAACGATTCATCGGTGATAGCCATTCGCAGACCGACTTACTTAATATAACTCACTCAATTTAATGCACCATTTCTAGTCTTTCCATGATTTCCAGTCCATTCAGGGCTCTACGTGAATACCAACTGAAACAACTGAAACTATATTGTGATCATACTAAAACAGCAAAAGATCTACCATCTGCTGATAACTTGAAACTTTTTCCATTTTAAAGTTATAAGGCGATCATGTACTAGATACATGATAAGATATAATCATGTATCTAGATAAATAATAAGATAGATAATAGTGAAGCAGTCAGTTTCATCACTCAACAGCAGCTTATCCGGTTTACAGAACAGCCAAGCGTCCAACGGTTCCACGGGCAAGTCTGAAGAGAAGAGCCAGCTGTACTGGGCTAAAGGCACCGGCTTCGGCACCGGCTCTACACAACAGTCGTGGAATGTGGAGCAAGCGTTACACCGGCAACGCACAGAGGAAGAGCATGTTACGGTCTTATTACAGGTATGTTTGCTCCATACAACACGTTTATTTTTATAAAATAAGTTAACAATTAGGTATAAGCTTAGACTTCTAATGATTCATAATCATTCTAAAGCATCTATTTAAAAAAAATATACACTTTGTAAACCAACATAATGGTCGGACGAGTGTTCACCTTGGTTCCCTGCCAATTCCATTTTTTGCTCTGATCCACGGTTGTATGTGTGTGTGTTGCTGATTAACAGGAAGAAATATTGGAAATAATAGCAGTCTGGAATGCACATACCTCATTAAATACGTCTCAGTCAAATGGCTAGGTAAACCTTGTCTGGTACCATTCGATTTGATCTAGTAAAAGTATTTTTTTCTAATTCCAGGTACTAGCAAGCTACATGAACCCTGGAGAGGTATGGCCTCCAGAGGAAAGCACTCCCGAAGAGGAGGGTCAAGAGAAGGATGCGCCGGCGCCTGCCGAAGATACGAATGAAGACCCGAGTGCTGACCTGCCTCAGGAGTTCCTGGACCTGGTGGCTGGCAGCTCACTGGTGCCCGCGATATGCTCCTATCTTAGGAACGATTCAGGTAATCATTATCGTCCACAGCCTGACTACCTGGCTACCTGACTGCTAGGTTAGTACCAAGCAATGCATGAATGACTTCATGATTTATGCATTTAGCTTCTCATTCAGCTACGGCTTGTGACCTGAAAAATGTCATGAACATTTTTCCCAGATTATTTGATGAATGGAGTCCTTGTCTTGATATAATATTGTGTGAGTGTAGAATATGGTATATGTTTGTGGTCAGTATTGGACATGTCCCGGCACATCCCGCTGTATGTGTGCGTTCTGCGCGTGGCCCGCGCGCTGCACGCGCTGCGCTCGCCGCGCCTCGCCGCCGCGCTGCGCCCGGTGCCGCGGCTGCTGGCCATGATGACCACCACCACCAACTCGTATGCGGCCAAACTCAGGTAACCTAACATAACATAACATAACATATGCATTCCAGCTCAAAGTCCGCTTGCACAAGTGACTTTTACCTCCAGTCTATGGAGAATAAGATAAGCACTGACGTCCACCATTTGGGCGTATTGTGCATAACCTCCCCTGTACAATTACCAAGTTACTTTTTTCAATGTTTAGACGACCACTCATGGCGAGTTGCTACTTGAGACCCGAGAGGTGCGGACTAGTTTTCCGCTGCCGGGACAGATGTTTGCATGGTCTGCAAATATAGTAATTTAGTGTTTTGGTGGTACAATTATCAAGAATTTAAGTAAGTTATAATAATTTAATATAAATAATGTGGGAAGTGTTTAAAAAAAATTAATTAAGTTTGATGATGCATTAAAATACGTAGATAATGGCAGCCGGTAATATTGTATTGAACACCACACACAAATTCAAAAAGACATAACTATGGTTTTATTTTCGTTTTCAGAATGAGCAAAAAGAACATATTCGGAAAGATGACATATAGCCAAAGATTTAATACCTCAAGTAATTCAGAGTTATCGGAAGAGGACGAAGGACTCGCGACTTTAATAGGCGATATACAAGCGACGTCTGCGCTCATGTGCCGCGAGGAACTAGACTCGGAGAGTAACCTGCGCTGCATGCCGGCGGGCGCCACGCGAGACCAGAGGTACATCGAGCTCATGCGGACTATGCAGTTTGGTAAGTGTTTAATAGGCGATATACAAGCGGCGTTATTTTGTATTTTTTTATAATAAACTTGTAGACACAAACGCTGACGAGCGTCCTAATGTTAAGTGGTCACCGTCGCCTATAAACTCCTGCAGCACTCGTGATACTGTAGTCGCGTTGCATAGCACTTAATGTCTTATTTACATCTCTCTTAAAGGCGTTCATGAATAATAAAGCAGTCATAATAAATATAATAATAAAAACATCTTTATTCATTGCCTTAGTGCTAAGATTAACATGGTGGATTAATATCTAATTATAGGTAACAATTTACCCTATGTCTGAACCAGGCATGTTGCGGATGCAGATTATTTGACATCCGTGGATGCGGATGCTAATTTTTGTAGACATCTGCGGATGCAGATGCGGATCTTAAGGCTTTTTTAAGAAACTACGTTTCGGTGCAGAGATAAAACAAAAATAACTATTAACAGCAGAAAACTCGCTCAACATACAATACTTCTTGTATACTCAAAATGACACTCAAAAATTACAATGTTCCTACGATAAGCGCAACACGTTATGATTGATTTACGAGATACAAATGAGAAACAATAACAAACGCTTCAGATCTTGTCACGAAGATTTTCGCTCCTATTGGTCAATTAGCACGTGCCCACGGCACGCGCTACTCGCAAGCTTCACCCTATTTCTTGTCACGACCTGCGCTACATCTGCATCCGCATCGATTGTTGTGGATGCGGATGCATACGTCCAAATCGATGCGGAAGATCCGCATTTGCGGATGCGGATGCGAAAAAGGCTAACAGGGGTCACTTATGAATAGTCAAATTAATAAAGTTAAAATCTATAAACAAAATAAATTTTATTTTACTTTAAGTGCTAACATAGCATAGGTAGGTATATGTTTACGTCGTTATAGTACAGTACATGTACTAAGTATTTATTGGTGATTACCATTAGTACCCGTAGTAAAGAACACGACTGGAGATATGGCTGACAAGTCCAACTACCGACCCATATCACTGGCAACTATTATTTCAAAAGCGTTTGACGGTTTGCTTAATATGCAGTTAGATGAATACCTAACCTTGCATGATAATCAGTTCGGGTTCCGCCCTAAACTGTCCACTGAAAGTGCTATACTGTGTCTTAAGCATACCGTCAGATACTATACAGATAGAAAGACTCCAGTGTTCGCCTGCTTTCTGGACCTGTCCAAGGCCTTTGATCTGGTTTCCTATAAAATCATGTGTGAGAAGCTTGAGAGCATCAACTTACCTCCTGAGCTTGTGAATATCTTTAAGTATTGGTACAGGAACCAGATAAATACCGTACGTTGGGCGGGCGCAATGTCAGAACCTTATCGGCTGGAGTGTGGAGTGAGACAGGGGGGGTTGACCTCTCCCGCTCTCTTTAACCTTTATTTGAACGAGCTGATCGTGGCGCTCAGCAGCCGGCATATCGGATGTCATATTGATGGTGTATGCGTCAATAATTTGAGTTATGCTGATGATATGGTGCTGCTGAGCGCCTCGGTCTGTGGATTGAGTGAGCTGGTGAGGACGTGTGAAGAATACGCCACTGGTCATGGGTTAAAATATAACCCTAAAAAGAGTCAGTTCATGGTCTTTGAGGTCGGTACGAAACGTCTTGAAAGTGTCCCAACCTTAAGTCTTAACGGGATTATCTTAGACAGAGTATATACATTTAAATATCTTGGGCACGTTGTCACTACAGACCTCAAAGACAATGAAGACATCGAACGGGAGCGGAGGTCGTTGTCCGTGCGTGCGAATATGATTGCTCGCAGGTTTGCGCGTAGTTCAGAGGGGGTTAAGCTGACTTTATTTCGGGCGTACTGTACCTCTCTGTACTCGTGCAGCCTGTGGGCGAAGTATACGCAGGCGGCGTACAGCGCACTCCGCGTCCAGTATAACAATGCACTCAGGGCGATGCTGGGGCTGCCCCGCTACTGCAGTGCATCAGGGATGTTCGCAGCGGCGCGGGTCGACTGCTTCCATACCGTCATGCGCAAGCGAGCCGCGTCCCTGGTGCACAGGCTGCGGGCCAGCGCCAACACCGTCTTGGCAATGATAGCCGGCAGAGTAGACTGCCCGTACACCAGACATTGCTGTCACAGGCATGCTCTCAAAAACCCTGTATAAACATTAGTTTACTTATTGTGTTGTGCGCTTTCCTATATGAGCTACATAATTGCTTAATTAAATAAATGTATTTTATTTTATTTTTTAAGCCATATAGCTTTATTTGTTCGTGGTCAACCAAAACTATGTGTGAAGCAAGCTTTCCACTAAATGTAAATCTGATCAGCCTTTTGTCCATAAAAGTAGAGGGGGGTATACGGGATTTTTTAAATGGAACGCTAACTTGCCCAAGTTTTTGGTGGCATTATTTTGAATGCGATCACTCAAGTTATCACTCGATCGATCCTATAAATGCTAATATAATTTGTATCGTTTACAGAAACCTTCGAAATGATAGCAGAATGCGCTGAGAGTGGGTTCCGATTCACGGTCCCCTACCACTTCGAAGGCACGGTGCGCGCGGCGGGCGAACGAGCCCATCCCACGCGCATGAAGCGGCTGGCGCAAGAGGCGTCCACGCTAGCTACCTCGCTACCACTCTCCTATTCATCATCTGTCTTCGTGCGGACTGATATGGATCGACTTGACGTGATGAAGGTTAGGTGCTAACTGATGTAGTGGTTCGTCTTGACGCTTATTAATCGAATTTAAACAAGCTGTATAACATTAAAAACTGAAACTCGACAACGTATAATACCTATGTCGCTGGTAGCCGACCCTTAATAACGAATCGATTGACACCTCATTCATCAAAATCGGATTAGTAGTTTAGGTGCTACGGTGGAAAAGGTCCTTCCTTTTTGCTTTGTCGTCGGGTAAAAAAGGAGGTTCCCTAGGCGGCATCTAAAAGTCTCTCGTGACCACGGCCGATGTAACTTGCCGAAACGTCGAGGTTAGTCAAAATTATGATTTTGGTATAAATCTGTGCGCGAAAAGACCGGCCCCCTTTTTACCTTAGCCAAATTGCTTTCGTGCCGCTATCGCTAGTCAGGCTATCCCTTTCACACGTACAGTACGTACCTCGCATGTGAAAGGGATGGCCTGACTAGCGATAGTGAAGCGTCAGCAATTTGGCTTAGGTAATAAGGCTACCGTTTCGTCTTAAAAATATAGGCATCTAAAAATGTAACATTTTGTTTATTTTCCGGCAGGTCCTGATAACCGGACCCTCGGACACGCCCTACGCCAACGGCTGTTTCATCCTCGACGTGTACTTCCCCGCGGAGTACCCGTCGGTCCCGATGCTCATTAACTTGGAGACGACGGGTCGCCACTCGGTGCGGTTCAACCCGAACCTGTACAACGACGGCAAGGTCTGCCTCTCCGTGCTCAACACGTGGCACGGACGTCCTGAGGAAAAGTGGAACGCGCATACATCCAGCTTCCTACAGGTATGCTATTTGTTTAATAATAACCTGTAACCCATATCATGAGCGAGCGACTACACGACACAGCGCAAGTACGTCACATGTCGCAGACAACACGTCTCAGCAAACAGTTTTAAGTATTTTACTATGTTGTTAGACTGACATGTATTTATATGGTCTGTAGAATAAAGTTTTAACATCTTGTACTTTTGTATTGTTGCCTGAAATAAAGATTTATATTATACTAGCTGTTGCCCGCGACTTCGTACGCTTTACACTGTTATATGTGTACGTGTAGGTAACCTAAGAAAAGAAAGAAAGAAAATATATTTATTTGAACCCACTTGACATCACACACAATAAAAAACAAAAACAAAGGCAAAGTCAAGATTCACTCAGATAGACAATACTGGTGTTGCGCGGGGATAAAAAAGTCCCTGTCTCAGCATAAGCTGTTTCGTCCCACGGTGGATACGATGCAGCACTGGTTTTCTGACAGGGCCTAGGTGACGACACGATCATTTGAAAAGACAATACAAATAGAATAAAATATAAATAACATGTAGACAAATTAATAGGAGAAGATACTCAATAAATTAAATTAACAATACATAAAATACACGAATTGCAAAATATAAGATAAACTCCTCAAACCTAGCACCATCTACAACTCCCAGACGTTTAATAGAATTAATACAGCAGCAGCAAACAGCTAGTGAATCAATATTTACCGTCCAGAATTGATGTATCGTCTGTGGCTGCATTTTTGTACATCACTATTACCATCATTTGTTCGGTCGGCGATTGTTTCTATAAGTTATGCTTTAATTAGTACCTACCTATGGTTCCGACTAGTGTTACCATGTGCACCGTAATTACGGTAACAGCACCGTACTCAGCAAAAAACTACTACCTACCGTTGGAGCATAACAATGGTGACAAAATCTACCGCAATTTGCATTTGTTATGAAATGTATAAAGAACAACTAAATTTCTTAGCATTTGCAAATAAAACGTAATATTTTGGTTTACGAATGCATCCTCCAAACTACAATTTTAATTATCTGTGAACGCAGCCCATTCCCTTCGCACTAACTTTGTACATTCTTGCTCGGGGATTTCCCTTACATCGCGCTCTGTATCGAATACTGTAAATCTAAGTACGCACATTATACCTAGTCAGGTCATAAATTCTGTCACATGTTTAATATAAAATAAATTGAAACAAGTTTATTCATTATGTAACCATTTATATACCAAAATGAACTTAACAAAACATAGATTCTTATGACACTAAAGTTTATTCAAAATGACCTCCGTGATTTTGAATACACGCCTTCAATCTGCGCGGCCAGTCTTCTATCGCAGCACGAACGAGGTCCATGTCAATATCGGCGGCTGCCTTAATCAAGGATGTCTTGAGTGACTCCAAATTGGGATGAGGCTTTGAGCACGCCTTTTCCTCCCAAGTGTTGCCATATCTTGTAATCTAACGGATTCAAATCTGGACTGGAGGAGGGCCAGTCTTCGTGCCGGATGAAGTCGATTTCACGCGCCGCCAGCCAGTCTTGTGTGCTCTTCGCTCTATGACCTGGCGCCGAATCTTGTTGGAATACCCAGTGCCTGTTATTGAACATGGTATGAGAAACAGGTTCCACAAGGTTCGTCAGGACTGTATTTTGATACACAACTGCATTCGTTTTTACACCTTTCTCACAAAAATGTACCTCTGTTAAGCCCCAATAAGAAACTCCCAACCATACCATGAGCGAGGATGGAAAATAACCTCGTTGGACACGCGGAATACGGTTGCTCGCTTCTTCACTACTGTGTGCGTACACCTTATCATTTTGTTTGTTGTAGCTCTCTTCTACGGTAAAAATTTTTTCATCCGAAAAAAGAATTTCCTGTTATTTTTTTCCCGCGTACCGCTTCAACAAAGCGCGGCATCTCTTCAGTCTCAGGTCCATTAGACGAACATTCAAACGATGTCCTGTTTTTCTTCGATATGCCCGAAGCCCTAAGTCTTCATTTAACACCATTTTCACCGTGGTTCTGCTTAACCCTATCTTTAGGGCCAACAGTTTCTGCTGTCGTTTGGGATTTCTTTGAATTCGCGCCTTCACAGCTTTTATCACTGCTGAAGTCCTAACAGACCGAGGGCGACCACTTCTTGACCTGTCATCTACACTAGAGTCTTCATTGTATCGTTTGATGGTGCGATAAACGAATCTTTTGGTTATATTCAAATTTTTCAGTATGTCAAAAATTTGAATTGGCGCGTAACCGCAACGATGCAACGCAATAACTGCAACACGGTCTTCTTTAAGCGTCCACTCCATATTTAAAAATGAGTAAAATTCTAAAAAGCATACATTTTTATTTTCATGAACAATTCGAAATTCGAATTCTATAAACTTTTTTGTGGCCAGCATTCTAAAAGAAAAGTTTTTACTGTGTGACAATACTTATGACCTGACTAGGTACTTTCATATTTATGAGGAAATCTTTTTACACAACAGTATCAAAAGGCACGGTCAAAACTGCCTTAATTTCAAGCCGAATGATGAAATGTTAAATAGAAAAATAATTATAATATATTTTTTATATACACACAAAAATGAGAATTAGGAAATGATGTGTGTGAATGGAAACCTAGAAATAAAGCTAAACTCGCTGTTGCAACTTGACACCCCATTTTTATCCCATGGGACCTGATTAATGGAATAAGAAGTAGCCTGTGTGTTATCTACGTACATACTAAATTTCATCGAAACCGGTTCAGCCGTTACCACGTGATTGAGTAACAAACAAATAAATAAATAAACAAACATCCAAACTTTGGCATATATAATATTATAGTATGATTATTATTATTACTTTTTTTATACTACTTAAATGGCAAACGAGCATGCATTCCACCAGATGTTAAGTGGATACTGCAGCCCATGGATATCCACATAGAATTCAAAACAAGCCATTATGTTGTCTGGATCTCTATGTGAATACGTTGCCATACTATAGGACTTAGCTGGTATGCCTATGTGCCGGTAATTACAGGAACATACCATTACCATCCAACCGGAACACAGCAGCACAAGTACTGCTATTTGGCGGCAGATAAAGGTAAGGCGGTGGTGCCCACTTCCTCGAGCCCGTTCACAAAAGCTCTACCACCAGTATTACTCGACAATAGCCCAAACTCAAATCCATTTTTTGCAACAGTACTACCATCTTGCAGTCAGTCAGTCTTGCAATATCTTTAGGGAATTATAAAAACCAATCATATTAAAAGAAACCTGTAGGTTATTTTAAAAATTCAAATCACTTCGTACGTGTGTCGTATAAATATAAACTTTTTAAAGTTTTAAGATCTCAACTATAGAGTTTGAAGACTACTACGAGGTTATTGGAAGGTGACTTTGGAATCATTTTCGATCGGGAATATTTTAGAGATACGTACTAACTAGATTACAACTAGATGTCACTGCTAATTTAGTCGACTAGATAAATTGCGCTATCGAAGCGTTTTGAGTTTTATTTCCTATTCAATATGTTTTATAGGTATAATTAGAACCCTATTAAAAATTGTCTCAAGAGTGTAAAAAAATTATAATTTCCTCATCAATTTTCTAGATTTCTAAGAATTTAAATATAAGGGGAGATAGTAGGTTCAGTTGCAGTGCCCATACGGGATTAATGTACATCCTTATATCTTATCTTCTAATATATAAAAATCAATTGACGTGCGCTAGTCCAGCTAAAACTCAAAAATGGCTAGACCGATTTTGATAAAATTTTGTGTGTATATTTCAATGGGTTTCTGGATGGTTTAAAAACACAATTGGACCCGGTAGGTGGCGCTGTTGTCGAGATCCAGAAAACTGCGGATGAAGTCGCGGGCATACAACTAGTATGAACTATTAATTGATAGCGGAATTGATAAGGATTTTTATCTAGTGTCTTGACATGTCAGTTCGGGGCGAAGCAGTAGTAAAGTGTGTGTTTGGTTGCAGGTGCTGGTATCGATCCAGTCCCTGATCCTGGTCCCCGAGCCGTACTTCAACGAGCCCGGGTACGAGCGCAGCCGCGGCACGCGCGTGGGCGCGGCGGCCTCCACCGAGTACAACTCGAACATCTACCAGGCCTGCGTGCGCTGGGCCATGCTCGACCATCTGCGCAACCCGCAGCCTTGCTTCAAGGAGGTCACTTACACTTGCACTCATATTATTTTCAACTGGTTTTTGTCAAAACAGACACCGAAGACCAAGATAGCTACTTAACTTAAAGTTTTCGCATGCTCTCCGTATCACAAGATCCTAAAATTAAGTTGACCTTTATAGTAAAAAGACCACTATCCGAGCAACAGTTTTTAGTTTGTGAGTGAGACAAAGAAGGCCTCTGACGTGGCTTAACGACCTAAAGCCCGGGCCGATATCTAAATGTGATCTTAACGTCCAAAAATACAAGTTTCAAATAAAAAAAAATTGTAGCACTGGTAAGTCAAATAATGGGCTCACAAATCAAATTTAAATATTTTTAATAAATTAAATTAACTCTTTTCTTCTGGCGGTATTAATGGATGGCGCAACAACATAAATCTAGAATTAAACTTCAAATCTATATATATAAAAGAAAGTCGTGTTAGTTACACTATTTATAACTCAAGAACGGCTGAACCGATTTGGCTGAAAATTGGTAGGGTGGTAGCTTAGAACCAGGAGACGGACATAGGATACTTTTTATCTCGTTCTTATAACCAGGAGACGGACATAGGATATTTTTTATCCCGTTTGACCGCGTTCCCGTGTGAGGTGAACCAGGGCAAAATGGTTCTAGGAAGGTTTTATGGCGCTCGCCGAGTTCATGATTCTGTTACGATGATTCACTTTGGTCTGGATCAAAACTGTCCTTACTGCAACACACTACCTTGCCCAATTGTTAAACAGTTGTATTTTACTCTGCAGGTAATCCAGACACACTTCTGGTTGAAACGCAACGAGATAATCCAGACGGTGAGCGGTTGGATCGCGGAGTTGGAGGGGCAAAGCGGGGACGAGCGCACGCAACGCAGCATTCAGCTCAACCTGATGGCACTCAAGGTATTCACAAGAGCAGTTCGGAGGCTGGCTGTCTACCACTACTCGCTAAACAACTGCGGCCTTTCGACCAGCCTTCTGCCTTAGAGATGTGCTACGTTGCTAAGCTACAGATAGCGTCAAATCCAACAATAGTAACTGCGCTGTACGAGGCTCGGCAAATGGACCAATACTATTGGTGAAGCTTCCTCACACAGCTCTTGGGGAAAGGAAATATAGTTCTGGGCGCCTTTGGTGAATACAGATGTCTAAGATGTAATACAAGATTGATGTTCCAACCAAATTTTTAAAAATATCTAAAAAAAATTCAAGCCTAGACGGGACTTGAACCCGTAACCTTCCTCTTGATACAAAGATGCACTATCCAATTGGCTCTTGTCACGTCAGGGTCCAAATTAGTGAGACGATTCAGATTACGACTAAAAAGATTGATGTTGCTTTGCTTATCAATTATGTCCTTAGGTTTTAATGGGTTTTTAAACTATGTGTTAATCTTGGTTTTCCTCGACAGCGGCATTACGTTAAACTCCAAGAAGAGCTGGGCAAGCTGTCCTGTCCGGCCGGCCTCGAGGACCTGGACGAGCCGTTCACGCTGCCGCTGTGTCCGTCCCCTTCGCCCGCGCCGCCCGCGCACCCCGCGCCCCCTGCACCCGACCCGCCGCTCGACACGTCCACCAGCGACGACATCGACCACGACATGGAGAAGATAGTCTCGCAGGTATTGACCAAGGTCTGTCGTATTAAATGTCCAGAAGTCCCGTGCGTTCAATATCTGGCTGTCCTGATGTGACTATTGCTAAGGCGCGTTTCGCTCTGTTGCGCTTAGTTAGAACAGCATATCCCTTACTAATGTACAGTCGGTGACGTTTTGAAACCATAAAGTAGAATTTTCTAAAGAAGTATCCAGTTTTATTTATTATTTATCTAACGGATAGTTTTGTCTCGTTGCAGGTCCTTGACTGATCGGAGGGTGCCGCGCCTCGCGCCCCGCCTTCCGCCCCGGCCCGGCTCCGTGTCGCGGCGTCTTCTCGAAACGACTGCCACTTTCTCCACTCCCGCCCGGTGGAGAAAGTTTCTGTTCCGTTCGAGTTCGACGCGTCACTTATACCGAGACGACTGGCGAGCATAGTTATTCGTAGTCCAGCATCGGTGGTTCCTACGATGTCCGCGCGCTCTTACTGGTATAACGTTATAATGTTACGGGAACGTACACATACACGTGACGCGCGGACACGGACACGTACCCGCTTGTAGTAATGTTGTATCTCGGATATCTATATATATATATATATATATATGTACAAAGTGCGAGTGAGTGCGCCGACGCACTGGAAGTACAGCGGACGCGCAGCCAGCATTTAACATAATGTACTTAGAATACGCA
The DNA here is from genome assembly GCA_918857605.2 of Philereme vetulata. Classification (NCBI taxonomy): domain Eukaryota; kingdom Metazoa; phylum Arthropoda; class Insecta; order Lepidoptera; family Geometridae; genus Philereme; species Philereme vetulata. The sequence goes on along the minus strand of OU975463.1, from coordinate 875,023 downwards.
TCTGTGTTGTCATTAATGTGTATACGTATTCGATGTTGGATGGCGAGTGATGTCGCGTGCGCGGTACTAGGCCGCGCCATATTACCTTAGTGTAAGTTTGTGTAAAGTTGTAACCTTTCCGATGATATTACGAGTATTGTGTAACGACTGGCGCTCGGGCCGTGAGATCTCCTGTCGAATGCCACCAGCTGCGTCTGTGGAATGCATTACGCATTGTTGTAATATTATGTAAAGCTGACATTGAAATATCAGTTTCCGCAGTGACGCCGCTACTTGTATTATTACTGTAATTTGCGCTAACACCGCTCAAGCCGCGGACTTGGTAAATGTATTTTATTTTAGAATTTGTGTTTTTATAGTCTATTTTTTTGTTTACTAGGCATTTAGTATTTAGTGGGAGCTTTTAGTTTAACAAGTATTGTGATACTAAAATGGGCTCGCGCGCCCGGTAAGCTATTTAAGATATTCGTGCGAGGACGCTACTCGTGTGGCGCACCGAGGCGTGGGGGGGGGGGGGCTTCGACGTACAACCTCACTTCCCATTCGAACCACATCACCAGCGGTCTTCAGACGCCAATATTATTTGCGATACCTTAGTATTTCTCTAAGCAGCGTTTATAAATTATTATTTGTATATATTAACGTTAACATTTTGTATTTAAGTATATTTAAAGCGATGCATATTGCTCTCAAAGAGTAGGCGATGGCGTATTATAGCCGATTGTAAAACTATGATATAATTGAACGCACTTAGTAAATTATGTACAGGCCTAGCCGTTTTCAGTTTTATTTTGATGACAATAAGGTTTAGTTATCGGTGCTCCGCGCACATTATCGAGGTGGGTAATAGTGAGATGAGGAAATTTCAATGAATGTGAGTTGTATGTATATATAAATGATCGACAGTAGTAGGTAGGACGGTGCGGCTCCGCTCAGTACTTTCATTGCGCGTCGAGTTTCAAGTTTATTGTTATTATTGACTGTGAGTTTCGGATTGTAAATACAAATTTATGTTATCGCATACATAAACCTTTGTTTTATTTCTTGTCTTTAAACATTGTAAACGACAAACTAATTGTACACACGGCTACACATCAAGCTATACATTTCCAGTATACGCTGACTTCTCATTCTACAAAAAGCCTACACAAGGCGTGGTCAGCTTATACTGGAAAAATATAGCTTGATGTGTAGCCGTGTGTACAATTGCCAACTATGGGACATTTACCTGCAGATAATGCCGTCGTAGCTCTCTCTACCATTTAGCCCTTATGAATGCCCCCATTTGGGTTTTGGTTTCTGTAACCTATTATTAAGACTTGTGTTGCGAATTAAATGATTCTGATTATAAGGGCCTGCACACACGAAGTATTTTAAACGCGCAGATGACGCCCCCTAACGCGCTGGAAACTCGTTTCATCACTTATTATTATTATTATTTGACGACCTCCGTGGCGCAGTGGGCGAATAGCCGGCTGAGACGCAGGAGGCAGCGGGTTCGATTCCCGCCGCGGAACAAATGTTTGTATGATCTATAGATATTTGTTCCGGGTCTGGATGTTTTTCTATTTATCATAAGTATGTATTTACAAAAAAAACCGTATTATAAGTATTCTATCAGTTATTTGGTTCCCATAGTACAAGCTCTGCTTAGTTTGGGGCTGGATAGTGTAGTGTTGGAGATGTTGAATGAAACCACAATTTTACGAGACTGGCTTTATTGAAGATTGACGGTATGCAGAACAAAAACATATTTGTGTTTACCTACAAAATACACTACAATTTCCCCCCTTAGAAATAGGTAAGTATACCTATCTACTTTTAATACCAAATAATTATTTTATCTAAGATTGCTATATAACATTCTCCCTCACCAAAAAAAAAGGAATAGGTACTTTACAAAGTACCTACTCGAGATAAATACATAAATAAAATAAACTATAAAAAAACACAAATAAAAAACAAACAGAATCTTATAAAAATAATGTAGGTACATAAATACTGTACTGTGGACAGCACCCCTACACCTACACCGTGTTGCATACCGAAAGAGATAACAAAAAAATATATTGTTTATAATTTGTTTGTTTTTGTACGAGGACGGAGAACAATATCTCTACGCGTGTTGTTATCAACCTGTTGGGAAGCAGATGACAGTGGAGACTTGGGCGGCGGCGGGGATGCCTCCGCACCGTGACAAGTTGCTTCGACAGGCTCAACGGGCTCAGGATCTGTGATCGGATCAGGCACAACTATAGCATCGTGTTCACTAGCTACCTGAATGCTCCTAGCCAGAGACAGTCTGCTACTTTTGCGTAAAGGCATTATCTGATCAATATGCTTAGTTTTTGTCGCGTCCTCAGTGTGTACCTTATATGTAACAGCACCGGTGCGCTTAGTATAACGCCAGGTTTCCATTTAATGGTACTATTAGGACGAACATCTTTGACAAGTACTTCGTCACCTTCGTTGACATCGCGATACACGCCGCCTGCATTGCGAACCTGCGCCTGTTGCGCGGCTTGCACAAAGTCAGTGGTGTGCGGTCGCAGGATGTCAAGCCGCGTGCGAAGCCAGCATTGCCATGGCCGGCGACTTTTTCGTGCTAGCGTGTTCCGTGTTACGATACTGAAAAAGGAACTTGCTAAGAGCGCGATCCACGTTTTCGTCTTCCAGCGAAGCTTTTTTTGATGATATTTTTGACAGTCTTTACAGCATTTTCGGCGGCCCCGTTGCTGGAGGGATGATAAGGCGCTCTTAAGACGTGTTTGACACCGTTGCACTGAAGAAACTTTTTGAATTCATCGGAAGTAAACGGTGGGCCATTATCCGTTATCAACTGCTTGGGAAGGCCAAACCTAGCAAAACACTCCCTGAGTACCGCTATAGTCTTCGCTGCCGTGGTGCCTGCGGACATGTTGAATACTTCTATCCACTTTGATTGTGAATCTATCAATAAGAAATAATGTTTACCTTTACAATGCAGAAAATCTGCGTAAAGTCTAGACCATGGGTCAGCGGGCCAGGCGTAGGGCACAGGAGGCGCGTGTGGCGGCGCGTCTCGCACGGCGGCGCAGGCGGCGCAGTCCCGCGCGCGGCCCTCGATGTCGGCGTCTAGAAGCGGCCACCACACGTAGTTGCGCGCGACTTGCTTCATCCGTATTATTATTATATTATTAGTATATTATTTATTCCCGGGTGCCCGGAGTGTATCTCATGTAGGAAGTGCGTGCGCAACGACGTCGGTACCACGACCCTGTAGCCCCTGACTATGCAATCGTGATCTATATGTAGACTATCTTTTCTATGAAAGTACGGCTTCTCGTTCTCGATTTCCGTATCCGTCGGCCAACCGCTCATTAGATAGCCGTAGATTTTACGTAGGACTAAATCATTTTAGTCTCTTTAGCCACGTCTTTGTGACTGATTGGAAAAATATCTTCCACAAAATGTAAGTAGGTATGCAGCGTCATCCTGCTCCGGTTCATCCATAGGTTGGTGTAACGGTAGACGCGATAACGCGTCCGCGTTGCCGTTTTGCTCCGTCGGCACGAACTTAATGTCGAAGTCGTAGGCGGCTAACCTGACAGCATACCTTTGCAGCCTACTGGCGGCAGTCTGCGGTATTCCCTTTTTCAGACCGAAAATGTAGCTGAGCGCCTTATGATCGGTTTTGAGAACGAACCGTCGCCCGTAGACGTACTGGTGATGGCGGCTCACTCCGTACACGATGGCGAGGGCCTCCTTATCCACCTGACTGTAACTGCGCTCGGTGTCTGACAGCGTGCGCGAGGCGCAGCACACGACCCGCTCGGAGCCGTCTGGGTAGGCGTGCGACAGCACCGCGCCCAGCTCGTACGCACTGCTGTCCACCGCTAGCACCAGAGGCAGGGACGCGTCGTAGTGCGCTAGGGTGGGCGAGCTCGTCAAAACCTCCTTCACGGAGCGGAACGCGGCGTCGCACTCCCGACTCCACTCCCACCTACTTCCCGTTTTTTATAGAGAATAGAGGGGCTGCAAAATGCTACTCATGCTAGGAATTAATCGAGCGTAATAATTAATAATATGTCCTAAAGCGGCCCTTAATTGTGAAACGTTCTGTGGATTCGGAGCTTTCGCGATCGCATCGACCTTACTTCTATCGGTATGCAAACCGTGTTTATTAATTCTATAGCTAAGATAACAAACTTCATGTTTAAAAAATTCGCGCTTTTCAAATTTAACACTTAGTCCTGCCTCCTGTAAACGAGACAGAACAGCCCTTAAATATGACAAGTGAATTTCCTTAGTGGCACCGGTTACACAAATGTCATCCTGGAAAGCTACGCAGTTTAGACCACTCAGTGTTTCTTCGATTAACTTTTGAAACATTTCTGGTAAGCATTTTAAACCAAAAGGCGCTCTTCGATAAACGAACGTACCTATATGCGTAGTTATGGCTGTGAGCGGTTGCGAACTTTCCTCCAGAATACACTGTAAGTAAGCGTGTTTTAGGTCTATTTTACTGTACTGCTCCCCTCCACTCAAAGCGGCGAACAATTGCTCAATTCGAGGTAGTGGATAGTGAATATCTTTTGAAACTTTATTTAGAGTTATTTTATAATCTCCACACAACCGAATTGACCCGTCACGTTTGATAACGGGAACAATGGGCGTTCCATAATCACTGCGATCTACCTTGAATATCACCTGTTCGCGTTGTTAGCGTTCCAATTCCTGTTCAACAGGATCGCGTAAAGCTAGAGGAAGCGGTCGAGCTTTACAGAACATGGGCGTGTCATCTTTTAAAAACAACTTATGGGGGCACCGGAGGGACAATCACCCATACAACACGTACTACCAAGATCATTTCTAATTGGATCATATTTCTACCTTAATAAGTTATTATTTTAATTTGAATAGTATTTATCTAGGTTCCCAACCATATATTAGATCAAAATACTTACCTAAAATGAAATAGAAGCGTATCGCTATCTGCATGTTTTTTCGTCATAAAAGACTTGTTTTCAACCTAAGATGTTTTTAAAAGTTATAGATACGTCGTACACGCTCTAGAATGACCAGACGAATGGCAGGTAATTGCCCGGAGCGCATTCAGTTAGGCACGAGGTCACTTTACGGCTATACGTCCCGACAGCGCTATAAAGAATTTCGCGTTTCCTGGTAAAAATGCCTTCCTGTGTGTTTAAGAATTGTACCAACTACACTGCAACTGTTAGAGACAAGAAAAATGTGTCATTTCATTCGTCAAGTACAGTTTTTTTCATTTAAAAGTAATAAAACATAATAAACGTATTTAGTTTTGGCATAATTTGGCAATGGCTGTCGCGGGTAGGCTAAAGAGCGAGATGTACTAATCTGTTTTATGCGTGAGTAAAAGAGACAATGTTAGCGCAGGCACGTGGCGGCCGGTTCCAGGGGAAGTTGGGTGAAATAACATTCATTATCCCAGATTTCTTAATTTTGTTTTATGTCAAGTAATGTGCCAGATTTCTTAATTTTGTTTTATGTCAAGTAATATGAAATCTTATTTTCTAAGATTATATACAGTAATACAAAACATATAATGACGATAACAACTTTTATAACTTTTTGAATCGTTATATCTCGGAAACAGTGGCTCGTAAGAAAAAAAGTATTGATACATTTTTTATAGATAATTTTATGACCTACAATTTTTGTCTAAGGTACTTTTATGATAAAACTTACCGTTTTGCTGAAAATCGCGAAAAACTATTTTTTTTGACCTTGAATTCAATTTTTTTTATACACGGGAATGATGGGGAACTTTTAAACATTGTTTATTTAACAATTTTACTTACTAATTTACGTTTTAACAATTTTACTGATTTTCAGCTTGTTGGGATTTTATGTAACTTCGAATGTCTAAATTGACCGGACTATTAAAAAGAAATTTTATTTTGTTCACAATTGTATTTATTATTTTACACTAGTAAAATCGAGCATCCACTTCACCCAATCTCCTCTCCGGTAAGTCATGTCACGCGCTCGCACCAATGAGCGCTCAACAGCAATCAATACGTACCGAATGATGTATATTTATCTCTTTCTAACAACAGGCATGCCCCATCATTTGTCTCTATTAGCGCAAAGTGTCATAAATATACAACTATACGTACGTATAGAGTACTCCTTGCGCCACTTTAAAATATTCTAATGTTGGTGTATAACCTGTCTATCTTTTTGAACGTCATTGTTTTCAACCTAATTGTTTCGTATTAAAAACAACAACATCTTACGTATCCTAGTCATGGGAACATAGATTATATCGTCTAGTTACAGAATAACAAAACAATGAGAAAAATACAACAAGTTTTCAGTCAATGAGGCATAAATCGGCGCCAATGTAGTGTTGGAGATGCTGAATGAAACCACAATTATACGAGACTGGCTTTATTGAAGATTGATGGTATGCAGAACAAAAACATATTTGTGTCTACCTACAAAATACACTACAGATAGCGTTGTGTGAAATGTCCAGCTACATTTATTTATCTATGATGTTTTGGGGAATCTACGGCGCCGTAAAAGCGCGTTCATGAACCGCGCGTCGCCTGCGCGTTTAAAATAAGCCGTGTGCATATGTCCTTTTGAACGTAAGTACAGGTACCTAACATCTGACGTCGCATAACATCTCCCGTAAATAATAAAGGCTAAAATTGAAATAACTATGAACTACTAGGTTTTTTAAGCGCGTTACGAAAAGTCTGAACGGAAGTTGAGAGGGAGATATAAGATAGTGAAGATAGAAAGAGAGAGGTGCGCGCGCACATTTTCTTCCTCTCTTGCTCTCATAGCTGCATGATATATAATGATATAACGCCATTTTCAGATCTCTTCTCTATCTGCGCGGCTTATATGTATAAATTAATATTTTGAAAAGAAGTTTTACTTCAGTCGTGTGCACACTCGTTTTTTTATGGTTACCTGGAGATGGAAGAGAGATGGAGAGCTTATTGCCCACCTGTTGTTAAGTGGTAACCATCGCCTATAATAGAGAACTGCCTAGTAAGTCACGCACCTTAGAAATGTGCCCTACGTTGCACTGCCTGCATCCATCAACTTGAGGCATACAGGTGTAAAGCCTCATGTGCCTTAACATCACCGGCAACCATACCTTTCAAACCGATAGAGCAATGCTGCTTGGCGGCAGAAATAGGTATAATGCACTTTTACAGGTAACAATAAAACAAGAACTCTGTAATTTCAATAATATAATTTTTATTGTCCACCTTTTTATTTACATTGTCACAATATAAAAAGCTAACTTAGACAAATTATTATGAGTTCACTTCTAGCATTCTATCCTAGTCTACAACACAAGCTACATTTCATCTAGACACCTTAACATATAAATAATTTATTGCTTATATCTTTAGATGCAAAAATTCGTTCACAAAAACGTCTAAAAATTGTTTGTAAACGAATCTTTACGAGAAAATGTTAACGGATCCATCGCATATGGAGTTGTGACATTAGTAACAATATTATATATTTACACATAGATCGATTCTGTATCTACATTACGCTAATATCTAGTGGTATGTCCCTTGTGCACACTGGATTATCTAATAGTTTAGACATTCATCAACTATGTACCTAATATTTCCATTTATGGCACAATAACATTCACTACCTCGCTGTGACCGTTAGACCAACAAAATAATCATCAATATTGCAAAAGTTATGATGATATATGTTATGGGCATGATTATGTCGCACCTTGATAACCACAATGTCACTAATCGAAAAATGGTGTTTTTTTATTGATGATAGCCAAGCGCTTGACCACTACCTCACCTGATGGTAAGTGAAGGATGTGATCGAAGATGGATACGGTTGGTACGGCAAGGTGGTATGCCGACCAGGTATGGGTGGTATTTCTCGGTTCGTCTGATTGTACGGTGGTGGAAGGGGGAAGGAGGGATAAGGTGATTTTTAGATAAGAGCGTTGTCTTTGTCTTGTCGAATCCTATAATGTGCAAATACACCCATTGGTCAGTTTCTATCCTAAGTAGCCAGGTGGCGTTAGTGATATGAATTTTGGAGGGGCGCGCACACACCGAGCGCGGAAAACTGTAATTTTTTTATAGTAAATTTCAAAGATTTAGGAAGTGATTCCGTGAAGTAGTCTGACATTTTTTGTTTAGTGACATTTTTCCGAAGCCGATGGTAAGTTTTCTGTTTATATTAAATGGAACAGTGTTCTGTTTTGGCAACAATTAAATTAGACAATAACTTACTGAATCTTAACGTAACCCATGGTATAGTGTTGTCCCATGGTTAACACTGTGTTTCGTCTCTTGATAGAATGAATGAATGAAAATACTTTATTGTACACTTCAAAAGAAACAGACTTAAAATAAAAAATCACAAAGCAACAAGTACAATGGGCGGTCTTATCGCTTAGAAGCGATTTATTCCAGACAACCTTTGGATGGATAGGACTTTTTCTTGATTAAGTTTAAAACTGTCAGTACTAAAAACCAAAGAACTGTTTATATTCCGGTTACGTCAAGCTTAATAACGGGCTATTAAAGGGCGACCTAATATTTAAATATGCAAGTTTTATCTAATATTTCTGAAACCAGCAGACTATAAAAATACGGACTACCTACCTCCTATTTGGAACACAACTGCTTAACAAAAGTATGTAAACGAGTTACATGAATAAGATGATCCATAGACGAATAAAATGAATTACCAAAATTATTTAGTCATAAATACATAATCACTTAGAGGATTAGAAGTGCCTAAAACACAGAAGTAAAACTTCTCCACACTATCAAAATACTTCTCTCAACATTTGTTTTTCGTAAACGTTCCGATTAGAGTTAAGTAGTTACATTAGATGTGTCGGTCACAGAGGTATATCTACGTCGTAGGGTGACTACGGGATTACTTCTTCCTGTAGGGCTCGTCGGATTGCATATTGACGTCGCTGGGGTCCAACTGGCCTGCCTCTACGCAGGATTTGCAGCAGAATCTGTAAAAGAGATTTGCTATTAAAATAAAGTAAGGATACATTTGTATTATTATAATTATTCTTTTCATTTTTACAAGCTTTTATTTAACTTGCAATGTATGTATGTTTGTCCGGGTGGAATCTTGCAACTGAATTTAAAATAAGATATCTGTAACAGATTGAGCTGAAATTTGGTATACACTAGGCATGGGCATTTATTCAACGGACTAGTCGAATCAACCGTTGATTAACATTCGACGCTTCACGGGTCTATCGTTTATTCGTAGACTTGTTGAATTCGTAACGGTTGAATAAAATATGCGCTCGACGACGATAGCTGGCTCGACGCGACGATAAAATAAATTTGAACTTTAAAGTTACGTAGGTAGCGTTCATATTTGAATAAATAGTTATAGTGAGTTAAGCATTTATTAAAATTATCCTGTCGATTAAAGAAAAAGGACAGCAATTACTTAACGAATAGACTATAGGTCACGTTATGAACTAGTCGAAAAATTCAACTACTTGATCGACTAGTCGACGATCGACGATGAACGGTTTCGTTTCGTTTATGAAAAAATCGTCGACGACCCATCTCTAGTATACACGCTTATTTTAGACTAGCTGACCAATCCGTAGCTTCGCACGCGTAGTTCAATAAAAACATTAACCTCCTGCGCAGTTGGATAAAAATTAGTCTATGTCACCCGGGGATAGTGTCCCAACAGTGAAAGATTTTATTAAATTGGTCCAGTAGTTTCGAAGCCTATTCAGTACAAACAAACAAATCTTTCTTCTTTATAATATTAGTATAGATGACAATGCATGCTTAGCTATGTGACGTCATTCTAATTCCAATATGGCGGATCATCCAAGATGGCCGACTAGTTATCTTTTCTGCACTACCACAGTATGGGTATCAAATGAAAGGGCTTTGCTGAGGAGAACACGAAAACTAATACAACGTCACATTAAATTCAAAATATGAGGTACCATCCAAGATTAAGTTTTTGATAGGTTTGCTTCCACGGCGTGCCGTGCGTGCGTTTGAGCATATTTGGATCTGCTTGCGGTTCTGATTATGAATTTTATAAAAGCTTGTTTGGAAACAGTAATTTTTCAATAAAAAAACTTATTACACTAAGTTTACTCGCACTCACTTACCTACTCTGCTACTGTCACTACTTTACTATCACACTTCAGTTTACTGTCTTTATCATTCAAAACGTGGAGTCGACACAAGTTTTCTTCCATATCCCTGAATTAGCCGTTTTCTGAGTGTTCACTCCTTACCTATATCTGCTTTAAATCATCCATTTACCTATCTTGTTTTTGGTTGTCCACTTCTACCTACTTCTATAATCCTACACAATAACAAACTATAAATCACACTATTTTATAAATGTGAAAGTTTGGACCTTTGTTTGTTTGTAGGTACTCATTATCGTCAAAACGACAGAACCGATTTCCGTGAAATTTGGTATATACGTAGATTATAACCTGGATTACCATATAGGCTACTTTTTATCCCTTAAATCAGTTCAGATGGGATAAAAACGGAGTGTCAAGTCAAGTTGCAACGGCAAGTTTAGCTTTATTTCTATTTATCTAAACATCTAAACATTTAGTAGTGTAACGCGTACGAAGTCGAAAACTTAGTACCTACCTACCCCTTTTTAAGCTCATTGCGCGCAAGAAGTGTACCTAATAAAAAAAAATTGGTCGCATTTTGACCACTAACTAGTTATTGTAGTGTACTGGCAACTTGTAATTACCATTTTTTATATTTCAGAAAGATTATTATTTATTATCTGCAAAACTGGACTTAGAACATCGTGGCGTTCCACACTCGTACCTAAGGGGACCCACCGCTGATAATCCAACTATTCGCACCAACCTTTCAGACACAGAAAATACCTAAAAGGTGAGCATTTTTTTAATAACAGCTATCGCCTATTATTTATTTCAATACTGTTTTATTATATACCTACATGGGCACGCTTGCCCACCATTGAATGGAAAAAGGGAAGTCAGCTGGTGCCGGCCTCTGCCTACAATAGAAGCGACTTACCTCGAGTAGTATTTGTGCCGACAGAACCTGCTCTGTACAATAAGTGCGCAGTTCGCGAAGTAAGGACTGTCTGTACATTTCGACGGGATCTCAATTTCTGTAAACACAAGACAAAAAACGATTAGGTATGTGCGTAGTTGCCTACATAAAAGTAATATTTTTCATAGAAAACTCTCGTGATTTATTTCAAACATTATTATAAATACGGCATTTATCACGTACCGTTTACTCAGAGTTACTCAGGGAGTCTCGAGGTGAGACGCAGTGCGAAGCTTGCACTAACCCTGATGAAGGTTCACGAATCGAACCGAAACATTGTCGGTCGTAACACGGTACGAGATAAATCCCGTGTTTATAATAACGATAAAAGTAATAATCATAACAAAAAAACCTGTCCGAGTGTCATGCATCGCCACCACTTTCAACTCTGGGGTTGGGCATATCGACTACATTAAATATCACGGATGGAAATAAAATGTGTCTTAATTTTGTGATACTTTTATTGTTTTGTCTTTAACAGTAAAAGTTATTTTACTCAGAAAACTTTCGTGATTTATTTCAAAATACGGGATTTATCACGTATCGTTTCATCGGTGTTTCCACCGTTAGTGCGAGGCGAGACGTACATATATACCTAGTTCGGAGCGGATCACACTCACCCTGATGAAGGTTCACGAATTAAACCAAAACATTGTCGGTCGAAACACCGGTTAAACGGTACGTGATAAATCCCGTATTTATAATAATAAGTAAAAGTTATACCTAGGCTAGTATATCTTATATAACATAGGTGTAGTCATAATCTTTAGCTTCGGCCTGGATTAAATTTTCAACCGTCCAAAACGGATTATTCCCATCTGGCCCGGTGGCTTGGTCCCAGTACCGGGCCAGATTTGAAGAATCGTGCCAACGGGCCCGGTAAGCTGCTTACCGGGCCCGTTGGCACGATTTTCGTGTCATCTGGCCCGGTGATATTAATAATAGTCAGTAATAATATATGAAGTAGGAGCGAAGTATTACAATATTAATTATTTACTATGAATATTTTTTTATTGTTTGTTTCGCCATTTGCTTCTCTGACATTGGTCAGAGACGTATTTTAGGCTAACATTTTGCACACTGCGGTTTAATCTCCATTGGTGCGATCATCGAAGCACAGTGAGTGATCTATTTCGTGCGGGATAAGTTGGCAATAGAGGTCATTCACCTACCTTCACCACGATATCGCAAAATGATACCTACAGATGTATCGCTATTTCTGTCGCTACCATACAAACATATCCCAAAACTGCTATCGCTATAGCGGTACGCAGCTTACCGGGCCCGTTGGCACGATTCTATAAATCTGGCCCGGTACCGGGGCAGAGCCTCCGGGCCAGATGGAACTAATCCTCCAAAACATTCTAACCGGCTGTAATATCTTATTTATCAGATATGTGTTATCAGTAGAATAAATGACAATGAAATAATGATTTATGACTCGTCTGTTATAATATAACTCGAGTTTAAAAAAGATTGTGTATGTTACCTTGCACATTGATCTGCACCGTAGACGAGTGCGTGCTGTATTGGTTGGACGCGTGGCATCCGTAAACGCCGCTATCGCTGACAGTCGCCCGAGGTATCGTCAGCCTTGTTCCTGATAAAACAATGTAAAAGTTTGTTATCTCGTTTAAAATCTCAGCGTTTTAAATTTTTTAAAGGGTTGTCAACGCGCGTGGTGTGATTGGATAGATAGATAATATCGTTTCACACTCCCTGCTCGACAATGTCTAATTATGTATATGTCATGTAAACCTCACCGAAAGCAGGTGATTCAATCCCTACGGCTGAGCCGGGAGTAAAGTTGTACTGTATTTCATTATGCCCGTGTATTTCACGGGCATAATGTGATTTGAATTTGGAACCTCATTTATATTAAAAACTGAACCTAAGAGACCCCACACAATAAGAATTTATTCGATAATCGAACTATCCTTTTTGTACAGAACGAAATATTATGCATTATGTCTTCTTAGGCTTTCTTAGGTAATTTTATGTTTTCTTGTGTCTCCTTGTGTTTTCTTAAGTTTTCTTATGTCCTTCTATTTGTTCTTGTCTTACGTATCATAAAAAGCAAATGATGCGAAACGAAATAAAATTTGTCTCGCAAAAGTGTGAAAACAGTATCCTCCTCGTGGATAAAGCTGTCTGCGTCTTGGGCGTGCTTATATCCCTCTCTGTACTCAGGATTCTAGAAACTCCCTTGCTCCGGCTCGCGAGTTAAGTCTGGAATCCTTCGTTACGTTCGGGATTCAATATAGTGCCCGTGCGTGACGCAAGACACTGCTTTATCTCCTCGTTTATTGTCTCTACTATTATTGAACACAATTAGAAAACAAACAAAAAATACTTTTAAATCATAGGTACAATGTGACCTTATAGCTAAAAGCGATCTCTTCCTGTTAACCTTGACGCGACCTATGTGAACAAATGAGGAGGTTACCTTTAGACTACTAACCGCTTATCATCAAGCGGGCCGTATACCTACTTGTTTGCTAACTTAGTGGTAAGAAAAGAAAAATATTTTATTTTATATTGAGACATACTTACTTGTATTTACGATACAAGAAAACCAAATAACCAAACACTTTATTAAAGATCTAATCTATCTAAAAAGTCAGCTGGATCCCACTGCTGGGCAAAGGCTTCCCTTCCTTTCTTCCATTCATCCCGGTCTAGGGCTTCTGTGTCGACCCGCCTGGGCCGGCCACCCGGTAATTATCTTAGCCCACAAGTTATCGCGCATTCGACATACGTGTCCTGCCCACTCCCATTAAAGATCTAATTTAATAAAATTATTAACCAAAGTATTTAACCAAGATTGCTCGCCACGCCTAACGATTTCTTCCGATGACTGGCAGGCAGCTTCCTCATTAGTACCTCATCTTGCACATAGTAACTCGTCAGTAAGTCAATAGCTATAGGTACTTGCTAAATATTATGTCGATCAATAATGAGAAATGTTGAGGGCCCAGAAATCCAGCAGTAACATTTTCTCTGATGTCGTCGATGTTATATTCCTCAGACATAGGGAATTATATTAGTTGCTTACCTGTGATCCACATTGCCTCCGAGGGGGACAGTTGCGTACCGTCCTTGGTCCACGTGACTCTCGGTTCGGGGTAACCATCCACGTTACACGGCAAGCTGAGTTCGCTTCCGGCTGATATTGTGGTCGATGCCGGCAGCAATTGTGTCTGTACTTCCACTGTATAAATACAAAGGAGTTAACATTTTTATTCTAAAAAATTCCCGACGATTCCTACAATGCAACCTCCGTGGCGCAGTGGACGTATAGCCGGCTGAGACGCAGGAGGTAGTGGGTTCGATTCCTGCCGCGGAACAAATGTTTGCAAGATCTACAGATATTTGTTCTTTGTCTGGGTGTTTTTCTATATATTTTAAGAATGTATTTACAAAAAAGTATATAAGTATTCTATCAGTTATCTGGTTCCCATAGTACAAGCTCTGCTTAGTTTGGGGCTAGATAGCTCTGTGTGAAATGTCCAGCAATAAAAAAAATGCAGATGTCTTTATCTGTGTAAAAGAGTTGTAGAGATTTTAAATGGATTGGAGTCAAAAAACCCCCAAAATAGTGCATTACTTTAAAATTGTTTTCTGTATCATCAGGAAGTCATTTAAAAGTCTTCACGGACACGCATAGTAGGTACTAACGTCTTTATGACATGTGTGACCACCGGTGGCGGATTTACCAGCAGGCTGAGTAGGCTTGAGCCTAGGGCGGCAGATTTTAGGAGCGGTAAATTTGGGGATCGTTTTTAGGACTTCGTACCCAAAGGGTAAAACGGCACCCTATTACTGAGGCTCCGCTGTCTGTCTGTCTAACCGTCTGTCACTAGGCTGTATCTCATGAACCGTGACAGTTAGACAATTGAAATTTTCACAGATGATGTATTTCTGTTGCCGCTATAACAACAAATACTAAAAACAGAATAAAATAAATATTTAAGGGGGGCTCCCATACATTACAGAATATTTAGTTATATATTCACTTTAATATAATAAGGAAAATGTTGTCGCCCCTCGTTGTAGACTGGCCAAAACATTAAATAGCTTTATGTATGTATCTAAAAAATTGTATAATAAAATTCCCATTGACATTAGAAATAAATCAGACGTTGAATTTTTTAATTTTATAAAAAATCATTTATTGCATAATAGTTATTATATATTGACGAGGCTTTGTCCGATATTATGTACATGTTTTGTGTTGAATGACTATAGTTTTGTAGTTGATACTAAGTAGTAATTTCTTAAACAATTATTATATGTATGATACAATATTATTTATTTAATTTATTATAATATTATTTATAGCAATAATAATAATTTGATATTATTTTTAATTTTAGTAATTTTAATCTGTGTTAATGTAGAAGAAATAATTATTTTACCTATTCAACAAACTGTCTGACATATCTAAGTGCATGTAAAATGTGCAGAGAGGAAATAAATGACTAGGTATTATGACTATTTAAAAATAAATAATTACATTAAAATAAAACAAATATTTAAGGGGGGCGCCCATACAGCAAACGTGATTTTTTTGCCGTTTTTATAGATAATGGCACGGAACCCTTCGTGCGCGAGTCCGACTCGCACTTGGCCGGTTTTTTTATTTTTTCTTTTCCTTTTCTCTTTTATTGTACATTCTAGCAACGCGCAACGGTACAAACAAACTTCTAGGTATATTATTGTATAGTATGGTAAAACAGCCTGTTAGTACCCCGTATTATCGTACATTATTGAGCTTTGATAACGTCAGAAATATAGGAACCTACCCAAAAATATTTCTTGTGAAATTTCATCCAAATTGTTGGATTGGGCAGCATACTTTTAACAGTCTAATAACATGGGAAATGTGTAATCCGCCACTGGTGACCACTATTCAAAACACTAAGATAACTGTTCCAATGTACCTTACATTGGAACAGTTATCTGACTGAAGTCATAAACGTTTACTGGCTGTTCACATTTAGGTTCAAAGATAACGCGGTTGAACAACAGACAATCAGACTCTTAGAATAGCTAAAATAATATTAATACGCACACTTTGTAGTAAGGTGTCCACAGAAAGCGGATTTATCAGAGATTTCCACATTGGAGATCTAAGGTGTATCAATCCATCACTCCAGTGGCGTAGCGTAGTGGGGGCGGCAGGGGTGGCCCGCCCCGGGCGGCACTTTTTAGGGGGCGGCAAAATTTTACAATAAATAAAAATATTTGAACCATTTCATATTTTTATCGCAACTACAAATTCGGACCGATTGAAAACAGTACGGAATTTATAATTACTATTGAAGTAAAATAATTTTTGTATTAATAAACGTATTTGTAAAACTTAGATAAACTTTTTATTTTAAAATCTAACCTGTATAATGCAAAATAATGATGACTGTTCTTGCCGAAAAGTTCTCTAGAATTTAATGTATGTATGTATATGATAGTATACAAAAATAAGAGGCCAGCAAATTGTGTTCCGCCCTGGGCGTCCGACACCCACGCTACGCCGCGCCGCTGCATCACTCAAATACAAAAGTTCTGTTTTTATACTTTACCGGTATACAGCAATTTGTTTTGTTTATCGTGATAAAGTTATACAATCAAGTAATGATACTGAAGCCAATGCTTATCTATTATAAAAGCGTTATCTAAGAGGTCATGCATGCACTAAACACAGGTCACCGCATGCGGCATGCACTAAACCGACTCAAACGATAAGCGTTTTGCGCACCGGAGTCACACGACCAACATTGCCAATTACTTCAAGAAATATGCAACATGTTCACGTGACCACAACGTTATATTCCCACTTATAGGATAGCGTCCAAAACGAAACTGCTCGTAATGGAGACGATACTTATAATTGGGTCATCTTGTGGTTGACAGGCAAAGCGCAGGTTCCATCTTACCGATATAGAGCGGGGTTGCGACCTCCGGCGCTTGCGTCGTGGTGGTCGTAGTTGTGGTGTCGGTGGTGCGCTCGCGCGGCGTCACCTCCACCACGCGCTCGTGCGGCACGAGGTATCGGCTGCCGATCGCGTTGTCGTCCGGCTGGTAAGCTTGCACCGTCACCACCCACGTCGCCGCCTTGCCATGCCCGTTGTACGCTAAACAAGCGTACTCGCCGAGCGTATCGTACGATAGTCTTCTGATAGTCAGTACTTGGCCTCGGGCTTCGTAGAGCGCGTTAGAATAAGGCACCATGGGTCCGTTCAGGCCTCTGTACCAGTACATGGAAGGCGGCGGGTATCCGTACGCCCGACAGCGCACTTCCAGCGGCCGGTCCAGCTCGCCTATGATCACCGCGTTGGCCTCGCCCGCGATGTACGCCGGCCCGTCCACAGGATCTAACCACCCCCACACCCGTTTGTTAGTGACTATTCTACCCGAGCTTGTGAATGTCCCTCACCATACCTGTTATTCGTTACATTCACAAACCCGTTGTTAATTACCTACTAAGCGAAGATTTAATTGATGGAAGGACAGCACCAATGAGAATGCCGTGGGCGTTTCTGAAAGTCGCGATAACGAAGCGTTTGTTGAACTATGAATGATATGAAATGACTTATCGGAGTTCTGGAGAAATCCGAAAAATAAACTGTTGAGGCACAATTTGGTCGTTTTGCGAGATTCCAGGAAAACCCAAATGAGAAGAGATAAGGATATCCGTTAACCTTCATCGTACTGCGCCGCGCACGCGCACAGCATCGCTGCGAGAATAACTAACACACGACCGCACGCCATGGTAGCTGAACAACGTCTGATCGTTGTGGCCAGCCGGTCCATCTATTGTAGATCTACATTATGTTTAGTATCAGGATGCCAGCCCCTCTACGTCTCACTATCGACCAAATTTTGCTGCGATACTGGTATTTCCATCGGTTTAATGATGAACATTATAACTTACTGAATAATATTCGCTCAAAACTAGCTATTTGACATTTGCAAGAAGGATATTCGACAGGACGAGTTATTGTTTAGAACCTTACTAAAATAGCCAAAACGATTTTAACCAAAGAAAGAAAATAGGTGCCTTAACTTTTTATCCACTCCTATCTGTGTCAATAGGTCGACTTGTAATTGGTAAACGATTAATTAATTAGACGAATACAGCACTATTTAAGTACATTGCCCTATTTTAGAAGATAGACTTTCGGGTCAAGTATTATTATCTATTCGTATAATCAACATTCATATAAGAATCAAAGTCCTGACTGACAATGCACAGCCTAAACTGCGCGCGCGCTGGTACTAGTGATTTGAAATTCGGAAGGTATATTCTTTATAATAGACGTGAATTAAGAACGAATTGTTGAAATTTTGTCCCCTAAGAGAGTGAAAAAGGGGTTATTACGTTTGCCAAGTTTCAGGTTTAAAACGAAGACGTGAACTAAGAACGAATTGTTGAAAATTTGTCCCTTAGGAGAGTGAAAAAGGGGTTATTACATTTGCCAAGTATCAGGTTTAAATACCGCAGTGCCTGGTTTTATATTTTTTTTATTGATGATAGCCAAGCGCTTGACCACTACCTCACCTGATGGTAAGTGCAGGTGTGATCGAAGATGGAGCACGCTTACCTAGAAAGAACTTATTCACTCTGGACTTGAATATACTTCCCAGAAACATAATGAAATTAATTAACGTTAAGAAATGCGACCTTCGTAGTACAGTGGGCGAATAGCCGGCTGAGACGCAGGAGGTAGCGGGTTCGAGTCCCGCCGCGGAATTAATGTTTGCATGATCTACAGATATTTGTTCCGGGTCTGGTTGTTTCTCTATATATTATAAGTATGTACTTATTTAAAAAAAATGTATATAAGTATTATATCAGTTATCTGGTCCCCATAGTACCAGCTCTGCTTAGTTTGGGGCTAGATAGCGCTGTGTGAAATGTTCAGCAATATTTATTTAATGACAATTTTCTCGCTCCCTGGGTGGGTTTGTTGGTTGTTTTTAACAATTGGTCAAATTAAAAACCTCGGCTACTGTCCTGTTAGGTAGTTTTAACGAACAAAGTCGCCGGATACAGCTAATTGTTATTGTAGCGGTTAAATGTATGTACTTTGTGGAATTATTTGCATTATTGCATTATGGCATTCCTGAAACCTTCAAGATAATGCAACGGTCTCGTACTATTTACTATATAACCCAATAGTAAAATAAAATCAGGCTTTAGTGCTTTTCTTAATCTAAATTATGCGATCGACAAATGCCTCCTTTAAGGATTTTCACTTTATTCTGTCCCTGGCTGTTCTCGTCTATTCTGGACCAGCTATTTTACAAGATTTTTATTAACTTGCGATGTATGTATGTTTGTCCGGGTGGAATCTTGCAACTGAATTTTAAACCCGTTCCCCTAAACCGATTGAGCTGAGATTTGGAATACATATGTAACTTCGGTGACAATGCAATAATATGGTACCATGGAGGTGGTCTACTGCTAGACAACGGCACTTCTGAATGGATTATACTAGTGTTTGGGCTCATTTGAATCTGCTTGCGGTTCCGATTATGAATCTTATAAAAGCTTGTCTGAAAAAAATTTCTTACGACTTATCACTGGTCTTTTTTTTATATATTATAGAATTGAGTTTGACCACGATCTCGCCTGATGGTAAGCGATGATGCAGTCTACGATGGTACACACTTGCCTAGAAGAAACCTATTCACTCGCGACTTAAAGATACCCAGGTTGTAGCTATCTGGAAACACAGACTCTGGCAAGTCGTTCCACTCTTTGGCGGTGCGCATAATAAAGGTCGAAGAGAACCGCTTTGTGCGAATGGGAGGTATTTCTACCATATAGCGGTGGCGCACCGCAGAGCGTCTGGTTGTCCGTCGATAGAAAGGAGATGGTCATTGACTTGTGTATCGTTTTAAATTCCGTTTTCCGTTTGTATACTATGTAGCTATCTAATTAGTGAATACCTACCTAACTTATTGTAAGCTGATCGATCCGTTGTTGTCGTTTAATTATGAGATGTGCTGTCCTTCCATGTTAGTACTTATAGTTCAAAACAAAAGTTTTTCATGTAACTAAAGAGACTAATTAATTATCATAATTTGTTGTACTTGAAAAACTTTGGTTCGTATTATAAAAAGAAAAAAAAAGAAAGTTAAGATAGAAAGAAAAAATGCATTCAGAGTCAATCAATTAGATATAAAACGCAGAGAATCAAGATACTAGTAACTATTCAATCATTAAAACCTTGCAAAAAGATAACTAGGGTTAGCTCTGAACCTTCTAATCTAATCATTCTAATGCGATTTTACTAGCACCCACAGATCTAAACTCTAAATATTACAATTCATAGGTAAAATCCCAAATAAATGTAAAATTTGGATAAAAAATAACAATATTTGGATTACTGTTCCTTTTGGCCAGTTATAGATTGTAAATGAATGCAAGTTTATTCCATGGTGCTGGTAGACTGTATCAGTTATAAGGTCCCTTGCTCACTCACCGTTGACCTGAAGACGAATCTCTTGCTGTGCGGTGCCGAGGTTGTTTTCCGCGATGCAGATGTACACGCCGGAGTCGTTGCGGAACAGAGACACTATCTCCAGCGCTCCGTTGGACAACAGCCTGTACCGGTCGTGGTCTCCGTCGATCTATTTCGATATAAAGATACAATATTGATCTCGTGCAAATTTAGGAGACAGAAATTCCGGTTGTGACGATCCGCTGACTTGTCAGAAAGTCGGAACCAACGCTAGACTAAGCAGTATTGAGCATTAGTAATTACAAAATTTAAACCCGGTATAGATAAAACTAGCAGGTAATGGACATTTGTATCGCATATCCAAGGAACTCTTAGTTCTTATCAACAACGGTCGTCTATACCACACTACTGTTAATTTTACAATCATTGCTCTCTACATGGCAGAGCGGTCGTGGTCGTCACGTCAAGTTGTATTAGGTATTATTGTATAAATTTTGGCATTTTGAAAGGTGTCCGCCATCGAAAAGGGGAGATCTTTCCCCTCAGGGTCTTAAGACCAACACTTAAGATCTTGTTGAGAAGTACCTACTGAAGTTCTCAGATATTTCGTTAGCGCGATCTAGGATGGTTCTTAATTTATCGTTATATGTCTCAGTGTAATGTTGACGCTCGCTCTGTAGGTTAACTTGGTGACGAAGTACGTCTTCCATGGGGCGATAAATGTCGTTACAAAGTAAACTAAAATCAAACTAGTGGGATAGAGATTCATACCATGATCTGTCCGAAGTGCCAGCTGATCTTCGGCGGCGGGTTGCCGTGGAAGATGCATTTCAATGTAGCTATGCCGCCCTCTGCTACTGCCACTTCGGGCTCTGTCTCCGTGCTCGCTCGTGGAGCTTGTGGTGCATCTATTAAAAATAAACATCTTAAAATATCACTTTTATCTATTGATGCCTGATTGCTTTTTGAGTAAATGTTATTTGTGGGGAAACAGGCTTCCGGCCCACCTGATGGTAAGCGGTCACCGTCGCCTATTGACACCGGCAACACCCGAGGTATTGTCGATGCGTTCCCTACACTGTAGAAACCCCTTTACATTTCTCGTGAAGCGTACCATGTCATAGCTTAGTGGGAAAACCTCAGATGGTAGCTCATTCCACATCTTGCAAGTATGGGGTAGAAAAGATCGCGTGAAGCGTGTGGTGCGCGATACCCAATTGTCGATGATATGTGGATGAGCTTTATGACGTTGTCGAGAATTTATTGTTATATATGACGGCTGGAACGTGGGCGTTGTGTTGGAAGGTGGCTCATTGCAGTCCTGGGTATGAAGTCCATGGTGCAGGTGCAGAGTACTCAGGCAAACCAGTAAAATCCAGTAGGTAAGCTTGTTTTTATTAGGGCTTCAGCTTGGCAGGTAGGTACAATATTCTTGATAGCTAGGTAGATACGGTGAACGTGACAGTTTCGATGCTCAGTGAAGGAGGTGTTTTCGTACCGGCGCTCCAATGGAAAGTGAAGTGCCCAGCAATCGACTCTGTCCTCGAGAGGTGGGCGGGAAGCGATCCTAGCGCCACCACTCTGCGTTCACAGTAACTTTACAAAAAAACAACTACCAATCAGGGAGTAGATACCTACGTAACTACCACTTGTACGAAGTCAAGAGACTTCCTAATTTTAAACTTGGTACGCATAATACTACGACATATATATGTATATATATATGTCGTTTAAATGTTACCTGGTCTGTAAGTAGTTATATGTTGTGTGACCGGTGCGATGGTCGTGGTCGGCGCCGGCGTAGGGTCTTCAGGGACTAGGCAGAGATGCGAGCAGCCTCGAGGGCAGCACTTGCCGACGCCGCGGCAGTCCGCGTCGTCGTGGCATTCCGAACGACACGCCGCTTCCGTGGTGGGAGAGTTGTCCACCGGGCAGTACCCGGGCTTTTCAACTGCACGCACATAAACGATTTGAAATAACATTTAGCATAGCGACCCCTTAATCTATTTAGCCAATAAACATGTCTAAATTTGACGTATTTGTACTAAATACGCTTAAATATCGTTGCGCAAGTCTCTCTTAAAATGTCTTACATAACACTGTAGTAATCCTGAAGAAAGTTATCCTAAGTTCTTTGTTTCGCGCTCAACGACAAGCGACTGCACCGCTTACTGTGCAACTACCCTCTTAATAATTTAATGTAATTTTCGTAAGTTTTTGTTTATGTTGTGTACTTTATTGTTATTTTGTATCACTACGCTTTTTGGCATCAGTAAATGTATATTTAGTATAAGTTTATATCAGTAAGTGTATTGTTAATTCTTATGAGATAATAAATCATTCTAAACACCTAAACCGTGGTGCTAATCAACTCGTAATTATTATTGAAATAGTTACACCGTATTTTAACGTACAAAGAGAGCTGTTATAAATTTAATGCATTGGTTTCGTCTGGAGGCTCCTAGCTCTCGCAATTCCCTTTTATTTGAAAAGTGGTCTTTGCTAAGTGTAGTGGAAATCTTTAGGGTTTTTGATTGATTGAAAATTCTTTATTGCACAAAATACATAAATCTGTACATAGGCGAACTTAATGCTAGCAAGCATTCTCTTCCAGTTAACCTTGACTAGTGTTGGAATTTTTTTTTGTAGGTAGTGCATGCTATAATGTAGCAGGAAAAATTTTATAACATAAAAACAAGCCAAGATATATTGAGAATACGAACGAAACATCAAATAGACATACCTATATATAGAGTATTTTCCATAAACGTACTTTCAAATACTTATTACACATCAAAAAACACTAGTTGAAAAATAATAGATAAACTAATAAATAGGTAGTTACAATAAACCTAAATAAACTCATATGATATAAAGATAACAGAGTGGATAAATGACAGAGCATCTACAGGACACCACTCATTTTGTAGGCTTCGTTCATGAGTGAGGTAGTGCTTGCACACTTTGGATCTGAAAACCTCAATAGAGGAAACATGACGAATCTCAAGCCGGATAGCAGTAATGGTGAAAGAGTTAGAATAGCAGGTTGTTTTGTGTTGAGGAGTCATTAACTGGAGAAGTTGTGTGGAACGTACAAGCCGGCCTGCAGCATACAGGGTAGAAAACCGTTCTTTGAGGTAGTTAGGTGATTTGGGGTCATGTAGGATGTTATAAAATAGACATAGTATATGTACATCCCGACGCTCTCTGACCTCGAGCCACTGTAATTGAGCGCGGAAAGCAGACACGTGATCATATTTCTTCAATCCATGGATGAAACGTATGCAGAGGTTTTGCAAGCGCTCCAGCTTGTTCAACCTATCCTCTGTAGCATCGGGATAAGCGACATCGGCGTAGTCGAGAATGAGAAAAAGCAGTGCGTTCACCAGTGTCCTCTTTGCAGATTGAGGCAGAAAGTTTTTCATCAATTTCAGGGAATGCATGCTTCCATACATTCTCTTACTAACCTGAGCAATGTGACGATCCCATGATAGGTCGCTAGTGATATATAGACCAAGGTTTTTTACCTCAGTGCAGTATTGTAAGGGAGAACTATTGTATCTAACTGGGGGGAGGGAACTAATGTCTAGTCTGGAAATGTGATACTTACTACCAACAATCATCACTTGTATCTTAGTATGATTTATAAGTAGACCATACCTTTGGGTCCATTTTTACACAGCACTGAGGTCTTCAATACCACGTACCACCAGATCGGGTTCAAAACTCAGGTATAGTTAAAAGTTACGGACGGATTTTTTCATTGGACGTGTATTTTTAAATCCGATAAGATAAAGAGCCAAAACACAGTGTTACTATTCCATTAGGTTATTATGTAAATCGTTTAAAGGGCAAGTCTTTTAACAAACTCGCTACAGGGATTAACTTTGTTGTGAATTTGTTAACTGTAGCTACATTTTTGTCTATCACTTTAAGTAATATACAAAAATTGACAAATACCAAATTTAAAAACGTAATTAAATCAAATCTTAATAAAAAAACCATAACATATAGGATTATTTAGGAGAAGCTTGGGATTTAAATTGCTCCGACTCGGTCAGAAATGTTACAGTTTGGACGTAATTTATTTTCTTTACTGTTATGTATTCTTAAAGGATCATTAAAAAGAACAACCAGCCTTGTTTCTTGCCTCTCCTTATTGGCTTGGTCGCGGAGGAATAGGCAGTACAATTGACGTTTCAAAGTGAATCTTGTGATTTTAATGAATAAAAAAAAATTTATTTAGATGATGCGAGGATTAGTGATCATACTGTCTGTACGTACTATTTCTGCAATCACCGAGGTATCGGTTCTCCATGGAGACGGCGTGGCGGTATGGAGTGAGCACGCAGCGCTGTCTGTCCGGGCACTGCTTGTTCGCGCACGGGTGCGCCTCGCACTTGCATCTGCACCGATAGAGATGAACACCATTAGTACCGCACCAAAACTAGAGGATCGGCCCCTGATTCATGGTTGGGTGAAATATTTGGGCAAAAAGTAGCGAGTGCTGATAAGAAAATTAATAGGAGAGATAAAATATGAAAACTACGTAATCACACTAATATTATAAATGCGAAAGTTTGAATGTTTCTTTATTTATTTGTTACTCAATCACGTCGTACCGGCTGATCCGATTTTGATGAAATTTAGTATGTAGGTACGTAGATTATAACCTGGATTAGCACATAGGCTACTTTTTATCCCATGGGACCTCCATGGGATATAAATGGGGTGTCAAGTTGCAACAGCGAGTTTAGCTTTATTTCTAGGTTACTTACACATTTAGTAACCGTAACAACCTTCAAGTCGGTACTCAATAAGGAACATATTCTTCGCCAGAAATGCATATAACGCCTGCTTCACTCACTGGACAATGCGCTTCGAGTATTGGTGGGTTTGTATTCTGCTCTATACTCTTCATGGATGGTCGTCAACCTGTTTTTAATTGGTCTCTGTCTGTACTTTTCTTAATCGTTCCTTCCACAATTCCGTCCTTTATTTATTTTATTTTATTCAAATTGTTTATACGTAGGTACTTATATGTATGTATTTTACTAATGCCTGTTTTTTCATGTTTCTTCGGTGTCTCTTTCTGGTCGTGAGGTCACTATACAGGCTCAGTCTGAAAACCAGCGTTGGTCTGCACTTAGTGCGTTAGCGTGGACCAGCACAAAGCTGAGACTGATCCTTTTTGGGACACCACACAGTACGGAACCTTTTAGCGGCCACGTATTTATTATAAATTTAAAAAATAAATTTACAACATTTACTATAACAACAAAAACTACAACAACAAAACAATAACACAAACGAAAACTAAAAGAATTCCAGAGCGCGTCTTGTTAGGTATTACTCGTGCGCGATAACTTGGGACCTGCTAGGAATGCGACTCCCCGACCGCTTCCCCTGCACTTCCCCGATGGCGCCCGTATTGTACCGTTCGCATCACTATTTTTTACTAGGGTTTTTAGTCTCGTACTGGCCTACGTTACGCAACGACGCGCTCTGGAATTCTTTTAGTTTTCGTTGGTGTTATTGTTTTGTTGTTGTAGTTTTTGTTCTTATAGTAAATGTTGTAAATTTATCAGATACCTCTTCGTCAAGTGATTATAGTGAGACTGAGGACGAAGAATAACCTCTAGAAGGCATAAATCCACTAAGTAGTGACGAAGATGAGATAATGTAAATAATAGATAAAATAAATGTATAAACTTAAACATTGTATTTTTATTTTATTCAAATAGTGTAAAAAAGATTAGATAAAAAGCAGCGTCCTCCCTGAGTAACATAATAAATTAGGTTAAAAAAAACAAAGACGAAGCCGCGGGCGGCTGCTTGTTATGTTCGCTTTTTTGCGGGCGGTACAAACACGCCAATATGACGTCACCGCGCTCAGGTCCCAACTTATCGCGCACGGGTAATACCTGCCTATAATGACCGTTTCTAATTCTGTTGTTTATATGTCTCGCTGTATTTTTATAGGTAGGTATTACTCGTGCGCGATAACTTGGGACCTGCTAAGAATGCGATTCCCCGACCGCTTCCCCTGCACTTCCCCGATGGCGCCCGTATTGTACCGTTCGCATCACTATTTTTTACTAGGGTTTTTAGTCTCGTACTGGCCTACGTTATGGCGGCTGCTTGTTATGTTCGCTTTTTTGCGGGCGCGCCCGCGGTACAAACACGCCAATATGACGTCACCGCGCTCAGGTCCCAAATTATCGCGCACGGGTAATACCTACTATTTTCATAATTTTATTTTTAATGTCTGTTTCAATGTTTTATTTTATTACCTTCTGTTTTATTTTGACTGTACTGTACTGTTATCCTAAATAAATCTAGTGTGAAATAAGGCAATCAGAAAGAAGACGATATCAATTATCGTAACCTTTCAATAAATGGGTTTTTCATAGATATAATAAAAGATGAGGTACATTACCTATCGCATCCATCGGCGCCTCGCAGGCGTTCCATGCCGTAGTTGCACCTGAGGTTGTCGCACTTCTCGTGCAGAATGGTGCAGTTGACCTCCTCCTGCACGCAGGCGCAGCGCACGCAGCCGCTCGACGTCGTGGTTCTCTGCACGCCGTACTTGCACGACAGCTGAGCGCAGTGCTCTTGGAACTGTTCGCATTCTGAGGGTAGCACCTCGTTGTCTTCATCTGAAATAATATGTTCTTACGATAAGGTGACGACTGGCGAACCCTATACGGAGTCGGAGCTTCTTCTGTTGTGTCACTTTTAAATAAGATTTCAAGTCAAATCTTTATCAATTGCGGCGTATTGTTTGCGATGAAAGCTCCCACCCACCATTCCCTTAATGCTCTCCTGTGTAACTTATGGTCCCCCTGATGAGTCCAAGGGCGGATCCAGCTTTGGTGCCGGGGGGGGGGGGGGGGGGGGGTCACATAGTCGTAGTCAAGTCACAAGAAGTTAAAATTTAATTTTTATAATCATCAACAAGTAAAAAGTAGGTATTTTATTAATGTATCTACTTACATACTGTACTTATAAATACCTATATTTCAATAACAAAATAAATTTTTCAAATCAAAATATTATTTTAAATTCATTAAATATTGAATGTACTTACATAAAACCTATATTGTGACAAAAAATACATAAAAACTTACATATATATACTACTTAATACATAATATGTTTCACAATGTTAATTAGTTGTCCACCTAGGTCCTGGACCCAGCCCAGGGGGGGAGGTCATGACCTCCATGACCCTCCCCCTGGATCCGCCCTTGGATGAGTCAGAGATATAGTTATACACTCTTAATATTTCGTAACATGAGTATACTCGTATAACATGTATTAAACTCGCGCTGTGAATTATTACTGCCTTCACATGTCATGCTGCTTGGTTCACGGTTGTCCGTTATTCTAGGGGGTACTAGCAGTGGAACCATTGCTAGTCAACAATGATGTACATCCTCAGCCTACCTCATAAATTCATAATTAATACATTCTTCCGGACGGATGATCAGATATCCTCCAGTGGCGAGGTGTGTCGACGACGTAGTTCAAGTCGCGGGCCGTGCATGGATGAGACTAGCTCAGGATCCTGATGGATGATACTAACTAAGGGAGGCCTTTACCCAGCGGTGGGTAAAGTCAGACTGTGGATGATGATGACTTATCTTCCAAACCACCCCACTTCGTTATCTTCGAGAGTAGACGGCCATTTACCTCTAACGCAGTGAGCAGTGTACTGCACACTCTCCGTAGCGGGATCCTTGTATGCTAAAGTCTCACACCTCTCGTTCGCCGAGCAGTTAGCTCTGGCACATGGGTCTTCGGAGCATTTGCACCTATGGAACAAAAGAGAAACATTTATTTGTTCGCATGGTCCAAGGGTCAAAAGAAGGTGTTTCCAGGTCAGAGTGATTAAGCAACAAACGTCCCAGCCCATTAGACCTCAACAAAAATTCTACCTAGAATAATGCCGTAAGTTAAAAACTAAAACATCAAATTTAAATAATAAAATATTTGCCGAAGGCGTGTTTTAAAAATCTCCTACAATACCTTTCGCAGCCATTAGCTTCCTTGGTTCGCTCAACGCCGTACTGGCATAGGATCTGCTGGCACTCTTGCTCCTCGCGCTCGCAGCCCGGGGGCTCCTCGCACGTGCAGCGCTGGCAGCCCTCAGAGGCCACGGTGATCTTTATTCCGTAAGCGCAGGTCTCGCTTCTCTCCAGGGCTTCGCACTCTTCGCTGTAACTGTCGCACAGAGCGGCTTGGACTTCTGTATCTGCAGTGTATAGTTATCATTTATTATTCATGTTATTTTGGAAACTGATAATACTAATCCACTTAGAGCGACTTGCGTAACGATCCCATCGTGTTAAATGTATAATGAATGACCAAAAGAATTGTCAAATCATACAAATACGTCAAATTTAAACATGTTTAGTCACTAATCTCGTTTAGGGATCGCTATGCAAGCCGGACATTAATCTGATAAAAGTGACCACTGAAAGAGTTGTTCTTAGAGATTGGATTTTTTAAAATTATTTCCTATTGAAAAAATTGTAATGGTTTTCAAACATCTTCAAGGAAATTAATACTTAGAGACAGAGAAACACTATATTTAACTTACCTGCTGACAAAAAATTTAATAAAGTGTTTGGGTGCTGGGTACATGCAAGAGAGCGTGCAAGGCAAGATACTCATAAGTAAGCATTTTTAGATTAAACTTGTAAATGAAATACAACAACGAATTGACCAAGCGGACGACGAACGGCGCCACAAGCTGTTGACAAAGACATCGAACCGACGACGACATCGAGACAAAGCGACCATTTTATGTGGTTACTAACCGAAATGAAAATAATTTACACATCGATCATGCACTTCCGAGAAAGAGCAGGAGCAAGCGCAAGTTATTTGTATTTCAGTTGAACTTTCGTAATAGGGCAGTACCGGGTCGGTAGACATTGCAGAGATCAGCGCACTCTTGGTAGGAGAGGAACTTGTTGTCGGTGCCTCCGCAGCCCTGGTACGCGAAGACGAGGCAGTCGCCGCGGGCGCGGTCGTAGTGCCAGCGGCGCGTGGGCGGCGTCTCGCACGAATCGCCGATCGACACCTCCTGGAGACACGCCGACGCTACGCCCCAGCCCTTTGTTAGTCACTCCAGACGCGAAAACCAAGTTACCAACCCAATAATAATAACCGCAGAAGTTTTTTCTCGTTACAGAAGAAGAAATGTGTAAATAGGTATATAAGTAGTTTTTGTGTTACGGAATTCGCAGATAGATTTTAGATTACATTAAGTGTAAGTAAGTTCTATTTGCCAGGCTCTGTTTATGTTGAATAAATAGTCATAAGCTCATGCCTGATACTAGCGTTAATTTTTTTAGTTGGTAAAATCCAGTAAAATCTGTTATAGAAAACAACAAAAATTACCCTACACCCTGAGAATACGAATAACGAATAGATAAGGATAAATATTACCTGGTCCACTTTCTTTGCAGTTGTCTTCACACTCATCAATGGTGGAAAATCGGTTGGGGCCGCCCTGGCAGCCTCCGTACGTGAACTCTTTACAAGATCCTGTCGCGGCGTCGAAGAAGTACTTGGTAAATGCTGCCCTGCATGGTCCTGGGTCCATTTGCGCCCGACAGATATCTGTTGTAAAAAGGTCAGTTAATGACCGGCATAAAGCGCGCGGTTGTTTTCTGCGGCAAACGCACTCTCCGCGCCTGCGTCGCGAAAAAGCGGTTTTCTTTTTTGCGGTGCACACCTTTTTACACACACACACACACACACACTTTTTTAAAGAACACGTATCTGTCAACGCAATGCGCAAGCGACAACCGTATGCTTTGAACGGAAATGGTTCACTCAATAAACATGGATGCTTTATATATCACTAGCTGTAACGGATGTAACGGCTAGTATGGAGTATGGATATTAAGTGCGCTTTGCTCATTGCGTTTCACGTAGCGATTGCCGCTGCGTTTAACGTAAAAAATGAGGCACAGTAATTCCTTTAAATGGGATAGAATAGAATAGAATACGCTTTATTGTACACCACACTTAAATTAACAAATCATATTTAAAACACTTAAAACTAGACACGCGATAGTTCAACTGGCGGTCTTATCGCTAAAAGCGATCTCTTCCAGACAACCTTTAATATTGCGCGTTAATCGCATTGCGTTTATTTAACGCAGCGATTGCCGCAGAAGACAACGGTAGCCTTATTACCTAAGCTAAATTGCTGTCGCTTCGCTATCGCTAGTCATGCCATCCCTTTCTCACGTACAGTACGTACCTCACGTGTGAAAGGGATGGCCTGACTAGCGATAGCGAAGCAACAGCAATTTAGCTTAGGTAATAAGGCTACCGGCATACATTACAGCCACGGTAATGGATAACATTACCGTGGTACAGCTCTAGAGATCGAGAGTTAGGTGAATTTGACAAGTAAATTTAGTCCTACGAATATAACCATGTATGAAAATATGTGCGCAATGTAATTGCCGCTGTCTTTGCTATGGATTAATTTGACCTAGTAATATGATGTTAATTGGTTAAGGACAAACCGGCTCTATCTTTAAACCTCTTCCAGGCACGACAGCATCCACTCATCCAACTAGGATAACCAACTTGTTACCAAACGCTTTATAAATTTTGTTCATTATGTAATTACAGGTGTGATAGTTACAGAAAACTCTTGTTATGGTTAAGTTCGCCTTTGTACAGACAGCGTCGCTAACTGGTAACCAGAAAAATACATGTAGAAGGATGATTTCCAAACAAGTTTGTTGATTATTATTATTACAAGCATGTTGTGTCCCACTGCAGGGCAAATGCCTCCCTTCTTCCTTTCCACTCGTCTCTGTTGTTCGTAAGTAAGGGCCAATCCTTGAGGCGGAAGTTTAGCTCATCCCGCCACCTTCGCCTGGGCCTTCCACGTTGTCCATTATTTAGGACCCATTCTGTAGTGGTCTTCGCCCACATTGTATCAGACATACGGCACACGTGTCCGGCCAAATCCCACTTGAGTCTTCCAGCTTTCTGAGCGACGACGGCTACCTGTGTTCGGGAGCGTATAACTGAGTTCCTGATTTGGTCCGTAATTTTCACGCCCAGTATACTACGCGCCATTGCACGTTGGCATACCTCAAGAGAGGGCTTTGACGATTTGTTAGCGACCAGGTTTGCGTACCATAGGTGAGGATGGGATAAATGTACATGCCCATCAGATTCCGCTTTAGAGAAAGTGGAAGCGGTCCTTTCATTGATTAAAATATAGATTTTATCTAAACACACGACATGTAGGTATCTGTTTGGAAATAATATTATTTCAATCTTTTAACATGCAGGGGGCTACCAGTCAGCGACGCTGTCTGTACAATATGACCTGTAATTCTGTATTTTTTTATATCATTGTAAATCTATACTAATATTATAAAGAGGAAAGATTTGTATTTTTGTGTGTATGTTTGTAATGAATAAACTCAAAAACTACTGTGCCGATTTCAAAAATTCTTTTTTCATTGGAAAGCTACATTCACCCTGAGTAACATAGGCTACTTTTAATCCAACTGCGCAAAGGAGGGTAATGTTTTTATTGAAAAACTACGAGTGCGAAGCTGCGGATTGGTCAGCTAGTAAAGAATAAAGGTTTCGGTATATGGCTCACCAAGTCCTCTAAAGGCTCCGCAGTGTCGCTCGCACTCTTCCTCCGAGCCGTAGCTGTTGGGATGCCTGCAGCCGCCGAACCCTGAAGCTCGGCAGGTGCTGGTGCCCGCGTCGTAGTAGAACACAGTCTCGTTGGCACCGCAAGGCTCCAAAGAGTCCGGAGTGGTGCATTCTGCCACCGGTGCCTGCATAAAGTTATTTCGTATGAGAAAGTGAATATACAGGCCGCCTTAGGCTAAAATATATATACATATAAATTTGTTTTAACAAAAAGTTTCACAATATAAGTGTAGACTTAAGTTGCTATTAATAATATTACTAAATTATTTATTTCAGACAACAATACAATAGTTACAGGATATTATTTAACAGAAAGATATATATGTTAGCCTAAAATACATTATAAAAACTTATATTTATTTACTACATAAACACTGAGTTATCGGTGTTCGGTATCCGTCCTCGTAAACGAAAAAATACGACACCCTTCGGCCAAAAATGTTACTTCATGAAGGTCGACAGATGTGGGGTCGGCACTCTCACCACGAAATTAAAATGCTAATGGTCCCTGCACTAGGTCTAGCCTGTATCGCGAGGAGACATGGTTTGAGTATTTGCTTTAAAAGATATTAGATAATAAATAATAATAATAAATATTGCTGGACAATTCACACAGCGCTATCCAGCCCCAAACTAAGCAGAGCTTGTATTATGCGAACCAGATAACTGATAGAATAGTATTTCCTTTTTTTCTTGTAAATACATACTTATAACATATAGAAAAACTACCAGACCCGGAACAAATATCTGTAGATCATACAAACATTTGTTCCGCGGGAATCGAACCCGTTACCTCCTGCGTCTCAGCCGGCTATTTGCCCACTGCGCCACGGAGGTCGTCAAACCAAACCACCGATATTAAAACCACTACTAAAAGAGATTGTAGGTTGTAGGTTGAGGTTAGTAGGATTCAACTTTATCGTTCATCTTGTTTTTTTTCTGACCGAGTCTTTTTGGTATTCTGTTCTTTTTTGGTTATACAAATATTACCTATAGAATAATAATATAAATGGTTTTACCTGGACAGGTGCTTGTGTTGTCGTTGTGGTAGCACTTTCTTCCTGTTTGCAACGACCCTCGCATTCCTCTCGTGACTCGAATCTAATGATAAAGAGGATCAGAGTTGAATACATAGTAAATTACAATTATACTAGATAGGCAATAGCAACATTGAAATTAAATTGTCTCATTTTTTTTAAACCTTCTTACTAACTTTCAAGCCGGACGGGACTTGAACCCGCGACCTTCCTCTTGATACGAGGATGCACTACCAATTGAGCTACAGGCTCTTGTCACATCAGGAGGAAGGTGAGATGATTCAGTTTACGACTCAATACGCCGTTTGCCCCATCTACAGGAAAGCTTTTAACAGTTTTTGACCTACCAAACGTTGCAATTCAGTACATTGACAAGAGATGTCACATTGCTTATTTTTAATAGTAACAATAAAACTATGGTGGTAGTTTACTGGTGGTAGAGCTTTTGTGAACGGGCTCGAGGAAGTGGGCACCACCGCCTTACCTTTATCTGCCACCAAATAGCAGTACTTGTGCTGCTGTGTTCCGGTTACATGGTAATGGTATGGTCCTGTAATTACTGGCACATAAGCATAACAGCTAAGTCCTATAGTATGGCAACGTATCCACATAGAGATCAAGACAACATAATACCTTGTTTTGAATTCTATGTGGATATCCATGGGCTGCAGTAGCTACTTAACATGTGGTGGACTGCATGCTCGTTTGCCATATAAGTAGAATAAAAAAAAAACTATTTTTATTTTTGATTTTTCTAATAGTATACACAAAAGCAGTGTTTGTACTCACCTGTTATTATTTCCTCCGCAGCCTCCATAGATGAATTGGCCGCACTGATTTCTGTCTTCGTCGTAGTACCACATTTCGTACCGCGCCAGGCAGTTGCCAGGTTCAGGCTGCTGCTTGCATGGATCTGATGATGAAAAGCATAAGTTGTAATCATATAACGTTATTATTATATTATTTATTTAGAAAATCTTCGAGAGAGATCTCCACCAAGAACCTTTTTATCTGGTATACTTCAGTGTTTACAGAAGTTAATAACATCTGTGACGACAGTTAAATTATCACACATCGAACTTGTAGATTTCGTATGAAAAAAAATAAACACTTTATAATGAGGCACTTTGGACGAAATTTTAAAGTATACCTTGTACCTTGTATATATAGTTTCCAAAACGGAATAAATCCAATTTGTCTCATTGGACCATGTTCTTCCGAAATTGACAAAAAAATCACATATTTTGACCCTTTATAATGCATATCAATCCGGACACATCTGTAACGTACCGGCAGTAGGGTTGCAGATGTCCGAACACTCCGCCTGCGAGGAGAATCGATTGGGTCCGCCCAAGCAGCCGCTGTACGCGAACTCCTCGCAGCGACTCGAGCTCGAGTTGAAGAAGTACTTCGACTCGTACGAGCTGCAGCTTCCAGCGTCGAGTGGGTACACGCACACGTTTGCTTAAAAAAATATCAAAATTATCAACTTCATCATCATCATCATCATCATCAGCCGGTAGACGTCCACTGCTGAACATAGGCCTCCCCCTTAGATCGCCACAACGAGCGGCTGGTAGCCGTTTGCGCCCAACGGCTCCCCGCGATTCTTACTAGATCGTCAACTTACTTTATAAAAGATTAAATAGACACCTAAATATATATCCTGTCCCTTTATTTAAATGCAAAATTAAATGCCTGGAATGGCTCCAATCACTGTCCTACAATGTAACGGAAGAACTCATGGTTGTATCTAAGTAGCCTAGCACCACACACATACATACACTGTCATACACACACGCACCCCAAATACACCCTTGTGCATACACGTACGCACGTACACACACACACAAACACACACACAAACACACGCATACGTACACACCAACTTACAAGCACAGGCTAATTAATATATACTTACATACACGTACATATTGTATGTGTAACTAATGCACCTTGATTGGGAGCTACTGTAATATTTCCCGGAGGAGGGCGTTGATGTCTGCGACACAGTTTAATACTTCTGCAGATATCATCGTTTTTCACATCATTTGTACCATTGTTTATGTTTCAAATAAAGAATTTATGAATTTATGATTAGAACTGAACGTGAAGAACTTTGGTCCCGATAATAAAATCCTGAACTACCTATGTACATATACATGTATGTAGTCTCAACTGCATTTACCGATTCCTCTAAACGCTCCACAGCTGCGTTCGCAGCCTTCTTGTGACCTGAACACGCCAGTGGTCCTACAGCCAGCGCCATCGCCGAGGTTGTCATGATGTATGCACACCCGGGTCTGAGGGTCCAGGTACCAGACTTCACCGGCCTGCTCACTACTGCAGGCTTCGAGGGTTGGGGAGACTGCGCAGCCTGGAGGAAGTTCCTCGCGTCTAGGCTCCACCTGTCAGATAAATTTATTAATCACTTCGAATAGATACATTGTCTGGATCGTTCATTCATTAAAATGATATTACGTAATCCAGCTATTGCAATTGCAACTAAGATAAGTAAGGTGGAACTTACGGTAGTGGTCGCCGCTGTGGTAGTTTGCTGAGCAACTGGTCCAGTCTTACATCTATTCTCGCATTCGTCTCGGCTATCGAATCTGGACAAAAAAATCAATATGATAAATAAACTAAGTAACTTTGTTCGCCCCGAACTGAGATCTCGCGAGTCTCCCATAAAAACAAAAAAATATTATTTGTACTGTACCTAATCTTTAACTATCAAAATAGTGCCACTAAATGTATAACCAACTAACTTGACGTACCGTTTCATTCAAATTACAGGTAACGGGAGTTCATGTTGATTAGTTACTCTATTTTGGGGTAGAAATTGCAGTTAGACGTGCCACTTGACCGCATAGTCCCATTTTGGTTTTTTTACCCCTCATGAATCCCAATTTCTCAACAACCCCCCCAAATTTTTAGCTCATTTAGTCACACCAAAATATTGCCATCACTACCTACCTATATACCACATTTTACGATGATCGGATAAACGCTTTGAAAGTTATCCTTGGACAAAGAAACATACAACGGCAATTTGCCCAACTTGATTTAGAGATCTCGCTTCGCTCGAACAATTACGCCTAACCAAAAGTGTTTGATCAGAGTATGTTAAAACGAAAGTCTTTGATGTGTAACGAGTAGGATGACATTGGCGTAGAAACATGGTCTCTCACTATGGCCCTCATAAGAAGGCTCAAGGTGCTCAGTGTGCTATGGAGAGGACTATGCTTGGTGTTTTTCTACGAGATCGAATCAGGAATGAGGAGATCTGTAGACAAACCAAGGCTACTGACATACCAAAGTCAAAATCTTTTATTCATTAAAATCACAAGGATCACTTTGAAACGCCAATTTTACTGCCTGTTCCTTCGCGACCAAGCCAGGAAAGAAAGGCAAGAAACAAGGCTTGGTTGTTTTTATAATGGTCCTTTTAATAATTAATTCTTATAACCGTAAAGAAAATAAATTACGTCTAAATTGTAACATTTTTGAATGAGTTGGAGCAGTTTCAATACCAAGCATCTCTATCATCTAAATAATCCGATGTTTTATAGTAGGCTTTTTTATAAAGATTTTGTTTAATTACGTTTTTAAATTTGTTAATTGTCAACTTTTGTACATCACTTGGGAGTTTGTTAAGAAAGCGTACATCTTGACCTTTAAACGAGTTACCTACTAGGCTGTTCTTTAAAATTGTTTCGTTTCATTTTGTGTGTACCAAATAAATGATGATTATATTCAACATAGCCAAAAGGATTATCAAGCAGAAGTGGCATATCAGACCGCACAAAATAGTTCGCTCTGGAAATCTATGGGGGAGGTATATGTTCAGCAATGGACGTCCTTCGGCTGATATGATGATGATGATGTTGATCGTTCAACATCCAACAAAATCAGTTCAACAGTTACTTACTGTTTTTTTGTACAACAACATCTTAGTACCAACCAACACAAACTTTCCTATTTACGATATTGATAGGATTGTAGATTTGCAGAATTAAATATAGAATGTTGTTTACCGGTTTTCGTTGCCCTCACAGCCACCGTAAGTAAACTGACTGCAAGAGTCGGTTGCTGCGTCGTAGAACCATTTCATCTGTGACTCGTCACACGGGCCCGACTGCATTGGCAATTGGCAGATATCTGAAAGCAATCGTTTATTAATATGGCCTTACCGTCGGTCGTGCGTGTTACCAGTTATTTTTAGGATTTCGTACCCAAAGGAAGGTAAAACGGGACCCTATTACTAAGACTCCGCTGTCTGTCTGTCCGTCTGTCTGTCTGTCCGTCACCAGACTGTATCCGTGATAGTTAGATAGTTGAAATTTACACAGATGATTTATTTCTATTGCCGCTATAACAACAAATACTAAAAACAGAATAAAATCAATATTTAAGGGGGCTCCTATACAACAAACGTGATTTTTTTGCTCGTTTTTGCTCGATATTGATAACGGCAACAGGCAGACGCTTGATATATTCACAGAATATTAAGTGATATATTCACTTTAAAAATAAATAATTAAATTAAAATAAAACAAATATTTAAGGGGGGCTCCCATACAACAAACATGATTTTTTTGCTCGTTTATATAGATAATGGTACGGAACCCTTCGTGCGCGAGTCCGACTCGCACTTGGCCGGTTTTTTCTTTTATGTCGTCAGTGGCTAGATCACAAAACACAAAAACAAGAAGAGAGATCCAGACTTGTTTACTTTGCGAGCCTGGTTGAGGTTTGGTGGCCTGGTAGATGAATAATTCACTTCTATCCAGTAAGGTCTCTAATATTTTAGTAAAAAATTTAAGAGATGATTTTGTAACCAGATGACAAATTTAGAGGTATGATTAGTGTTTTGTATTACGAGGACCGCCGCTTCTTATTTTGGTGACTATTTACAAATTCATCCTGCATAATAGGAGTTCTCAAGTTACCTTGCGTAGCTTTGCAGTAATACGTGCAATACTCTTCGTCGGGGAAGTTGTTCCTGTTTCCACCACAGCCTCCGTACTGGAAGGTAGTGCAGCGGCCCGTCTTGTAGTCGTACGCCCAGGCGGTCGTGATGTTAGTGCATGGACCGGAATCCATCGCGAGGTAGCAGAAGTCTGAAAGGAAAATGATATGATTCAAACCCTTTAATAAACTGGATACATTTTTGAAGAGGAAAAAGTAACGGCAATCTGCTATTATAATTCTGTCATATAAAAACTCTTGATTCCACGCTGGAATTATTCTATATCGACCATTCCAGAATTAAAGTAATCTCTGTGCTTTATTTCATTGAAATCAGTTCAGTAGTTTAGTTGTGAAAGTGTGTCAAACAGATAGTCATACCTTGTCTATCGTACGGCACCCTCGCCTGCTGCTGCGTCTGAGTAGTCGGCTGCGGCATGGTTGGCTGCGCTGTCGTCGTGGTCGGTATCGGCTGACATTCCCTCTGGCACTCCGCTTCGGACACATAATTGTTGGCATTGCCACCGCAGCCTCCCTAATAGTCATATTTCGTCTATCGTAGGGCACCCTCGCCTGCTGCTGCGTCTGAGTAGTCGGCTGCGGCATGGTTGGCTGCGCAGTCATCGTGGTCGGTATCGGCTGACATTCCCTCTGGCACTCCGCTTCGGACACATAATTGTTGGCATTGCCACCGCAGCCTCCTTAATAGTCATACCTTGTCTATCGTAGGGCACCCTCGCCTGCTGCTGCGTCTGAGTAGCCGGCTGCGGCATGGTTGGCTGCGCAGTCGTCGTGGTCGGTATCAGCTGACATTCCCTCTGGCACTCCGCTTCGGACACATAGTTGTGAAAGTGTCAAACAGATAGTCATACCTTGTCTATCGTACGGCACCCTCGCCTGCTGCTGCGTCTGAGTAGTCGGCTGTGGCATGGTTGGCTGCGCAGTCGTCGTGGTCGGTATCGGCTGACATTCCCTCTGGCACTCCGCTTCAGACACATAATTGTTGGCATTGCCACCGCAGCCTCCGTAATAGAATTGCCGGCATCTGAAGATACGTTCATTGTTATATTTTACAGAGCTTACATAATTGCTTTGCTTCGTAACAAAATATCAGAAATGTATGGCTTCTTTTGTGAAAATTTATACATAAATTTTCACAAAAGAAGCTATACATTGTGTGAGTGCGATTGTAGCTGTCTATTTTTTGATCTTAGTACTTATACATATATACCAAAAAAAAACAAATTGTGGCAAAAAATTGACATTGTCAACAAGTTTGTCCCACTGGTTCTTTTTTAGTCACTAGTTTAAGGTCTTTTATTATCTTTGTGAAATAATGCTCCTTGCTCATCATACAGTCATCAAATTGAAAAATTTACTGATGCATACAAAACTGGGATTTGACCGCGCCATTTGTATTGGAAGACGGGATTACTCTACTACTTGTGCATTCAGATTTTGTACAGAAAAACTCACCTCTGATCTTTGGTGTCGAAATACCACTTCTCTCTGTAGTTCGCGCAGTTTCCAGTTTCATAAGGTAATGTGCACTTGTCAGGTACTGGAAAGTGTCAGAATGATTAATAAAAATGTAAACATCTTGGGTGGAGATCACTTTAATTACATTGCGACCAAAAAAGGAAATATTAAAAGAATATGGTTCACACTTGGAGAATGTTACATGCATCAAACACCACGTTCCAAGCCCCACCCAAATGTTACTCAAAATGTATGTACATACTTTGGTTGAAACAGATTACGTTCACCGTGTCACTATAAGCTCACCATATCAGCAACCTACAATATAACATCTGTCTGGGTTTTAAATTCGCCCTCTTAGATCAACTTACCGTAAGCGCTGGGACAGCTACCCTCGCAAGCTTCCTTCGAGGTGAATCTGTTCTCATTGCCACCACATCCAGTGTAGTAGAAAGGCACACACCGGTTCTCCGACTGACTGAAGGACCAGACTGCCTCGATCTCCGAGCAGTTTCCAGCCTCTTGCGGCTGTGTGCATTCAGCTGTGCGTGCAACCCAGGGTTAGTCGACCTTCAACATTGACCTGACCTTGCTTTTGACCAACTTTAAGTGATAAACCAGCTTTGTATCCACTATCATCATTTTATTCATGTACTCGTTTGATCCAAGATGAGACATGCCCACGCTGTTTTATTTGTATGGAAAACAACAACGTTGTCATAGAAATTAGTTCTCGATTATAAATGCATATAGCTGATATTGATTTGAAGATGACTGTTAGATTGCTTCATTTAAAACTGGCACTGGTTGTTTTAAGTCTTTTTTTAAGGTATAAGGTCGTGGTCAATGAAGAAAGTATTAGTACAAAAACAGAAAATTAAAGTTCAAGAATTTTAAAACAGAGCACACTCATCTAACTACAGAAATCGTTACGGACAAAAAACATGCAATAAAGGAAGCTATTTTTGCTACACAACAGTATAGCAGAATGAATCTAGGTTAAGTCTACATTTTTGCTTTTTGAGAACGCAATGCAAAATATAAATACATAGGTAAATAAACCAGAGCAACTCATCACGCCCCACCAAAATAGGAAGCACCTTAGTAAAATCCCAAAAACAATAATACATTGTCATGCAAACGGTTTTCACACTTACGTTTGGGCTGACCAGGCGGGTTGCATCGCAGAGTACAAGCGGCCTCAGTGCTGAACCTGTTGGGATTGCCTTCGCAGCCGCCCCACGTGAACTCCTCGCATTTCTTGGTCCCCTGGTTGAATCCCCATCGCGGGAAATTGCCGGCGCACGAACCCCGTTCAATGGGTAGGCTGCATTGCTCTAAAATGGTACATCATAAATACATCATTATAATACATAAGAAAAAAAGGTTTCTGTGGGGGCAGAAATTATAAGGTATGTACTTACTAGAAAAGGGACATACCTGTAGACTTTTCAGGCTCACACTGCTTCTGACAAAGATCCCTCGTCTCGAAATTGTTGTTGTTGCCGAGACAACCTCCGTACACGAAGTTGTTGCAAGTTTCACGCTCCGAGTCGTAGTACCAACGTACATTGTGGGCAAGGCAAGCGCCCTTTGATGATGGGAGATTGCAGGCATCTAAATAAACATACATTCATGAGCTCATAATCAATCAATAGAGCGATCACGTAAAAAAATAATTAC
This sequence comes from Philereme vetulata, assembly GCA_918857605.2. Taxonomy (NCBI): domain Eukaryota; kingdom Metazoa; phylum Arthropoda; class Insecta; order Lepidoptera; family Geometridae; genus Philereme; species Philereme vetulata. Next base: position 833,569 of record OU975463.1, on the reverse strand, counting down.
TAGGTACATAGAGAAATCTCATTAGACGCACACTGAACAGGACTAAACTTCCACGTCAGTGCACTATCTATGAAGTATGAGAAGAGTTGATTTCCTGATTAAATCTTACTTTTAGGTGGTGGGCTGACGCAAGTGTCGTCACAATCTTCCTTGGTAGCGAACCTGTTGCCGTTGCCTTCACAACCTCCATACCAGAACCGCGAACAACCGCCGTATTCCGTATCGAAGTACCAGTAAACCGAGTAGTTACGGCAAGGACCACGAGCGAACTTCAAACTGCAAGCAGCTGAAAACAGAGATGAATTAGCAAACCAATGCATTTTTAATTAGAGGCAACGATGGTAAATAGTTTTATCTCGGCTCTTCTAGCTTGTTCTATTTTACTTTTACAGGCAAATTTTAGATATATGCTATGATACCTTGCTTATTCTCAGGTGCATCCGTGCATCCTTGAAACTTAGGTCCAGTCGCTTCAGTCTGCCCATCAGGACAGCAGCCGTGCTTGCTAGAAGAACAATCACAGCCTTCCTTGTTCGGCCCAGTGGCGTGGGTCTCTCCGTCTCCGCAGCACTTGAACTCAGATTGCAAGCAGTGGCAGCCCTGGCCGTCTGGCCCGCGGGCGATGGTAACACCGTCGGGGCAGCAGCCAAACTGGTAAGTGTGGCATGCGCAACCTTCAAACTCAGGTCCTGTAGATTCGGTGTGGCTGGAACGGAATTATCAGGTAATAATGCATTACAGAACTCTGTAGAAAATGCTTACTGCTAACTGACCTTCATCTTTTGGTCGGTGCACATGGGGTTTAACACTATTCATGTGTCATTGTATTGTTTGTAATTTTATTTTAATCCGTGAAGACGTTTTTTGTACGGATTGGATACCACGAACTTAGGGAGGCCTATATACAGTATACAGCAGAGGGTGAAGACGGACTGTGGATGAGGATGATGATGGTAATTATAAATAAATGCCCTTTTGCAAAGCTAATTTGCAATTGCTCTTTCTTAATTTTTCCACTCGAATTATTCTGTTAAATTGTAATAGGCAGTATGCTAAAGATATTTAAGGTAAAATACATACCCATCGGGGCAGCATCCATATGGGGAGTAGGAGCAGCCACAACCTTCATTGTTATGTCCGCTGGCGCTAGTGGCGTTGTCAGGACAGCAACCGTATGGGGAATACTGACATCCACAACCTGGTCATAAAAAAAAATATTATAAGCATTAAGCATTCAGTAGGAGTTCTAAACTTCTAAAGACATCAACAGCTAGAAAAAAAATCATTTGTATTTTAACGAATGACACTTGAGATTCTGTCAAAACCATGATTAATCACGCACAAGGTTGCCTAGGACGATTTATAGTCGTGATGTGCCAATGGCTTTTAGCATGCTACTTGATGCTATTCCTCAAAAGCAGTGTAACTCGTTACCTTCAAGATGTGGTCCTCTGGCATAGTTGTAATTGTCTGGACAGCAACCGAAAGCAGAACGCAAGCAGCACCCCTCTTTATTGGGACCATGAGCTGGAGACTTTTCATCAGGACAGCATCCGTAAGCGGATGTGTTGCAGTTCTTCAAACATCCATCATATGCTGGACCTTGAGCTGTGAATTCAAAATGATCATATATTTCAACTATTTATTTAAATATTATGAATTAAACTAAGCCCACTTTTTCAGAGCAGTGCATCAGCATATTTAAGTAAGTAATATAAATATATATAAGTATAAGTATATATAAGTAAGGCAATTGACCTTTGAACGATTGATTCCACCTTCACAACTTGGCGACTGATGGAAGGTGTTTCAGCTGAAGTTACAAATGTAAAGATAGTTGGCGTAGTCAATGATAGTATACCTGGAGAAACACCATCAAGGCAGCAGCCAAATTCAGTAGTATCACACGAGCATCCTTGGTGGTCTGGTCCAGTGGCCTCGGTCGCGTTGTCAAAGCAGCAACCAAATTCAGATTTCTCACATCCTTCGTACACAGGTGTCGTTGTACTGGACGGCTCTGTTTCAGGAACTGTGAGAAACATGGGCTCTTGAGTGATCTTAACCGAAAAACTAAAGTAGTAAAACATACATTAATTACTCGTAAACACTTGTGGTTCGCCCAAACCTCGCGTGCCACCCATAAAAACTAAAATAAAAATATTATCCATAATCTTTCACTATTAAAAAAGTCCCATGTAAACTTTCCAGTGCAACGTATCTACTAACACTAAATGCACACTAGCTTGACCTACACCTTACTGGAACTATCTAGATTTTTAGATTCTAGAATCTTATATAACTTCTAGTATAGATGAAGAGTTATTACCATGCCAAATCAAAAGTTTTGTTGGTTTGCTGTAGCTTACCAGTTGTTTCTGGGCATCCTTCCTTTGCTGGTCCAGTGGCTTCAGTTTCTTCATCTTTGCAGCATCCAAATCTACAAGAATACATTTTGGTTTACGTGACTTCCTCGTTTTTGTATCACTACACTATCCAAAGAATACTTCAAAGCTAAAAATATAACATCTGAAAGTTGTAATCCTTTGAAACGTTTATAATGATATAATGAACTGATGATGTTTCCTTAGTACATAAGAACTCACTTAGATGATTTGCAAGCAGGGGGTGGTGGCGGGCAGCCTTCCTGGTCATTTCCTTCGGCAACGGTTTTGTTGTCTGACAGACAGCAACCGAAAAGTGTTTCGTTGCAGTCAGGCTCTGGACAACCTTTGAATTTCGGTCCGAGAGCTGCTGATGCTTCATCAGGACAGCAGCCGTATTTAGTATCCTTGCACACGATATTTCGTTTGGGACAGCCTGAAAATTATGAATACCTATATAAGTTCTTATTCGAAGCGATCCATTACACTCGAGATATTTTGACGTACGAGTGAGCGAATGCAAGCGAGGACGCTAATGAGTCGAGCGAGGATGTTATTAATCGCGTACACCCTATTTCAAAATTTTTCATCACGAAAGTGAGGACATTAAAAAATACTTCATAAAGCAATTTGTTGCTGAAAGAAAATTTGTGTTCTCAGTATCCATTGTTTTTTTTTCACAAATACAAATAAGAATTTTTCATTGTGATTGTACTTAATTATAGCTTATTATGAATGTTATGAGCCTCTTGAATGAATGCATGCTCCTAGCAAATAAATTTAATATAATTTCTGTTCTATTCTCAAATTTACTTGTTTCCCTAGGGTCATAAATCGCATTTACGGGGCTTTATCAAGTTTACAATGACTAACTTTCGGAGCATGATTGATGAAAAATATTTTTGTTGTTGTCATACTATAATTGTTTTGATCTATAGGCTTATACTATTGTTTTGAAACATCATCGGCTGCAATTTCGGCTTCCTTTTCTTTACAATACCTTCGTCAAAGGGTCCGCCGGCAGGTGTCTTCTTGTCTGGACAGCATCCAAACTCAGAGTGGCATAACCTCGGTCTGCACATTCTTTTCTTCGGCGTGATCCAGTCCACCGCCGAACTTGCTACAAAAACCAACAAAATATTTAATGTAATTCAAAGCTTTAGAAATAAAATACAATGTACTATTAATACATACTTAGGCCTTCAACTTCGGTGGTAGACCAGTCTGAATCTGAAAAATAAGAAAAGAGTGTACGTGGGTAATTTATATAATACTGAAATAGTTATTTTATATAATGTACTACTCACCTGTGTCAGAAGACAATTCTGATGTGGATTCGGTGGTTTCTGTAGATCCGGACTCAGTGGTTACGCTGGTCTCCGTAGATCCAGCTTCGGTGGTTTCGCTGGTTTCTGTAGATCCAGACTCAGCGGTTACGCTGGTTTCCGAAGATCCAGCTTCAGTTGTTTCAATTATTTCAGTCGAGCCAGTTTCAGTGGTTTCAGTTGATCCTGTCTGAGTGATTTCAGTTGATCCAGTTTCAGTTGTTTCAGTGGTTTCAGTTGAGACCGTTTCAGGGGTTTCAGTGGTTTCAGTTGATCCAGTTTCAGCTGTTTCCGTTGAACCCGTTTCCGTGGTTTCAGTTGCGCCCGTTTCAGGGGTTTCAGTTGATCCAGTTTCAGTGGTTTCAGTTGATCCAGTTTCAGTTGTTTCCGTTGAACCAGTTTCCGTGGTTTCAGTTGATCCTATTTCTGTGGTTTCAGTTGGTCCCTTTTCAGTGGTTTCAGTTGAAGCAGAATCAGTTGTTTCCGTTGAACCCGTTTCCGGGGTTTCGGTAGATCCTGTTTCTGTGGTTCCTGTTGATCCTATTTCTGTGGTTTCAGTTGGTCCCGTTTCAGTAGTTTCAGTTGAAGCAGTATCAGTGGTTTCCGTTGAACCCGTTTCCGTGGTTTCGGTAGATTCTGTTTCTGTGGTTCCTGTTGGTCCTGTTTCTGTGGTTTCGGTTGATCCTGTTTCCGTGGTTTCAGTTGACCCCGTTTCAGTGGTTTCAGTTGACCCCGTTTCAGTGGTTTCAGTTGATCCAGTTTCAGTTGAACCCGTTTCTGTTTCCGTGGCTTCAGTTGATCCTGTTTCCGTGATTTCAGTTGATCCTGTTTCCGTGGTTTCAGTTGATCCTGTGTCCGTGGTTTCAGTTGAGCCGGATCCAGATGGCATTTTAGTAGTTGAAATAAGCTCGTCGTCATCGACTGAAAGAAATAAGATAAGATAATTTTTTATTGTATACCAAAATAAAGAACAGAAATTTTTTTTTACAAATATTTTTATCTTAATCTTATCACTAAAAGTTATCTCTTCCAAACAACCATTGTATGGTCAGGTTATCCTGAATTATTATTAATTGATCACATTACATGAAATAAGATGTGTTGCATGCATTTTATAAACTAAAAAATTGTTAGTTGCTAATAGTTAATACATATTGTGAAAATATAAACTCGCACAAATTTTAGACCGTTACGTAAGTACCTACTCATGAGCTTTTTGTTTTTTTTTTGGAATTGGAATTTTTTACACTAATTTGTCAGACGTTATTTATGTTTCATGGAGTGGAGTTCCAAAATATATGTACAGAGTGGTTAACCCCCCCCCCCGAATATAGCGTATTGGATTAATGCTTTAAAGTTATATTTTATTTTTTATTAACATGATAACCGCATGCGGAAAGGTAGTTGCAGGTAATAGCAACGAGTTGTTATTTGTTTTTAAAACCCTTTTTCATAGTCAAAAAACTAGATTTTTTCTCGATTACCTTGCCTTAGATCAGGGACCGGCCTTGACTTGCATTTTTGATGAAAGAACCAATTATTTTGTACTTACGTGACAGCGTAGCTCTAGAAGTGGATTTGTGTTTGGGCAATTCCGTTGTTGTAGATATATCAGCTGGAAAGGTGAAATTAGTAGATAAATATAAACGCATTTAATAGCAGAAACAATATACAATTATTTAAAAGACTATCAAATACAAATGAATCAGTTGAATTATCTAAAGACCGTTGCAAACGATCTATAGATAGCTCAACTGCCCCAGATCACTGCCAGGCGGAAGTGTTACCAAGACACTGGCAGCTTGCCCCGCTGAATTGCAATAAATAAATATAAGCTGGTTCTATCCTCCCTGATCTCGATATCGTATACTATAGACGTAATTAAACCATTTAATTTAAAAAGAATTGTAAATAACCGAAATTTAAGATTGTATTATTATTTGTATAATACGATCTGATTGCTACTTTCTATACCACGTATGGATGAAATACAATGCATAAACTTACTAGTAACTGTGGTATCAGTATCCCCTGTTATCGTAGACAGAGTCACGTCATCAGTGGTAGAAGAGCCTTCTGACGTTGAAGAGACTGAAGAGGTTTCTGAAGACAAGCTTGATAGATCTGTAGAGGATGTGGAGGCGGTATCCTCCGGAGATGAGGCGGTATCTTCAGAAGTTGATGCAGTCTCTTCAGCAGTTGAGCCGTCACTGGCGCTTGTCACAGTTGTATCTGTAAAATCATACATTTAAATAGATTTCAAAATGAAGAATGCTCTTTTTAAATGGAGCTGTAGAACAGCCTGTTAACTTAAAACCCATTGTGCTTCCGCTCGGTCATTAAATCGTTTAGCTTAGCATCAATTCTTTTTTTTTAAGTTTATCTGGTGTAAATTAAACATTATTATTATTCTTCTTCTTCTTTAGTTTACGGAGGCTCTTACAGTCTGGTAAAAGCCTCCGTAGACTAAATAAAGGTACAATTAAATTTTGCTCCACCGATTACAGACACAATTCTTTCTTTATTAATTGAGCGGTAATTGCATATAACAGCCTGGTTGACGTCTCCGAACTCGATCTTATCGTGTCTAAACTAAACTATCAGTCTATCTGTCCTTGTGTTGAAGTTGTAGCTGCTTGTTAATTTATCATAACCATTTTTAGAGTTGCTTATTTAAATTAAATTTGTGTTATTACTGGTAATTTAGGTTTATAGTATGTAGATATGTTTTTAAATTTATATAGATGCACCGCCGTCATGTGTTACATTTTGATCCTGTCGAAGAGATCGCTTTTAGCGATAAGACCGCCCATTGTACTAAATCTATTTGTAATAATTATGTTCTGTATTTTACTTTGGTGTACAATAAAGAGTTATCTTATCTTATCTTAAACTGTCTAAAATTGAAAATATAATAACAAATCGATTATTTGAAGTTCCTTCATAGTTGTTCTTTCATATGTTTATATACAGAGCTTTTCTGTTTTTAATTCTAACTAGGTAGTCTGAACCTTTTCTTTCTGTTCTCTTTCTCAAAACAAGCAAGCTACAACTTAGCTTTTAAGTTCTTGTATAATAATACAGGAACTTAATGGTCATCAGTGGTATATACTGCGTCTCCGCATTTACGACATTAATTAGAATTACGTGTAGGGCTGATGTAGGGTTTCGGATTTCCCGGGTTTTTTTCGTTCCCGGGAACCGGGAATAATATTTTCAATTTCCCGGGAATCCCGGGAAAAAAGATTTTTTTTCCCGGTTCCGGGAATTACATTTTTCCCGGGATTTCCCGATTCCCGAGACCCGGGAACGAAACCCTAGGCTGATGGCTAGTATTATTGTAAAATAGTTTTTTTAGATTCATTAGCATGGAATTTTTAAATTTTCAATCTTCTTTAATTTCAAGTCCTAAAATATCAATGCAACAGCCTGTATAAAATGCGTAAACAAATCATGCTCAGTATCATAAGTATAAGTACCTAGGTACCAATCATATAAGTACATCAACAAATCATATAAGTACCTAGGTACCAAAGGCAAAAGCGCCGCTGATTTACATTAAAAATTGGAAATGTATCGATTACTTGATAAATATTCAAGTTACCGGTATTAAACCAATCTCTAAAATCAGTTATTACGGTTCTGCATACGTGTTTTAATTAAATGTCGTAAATGCGGTGACAGACTGTATAGTATAGTTAGTTTTCATAAGAAATAAAAATAAATAAAACAAATACTTTGTGATCCAACTGACCTATTTCAGAAGTGCTTCCAAAGCCTGATCCCCAGCCTGTCTCCGTGGTCAGGTCATCCGTGAATTCGGTCTCGGTGGAACCAGTGCCTGATCCTTCCACGGTAGTGAACTCATCAGAGGACAAAGAGAAGTCTGAGAATAAAGATAAATAGGTAAATACTAGTGGCTAAAGGTGCTCTTAAACGGTAATCATTTCACGGCAATGTGTGCCCAACATCACTGTCCAGCATCACATGTTTAATCTACTGTCCACTATAGTTGCCATGTATTAAGTGTTGCAAATGATGGTAATTAATTGCTATCTAAAATTGCCCACATATTACTATAACATTGCCGACATTACTAACCGGCAACGCAATGCCGTGAAAATGTTGATCGTTTAGGAGCGTTGTAAGACAACGTGGTCAACTGGTAGATTTACCAGTTCAGGTAATTAAATAAAATTGGCAACACCAATGATGGGTTTTAACCGCCATTTTTTATAACTGCTAAAAGATGGCGTTGCTCTCTCATAAGCTGATTATCAAAGGCAAGTAAATTGTCAATGTCAATTGCCGTGTCAACATTACTTTTCGAAATAAAAAACAAACATTTGTATTTGCTCGAAACCGGTTATATACGCCGCGCGCAAACAATGCATACGGCGAGAGGTCAGCTAACTACTTAGTTCCCCGGTTAATTAATGAACTACCAACTGACCTAACTGATACAATTACGTTAAAAACATAAAATGTAAACTAAATCATATTTTTTATCTAATTTAGAGCTGTACCAAGTATAATGTATATATGTATTTACCTGGTTCCATTCATGTATTATGTTAAGCTAAGTATATATATTACACGTAAGTGTATTATAGTCTGAGCGCTTCCGAGCTTCAGTTCCTTATGATTTAGACTCTAATTAAGATAGCATTATCCCTACAAACCTTAGTGGTTTATAAGTGCTATTTTTTAAACATAGTTTGTAAAAATTTTAAGCGATAAAAAAAATGTTTATGTGATGAAGTGGGATTGCTTTTTTGGCGGGTTCCTGTATCCGTCGGTAACCGTCTACGGATCGTATCTCCTTGAAAAAGTGTCAAACTAGTGTCAAACTTTAGACACGTTTTCAAGAAGAAACGAGTCGTAGCTGGGTACCGCAGGATACAGGAACCCGCGATTAGACACATTTTTATATTATTTCTTTGCGATTTTGGATTATAAACCATATTTTTGGAGGCGTATCTCCAGACAGCGCCATCTATTACGCTAGTTGGAATTCGATTTATCTTATTAAATCGAAATGCCCTCGTTGAAACTTTATTTTAAATACGAGTCACATGTCTAATGTCTAATTAATTGATAAATTTTACTTCGACTATGTAAATAAAAATTCAGCCCACCTGGGTCAGTAGAACTAAAGGAAGACTCAAGTTCAGCAAATGTCGTCATGCCCGATCCATCTGAAAAAGGAAATTTATTGTTTTATTGATACAATAGGTACCTACTGGTATTTCGATGTCTGATAAAACAAAAATGAGTTAAGTATATTATTTTCTTTTAACATTTAATACGTTATCGTCTTCATCATCTTTTTCAGCCCGTGTCGATCCACTGCTAGGCATAGGCCTCTCTTTGTTTCATAACATATTATGTTATGTTGGTGGACTCCCTTTTCTGAATTTGAACTCTTAAGTGGTCCATTATGCGTGAGAGAGTTGACTATATGGATAGCCAGCCTAACTCCGACCAGAAGCGCAGAAGTTTCCTGGGGTCTTCGCAGGCTTCACGGAGTGACCTTGGATTGTCCAGGATTTCTGCACGTTGTGCGGTTACCCCCACGCATTCCAGGACTACGCGGGCTGCTGGTTCTTTTTCGGTGAGACATTCCCTGCAGAGTGGGCTGTCTGTTGTTCCCATGATGTAGAGGTGTTTGTTGAGGGGACAATCTCCTGTAAGGGTCCCCATGATGATTCGAAGGTCCAGTCTCTGAAGGTTGAGCAGTCGACGTGTCAGTCGTGGCGAGACGGCCGGCAGAGCCGCCCTCGACTGTCTGCAGTGCATGGTCTGTGCCCAACGTTCGTTGTGTAGGTTTACAGTACGACGTCGTATCCATGTTCGTTCATAATATATTATAAAGAGAAACAATTTCGTTATTTAGGGATTTTCGAGAGAGTCTATCGACAACCGCTCAATCGAAGGCTGAGGTTCTACTGCGTTTATCTACAACAGGGTATTTTGACAAATAATTAGTAATAAAAATACTTTACCTGCATCAGGCGTATCGCTGAACATGACGTCACCAGGCTGGAACCAATATGAATTTAATGATTAAAAACTATAATATTATAACGTGATCTAACTTCTAGAGATATAATTTCCAAAAAGTTTTTATTACAGATCGGGTAATAAAATAAAATCTAAATTTTTATAAACAAAGTTTTTAAAATAATCGTTCTAGAAGTTTTTTTATTAATTTTAAACATGCAGGGGGTTACCAGTTAGCGACGCTGGCTGCACACAATGTAATGCCCCGAAAGGGGGTGATTTTATTCGCTTTTTAGTACAGAAGCAGGCACGATTTCTTTCTTTAACTTTGCTTCTCTTTTAGTCAAAGTATTGAACTCTTTATTTGTTAAGGGTTATGGAGGAAGGCGTTGATGCCTGCGACACAGTATTTTTACTCCTGCAGGTATCACCGTTTCCATTTTGTTTTTGTAGGTACGCTGTTTAATGTACCAAATAAAGACATTCTGATTTTATTTTTGATTATTTTTTATTTTTTCGCTAAAGCGATTTTCTCCTTATACATAGGTTATGTACCGTTATTGCGACGTCACCATCATCCAGGCCGAGCTCGTCGTAGAGCATCGAGTCGTCCTCGCAGTCCTCGTAGTCGTCCAGGTTTGGAGTTGTACCGCTCGTGGTCAGCAGCTCGCCTGTACCACATATACAAAACTAGATCACCGGGTCTCGGCTTCGCGAAACATTACTCTCCTTTTGCGCAGGTAAAAAGTAGCTTATGTAAAAACTCGGCCATAATCTCTAAACCAAATTTCATCGACATCGATCCAGCCCTTTAGTTGTGAAAACGTTACAACAGACAGGTTATATTCGAATTTATAATATTACTTAGTATGGATTACATACTAGCTGCTCCGCCCGCAGCTTGCTACGCACGGTTACACATCAAGCTATAAATTTCCAGTATAAGCTGACCTCGCATTGTGTAGGCTTTTCATAGAATGAGAGGTCAGCTTATACTGGAAATGTATAGCTTGATGTGTAGCCGTGTGTACGCGTGGTTTGTCATTAAAACAAAGCCCTCCTTCTGCACAGTCGGGTAAAAAGTAATGTTTGTCCCAATCCCGGTCATAATCATATGACCTAATTTCTCTACACCAAATCTCATCGAAATCGTGAGAACGTAACAAACTGATAGACAGAGTTGCTTTCGAATTTATAATATTAATATGGTTGTATGGACTATACAGGCTATTTGGTTATATTGACGACCTCCCTGGTGCAATGGGCAAATAGCCGGCTGAGACGCAGGAGGTAGCGGGTTCGATTCCCGCCGCGGAACAAATGTTTGCATGATCTACAGATATTTGTTCTGGGTCTGGTTGTTTCTCTTTAAATTCTGAGTATGTATTTAGCAAAAAAAATGTATATAAGTAGGTATTCTATCAGTACACATCAAGCAGTACCAGTTATGTGGTTCCCATAGTACAAGCTCTGTTTAGTTTGGGGCTAGATAGCGCTGTGTGAAATGTCCAGCCATATTTTTTTTTATTTATACTGACTATATTCAAGTGACGGTTTCTCAAAACATAAAAAAGACGTCTCGAAAAAAAAGTATTAGTTATATTATCAAATTTTAAAGAAAACCGACTTAGTTTAGGTGATTAATTCGATATAAAACTTGCTGCCTACTCTTGCAATCGACATCCAAAAATAAATATCGCGTTGAGAACATCACAATATATTAAACCACTTCGATAGAACTGAGCAGTCGCTTCGTGCGAAAGCTCAAGCAACTTAAACTATATATTTTGTACATAACTTATAATTAATTATATTATAAATTATATTAATAATTATTAATTATCAAGAGTTTTTTCTTTATATATATATATATATATATATATATATATATATATGATATATCAACGTAGAGCCAAAACTCTTGAAACTAGAAAAACCGGACAGCGGACTTTAGTAATGCATGCAAGCAATAATTGTCCAATTTACATTCAGGTTATTCCTAATGTAGCTGATTCTTTTTAGTCGGCTCAGGACCAAGTTTTTATAATGGTCTTGCATGCAGAAACTCCTCCCTCTTATCTTTTTTACATTCATATTCAGTGGCGGATTGACCAGCAGGCTGAGTAGGCTTGAGACTAGAGCGTCAGATTTTAGGGGCGGTAAATCTTGGGTCCGTTTTGCAGAAAAGTCTACAGGACATCTTTCCGATGACTTTTCCCTCTTCCCTTTAATTTTAAATTTAACGGTTCCTTCAACTTCTTTATTCTACTGTCACCCAGTTTGCGGACCACAACCAGTAGCGTACATTACCTGCCTTATGAGTAGTACATGCTTTGATTACCTCAGATATATCATCATCATCATCCACAGCCCGACTTCACCCACTGCTGGATATAGGCCTCCCCAAGTTCGTGCCATCCGCCACGATCCTGCGCTAGTCTCACCCATTGACGGCCCGCGACTCTAACGATGTCGTCCACCCATCTCGCTGCCGGACGTCCTACCCTTCTACAGCCATTCCTCGGCCACCATTCAGTTGCTACCCTGCTCCACCTGTCATCGCCACGTCTTGTCAAGTGTCCCGCCCAAGACCATTTGAGCTCCATAACTCGATTGCCAACGTCATGAACCTTCGTTCTCAGATATATACCTACCCAAAAATAATTTATTTCAATTTTAACCAAGTTTTAGACATACAATTGTCTGTCATTTCTTATTTTAACAATCCATTGTATCACCTCGCCAAATACTTTAAATTATTATTGTTACTTTTTATCATTCTGTAATCTGGTAGATAAAAACATTGTGGTAAATTGATATGGAGGTATGTTGGACGTGGTTCTGATTAGGGAGTGCGATAAGGTGCAGGAGGCCACGGCCACTAGCACGGAGTGCATTGTCGCCATGGACGCGCCCCATCCTGCGATTGATATAGAGGTGAGAATCGATTTAGCGCGTCACTCAGAACAAATCGAACCCAGTAAAAATTTAACAGCTTATACTTGGGAAATGTGTAAATCCGCCACTGTTAATATTGTGCAGGTATTGCGAGTATTAAGAATTAAGAAAGAATAAAATTACCGTCGACAGAACAAGGTTCGGTGTTGCAGCTTTCGATGGAGTCAGGCACGTTAACCTGATCACACTTGTTGTTGTCCATCTCCTGGCCTCGCAGACACCACACGCGGCGGAACTTGTCACCACCGTCGCATGTCTTGCTGCACTGAAAGTAGAGTAGACGGTCCAAACGGATACACTCAACCCAAAATCTTAGCTCAGACAAAAATCTTCGTTACTGAGCAAAACAGTCTAACTAAGGGATCGTCCTTTAATTACCTGAGATTTTTTGTATCAGCCACTTTTGTAGCCCCCCCCCCTTCCCCCATCCCCTTGGTTTTATCGTTCATCGTGATGTTTTAGTCTACCCCTATCTACCCCAGATGTGGGAGACACCCAACATCACATGAAATGAAATGAAATTTATTTGCCAGAAGCATGGTGTATATATGTTACAACTATATAAGTAGGTTTCACATACTTCGCCGATTAACAGCATGTAAATTACAGTTACATAAAATTAAGTTATACATAAAAATTCTTTAGTTTAATAAAAATCAATCAATAATATCATCAAGTATCGTGAAGACCGTAAAATAATCAATAAAAAATTTAAATTATAAAGACCGAGATTAATAAATTAAAAATTAATACTTATGTCAGAATTTCATGTCAAAGAAATCATTAATCGTATAGAAACACTTAACAACTAGCCACCCGTACAGCTTTGTCTTAAATTGTTTAATCGGTAATTCTCTTATGTCCCTTGGTATTTTATTAAATATTTTAATTGTCATTACATAACTATGCTTACTTTTAACTGCCGATTTACAGATTGGTAGGATAAGCTTGGTGGGGTCCCTTTTTTTATAACAGATGACAAGTATCGGCATAACGATTGAAGACATTACTATTCTCCTTTGCAAAAAGTGCAGCTTGAAATATATAAAGCCCGGTTAGTGTTAATAGCTTAAGTTTTATAAAGAGAGGCCTACACGAATCTAAGGGACTTGCACAACATAATGCTCGTATACATTTTTTTGGACAATAAAAGCATTGCAAACATTCGTCGAATTGCCCCAAAGTATTATTTCATACCTAAGGACTGACATTACGTACCTATGGTATGCAGTAAGAGCCAGCTTCTGGGTAGATATTTGCCTTAGCCGTAACACAGCGTAAACAAATCGATTTATTTTCTTACAAACATGTTCAATATGGGATTTCTAGTTACAGTTTTCGTCCAACATAAGACCCACAAAATTTATGTCATTAGTCCTTTGAATCTGTTCATTGCGGCATGTCAAATTAAATTTAATTGTATTATTATTATTGTAATTATGAAAAAAGATAAATTTGGTTTTTGAAATATTTGCGCATAAGTTATTTCTGTCGAGCCATTTTAAGATGTTTTCTACTTCTCCGTCTAGAGCTTCCTTGTAACTGCCATCCCTATAAGGTATGACAACAGAGATGTCGTCAGCAAATAGAATGCATTGATGAGGGGTAGCGTTTGACAAGTCATTTATGTAGAGCAAAAAAAGCAACGGCTCTAAAATGCTACCTTGGGGGACGCCATAATGATTTACCTGATATTTTGACTGATGAGAAGTGACTACAAGATCTTTATTTAGCGTTTTTACTTCTACACATTGCTTGCGGTCCTCCAAATAACTCACTAACCATTTTAAAGCTGGACCTCGGATACCATATGATTCGCATTTTTTTAACAGAATTTTATGATTAACAAAATCGCATGCTTTGCTCATGTCAAAGAAAATAACTGATACCGGTATCTGCTTGTCAATAAGATCAGTAACATTTTTTATAAGTGTGAAAGCCGCTAGCGACGTTGATTTTTTCTTTTGGAAACCATTTTGTTCAGATCGGATAACGTTAAACTTATTTGTAAAAGAAGTTACTCGAGCATACATAGCCTTTTCAAATATTTTAGCAAAGGTTGGTATCAAAGTAATCGGACGATAATTATTCATGTCAGCTTTGCTGTCTTTTTAATGTAGAGGTTTAACAATTGAAAATTTGAGTTTCTCTGGGAAAACCCCTTCTAGAAAGGAAAGGTTAATCAAGTAGGCTAGAACTGGACACAAAATCCTTGCACTTTCCTTGATAATTTTGGTAGCGATGCCATCAAAACCTACTGCTTTGGAGTTGCTAAGAGAAGAATTCAACTTTAATATCTCTGTTTCATCTGTAGGTTTCAAAAAGAGACTTGAACTTGTACCCTGTAATCCCGATATTATCGGATCAGACTGAGTAACATTGTTCTTATCGTTATTAGTTAAGTCAATAAAAAAATTATTAAATGTGTTTGCTGTTTTTAGAGGTTCTGTACCTAATCGTATTACCCTCATAACTTATCGGGTGAATTCCTTCAAATGACTGCAAGCTATCATTTCTGCCCTTAATAACGTTCCAAGCAGCCCTACATTTGTTTTTTGAACCGTGCAAATGTTTAAAGTTCAAATTAATTCGGGATCTAGTTTTACACTTTTTCAATACAAGACTATATTTTTTATAAATAGATTTTACTTCCTTTGATTTGTATTTATAACACTGAAACCTTAATTCTCTCTTTCGTTTAGCGGATATTTTAATACCGTTTGTTATCCAGCGTTCTGTAGTAGCATTTAAATTCTGTTTTATTCGTTCAATAGGAAAGTATAAGTCATAGAGTAAACAGAATATTTCGTGAAAGTTATTAAAAGCGGTGTTTAAGTTGCTGTCATTTAGGACTTCAGACCATGTTAAGGCAGAGAAAGCTTGTTTGAATCTATTAATATCGTCTTTACTGTACTGTTTGGTTTCCACGAACCAGTGTTTTAGCTGTTTAACCTTATGTGGTACAGCAAAGGACAGTAATTGACAGGTGTTGTGGTCTGATAAATACGTCTGGTGAATATTGCCTATGGCATTTTTGACATTACTAATTATATGATCAATACAGTTTTTTCCCCGCGTTGGTTCATGTACTTTTTATTAGACTTCAAAAAAAGAGGAGGTTTTTTCAAAAAAAGTCTAATAATCCCCTTCGCAGGGGAATCTTTAAGGGGATTATTAGACCAAGCCCTCAATTCGACTGTTTTATTTTTTTGTATTTTTGTTACCTCAGAACTTTCGACTGGGTGAACCGATTTTGATGATTTTTTTTTATTTCAAAGCTAGTGCTTTCCGTGTGGTCCCATTTTCATTTGGTCTATTCGTAGTTCTGATAATGGCATCCATGAGAAAACCATATAAGTCTTAAATTTGTTTAATTATTATGTTATGTTTGTTAGCTCAGAACTCCGTTTTATATCAACCGATTTGGAAAATTAGTTTTTTATTTGAAAGGATATACTTTTAGATTGATTCCATGGAAATTTCATCAAAAGTTGGCAGAGTAGTTTGGTTTTTACTGTTATCTTAAGTCGGTTATATTTTTGTTAAAAAGTTACTTGTTTATTAAAAAATATCGGAGAAACTGTTTTAATGAAAAAATATCATAAATTCTGATTCTGAATACTGCACAAGGTCGCGCGGAGGTCAGAGTTCTAAACCCTAAATGTTGTGGATATGTTGCATTTTAGATATAAATTGGCTTGCTCAGGAATTTTCGTGGTCGCACGGAAAATATATACGTGATTGTCACAACATCTCCTCCCCCCATCGTGATCAATCGTGATGTTATTCTAATCCCCCTCCCCCGGCCGTATTTTAAACGCACGTATCATGTAAAAGTGTGAAGATTAATTGTTTAGTCATTTCTCAGAATGAGATTCCCTTGTCCCTATGTGGCTTGTGAATTTGACCCAAAATCAATAACAAAAGAGAGTTCATAAAATCGATTATCATGTTAAAAGGTAGACTAGGCCGGCTGGGCTACGCTACGACATTGATGTAGTAAGTATTTAGGGCAGTGGTTTGAATACAAAAATTTGACATTGCACACATTTTTTTTTTCGATTTCACGGCTCGAATAGGAAACAACTGACTTATCATTCTGCTGGATAATAAAACGTTGATCTTACCGCAGTCCAAGGTCCAGAATACCATTGCCACGGGCAGTCTTCCTTCGGGATCTCGCACGGCTTGCTGTCATTGTACTTCGGCTGGCCATCGCAGAGTGTCTCTTGCACTACCTCGACGGATTTTCCGTCGAACCGACCGCAGAACACCTTGCGGGTTTGCTCGCCTTTGCCGCACTGTACTGAGCACTGTGGAGAAAAGTACCATGTGTTTTAATACAAACGATAGGGCAAGCATTAGAACAAACCAAGCCAATAATGTAATTATCTATTGGCGTTCCAAATTTAAATAAATAAATATATAAACGATGGCGTTAGGTAGCAAGTAAAAACTGTTGTTTCTGTCTCTAAAAACAAAACGCGAGCGTTTATGATTGACAAGATAGCCTCGCGAACTGGTAAATCCCTACATGTTTGCCGGGGTTAACTTACTAGTTACGCTGTCTGTACTTGATATATCACAAATTTATAGTAACTAAATTCAAAATATATAAGATGAATTTGATGCACACTGAAATATCATTATTAAGGTATATATTTATATGGGCCGTAGAATTAAGTTTAAACATCTTGTACTCTTATATTGTTGTCTGAAATAAAGATTTCTTATTATTCAACATACGTCTCAGTCATCAGGAGTTTTCTAATAAAACTGCTTTTTAACTAAACATAATGAAACTTACTTCACTCCACTTGCTGGCATACCACTGCACCTCGCAAGCCGGCAGCTTTTTCGGGTCGCATTTCTCCTTAATGGATGGTGTGGGGTGATAGTTGCAGAATTTGTCGTCCACCACCACGTGGTCCTTCGTGGAACACACGGCCGTTCTAGTGCGGTCGGTAGACAGGCAAGTGTCACACTGGAATACAATGTAGTAAATAAATCACCAGCAAGATCTTACATTAAAGGTTTAATTGACTTCATGGAATCTGGAAGAATTATAGTTATTATTTCAAGAAAGAAAATAACCAGATTTTTGTATCGAGCGGGATATGACCAAATAATTATTGGGTGGGTCTCCAAGCCTAATATGCTTTGTTCGTTATTTCACTGCATAAAGGAAAAATATCTGTTATTTTTAAAGGGTTCAGTACACCACAGTATCGTGTAGTTGTAAGGAAGGATATTATTTTCTAACTGAACAAGGTCTTACCCCAATCCAAGGAGACACGACCCAGTCGACACCCTCACAAGGTTCCAGCATGCAAGTCTGTTCCACTGCCGGTTTCTCATCTTGACACTCTGAATCTCCAAGAACTGCCCTCCTTTTTCCGTTCTGCTGGTAGCAGACTACTTGTCGCTTTTGCTTGCCTTCGCCGCAAAGCATGTCACACTGTGGGAAGACAGTAGGTACAAATTACATATTAGGTAGGTCAGAGTTCTTTATAGGCGATGTGGATATCTAGGCATAGCCTGGAAGGTTTTCTAGACATACCATTGTTGTCCTTTTCCACAGAAGGGGTGCCCACAACCGTGTCTATTATTTTAACGCATGCTCTTTTCTAACTAAACTTAACTCCTTATTTAAAGCACCCAAAGCTTGGGAGTAATATTGAAAGTGTGAGTACTTTCACAATTCTCAAGACACAATACATAATAAAATAGGTACGTGCACTAAAACATATTTCATTTCTTATGAGAAATAGAAATTAGAAACGCATGGGTATCATAGATACCTACTTTGTAGATTCTTAGGTTTGATGAGATTTTATGTTACATGTACCTATGCCTCTAGTTGATAAACGCAGAGCAGTGCATACGATGCATATACGATACGGGCACGTATCTAAGACGCGTGACCTACGAGGCAATACTTTGTTATAAGCGGATGGTTACCACTTAGCTTCAGGTAAGCTAAGTGGGACATAAGCTTGTTTCGTCTCCAAGGCATATAAAAATAAAAAACAGACATAATTCTCCTTGTCTAGTTTTCTTTGAAATTACTATTTTTTATAAATAATAAATAAAATAAATATTGCTGGACATTTCACACAGCGCTATCTAGCCCCAAAGCAGAGTTTGTATTATGGGAACCAGATAACTGATAGAACACTTATATATTTTTTTTTGTAAATACATACTTATAATACATAGAAAAATATTCACACCCGGAACAAATATATGTAGATCATGCAAACATTTGTTCCGCGGCGGGAATCGAACCCGCTACCTCCTGCGTTTCAGCCGGCTATTCACCCACTGCACCACGCAGGTATAGATTAAGATTATAGAGTAAAAGTAGTAAGTAGTTAACAAATAGAAAATAGACAGCAATGAAGGATCACGTACTGCTCTCCATGGTCCAGTAAACCAAGTGGGACAGGTGGCGTTTTCGTTGCACGATTGGAACAGCTCCTGCTTGGGACCGAGCTGGTCGAAGCACTCCTTATCTTCCACTATAGATGGATACCTGAAAAACCAAATACCGAATGAATATCATCCATAAGTCTTTTCTCACACTAACATTCTTTGTATCACACACAACTTGCAACCCCAAAAAAACTACCTACCTACAAATAATGCAAACATAAATATTTCATAAGGACGACAAATAATCTATTTTTCTCTGTTTAGTTGGTTCATTCTTGGCTTTTGAAGGGTAGCGAAACCGAAAATGCCCTCAAGTAAGATCGCAAAAGTATTGAAAACGCCATTTACCCATTGCTAATGATCTTCTGGCAGGTAACCTCTCGAGACCTGGTGCCTCCCTTGCCACAGCGCTTGGAACACTGACTCCAGGCGCCTGGCACCCACTGCGGGTCACAAGCCTGGGTGTTGCAGGTCTGGTTGGTAGGCGGCCGCAGACCTTCGTCGCAGAGACCTTCGTCCACTACTTCTAACTCTTCACGAGAACGGCAGGATACACCGCGTGTTTGGAAACCTGTAGATTTTATAGACACTTGTAAAGATTTGTCAGAAAACGGTATGCTGGTATGCTGAAAAGTAAACCGGGGGAGATATTTATCTAACACTAGGCGATATAGACACAGGTAACGAATTTGTAAACTTGATCACCATTACGTAGGTACACTAAGCACTGAACGAAAACGTGGTCAGCTAAACCAAGAGTTAGAGTATTACGGGCCTTGAGTGAAGATAACAATGATGCACTCGGCTCACCTCCTCCACAAGACGCGCTGCAAGGTGTATATTCTTCGTGAACCCAGTTGTACCGCTTGTCTTGTCGTGGTGCCATATCGGTGGGCAGACTGTACTGGTATTCAATGCCAACATTCTCATCTTGCAGGAGGAGCTGTGGAAAAAGAATTATAAATTTAGAAGAAACTTGAAGTTTTAATCAATTGCATTAATCATTCATTGGTTAAAATTGTGACCTAACGAAAATATGGGAATCTATTATAAAGTTATTGTTTTTATCCTAGGTTTGACTACCTATTCCGTCTAGTTTTTCCAGCTCAGTTTCCCCAGGGAAAAGTAATGACATTATCTAATTCGTGAATTGGCTATGATGAGTGTATGTGAATGTTCTTACAGATACAAAAAGGGGCTCATTTGTAGGTCCCTGGGAGCGCAGTTTGTCCGGCGCCGCGAAGCCTTGCTGGCTACGCTCGTAGGTCCACAGCACACCAGCTATGTACAAAGTCCGCGGGAAGTCGATGTGGTAGTCTCCGTTCAGGTAAAACGTGCCGTTCTTTGCGCGAAGAGCTGAAATACCATTCATGTTATTGTGCAAATTGATTGGTAGATAAGAAGGAATTTCTACACTAAATACAGTGGAGCTAGATCTATTATTTACAGCCACAAAAGATGAAAATGCCAACCAAACAGGGTTGCGAGAGCTGATGACTGATTGATATAATGCTCTAAAAGGCCAGAAGCTTGACACAAATTAGGAGTTTGACTATATACCCACAGTAGCGTCAGCGCAGGTCAGAGCCTTAGTTAAGAAGTAAATAAAGGTATGTTTAAATAGTGGAAATTATTTGGGGATAGGATCTCTTACCTAAATAGTTGCTTGAAGGGGCTATTTCCGCTAACACGATGGTGGTCGAACCTTCCGGAATTAAAAGTATGTCGTTGTATCCTGAAACATACATACAATATTCAGACATATCGCCAGAGCGGACGTCTTTATTTGCTCATTTTATGAGCAACATCACCCATTTTGAGTAAAGTTTGGGAATGTGCAAGGAAAAATCGCAAGGACTTACCTTTCCTAAGGTCCACAGCATCATAAATGCCAGATGTGGTACGGCAATTGGCGTTATTCCCTCGGCACTCCCGGCAGTTATCTTCCTTGGCGTTGGAGCCAAGCATCATGTCACAACCAACGGGCTGCCAAACAATACACCCATTCAACATCTCATTTCATAATAATAATTATTTATTGTTGCATGTATTTAACAATAAGTGTTCCATAAGTTTTGTTTATATGGGTTTTATATTAAAAAGAAAATCAATACTAATGCAAAACTTTAGAAGATTTTATGTTAAATTCTTTAAGACTACCACTAAAACAACGCCTTACCTGGCAGGTTCCATTGACACAGACGTCGAAGGAGTCGTCGCTGCATCGAGTGCCGTCGACAACCTTGGCCTTGTGTCGGTAGTAGAACCTCTCCGCATGAGGCATGCAGTTCAGCTCGCAAGGGTTCGGAGCCTTCGTATATGGCACCCATCTACGTAACAAATTACACATGCTTATTAGGAAAGAAAACAAAATGAAAAGAAAAGCACCTTCTTCGTCCTTGGGTGGGGGCTGAGTTATGTATACGGCTAGTGACTTACGAGGGAACAAGATTTCAGGAGGTATATAGAGGTACAACCCCCTAAAATAGAAAGATTAGCATTCTTATGAGACTGCAGTTTGTTAGCCTAGTCGTGTAGCAAGATGCTTCTAGGATTAGACTCTTCAGAGCACGGTGTTATTTCGCCTTTTTGATGATTAAATCTTTGTTTTTCGACGCATAATTATGTAAAATACTATTAATGTTCCAGCACTCACTTATACTTGATATCCCTGAAGAGCTGGTCGTCGTACTCCGAACACTGTTCTGCCCTGAAGTCCTTGGAGCCAGCGGGGCAGTCCTGCGTCTGACACGAGAAGTACTTGGTGTCACCCCCGGAACACTGAGGCTGACCGTCAGGCCTGAAAGACACAATAAATTAACTTCGTAAAAGCCTTTAGACCTTCCGACATGAAGAACACAGCTTTCTGTAGAAATTCTTCTGTTCTTCGAACGGTCTGTGCTGACCATTCCCCTCCATTCTTTGCAGACTGTTCTCAGTAAAATCCCAAGTTTACCATTTCGTATGTCGCTCTTATAAAATTATGGTTATGGTATGGACTATAGGTGCCGGTGAAATAACAGGCACATGAGACTTTGCACCTGTATGGGTGACCTCAGGGTGACGGGCGCATTGCAGTGCCACTTAGGCTAAGTTGGACGTAGCCTGTATAATGCAGCTTTTATAGGCAGTAAAAACGAGCTTTCATCCAAGGATTCAAGCACGAGATGTTTTCTGAAAATTCCAGTAATGTTTCCGCAGTTTTAGCTACATACCCTACTTGCAGACATATCCTCTTCTGACTGGCGACTCCCCCGCCGCAGGTGCGAGAACAGGGGGAGATTTCCCCCCACTCGCCCCAGCCACTCCCCTCTCCGCCGGGGAGGACGTATGATGCTGATAGGAACAGTCCCGCGCCCTGTCGTCTGTGTCGACTTCTATGTCCATTGACCTGCGAAGTACAAAATAAATTACTTTATTGACTCAGTTAGACTTATTAGTTATTAGGCACTAACGGGCAGCCACGTAGGTACCATGACAAAAGACGAGAAAACTAGAATGTTTATGAAAAAGTATTGTAAGTAGGCGTTCTGCCCGTTCCCACATGGACTGTATAGCCATCAGAAAAATATATATTCATAAATATTCATAAAAATAAAGACCGATAATGATGATCGTTATATATTAGGTTGGGGAAAAAGTTTCTTCGCATTTTTTAAGAAAATTCAAAACATTTTTTAATATAGTTTATTTATATTTGACTAAAGTATGCAGGTACCATTTTTTTTGATAACTTTTTGCCATCTTATAGGTAGGGACATGATCCCATTGCTATAGAAATTTTGGGGCTTCTGATCAAAATACCGCGACAAGTAGTTTTGGCAGTCCTCTCGTGATGTTAACCTGACACTGCCTAAAGAATTCTGAAGAGACCGAAACAGGTAAAAATCTGAAGGTGCAAGGTCAGGACTATACGGCGGATGCATTAACACCTCCCAGCCAAACTCTCTTAATTTTTGCTGAGTGGCTAAAGATGTGTGAGTTCTAGCGTTATCATGATGAAAAACCACACCCCTTCTGTTGATTAATTCCGGCCGCTTTCTCTCAACTTCTTTCTTTAATCTCATCAGTTGTTCGCAGTAGAGTTCAGAATAGATAGTCCTGCTTGGTGGTAACAGCTCATAATGAATAATGCCCTTCCAATCCTACCACACACACAGCATCACCTTGTTGCGAGTTAACCCGGGTTTCGCCACAGTCTGTGTGTGAAGCCTGACCGGCCTTTGACCACGACCTTTTTTGCACGTTCTTGTCGTACGTGATCCACTTTTCATCACCAGTTATCAGCTTCTTCAAAAATGGTTCGGTTTCATTACGTCGTAATAAAGAATCACAAATGAGTACACGGTTCATTAGGTTTCTTTCAGTGAGCTCGTGGGGTACCCAAATACCGAGCTTTTTTGTGTACCCAGTTTTTTTCAAATGCGCCAAAACTGTTTTGTGGTCAATTCCCAGTTCTTCAGCTACGTCGTAACTACTGATATGCCGATCTTGCTTCACTTTTTCAAAAATGGCATCAATTTTATCCGTAATCGGGCGACCAGAGCGACGTGCATCTTTGACATCAAAATTTCCGGATTGAAAACGTTTAAACCAAATTTGTGCTACTCTCACAGATATAGGTGAGAGTATATACTATATACCATATAGAGTATATACTATCTCTCACTAGGTCCATAAACATCGCAAATTTTATTCGCGGTTTGCGTTGCATTTTTATCTTTTTTGTAGTAAAATTTTAAAATGTATCTATGTCTTCATTAGATTCACTCATCTTTACAGTACAAATATCAAATAAAAATCACACATTTTCCTAATTTAAATTTGGAATTATCTTCTTTAAAATTAAAACTTTGAATGATACCAAAACCAGCCAGATAGAAATAGTTACAAGAGATTTACAGAGATTTTATTACAAGTTCATGCATACTATATTGCGAAAAGACTTTTTCCCCTACCTATTATATCGTCATTATATCATCCTCCTTGTTGTATCCGACAATGGCGAACCTGGATTTACTTAATTATGTGTATTATGTGCCCTAATGTGGCTTGCAAAGCCAAATTTTGATGATGATAGTTATATATATAGAGAGAGAGAGAGTCACCTAACTTGAACTCATAATAGAAAGGCCAGTTTTATGTTTACAATGTCGTGGAAGTCCGTCTACACAAATTTCAATTTATTTGAATGTATTTTCATCATAAAGTTGGAGTAACAACTTCCTGATATTTGCCTTCTATAGACAGGTGCACTATTGGAAATGAAAATACTCTCTCTAGCTTCACTTAATCAATACTTGCTTGTATTGACGATAAAACTACATTAATATGCAGAGCCACATTTGGAAATATAACAAATTAAATATAATAGGCATTGAGGTTTTAAAATATACTCTACATCGTCTACTCACCTTATCTTGGTCTATAAGGTCGTCCCAATCTCTTCCTATTTTCAAAGTCAAGGTATAAAACCATTTCCTTTCGTTGTCTCGTAACTGCTAGTTAGTGTTTATGTTATTTATCCTCCATATGTAGTGTAGTTTAGTAATGTATTACTTGTATGTATTTAAGTTTATGTTTATTAGTATAATTAATATTTTATTTTGTGGGTTTTGTATATGTCTGTACTCTTATACCGCCGTCTTTTGATTTTTGTTTATCCTGTCAATCCAAAGGTTGTATGGAAGAGATCGCTTTTAGCGATAAGACCGCCCATTTTTCTTTTATTTGTTGTTTATTTCCATTGTCACCGTATTTTTGTTTGGTGTGCAATAAAGAGTATTTGATTCATTCATTCATTCTACATCAATAAAAATAAAGGGTTTAAAAAGCTGATCAAATTATTGTCGGTATTTGTTCGTATTTCTCTATTGTTTGTTGAGACCTGTGGTCCAGACCCTCACTGATCGCTGCAGTCACGTATATTTTAAATCTGTTTTATAAAAATAGTGGAGTTGCGTATGCCTTAATTCGGCCCTGTGCTCTCAAGAGCGCGGGTTCAAGTGCAGACATTGCAACACTGCGATGTCCGATGCGTCGACGGTTTGTTTATCAACATAACATTATGTCGAATCGCATCGTTCCCGCGGTGAAGAGTTTAAAGCTCTCTTCACACTAGGATTATAAAAAGTGCTTATCCATTAAATTGTAGAGAGATTGTAGAACTGAGTAGAAAACAAAACAAATTAACTTTTCCTGGAAGCGTGGTGATAAGAATTAGAGTGAAACTCGCAAGGTTTTTGTGAAATATAGGTTCTCCAAGACATGGCATTCTTTATTTGGACAATTGTATGCAAATTATATACTAGCACGAAGGTCTGGTAATTTCTATGCTATATATATTTAAATATAAATAAAAACAATACACTTTTGAAAAGTGTAGACAGAACTTAATCGTAGACGCACTTCCAAAGCCTCGTTCACACGAACCGAACGAATGACCAAACTGCGGGTGGTCATAAAATTCAACACGCCGTCACAGACTCACTAATAATTACTATGTTATTAACTACTGATACTAGTAGTGAAGTATCGTAATTATTACCTATTATTGCTTGATCAATAACAACATCAATTTCCTATCTTTCAAAACACCTTTCGAAACGGTAGATCTAAATCGTACAAGCTAAGGATAAGTCCGCCATTATAAATTCGAAGGTTTGTCATCTCTCTCTCTCTCTCTCTGCCTCTCTGTCTGCCGGTTTGTTACGTTTTCATGACTAAATGGCTTGACCAATTTCGATGAAATAAGTATAGGTACAGATTGATTATGGCCAGGATTGGGACATAGGCTACTTCTACCTGACTGCGTAGAACAGTTATGTTTTTATTGACAAACCACGAATGCGACGGCGCAGGCGGCAGCTAGTTGCTCATAAAGTCATAACACAAATAGATTTTGAGAATTAAATGGTAGTGGTCCAACTGCAAGGGCAGAGCAAGATATTTTTATTTTATATATCTAGGTATACTAGGTAATAATATAATATAGTTTTATAATTCGAAATTAAATCTGTCTGTCTGCCTGTTTGTTACGTTTTCATGACTAAACGGCTGGACCGATTTCGATGAAATTTGGTAAGTAGGTATACAGATAGATTAAGGAACATATGCTACTTTTTACCCAACTGCGTAATGTTTTTATTGATAAATCACCAGTGCGAAGCCGCGAGTAAGGTTCCCATATCTCAGGATTTGTCCTGAGATTTCAGGATTTTTGGACTCTTCTCAGGATTGCGGCCGGATTTTACAATCTCATGAAATCTCAGGATTTTTAGAATTTTCAATAGAATACAGCTTACATTTCAAAGATCTCTAAAAAATGTTACTTTTTTTAAATTGTTAAATGTATTTGTGAGGAAATTCTCAAACTGTAAAAAATCTCAGGTTTTTTCAATGGAAATCAGGCCTTTTCTCCAGACTTTTGATCTTTTCATCTGGTAACCCTGGCCGCGGGTGGATCAGCTCGTGACAAATCAAGTAAAATTAAACTTATCTATCCAAAGAACTGTTAAAGGCATGTCTTGGGTATATAAGTACCTATTCTCACTGTATGTCTGAATAAGGCGGAAAATCATGTAAGTAAACATTACCACGAATAAGTTAAACTGCATAGCGCCTGTTCTAAAATACCTATACAAAAATTGGTGAGCATTAAACACAGGTGTATAACTTTTTTTGGTAACAAGGTATAAATACTCCAACAAGTACCTACCCACAAATAAGTAACGCCGATTAAGGGCGCACTATACCTGGGGAGACGTTAAATCGCTTAAACAATGTTTTGTTTAACAAATTGTGTGATTTCAATCTGTAATTCATATATGTTATAGTTAAGGATACGTGCTAGAGCGCCTGTGTTGTGAAAACACGATTCCGTAAAATTTTCTCTATAGAAAAAAAATCCAAAGATGACTCCAAATTTATTTTTAAACCGTTTTTATGCGATGATTACTTTATACATTAAATCTACACAACATAAATAAGGGCTCCTGTGTTTTAAATTTTCAAAATACCTTTTAATTTTACCATAAAATTAAAATATGTATCTAAGTTTTGCACTAAAGAAACCATTCGCTCCGTACACCCGTTCCGCGATTCAGTCTGGCCTCGGCTTTCAGACGGGGTACCCGTGACGCTTGTCGCTCCAAATGAACACGTAATTCTTAGGTAAAATTTATATTTAGTTGGTTTTTGAAAAGACGCAGTAATGAGAAATAAACACAACAAGATAATGACGAGACTCAATGATAAAAAACCGGCAAACATATGAACCACGGCGAGATAGGACGTGCAGCGGCGCGCGGAGAAGTGGGAGTGAAATTCGAGTTTGGGCTGAGGTATAGTCAACTCTTAAATTGAAGTGAAATTGTAAAGTAAATTAGAATAGAGAAAATCGTTGTGAGCAAATGTTCCGTGCGTGTGACACAGAGAACGGCAAACAGTTGAGATGCCAACGCACCCATCACATCAGCGAGCGGCGCCATCCCTTAATAGATTTATGACTCGAATCACTCGCCTATTACTGATACTAGGGTTGTCAACGTTCATTTTAGTTATACAAGGCATTAATGACAAAATATATGTACATAACTCATCATCATCGTCAGTCCTTCTCATCCCACTAGGCATAGGACTCTTATCGTTATCGCCATTCACCTCTGTCCTGCGCTGTTCTAACCCACATATGACCTGCGATTTTTATAATGTCGTCGATCCATCATGCCGGCGGACTACCTGCGTTCCTTCCATATCGGAGTCACTACTCAGTCGCCTGGCCACATGTCCTGCCAAACTCCATTTGAGTCACAATATACCCTTGCTAACGTCTTGAACGTTAGTCCGCTTGTGAATTTCGGTATTGGGGATTCAGTCTAGTAGTGTGATGACGAGCATGGCGCGCTCCATGGCTCTCTGTGCGACTCTAATCCTGTGCACAGCTTCCTTCGTGAGTGTCAATGTCTCAGCACCGTAGTTCAATGTTGGCAGAACACATTGGTTGTAGAGGCGGATCTTCAGACATTGTGGAACGGTGGAAGAAAATATCGTCCAGCTTGCTGAACGCCGGCCATGCCAACTGAATTCTCCTAGATATCTCTTTAGTCGGTAATTCTTTTCCGAAAGATAAAACATGACCAAGGTACAAATAAGATTCGACCATCTCCAGGTACTCGTTTCCAATAGAAATGTTTGGTATCGAGCCCCTGGAGACGCTCGACATCACTTTTGTTTTAGTCATGTTTATCTTCAAGCCAACTTTTAGTGATGCTTCGTGGAGATCTGTTAGCATCAGTTGGAGATCATCTAGTTCCTCATTGAAAATAACTAGGTCATCTGCAAATCTCAAACGAGACAGGAATACATACCTATTCATCACAAATGCGAGGATATAACAGTTTGTTGCTAAAAATTTCGTTCCCGGTATCCATTCTTTTTCTTTTTTACTTCTAAACTATGACCTCTTTTATTAGCGTTCCGTATTAGCAGCCTTCTACGTAATTAGCCAGAAGTCTAGGTATCCCCCCCATCTGTTATTGTAAGGGTTCCGTACCCAAAGGGTAAAACGGGACCCTATTACTAAGACTTCGTTGTCTGTCTGTTTGTCTATCTGTCCGTCTGTCACCAGGCTGTATCTCATGAACCGTGATAGTTAGGCAGTTGAAATTTTCACAGATGATGTATTTCTGTTGCCGCTATAACAGGAAATACTAAAAACAGAATAAAATAAATATTTAAGGGGGGCTCCCATATAAAAAACGTGATTTTTTTGTTCGTTTTAGTTCGTTATTGATAACGGCAATAGGTAAACGTTATATATTCACCTTAAAAACAAATAATTAAATTAAAATCAAACAAATATTTAAGAATCAGAAATGAGGAGATACGTAGGAGAACTCAAGTCACCGACATAGCCCGACGGATTAGCACGTTGAAGTGGCTATGGGCAGGCCATATAGCGCGCAGAACAGATGGCCGATGGGGCCGAAAGGTTCTCGAGTGGAGGCCACGGACCGGCAAGCGCAGCGTAGGACGTCCACCCACAAGATGGGCAGACGACTTGGTAAGAACCGCAGGTCGGCGTTGGATGCAGGCCGCTTCCAACCGCAGTTCCTGGAGATCAATGAGGGAGGCCTTTGTCCAGCAGTGGACGTCCTACGGCTGATATGATGATGATGATGATGAAATATTTAAGGGGGGCTCCCATACAACAAACGTGATTTTTTGCCGTTTTTATAGATACCCCTTTTTATAGGTACGGAACCCTTCGTGCGCGAGTCCGACTCGCACTTGGCCGGTTATATAATAGAAATAAGGAGTTGTCATGGAGGTTGTAGATCATGTTAGTTTATTACGAATGCAAGGACTCTCATTCTATATTAAATTTTACTCCTGGCTATAGGGTTATCTGATTTTAAAGGATAAGGTTTTTTGAAAATTTTAAAAATCTGTGGTAATGGATTTGAAAAAACCCGATTTTACAACAATACTAGCAACTAGCTCTACCTGTGTTTTCATTTACTGTCGAATAAGTAACAAAAAACGCAGTACTTCGGTATTCGCGGGTAAAGTTTGTTTCCTAATTGTAAGAGATGGTCATCGAAAAAGGTCAAATCTTTTATTGAAACTTTTTAAAAATCGTAAATAGTATTCTGTAGTAAAACCTTTTCAAATCCTAAAAAAAAGTTAAACACTTTAAGTTTGACATTTCCAATTTTGTTACAAACAATGACGCTAGAGCCCATGAACACACTGTATTTTAATTAAACCGTGTTCATGGGCCCTTATGGTCAGTTTTAAACGCTGTATAGGCCCAAAATAGATTCAAATACACGTGTTTGAACCGATACAAGCAGATGCTACAATTCAAAACACGCACTAAGATCGAATTTTCGTTCATAGGCCGGCTTGCACAACGTCCCCTAAACGTATTTAGCGAGTAAACATGTTTCAATTTGACGTATTTGTATGGTTTGACAACTCCTTAAATCATATTTAGCCACTGAATACGTTTAGGCATTTTTGCGCAAATAGCCCTTTTGAGTGTACTAGCTAACCAGCCGCCGCGGCTTCGCACGCTTGATTTTTCTTGTTACAGTCGGGATAAAAACTATATAAAACAGTCTTGTCAAAGTGACGTGACACTTTATGTAAATGACTTCACGTCAATGAACGACGGTTAAATTAACAAAAATCGCGACATAAAAACGAGTGTAGTTTAGACCACACGACTGAAGTAAAACTTCTTTAGCTCCATCTTTTTGGAGCTAAAGCGCTGCTTGCCATCTGTTGTGGAATAGCTGAACTTTTTCGTAAATCGAAGCTGGTAAATTCAATATACAGCAATGGTATACAGCATGAAGCAGTGTTTTGTTTTTTCTGTTTGTATAATTTAAGCTAATTTGGGATAGGAGATATGCGACAAATCAACTGGCTATGAGAGAAAGAGAGAAAGAAAATGTGTGCTCGCACCTCTCTCTTGCCCCTACAGTAAATACGAAACGTAACTCTCTCAATTTCTATCTTCACTAACTTATATCTCCCTCTCAACTTCCGTTGGCACTTTTCGTAATGCATTCACCAGCTTACTCCCCAAGTCAAGCGTGCGTAAAGAAGTCTTACTTCAAAAATCATTAAAATTGGTAGACCCGTGTCGGAGGAGACCACTAAAACCGTAACACGATATTTTTATATATTGGAAAATTTACCTATACTCAGTATTCTTTATACAAATGCATATTTAGCAATATTTTGGGTACAATTAGCCAATATAAGGCTTTTAAATATGAAATTATGGAAATTGATTAGCTCCGTTGACAACCCTATAAAATAAAATTCAATATTACAAGTGTTACAAGATCTCACGCTGGGAGCTCGTTTCGTCCTCACTCCTCCGATGCAGGGTTGAAATCGAAAGTAAACAAAACAACTCGAAAGTTATTTACAGTAAATTGTCTAACAACCAACAAGTTTTTATATGATCACTAGTGGTCCCGCCGAACTTCGTATCGGCTTGACATGCATAGGTATAACGCGGGCTGTCAATATAAGTCACCCTGGTAGAATTGTCAATTGTTATCCCCGGCCATCATTATTTATGAGAAAATGAATGACTTCCACAAATAATTCAATGCCAAAATTAGCCAAATCGCTCCACCCGTTCTCGAGTTTTAGCGAGACTAACGAACAGCAATTCATTTTTACATATATAGGCAATATCTCGGGATAACTCCGACCGAAGCATCTGTTTCAAACGATATTCATTTTTTTTTACATCCTTTGACGATATTTGCAGCACGCATTCTGTCAATTCTATGTCAAACGTCATAAGGTTACATTATAAAAGCGCTAAGGTTAGATTATAAATAATTTTATATGGTGGTTAAGTATTCTTAAATTTTCTTATTTTGCGCGCAATTTTCTTAATTTTTTCTTTCATAAGAACCTTCTCCTGACAATAAAAAATACAACAAAAAAAGAATTGGCCAAATTGGTGGTAGCGTTGTTGAGTTATGCGCTTACCAACACATTTTGCGATTCATTTTTATATTATAAGATAAGGTAAGCTAATGTAAGAGTACTGATGCTATATGTTTAAAAATGTAAAGATTGTTTGTCATTTCCCCTTGGAAATCCGTAGTCGAACCATGTCCGTCTTTCTCTCTTTCCGATCAGTAACAACCTAATCCTCTTTACTGTTTCAGTGGCTTTGATTTGTCTACGGATCTCCTCATTTATGTTTGGATCTCGTAGAGAAACACTAAGCATAACCCTATCCATAGCACGCTGAGTTACCTTAAGCGTTCTTATGAGCATGTGGATACATACTAAGAAAAATAAAATGAACAGAACTCTCTTCGAATTCAAGCAGATTAATTAATTAAAAAACCGGCCAAGTGCGAGTCGGACTCGAGCACGAAGGGTTCCGTACCATTATCTATAAAACCGGCAAAAAAATCACCTTTGTTGTATGGGAGGCCCCCCTTAAATAATTGTTGTTATTAAGTTAATTATTTATTTTTAAAGTGGATATATGTATAACTAAATATTCTGTGAATATTTCAAGCGTCTACCTGTTGCCGTTAGCAATATCGAGCATTATTTTAGTATTTGTTATTATAGCGGCAACAGAAATACAAGTTAAAACTTAATTATTTATTTTTAAAGTGAATATATAACTAAATATTCTGTGAATATTTTAAGCGCCTGTTGCCGTTATCAATATCGAGCAAAAAAATCACGTTTGTTGTATGGGAGCCCCCCTTAAATATTTATTTTATTCTGTTTTTAGTATTTATTGTTATAGTGGCAACAGAAATTCATCATCTGTGAAAAATTCAATCTAACTATTACGGTTCATGTGATACAGCCGGAGCCTTAGTAATAGGGTACCGTTTTACCCTTTGTGTACGGAACCCTAAAAATTAATTAAAGTTTCAAATGATGAGTTAATATTGAAATTGAATTTGATTAAGCTCTTAGTACCTAATTGATTATTTCAAATGATATTCTAGCACCTATTTGATATATTTTTGACAATTACAAATCATTGCGATTCATTATAATTTAACACTTGTCCGAATCAGAAGTAATGCATGTTTAACTAGCTTCTGCAATAAATGTCTATTTGTTTGCTTTATATATCTAGTGGAGCGGTCATTGCTCTATCAATTTCAAGGTGAGGTGATTGCACTGTGATGTGATTTATACCTAACTAGCGGCCCATCCCGGCTTCGCACGGGTGGACATAAGATTTTAATAAATATGTTTACCTTTTATTTATATTTTTTTGTCGTATTTAATCTTAAGTGAGAGAGATTACTCAGTATTTTTTTTTATTTCAATTTAACATTTTTATTTATTTATTTATTTATTTAATACTTTATTGCACAAAAATACAAATTACATGTACAAAAGGTGGGCTTAATGCTAATAGCATTTTCTACCTGCCAACCTCAGAGGTAACAAAAAAGGTTGGCGTGCTAAC
Organism: Philereme vetulata; assembly: GCA_918857605.2. Lineage (NCBI taxonomy): Eukaryota > Metazoa > Arthropoda > Insecta > Lepidoptera > Geometridae > Philereme > Philereme vetulata. Next base: position 800,480 of record OU975463.1, on the reverse strand, counting down.
TTTTAACAATATTAATGTTTATTAAAAAAAAAAACAAAAGAAACACAAATAACAATAAACTCCGATTACAGTTAGAATAAATACAAAAACCTACGTTTTATGTGATCCTACCTAATGAAATTTCCTAAGGGTTTTATATATTTACATTTTTTATTTATAATAATTAATTGTTTTTTTTTATTTTTACGTTTTTTGTTGTTTTATGTGTGCGCATTTATTTTTAAGAGTATTTCTAAGTTATTTTAATTTTTACATTTCTTTATTTACATTTTTATTTTAATACTTTAGTTAATTCTATAGGTTGTTACATTTATTTTACAAAACTTTTACCTTAAAGCTTCATTGTACACTATGTTGGCAGTGGTATTTGTAAGTGATAACAAAACATATTGATTTTCAGGAGATTCTACTCGATAAATGAAAAAGTGGTTATTGTGACATACCGATAATAGTTGGACATTTGGTATTGCAAAGTTTTTTGTAGATATTAATATGTTCTATAATATTACAGAGCATCCTTTTGTTCTATCGTCAATAGTTTCCGCTGCGCGTGCGACGAAAGACGTTTTAGGACACTTTTTTACACCTTGGGTTACGTTACTTAAGTTTTAGTAAAGATTCCTAATCTTTTCTAGCAATAAATATAGCCTATGTCACTCAGGGTGAATGTAGCTTTCTAATGGTGAAAGAGTTTTTGAAATCGGTACAGTAGTTTTTGAGTTTATTCATTACAAACATACACACAAAAATACAAAAATACAAATCATTCCTCTTTATTATATTAGTATAGAAAACAGACCGTTTCCGCATTCTCCTACTGTGTTCTACTGGTAGGCGCAAGAAGACTAATATGTCCTTATGTTCCTACCGGTAGGATGTAGCATATTCTCTTGCTTCTACTAATGGACACTATTAGATACTTTTTGTGTAAGACAACGAGGAACCGGGAGTAAAAAAATGTCGGTAAATTTTCTCGTGATTTAGCAATTGAGTCCACCTAGGTGGACCGCAATTACTCTTCACCGAAGGAACTTCGTGCTCGAGTGCTAGCTTTCTCAAACTCGGCTCAACGTATTCACTACTTATGTAAATAAATAATGCTAGACATTTCACACAGCGCTGTCTAGCCTTAACTAAACTAAGCATAGCTTGTACTATGGGAACCAGATAACTGATAGAATAATTAACTTACTATAAAAAAATACCCAAAGGCGGAACAAATATCTGTAGAAAATGCATAGGTAAAGAAAGAAAAGAAAGAAAGAAAATACATTTATTTGCTCCCACAGACAGTGTTCAATAATACAATAACACAGACAATGGTGGTGTTGCGTGGGGACAAAATGGTCCCTGTCTCAGCATGGGCTGCTTCGAACCTTGTTGGGTACGATGCAGCGCTGGTTTTCTGACAGGGCCTAAGTGAGGACACGAACACTGCTAAACGAGTACCTATATAATACTAAATAAATATTGCCAGTCACCATTATATAAATTAAACTGAGGTATCTATGACGGTGCCTAATAAGATAACAATACATGTTCGGATTTAAAAATAATAATAATATAACGACATAAACATACACAGCATACACTACATACCATCATAATACATACGAAAAAAGCGTTTTAAACATAAGTGTTCAGAATGATTACTCTATTTGTGTTGAGGCTGCTGGAAATTGTGTGACATTGAATTATCGAGGATTGTTGATAGGTGAGTAAAAGCCAGGGGAGAGTTCTTCCGGGCTCGTCGTGCATACACAGAAGGTGAGTAGAAAGAAAAAGGTTTTTGTGCGAGTATATTATTTACATTGGCATGATTGCTCTTTAAACAAATGTGTTCCTGAAGACATTAACTGTTTTCAGAGCACGTAGTGGCGGAGGCAAATCATTCCAACACCGAGTAGCGGCAAATTTGAAGGATCCACGGAATGCCACGCATCTGTGCTTCGGCGTGGCATAGATAAAGGTACATGCTCGGCTTGGGTATCTGGAATGGGCATGTGCCCACACAAACTTATCAAAGAGATACTTAGGATGTTGCAAGTTGATAACTCCAAAGAGTAAGACCGCTAAATGAAGCTTTCTACGCGCTGTCATTTTTAGTAGATTGGAAAAAGGTGTGATATATAGTGTAGGTAGGTACATTTGTCCCGCAGCAAGCAAGTTACAATGCATCTTAAAAATATTTTCTATTCTACTCTTGCTTAGCTTGACACTTTGTTCCTTCTTGTCCATACATATAAGTTCTTCTTTCGTGTATAAGTTATTGTATAGGTATGTTATACTTACATTATGTGTGTAATGGTGCTTTGACGTTGTCCATGATATACAGTTACTTAAAAAGATGGCTGCCAGTAGCAGCGATCTGAAAATAAAAGAAAAATTGGTTAGTCTTAATCTGAGTCAACGCATTGCAATTCAGCGGGATAATGCAGCCAGTGTCTTGGAGACACTTCTGCTTGATTTGAAGCAGTTGGGCTTTATAGATCGTTTGCAACAGTCTTTAGATATGTAGCTTAATTGTTCATGTTGTTTCTTCATCATCAACCTATAGCTGTTCACTGCTGGACGTAGGTCCTTCTCAGGGTACGCCATTAAGCCCGTCCTTCAGCTCTTCACATCCAATCTTTACCAGCCACAGCGCGCAAATCGTCACTTCATCTAGCCGGAGGGCGTCCTACACTTCGCTTGTCTAGACGTGGTCTCCACTCTAGTTTTTTGTTTTGTTCCTATTTGTATTTCTATACTGTTTCCATTTTAAGGTTTTGTTTCTCATTAGGTAAACTTGTAGGTGTAGGTTACGTGTGTACAATTTATTCGTTATTATATATTATATGTTGCCGGATACCCGAACTCAGCTGTGATGGTTGGAAGCAAGAAGCTGGCAGTAGTCGACAAATATCTTTATCTTGGACATATTCTTTCTTTTGGTAAAGAGCATCAGAACAAGGAAGTATCTAGACGAATACAACTCGGGTGGGCTGCAGTTGGAAAGCTTGAAGATGTTTTTCAGCCACGAATCGGGAAGATCCCACAATGCTTTAAAACCCGTCTGCATAACCAATGTGTCCTGCCAACAATGACTTACGGTGCCGAAACATGGCCGCTCACTAAGGAAACTGTGTACAGAGTACGAGTCGCACAGAGAGCCATGGAGCGCGCCATGCTTGGCATCAACCTGTTCCTAATACCGAAATCCGACGCCAGACGAAAGTCCAAGACGTCGGAACAATACGTCGGACGTCGGTGGTGGAACTCAAGTGGAACTGGGCAGTTGGCTAGACGAGGTGAGGACGTGTGTCGGCGCGGTGGGTCGACGACATAAAGAAAGTCGCGTGCAACTCCTGGGTGCGAGCAGCACAGGACCGGGAAGGGTGGCGTTTACAAAGGGAGGCCTACACCCAGCAGTGGGTACTTATGTGATGTGGATGATGATGATGATGATATATTAATTTATTTTTAAACATCTTATTCCCACACAATAAATTTATCGTTCAGATCACCCAATTCCAACACATTTGAAACCCAATTACAAGTGGTAATCCGAATGGTATGTAAATATAGTGTAATCAGTTGGTAAATCTCAACTCGGACACTATGAAAGCGATGGCCTGATAAAGGACTCACGCAGCTAACTGTAAACCCTTTCAGATGATAACATCTCTATTTGGGCCTTGGTTATAAGTTACAAGCTTTTTACTCAACTGCCCAGGAGGGTTCGTTTTTAGGTTGTATGGTACTTACACATACAACCTGGGTACACATATTGTACACTATGTGTGTACAATATGTGTCTGTTCATTTAGTGTATGTAAGCTTTCTCAGAATTTGACAAATTAGGTGTAATCATTAGTAATCAATTAGGATTAATCTGTGTTTTGTCTTTATGTAAGTTTGTATGTGGGTAATATCCGGAACTGTTGAACAGATTTTGAAAAATATTGAATTGCTAGAAAGCTTCACTATCCCTGAGTGCTAAATCAAAACATTATATTATATATGACGACCTCTGTGGTGCAGTGGGCGTATAGCCGGCTGAGACGCAGAAGGTAGCGGGTTCGATTCCCGCCGCGGAACAAATGTTTGCATGATCTACAGATATTTGTTCCGTGTCTGGATGTTTGTCTATATATTATAAATATGTATTTACAAACAAAAAGTATATAAGTATTCTATCAGTTATCTGGTTCCCATAGTACAAGCTCTGCTTAGTTTGGGGCTAGATACCGCTGTGTGAAATGTCCAGGAATATTTATTTCTTATTATTATTTTTTATAGCATATGTTTTGATAATAACCCGCTCGAAGCCAGAGCGGGTCACCTAGTTTATAATAGTTTTATTAAGGTTACAAAAGCGCTTGTGGTAGCTTGCTTGGTACGCAGACCGTGCATTAAGATAGACCCCGGTAGCAGATAGCTACAGAATAACTAAACGGTCTCTAGTAACTCACTTCGATATTTCAGTTCTTTAGTGGCACAACTAAGCGCTTCCGAACTTCGAGCTTTTAATAAAAAAACCGGCTAAGTGCGAGTCAGACTCGCGAACGAAGGGTTCCGTACCATTATCAATAAAAACGGCAAAAAAATCATGTCTGTTGTATGGGAGCCCCACTTAAATATTTATTATATTCAATAGCACGATTTTATATATTTACTTTATATGAGGTTGGTGCCGATTAAGCTAGTCTTCTAAATTATGTGAGCGCCTTCTTAATTGTTAAATCTTAATTGACGTCAACTACGTATGTATGAGGACACCCTTTCATTTTCATTATTTTTTTATTTTTTAGACTTTTTCCTATTTTTTGCTGTAAGAACTCGCTATTTGCCAAATTTCGTGATTCTGGATCAACGTGAATATAGGTTTTCGATCCAAAACCTTTTGGGTACTTCCGGTTGACCTAAAATTGACAATTTTGGTTAAAAACAAGATCTTACAGCACAAGTAAAGGAAAAGTTCCGGTAAAAATAAAAAAGTTGAAAATTAAGGTAAATTTTGGTACTTACAAGTTTTCGCGAAAATTTAAATTTGCCCATATTTTTTTACCGTGTTGACTCAGGACCTTGATTTTTATACACCCAATGTATCTGGTATACATTTAATTTTGCTGGGTCCACCCGTTCCTGAGAAAATCGGTGGTGACACACGGACCGACAGACGGATAAGAGAGTGATCTTATAAGGGTTCCTTTTTTACCTTTTGAGGTACGGAACCCTAAAAACAAAAACTTTTGCCTGTGATAAATAAACCTGTAATCTAAATAAAATGTGCGAAATTTATTTCTTTCATGTTTCGTGCTTTCGTTATGGAATTCAAATGAAAATGCTTAGATGCCTAAGAACCAAGAAATTCCACAATTTAACTTGCCCCACACTGAACCAAGAAGGCAGTCTCACGGGACATCAGTTCTCGTACAAAGGGCCACTCGATGAGAGTAGGTACCTACCCTACCTCTCTGTGTACAGTTTGCAGCTATTACTGTGGCACGTTGTGGACTACGCAAGGAAGGGCCGAATAACGGCTCTACCCGTAATCCTTAACAATAATCTGTGTCCATTTAAAGATAGACTTCACCTTAAACGTTGCTGCCTCTATAGATAGTGAGTATGAGAAGTTGGATAAGTAAGTTCAATAATGGATTGAAAGAAACGAAGATTGTTGTTCTGGATCATGATCCAGCCGATTATCAATACGTGTTGTATTTAAACTAGGGATGTTACGAAGGTTGTTTTAACGGAACCGAAGTCGGAGTCGGAGTTTTTAAATTTGGTTTGTCGGAGTCGGAACCGGAGTCGAAGTCGAAGGTGGTGGTGGTTCAATGAAGTAGTTCCAAATAACACTTGGCTTCATTGTCCAAATCACAGATAATTTTAATTGAAACAACACAAAAAAAACAAATTATAACCTATATTGCGTAATAAACCACAAGTGAAAGAGTAATCGACGACAGAAAGCGCGTGGGGTTCTCCGCGTGTCATGAACAAACCTTCTGGTTTTCGCCAGTGGCTTCGCACGCGTTGTTTGTCAACAAAAAATAGCCTATGTGTTATTCCAGGTATAATCTATGCACATACCAGATTTCAACAAAATCAGTAACAAACATAACTTTCGCATTTATAATATTAGTGTGATTCGTACATGCTGACCACCGCCGCCGCCATCGGCTACGCTTTTACCTCCGATTTTAAAGTGTCGTAGCCGAAATCAATCGGAATATCAATCGGAAGTTCCGACTTATCGGAGTCGGAGTAGAAGCTCCGTAACATCCCTGATTTAAACAACTGACATATACACAACTTAGTCCTAGTTTTCCCTTAGCCTTTATAACGTGAATTCAGATACTCTCAAAAAATAGAACGATGCTGTCATAGACTAAAGTTTTAACTTCCATCTTTCTTAACGTTCCTAATGTTCGCGAGAGAACGTCAAATTCAACACGTGGAGAAGTGCGGCTATGTTTTGTGGAAATGACTATACTCTGACTTTTTATTCGAGATATTTTATGCAAACAAAGAAATATCTCATTCATGAGCGCGAGGGGGCAGGAAAACTGTTCATCTCCCTCGCTCTGGCGTAAAATTGACATTTCCCTGTTTACATAAAATATTTCGAATAAAAAATCAGTGTAAAGGTATGTACCAGAACGACGGCCGGTAACTGTACATATATAATTAAACCGTGACTCGATACAAGCTAACTCGATTACTCATTTTGATTACAGTCTCTGATGAACTCGAAAGTAATTACGAGGTGGCTTAGAGAAAAAGTTATAATCACAATTTATTTGTGTATACTTAGTAAGAAACTTTTAAGAAAACTTCATGCCCAATAAAATAAATCTCTACGTCTGTTTTTCAGGACAACTTTTTTTAGCGTTTTTAGGGTTCCGTACCCAAAGTGTAAAACGGCATCCTATTACTAAGGCTCCGCTGTCTGTCTGTCTGTGTATCCGTCTGTCACCAGGCTGTATCTCATGAACCGTGATACTCGTAGTTAGACAGTTGAAATTTTCACAAATGATAGGGATTTCTGTTGCCGCTATAACAACAAATACTAAAATAATGCTCGATATTGATAACAGCAACAGGTAGACGCTTGCAATATTCACAAAATATTTAATTATACATCCACTTTAAAAATAAATATTTAAATTAAAATTTGTTTTATTTTAATTTCGCCGAACTTCGTACCGCCTTGACATGCATGTAACGCGGGCTGTCAATATACGTCACCCTGGTAGAATTGCCAATTGTCGTCCCCGGCCATCATTATGTATGAGAAAATGAATTTTCTTCGTAATATCTTTTTGCGTGAATTTTTCCGATATTTTAATAGTTATTCTGCTATATGGGGCGGACACAAATCCAAGAAATCAAGGATCATCAAAATTGGTCCAGCCTTTCTTGAGTTACAAATGGTGTAATCAACCCGATTTTTGTATACCTATATATATTTACAACCATACTTAACCATAGACAAAATTACGTTTAGCTGTCATTTGCGTTTTGTTATTCCATGTCAGATGCGTTTTTGTTATACCACGTTTTATAGTGACTTGTATTCTCTTTGACGTTTTATGTCAAGTCACACGGGAACGCGGTCGAACGGGTTAAAAAGTATTCTATGTCCTTCTCCTGGTTCTAAGCTACCTCCCCACCAATTTTCAGCCAAATCGGTTCAGCCGTTCTTGAGTTATAAATAGTGTAACTAACACGACTTTCTTTTATATACTTAAGATTTATTAGTTTTTCATTTGTTTGATCTAGCTTGTAAGTTCTAATAATTTTAATGTAGGTATCTTTCTAATTTGTATTCAACCCAAAACTAATCACCGACTATTATTCAAAACATCTCCTAATTATATTACATTAAGCTTTGATTCGACAGGAAATGGAGGCTCAACCAGTGTCACTGCAGTTATGTGCATGATCCATTGTTTAACAAATGAGTGTAGCTTGTATTGATCGGCCTTGATGAGCTTCGTTTGGACTTAGGTTCCTTAAGATGAGCGGATGTGCCATTAAGTAAATTCATGATTAAGTTAACTTAACCTACTTAATTAACCTATTTGGATTATTCTTGTATTATTATTTTTTTAATTTATTTGGTACTAGCTGTTGCCCGCGACATCGTACGTTCTACACTACAAAATGTGTAGGTATCCTAAAAATAAAGTTAAACTCGCTGTTGCTACTTAACTTGGTACCCCATTTTTATCCCATGGAACCTGATGTAGGGGATAAAAAGTAACCTATGTGTTAATCCATTTAATCTACGTTATAATCTACATACATACTAAATTTCATCGAAATCGGTTCAGCCGTTACGACGTGATTCAGTAACAAATAAATATAAATGAATAAATAAATATTGCTGGACATTTCACACAGCTCTCTAGCTCCAAACTAAGCAGAGCTTGTACTGTGGGAACCTGATAACTGATAGAATACCTAAATACGTTTTTAGTAAATACATACTTATAATATATAAAAAAACAACTAGACCCGAAACAAATATCTGTAAATCATGCAAACATTTGTTCCGTGGCGGCAATCGAACCCACTACCTCCTGCGTCTCAGCCGACTGTTCACCTAATGCGCCATGGAAGTCGTCAAACAAACAAATAAAAAAACAAACATCCAAACTTTCGCATTGATAATATTAGTGGGATACTTGAATAAAAACAAGAGATCCTGAATTATAGTAAAGATAATTAAAAATGGAAATGATTGATACCTGTAATCTTCTTTGATTTTATCATTCGAGAGTTCAAGACACCATCATTGTTTCAGTTTAGTTAGTCTACCCATAGCAACAGCAAAAATGTAAATAGATGGAATCACTACGTAAACAAACGCTAGGGAATGAGTATTTCTATACCCAGTAGGCACACAGTGAAACAGTTAAAAGGGAGCGGTGCTTTGAACATTGCGAATAGCTGACGAATAAACAAACTCACAAGAAATGGTGGGAAGAGATTTTTCGCGCAGATTCTTAAACTTCTTTTTCAAAATAATAATTTATAAAATGGTTCAATTACAAAATTGTCCACACGTCTGTAGGTCGATCAGTCTATGTTCATTCTGGACAGACGCAACTCGCACTCGCACATTAACGTTTAAAAATATACGAAACGTAACTCTCTCTCTCTTTCTGTCTTCACTAACTTATATCTCACTCTCAACTTCCGTTCGCACTTCTCGTAACGCATTCACCAGCTTACTCCCCAAGTCAAGCGTGAGTAAAGAAGTTTTACTTCTTAAATCCCGACTAGTAGCACTGTGACTCGATTGGGTGTGATTCATTGGGAGCCCATCCAAGAGTTTAGCATTTAGGTAAGGCCAGTAACCACTGAGAGGAGATAGAATCAGCCAATAGAATCAAAATGATGGGTCTAGTACTTAAATTATTAGTTGACTTTCCAATCTCTTCGTTCAGCTTAGGAGGATAGTGGCCTTGAGCGTGTGACAGTCGGTGGTGTTAGAAGTTATATTATAGTTTGGTGAATCTATGGGTAAGATTGAGATCCCTATTTGTAGGGAATCCGTTCGGATGCTGTCTGGCTGTCACTCATCGTACTTATTAATGGATGAATGAAAATAAATACAAATACTAAAATTCTAATTACATATCATTTTATTATAAAATTAAATTTGACGTATTTGTATGATTTGACAACTCTCTAAATCATATTTGGGTGTTTTGAATGCTTTATTACCTCATAAGAATTAAAAATTAACTTACTGAGATAAATTTATACTAAATATACATTTACCGATGCCAAAAAGCGTAGTGATACAAAATAACAATAAAAATGAACAATATAAACAAAACACGAAAATTACATTAAATTATTAAGAGGGTAGTTGCGCAGTAAGCGGTGCAGTCGCTTATCTTTGAGCGCGAAACAAAGAATGTTGGACGCCTGGGAACACAGTGATAGGCGGTAGCGTTTTTATGAGCGGTTCTAGTAATTAATGAAAATAAATAGATTTGTAAACAATTATAAGATTGAGTAAGAGAACAGAGGCTATGAAAAGTTCTTCAATATATGTTGCTTTAACAGTTTCTTAAAAATGTTAAAAGATCTTCTTTCTTTAATGTCTTTCGGTAATTTGTTGTACATTTGTGCCCCTTCAAACATTATACTTCTTTTTACATAGTTTGTTCTAGGTTTTCCTAAACAAATATTGTATATCGTAATGATTTTTTGTACACTAATCTTTTTAGTGAATATTATTTGTGTATGTATGTCCTGAGTTAGAATTTTTCTTATTAGAATGCATGTGTTATACTTATATATGTATTTGAGACAGATTCATTAGTTTTGTTTCCTTATATATTTTAGTAGTAGGGGTTAAGAAATCATATCGGAATAGAGTTTTAATAACCATTAAATACGTTTAGGCATCGTTGCGCATGTCACCCTTAGTGGTGTATATATTCGATCTTGATCGATTGGGCGCAAAAATACCGAATACAAAAATAAGTACGCAGGTGTATGTTCGGAGTTTCGGACTTACCATTCGAGTTATTTTGGCATGCAAATTTTGGAGAGCAAAGCCTAGAAACAGCTCTGAGTAAACACTAAAGCACGTGACATGACGATTTGCAAATATGCTAGCCTCTTTGGACAAACACTTGAATCTTTGCGACAGACATGCTAATAGTTGAGAAACCAAGAGATGGAATATAATCTGACCATTTTGTGATTTTATGATCGCGCAAAACGAATGTTTGTTTTGTTCTAATATGCTGGTTAACATAAATAATTTAGTCATTATAATTACTGTTGGTTTATCTAAATAAATTGGTGAGTAATTTTGACCCTAGTTTGTACCGGTGCTTAGAGACACTCGAACCGCTACACTTTACTTAGATACTTACTTAAACACCCGTCACCTTTACATAAACATAACTTTTCAACACACTTGCTCGTAAAGTGAACCATAGTACATCGTTATTAAGGCTATAAACCGAACTATAACACACGTGTGCGTAATAATATTACACACTAGTGCATAATAGAATTATCCCTACAGAGTTGAGTTAGTACCTAACTGCAAATTATATGCGAATAAACAGAGCATTTTCAATTTAACCGGGTGTTATAGTTTTTGTAACAACAAAGAGGTTTTATGTCACTGAAAATCCTATTACATTTTTGGAATAAATAAATGTATTACTAATTAAGACGAAAAAAACATTTATTATTATCAAATTACTTATAATTCACAATAATTTGTTGTAAAATATTTGCATTTTATCACTAAAATTATAATTTTGAAGTAGGCTGTATGGCTAGGTATATGTAATCAATCACCTTACATCTGGCGCGTACAAAAAAAACTTCCGCGCCTATTCCCATTTTTTTGTTTGTATCGCATTTGTTGCTGTGTGGTAAATAATTGTAAAAATATCAAGCTTTAGTACAGAAAAATTGTATTTTCCTCGCAAGTGTGTTGAAAAAGTGCGTATGAAACTCGTGAGCAACTTGCTCACTAGACACTCGGCTGATTGACGCCCTCGCCTACGGCTCGCTGCAACCCACAGCCTCGTGTATAATGAGCAACTTAGCTCAATTGTATCATAATATACTATTATAGCACAATTACAACTGTCTTACCCACCCAAATGGCATAGACCCAAATACCATTACAAATTATCCAAATACAATTAAATGACATATAGAATGTTTGAGAATGTACGCACAAAAATAAAAAGGGTCATTTTGATGAGCTAAATAAAGTGAAATGTTTACCATAGAAATGTGAAATTTATTTTGGCATGTAATAACAAACACTAATAAACTTAGGTTGTGCTATTGCATAATGCTTGCCATCTAACCACAGATACTGTATTGGTGACGTCTCGAGAAATCTCTTGTTGCCTCTTTCTAACCCAAAACCCGCAGCCGTTTCCGAAAGAGATATCAAATGGGTCTTTATTTTTGGACGTCGATTGCAAGAGTAGGCAGTAAGTTTTATATCGAATTAATCGCCTAAACTTAATCGATTTTCTTTAAAATTTGATAATATAACTAGTAGTTTTTTTTTCGAGAATTCTTTTTTTATGTTTGGAGAAACCGTCACTTGAACATCGTCAGTATATTACCATACACCCTGTATATTAATATGGATTTATGGAATGAAACAAAACCCTACAGTATGGTCAGAGGATGTAAACCTGACTCCGTCCGTCATTAATGAGCCCTGCGTTTGCTGCTGTCAATTACACACGATGGACGGGTGACCTTTATTTTAGTCTTCAGGATACAATTTATCTTTACACTTCGAAGCGTCTCACTGATTTCTTGACGGAAAAGCTAAGTTTGAGAAAAACAGAGATGTTCTTTGTTCTTCAATTTCAGTATTTTTAACTCCGACGCAAAATGAGGCGTGATATAAGTTTGAAGCATATGTCTGTCTGCGCGTTTGTGTGTGTGTCTGTCCGTCTGTGGTATGGACCAAATTGGGCGCGTTTTTTTTTAATAGAAATGAATGAATGAAAATACTTTATTGTACACTTCAAAAGAAACAGACTTAAAAATAAATAAAACACAAAGCTAAAAGTACAATGGGCGGTCTTATCGCTTAGAAGCGATTTCTTCCAGACAACCTTTGGATGGATAGTACTTTTGTGACATTACAATAATGGAGGGGGGTGTTCCTACATCAACAAAACAAAAATTAAATTTTAAGAAAGCGCTGAACACTTAAAGTCAATAAAACAGTATACACAAATATACATACAACAAATAAATTAAATAAAAAAAAATATAATTGGTTGGGGAAAAAGTATTTTCGCATTATAGTATGTATGAACTAAAACTAGAAACCTAGTTTAACTGGGAAGGTTCTTAGCTATGTCAGTTTTTAATGTCCGAAGCAAAAACGAGGGACGAGTTTTTAAATTTTGTAAAAATTTACTCGCAACTTCTATAAAATACAAAAAGATCCGTTCATTTAAATAACTAAGTGTAGCGTTCTGTAGCTTGCTTAATCGTTTCTAAAAGTACGCTTCGTTACTTTGATGGGTGACCGCTAGTGGCGTTTTCTGCTTAGTGCCTTCCTGCTACGGTATAGTAGGTTCCTATAATAGTCGGTAACGCTCAACGACGCGTTGGTATCTGAAAAAGTGTGATGCTTTTTTATAAGTTTAAAGGAAACGTGCATAAGTCTCTGGAAATGAATGGGGGAAGTGACGTCCTACATGAATTAGACAATGTTCAAATAACCCCTACTTATAACACAAGCTTAATCGGTACTATGATACCATCAAATGACGACCTCCGTGGCGCAGTGGGCGAATAGCCGGCTGAGACGCAGGAGGTAGCGGGTTCGATTTCCACCGCGGATCAAATGTTTGCATGATCTACAAATATTTGTTTCGAGTCTGGATGTTTTTCTATGTATTATAAGTATGTATTTACAAAAAAAAAGTATATAAGTATTATATCAGTTATCTGGTTCCCATAGTACATAGTACTGCTTAGTTTGGGGCTAGATAGCGCTGTGTGAAATGTCCAGAAATATTTATATTATATTATATCAAATCGTGCTTACATTACCAGCCCATACAAATCCATGTCCCGTACGAAGATATTCAAATATTTGTCCAACTCACAAAACAATGAGTGAGTAATTAGTGCTTAGTATTCAGACGGAGCTGCTGACGATGGGTTTGATGTTATTAATAGGTGTCATGATATCATAGAGATATTATGATGCATCGCTGGCTGCATACTGAGGGCCCTGTCCTGTCCTGCTCCTTCGAGGAAAGAGTACAGTTGGCGTAGGCTTATCAATTACCGATCCTAGACTATTAGACACCACATAGCTGGCCCGCTCGCAAGCGCAGCGCGGTTTTCTTCGACTTGATATACAAATATATAGATTTCGCACAAAACAATATTTTTATCAAACTAAAATGTATCTTATATCATACAGGGATACGTAGTTTTCTATCAGTGACATAATTTTAAGAAACTTGCAAACAGTTAACTTTACTGCTCCTTAATATGTTTTTTTATATTATATTACTTACTATATAACTGACCAATCCGCGGCTTCGCATGCGTATTTTTTCAATAAAAACATTACCCTCCTTTGCGCAGTTGGGTAAAAAGTAGCGTATGTTACTCAAGGTGAATGTAGCTTTCCAATGGTGAGAGTTTTTGAAATTGGATCAGTAGTTTTTGAGTTTATTCATTACAAACATACACACAAAAATACAAATCTTTCCTCTTTATAATAATAAGTATAGAGTAATCTTGTAGACACACAAGCTGACGGGCCTCCTGATGTTAAGTGGTCACCGCCGCCTATAAACTCCTGCAGCACTCGTGGTACCGCAGTCGCGTTGCCTAGCACTTAATACCCTATTTACACCCCTCTTGAAAGCGTTCATTTTGAAGCCCACCGGAAAACCCTCCGGAGGATGGTCATTCCACATCTTGCAGGTGCGTGGAAGAAACGAGCGGGTGAAACGCACCGTGTGAGACTTCCACGCGTCTACAATATGTGGGTGAGCTCGTTGCCGTTTGCGGGAGGTTCGATGGTAGAAGTGAGAAGCAGGGATTAAATTGAACAGCTCTTCAGAACATTCGCCGTTACATATATACCTAATAGTTCAAATAGACAAATTTGAAATATAATACAAGGCCTCGCCGTAGCAGAATTAATAATTTGGGTTGATTCCAATCAATTAGATATGCGCTGTAGTATATTTGTAGACCTGACCCATGTCCACTGCTGGGCTTAGGCCTCAGTTTATGTCATTCATTCCGATCTTGTGCTGACCTAAGCCAGCCTCTCAATTAGCCAGTTTTAAGGAGAGACATACTGAACGCATTGAAGAGTTCAAACAAGTATTTAATGAGTGATAAAATGTTAAAAACATCCGCAGCGAACTTTAGATCGAATGAATCAATGAGTGCAATATCTAGCTAGATATATGTATAGCAGATACATGTACCTACTGACAGTTATTTATGGCTCGTTGTGAATGCTAATCGGGCTGCGCAGACGCGTCGGCGACTACTACGCGGGCGGGGAATTATTAGGGCTATCTCATAACTACAAACTAACTTACATTTGTTTTTACTTGACGACCTCTGTGGCGCAGTGGGCGTATAGCCGGCTGAGACGCAGGAGGTAGCGGGTTCGATTCCCGCCGCGGAACAAATGTTTGCATGATCTACAGATATTTGTTTCGTGTCTGGGTGTTTTTCTATGTATTATAAGTATGTATTTACAAAAAAAAGTATATACTCGTAAGTATTCGATCAGTTATCTGGTTGGTTTCCTTAATACAAGCTTTGCTTAGTTTGGGGCTAGATAGCGCTGTGTGAAATGTCCAGCATTATTTATTTATTATCAACTAGCTGATCCGTTGAACTTCGTACTTCGCCTTGACATGCACACGACGCGGGCTGCCAATGTACGTCACCGGTAGAAATGTCAATCGACCATCATTAGCTGCATCTATGTATGTATGAGAAAATCCATTATCCTCATTCTTTTTGTGTGTATTTACCTATATTTTAATAGTTATTCTGCTATTCGGGGCGAAGACAAATCCAACAAGTCAAAGATCATCAAAATCGATCCAGCCGTTCTTGAGTTATAAATGGTGTAACTAACTCGACTTTAGTAATTTATTTATTTCAGAGCAAGTCCAAGTACATTAAATTAAAAAATACATTTTAATTTGTACAAAATAAAATAATACACAAAAATAATTACAACAAAATAATAATTAAAAATATAATAAAAATGGTCAAATTGCAAAAAATATGTCAAAAGTTAAATAGATGACTAATTTTAAGAATTCGAAAGTCACTCTGCCAGTCTGTCTCTCTGTCTGTCTGTTTGTCACGTCAACTAAATGGCTGCATCAATTTCAATACAGTTTGGTATACATATAAATTACAACCAGGATTGGGAGGTTACTTTTTACCAGACTGCGCAGAATGGTTGTTTTTATCGACAAACCACACATGCGAAGCCGCTGGCTGAAGCTTGTAACTAATCAAAAATATGAAAATTCCCTAATTCAACGATGACACCCCTGACCGATACGCGGTTCGCATGACCGGCATCGGAAGCTGCGCGCGCGCATAGCATTTGATAGCAAAAACGGCGCGCCTTTTACCATAATTTATCGTTACATATTTACACAAACAATGTTCACATCGTATAAAGTAATATTATCATTTATGTCAAAGTGTTTTTTGTTTTAATTCTTGTTAGTCCGGCAATACTTGACTCTGGAAAACAAAGATAGTTAGTTCTTAGTTCAGTGTATTCTAGTCTGTGTTTGTCAAATTCTAAATATTTGCACTGTAAAAATTATTTACATAGATTAATGGCGGGTTCCCATATCCGTCGGTAACCAGCTACGACTCGTTTCAACTTGAAAACCTGTCAAAAGTTTGACACTAGTTTGACACATTTTCAAGGCGATACGAGGCGTAGTCGGTTACCGACAGATATAGGAACCCGTCATAAGGCACTTGTCTCAACGCCGGCGATGAGCGAGAAGCGAGTAGAGCTTGAAACTAGAAACGAGTTGGCGAGCAGCGAGAAGCGAGTGTGTAGTTCCTATAGTTGTCTCGCTGGGCTATAAAGCGAGTGAGCGAGTGCTCATCATCTCACGGCGTGTGTAGTGTACTGACCGCCAAGCGAGTATCGCTGAGCGAGTATTGTAGTCGCTGCGACAAAATAGTGGAGAGCGAGTTCTCGCCGGCGGTGAGACAAGTGCCTAAATAAGGTTCACTATTTCAAAATTACCTCAACTTTCCTTACTAATACTATAAATCCTAAAGTAACTATTTTTTTATTTAAATTTTATTAGGGACTTTACCTACAACATGATATAATAGCCCCATCGTACGCTTTACTAATCTACAACACTATTAAATCATATTAAATATTGTTACGCCGAGGCTGTTACAGAATAAGTAATAGTCGGCTTTTCTCGAAGTTATACCTACCGTGTCACAGAATATGTAATACTTGGTATGGAATATACCTACATACTACGTTTTTACCTACAGTTGCACAGATTAAGAAATAGTAGATTGTCGAAATACCTACGCTTTTCTGGTAACTAGTAGAAACGTCGAGAATGTCATATGCGCGGTATAAATAGTGCGTAGAAACGTCCGCAGAGTCAGTCTTGATTTGACGATACGTGCGAACATTTCAGTGACTTTTAGTGGTTTATTGTGTAACAGTGGTGTGCTTTAGTTTGTTGTGAATCCTTGTGATTAAGACCGTGTATTTATCATTTTAGTGTTGAATAAAAGTGTTATTTTGGTTAGATTGATTTTCATTATTTTATCCCGAACCCTCAGCTCGTAACCATACTATTACATAGATCGTATCTCACGTACATTGATAGAATCACCGATGCATAAAAGCTCCAGCTAGCAGATTAGCCGCATCTGTAGTAGGTTTTGCTAAGATGCTCACAAATGTACCTATCATCATCATCATCATATCAACCGTAGGACGTCCACTGTTGGACAAAGGCCTCCCTCATTGATCTCCAGGAACTGCGGTTGAAAGCGGCCTGCATCTATCGCCGACCTGCGGTTCTTACCAAGTCTTCTGCCCATCTTGTAGGTGGACGTCCTACGCTGCGCTTGCTGGTCCGTGGCCTCCATTCGATAACTTTCCGGCCCCATTAGCCATCTGTTCTGCGCGCTATATGGCCTGCCCATTGCCACTTCAACGTGCTAATCCGTCGGGCTATGTCAGTGACTTGAGTTCTCCTACGTATCTCTTCATTTCTGTTTCGATCCCGTAGAGAAACCCCGAGCATAGCCCTTTCCATAGCTCGTTGAGCGACTCTGAGCTTATTCATAAGGCCAATAGTGAAGGACCACGTCTCGGTTCCATATGTCATCACTGGTAACACACACTGATTGAAGACTTTCGTCTTAAGGCACTGAGGTATGTTAGACGAAAAGACGTTGCGAAGTTTCCCAAACGCTGCCCATCCGAGTTGGATTCGACGATTGACCTCTTTCTCGAAGTTGGACCTACCTAATTGGACTGTTTGTCCTAGGTATACATATGTACGCGTCGACAACTTCAAGAACCGAGTTCTCAACCATAACTGGGGCAGGGACGACATGGACATTCGACATGATTTTCGTCTTGTCCATGTTCATTTTAAGTTCTACCCGTTGGGAGACTCGATTGAGGCCTTCGAGCATCGTGCTGAGCTCTTCCATCGACTTTGCCATGACCACAATATCGTCGGCAAACTGAAGGTGAGTGATGTATTCGCCGTAAATATTGATGCCCAGTCCTTTCCATTCCAGAAGCTTGAAGGCATCTTCCAATGCGGTCGTAAACAGTTTCGGAGAGATGACATCTCCCTGTCTTACGCCTCTTTTTAAGGGAATCGCCTTCGAGCTTTGTTCGTGTACTCGGACTGACGTAGTGGCGTTTTTATACAAACACTTCAACACTTCGATGTACCGATAGTCAATACGGCATCGTTGGAGAGACTCGAGCACTGCCCATGTTTCGATCGAATCGAAGGCTTTCTTATAGTCCACAAACGCGAGACTTAGCGGCAAGTTATACTCTTCGGTCTTCTGTATGACTTGCCGCAGCTTATGTATATGGTCTATGGTACTGTAGCCTTTACGGAACCCGGCTTGTTCGGGAGGCTGGAAATCATCAAACCTGCGTTCGAGACGGTTCGCGATGACCTTCGAAAACAGCTTATAAACATGGCTCAAAAGCGAGATGCCTATGTCCGTGTAATGTACCTATGTCTGGTCAAATTTAACTTTTGCATCAGTGATTCCCTCTCTGTCCTGTTCTTGGCGCAATCCATCAAGAGGTGGTGCACATCATCTAGTGAACCACATACCTCACAGTTAGGTGAATCAAGTTTTTTCATAAGGTATCCAAACTTTCTAGTTGGATATAAAGTAACTCTTGTCTCTCTGTTTCTTACGTGTTCACGACTGAACGGCTGGACTGTTTTCGATGAAATTAGTATATAGATTATGACTGGTATTGAGGCATTGTAATATTTTAATTGTTATACCACGCGTAGTCGGTCGGCTAGTACTAAATTTATGTCAAAGTTATCAACGGAATTACGGCGGGAATGGAACCCGCCACCTCCTGCGTGTCAATCGTCCATTCGTCCACTGCGCCACGGAGGTCATAGTTATTAATTTATTCTACACAGATTAGTGGGGGTAACAGCACAACGTGCAGAAATCCTGGATAATCCAAGGTCACTGCGTGAAGCCTGCGAATACCCCAGGAAACCTCTGCGCTTCTGGTCGGAGTTAGGCTGGCTATCCATATAGTCAACTCTTTCACGCATAATGGACCACATACAATATTTATTTATTATTATATACTCGTTTAGCAGTGTTCGTGTCCTCAGTTAGGCCCTGTCAGAAAACCAGCTCTGCATCATACCCGACAAGGTTTGAAGCAGCCCATGATGAGACAGGGACCATTTTGTCCCCACGCAACACCACCATGATATTGAATGAATGAATGAAAACACTTTATTGTACACATTAAAAAATATAAATAACAGACAAAATAGAAAACACAAAGCAAAATAGTACAATGTGCGGTCTTGTTGCTTTGAAGCGATTTCTTCCAGACAACCTTTGGATGGAGAGGATATTATATTATTGTACACTGTTTGTGGGACCAAGTAAATGTATTTTCTTTCTTCCTTTTCTTTCTTTCACATACAGAGTTCGAATGCGGAAAAGGGAGTCCACTAACATAACATAACATCCACACAAAGTAATTACTAGCTGCCTAGCTGTAACAGAGCCTCAGACAGACATTCACAATTCGTTATAGACAATTGGCAATTGGCGATGGTAACTGCAGCGAATTCCGCTAATTAATCTCCTTAATTGCCATTTGCCAATCAGCAATTTGAATTTGGTCTTTTAGAGCACTTTAAATTCTAAATTATATCTTTCTAGACCAGAGTTTATCTCGACAAGATGATTTAACATTTTTTTATGTTACAATTACATAATGTACCTATGTTTCTCTATTGAACTCGTCCCTATTCTTAAAGATAGTAATAGGCAATCAAGTGGCGACCAACATTTCAAAATAAAATCAAAATAACCTTATTTTGGAACAAAAACATGATAAGTACAACAATACTGGAACACGATAGTATTCGCAGAAATTATAAACTGTGTCGCGAACACTAACGCCCCCTCCGAGTTTAATATTTCCAATTATTTTTGAAAAATATTGACACGCTTATCATTGGACTAAAGTCAAGAAATTGTCAAATTCTGTCAAAAATTGGCAAATAGCGAACCTTGCCAAGATGGAAGAGAGGTAACTCATTTATTTCAGATCAAGATCCATAGTTAACAACTAAATAATCCACATCAAATTACATACAAAAATTAAATTAATTAAATAATTAAAAATGGTCAAAATTACTGCATAAATGTCAAAAATGACAATAATAATGTCAAAAATAAAAATGAGTAAATTAAAAAAAAAATAATTCAAATTAATGGCTAATTAATTCAATTAAAATTTTAATTGCTAATATACAATCTTACAATGACAATAAGTGCCTATTTCACGAACTCCTAGTAACCTTGTCAACTGATTAAAATCGTTCTCTCTTTATCTGTTTTCATGCAAAAACAAATAACGTATATCTTTTTATCCGTTGGATAGCGTTACTCAGAGGTGGTGAAATAGGCACATACAATTACCTTAATAATAATTGATTTAAAAGCCGCTATGCTGTTAAAAACTTTCAACGTCTTCTTAATTCAGATTTAAAAGCCTGGTTACTATTTCATTTAGCATCGTGTCATCCAATTTAAATCTCATTACAGATAGTAATGCTTGTTCGAGCATTTCAATACAATACTAACAAACTAGTTCTTAACATAATCTATATAAGGCGTTTGATAATATACGCACAAAAATAAAAAGGTTATTTTGATGAGCATAATAAATAAATTTGTGAAAAGAAGAAATAAAAATAAAACATAGAAATGTGAAATTTATTTTGGCATGTAATAACAAACACTTTATTAAACTTATGTTGTGCTATTGCATAATGCTTGCCATCTAACCACAGATACTTACTGTATGGTGACGTCTCGGGATATCTCTTGTTGTCCCTTTCTAACCCAAATCCCGCAGCCATTTCCAAAAGAGATATCAAATCGGCCTTTAATATTGGATGTCGATTGCAAGAGTAGGTAGTAAGTTTTATATCGTATATAAACTTAGTCGATTTTGTTTAAAATTTGATTATATAACTAGGAGTTTTTTTTTTCGAGGTCTTTTTATGTTTTGAGAAACCGTCACTTTAAATATTGTCAGTATATTACCAAACACCCTGTATATACATATAACAACATAATCGGGTTAGTTACGAGTACATCATTTATAACTCAAGAACTGCTGAACCGTTTTTGATGATCTTTGATTTGTTGGATTTGTCTCCACCCGAATAGCAGAATAACTATTAAAATATCGGAAAAATTCACGCAAAAAAATTATGAGGAGAATTCATTTGACCGATTGACAATTCTACCGGCGACGTATATTGACAGCCCGCGCCATACCTATGCATGTCAAGGCGAAGTACGAAGTTCGCCGGGTCAACTAGTACAATATAGTTCATAATGACTACCTCTGTGGCACAGTGGGCGAATAGCCGGCTGAGACGCAGGAGGTAGCGGGTTCGATTCCCGGCGCAGAACAAATGTTTCCATGATCTACAGATATTTGTTTCGGGTCTGGATGTTTTTCTATAGGTGTATTAGAAGTATAAAAAAAAAATTATTGTGATAATACGAAAGGCAAGTAAAGAGTGAGTAATATGTTTACCCAATTAAGTTTTTATAGTAAAAGTACCTACAACTAAGACTGATTTTACACTTGAAACTGATTGTGATACAAAAAACTTAAATTTAAGGAAAGTTAAGATCAATATATGCCGTGGGGCGCCGGCAATAGAATGTTGCCCCTCCGCTCTTGCCCGTGGATGCAGTAGGAGTCTGCTAAGGGATACCTCAGAAAGATGGGCAGCAGCGTCTTTTCGTGTTTTCAATACCTATACTGCGCTCGCCAACCCGCCTGCCAAGCGTGGCGAGTATGGCAACAACCCCCTTATGGATATAGTGCAACATAAAACCAGGCCCCGAGTCCCCGGCGGCCTCGCTAATCCTGGCTACGGTAGCAGTCACGGTAACGGTGGGACCAGGGGTGCTAAGAATCCCCGGGAGACGATCGGCTACCAAACACTACGACGACCACTGGCCCTGGTAACACACAACATCCGCACTTTGAGGACAGACGAAAAGATTGTTGAGCTGGAAGAAGAAATTAGTAGATTACACTGGGACATTTTGGGGTTATCAGAAGTCCGTAAAGAGGGCGAGGACACGATATCCCTTAAGTCTGGTAACCTACTATACTACCGGGAGGGCGACCAACAGTCCCAAGGTGGTGTTGGGTTTCTCGTTCACAAGTCACTCATCAACAACATTATCACCATCGACAGTGTGTCGAGCAGGGTCGCGTACCTGACACTCAGAATATCTAAGCGATATTCGCTGAAGGTCGTTCAGGTATATGCGCCGACCTCTTCACACCTAGATGAAGAAGTAGAGTCTATGTATGAGGACATCAGTAGAGCCATACATACGAACAAAACTCACTTTATTGTTGTTATGGGGGACTTCAATGCAAAGCTAGGCATGAGAAGCGATGATGAGTTGAGAGTGGGGCAATTTGGATATGGGCAACGGAACCCCAGGGGACAGAGGCTGGCCGATTTTCTGGAGAAAGAAGGACTCTTTATGATGAATTCTTTTTTCCAGAAGCCGCCTCACAGGAAATGGACCTGGATGAGTCCCAACGGTTCCACGAGAAATGAGATTGATTTCATCTTGACCAACAAGAAACGGATATTCAATGATGTCTCTGTGATTCACAGGGTGAAAACCGGCAGTGATCACCGAATTGTTAGAGCCACGTTGAATATGAACGTTAAACTTGAAAGGTCCCGTTTGATGAAATCTACGCTCCGACCCACTCGCGCACATATCCAAAACCTCGAGAGCTTTCAACTCGAACTTGAAAATCGCTTTGACTGTCTAGAAGTAGATGCATCAGTGGACGAGATCAATAACAGGTTCGTTGAAACCGTCCATACGGTGGGGTCCCAGTTCTTTAAGACCCCCCGTACCAATAGACCTCAGAAACTTTCTGATGACACCCTTAACCTCATGGCTGAACGACGTTCTTTGCAACTGCAGTCTCCCGATGATGCTCAGTCACATAGACAGCTCAATAGAAAGATTTGGAAATCCTTGCGGCACGATATTCGTACCTTTAATACATCTCGTATTAAAGATACGATAGAGCGGAATAAAGGCTCCAAAGTGTTCGCGAGAGATAATTCTATTGGGCAGAGCCGCATGACGAAGCTGAAAAGGGAAGATGGCAGCATAACGTCAAGTAAAGCGGAAGTGTTAAGGGAAGTCGAAAGGTTCTATGGACGGCTCTACGATTCGGTCACTAAACCTGTTTGCAGTGCGGCCAACGACCCAAGAGCCAAACTGACCCGACATTATACCGAAGATATTCCGGACATCAGCCTGTATGAGATCAGGATGGCCTTGAAGCAGCTTAAGAACGACAAGGTGCCGGGTGAGGACGGAATCACTTCAGAGCTTCTGAAAGCGGGTGGATCACCGGTACTTAAAGTCCTTCAGAAGCTTTTTAATTCCGCCTTGCTTGAAGGTACGACGCCAAAAGCATGGAACGGGGGCGTGGTGGTTCTGTTCTTCAAGAAAGGTGACAACACCTTGCTTAAGAATTATAGACCCATCTCGCTTTTGAGCCATGTTTATAAGCTGTTTTCGAGGGTCATCGCGAACCGTCTCGAACGCAGGTTTGATGACTTCCAGCCTCCCGAACAAGCCGGGTTCCGTAAAGGCTACAGTACCATAGACCACATACATACGCTGCGGCAAGTCATACAGAAGACCGAAGAGTATAACTTGCCGCTATGTCTCGCGTTTGTGGACTATAAGAAAGCCTTCGATTCGATCGAAACATGGGCAGTGCTTGAGTCTCTCCAACGATGCCGTATTGACTATCGGTACATCGAAGTGTTGAAGTGTTTGTATAAAAACGCCACTATGTCAGTCCGAGTACACGAACAGAGCTCGAAGGCGATTCCCTTAAAAAGAGGCGTAAGACAGGGAGATGTCATCTCTCCGAAACTGTTTACGACCGCATTGGAAGATGCCTTCAAGCTTCTGGAATGGAAAGGACTGGGCATCAATATTAACGGCGAATACATCACTCACCTTCGGTTTTCCGACGATATTGTGGTCATGGCAAAGTCGATGGAAGAGCTCAGCACGATGCTCGAAGGCCTCAATCGAGTCTCCCAACGGGTAGGACTTAAAATGAACATGGACAAGACGAAAATCATGTCGAATGTCCATGTCGTCCCTGCCCCAGTTATGGTTGAGAAGTCGGCTCTTGAAGTTGTCGACGCGTATGTATACCTAGGACAAACAGTCCAATTAGGTAGGTCCAACTTCGAGAAAGAGGTCAATCGTCGAATCCAACTCGGATGGGCAGCGTTTGGGAAACTTCGCAACGTCTTTTCGTCCAACATACCTCAGTGCCTTAAGACGAAAGTCTACAATCAGTGTGTGTTACCAGTGATGACATATGGAACCGAGACGTGATCCTTCACTATTGGCCTTATGAATAAGCTCAGAGTCGCTCAACGAGCTATGGAGAGGTCTATGCTCGGGGTTTCTCTACGGGATCGAATCAGAAACGAGGAGATACGTAGGAGAACTCGAGTCATCGACATAGCCCGACGGATTAGCACGTTGAAGTGGCAATGGGCAGGCCATATAGCGCGCAGAACAGATGGCCGATGGGGCCGAAAGGTTCTCGAGTGGAGGCCACGGACCGGCAAGCGCAGCGTAGGACGTCCACCCACAAGATGGGCAGACGACTTGGTAAGAACCGCAGGTCGGCGTTGGATGCAGGCCGCTTCCAACCGCAGTTCCTGGAGATCAATGAGGGAGGCCTTTGTCCAGCAGTGGACGTCCTACGGCTGATATGATGATGATGATGATGATGAAGATCAATATACTACTGATTTACAATTTAATATCGAAATTGTGTTTTAATTGATAAAGACCATCATAATCCTACTAATATTATAAACGCAAAAGTTTGTATGTATGGATGTATGGATGTTTGTTACTCTTTCACGCCGAAACGGCTATGTGATGAAATTTGGTATGTACATAGATCATAACCTGGAATAACGCATAGGCTACTTTTTATTGGCAAACCACGCGTGCGAAGCCGCTGCCAACAGCTATAGTGTGACCATTAGTGCTGTGCACTCCCTGAGGTACATATGCACGCGGCGAGACGGGGGGGAGAATCGGCTGCTGCGCTCTGTCAGTTCGCCGTCATCGCTCGTGGCGGCAGGTAGTGTTATTTGTATCGGACTGTCTATGTCATGTGCGTCTGACATAGACAGTCCGATACAAATAACACTACCTGCCGCCACGAGCGTTGACGGCGAACTGACAGAGCGCAGCAGCCGATTCTCCCCCCCGTCTCGCCGCGCGCATACCTCAGGGAGTGCACAGCACTAATGGTCACACTATAGTAATTGATAAGTAAAATATAAAATACCCCAACACTATCTTCACGATCTTCACTATCTCATTGATACCTATCATCTGTCCCAAGACACCGCTAGCCTACTCGTAGAACGTCTAGTTCCCAAGATACGGCTGATTTAATTTTGAATAACCTAAACATGATTGTGATACTAACAATAATAACATTATTTTTTTATCAAAATTATCTATTATTTGATACAATCCATCATAATTATTGATACAAAAAACATAAAATACCCCATCACAGAAGTTATTACATTGTGTGTGCTCTTCGTGGAAACATTTGAAATAATTTTTAGTATTCCACAAAGAGCACAAAGCCAAAATATAATTCTATGATCTCCGTGGAATAAAATTTGTGCTCTTAAAATATGTGATCTTAAATCTATGCTCTTCGTGGAATGCCTCAACGTTTCTGTAGCGCTAGTTCAATAATTAAAAAAAAATCATTCTGTGTTTCATATTGAATCACATTCTTTAGGATCCCGTACACAAAGGGTAAAACAGGACCGTATTACTAAGACTCCGCTGTCTGTTTGTCTGTCCGTCTGTCACCAGGATGTGTCTCATGAACCGCGATAGTTCGACAGTTGAAATTTTCACAGATGATGTATTATACAACAAATACTAAAAACAGAATAAAATAAATATTTAGGGGGGGGGGGGGGGGGCTCCCATACAATAAACGTGTTTTTTTGCTTATTTTTGCTCGATATTGATTACGGCAGCAGGTAGACGCTTGAAATATTCACAGAATATGTAGTTATATATAAACTTTAAGGGGGGGGGGGGGGGGGCTAACATACAATAAACGTGATTTTTTGCTGTTTCTATAGATACGATACGATATGGTAGGGAACCCTTCGTGCGCGAGTCTGACTCGAACTTGGCCGGTTTTTTTATTTACCTACCATTTTAGCTTTACGCAAACTTAGACGAACTTTATCCAGTGCGCCATATGCCAGTTGAACTATCCATTCCCTTAACGCGCCGGCGAACACTGAGCGCAACTTCAATACGGCCACGTAAAAAACTTCGCCCTGAATATCGCTATCCCTGTTTAGTGACGAAGTTTAGCCACGCAGAGCGACAGTGATAGCAATAGAACGATTCTAAATTTGATTAGATTTTGACCGTGTTCCGTAATACCAAAAATGATGACTGAAAACTTGTTGTATTTTTCTCATTGTGTTGTTATTCTGTAACTAAACGATATAATCTATGTTCCCATTACTAGGATACGTAAGATGTTGTTGTTTTTAATACGAAATAATTAGGTTGAAAACAGGTCTTTTATGACGTAAAAACATGCAGAATTCGATACGCTTCTATTTTATTTTAGGTAAGTATTTTGATCTAATATATGGTTGGGAACCTAGATAAATACTATTAAAATTAAAATAATACCTTATTAAGGTAGAAATATGCTCCAATTAGAAATGATCTTGGTAGTACGTGTTGTAAGGGCGATTGTCCCTCCGGTGCCCCCAAACAATATCTCTTACTATAGTTTTTCATTACTTTATCATCGGGTTTATAAATCAGCGATCATACAAAATGTTTTTTCAGTCTCGATGTATCACTCACTACTGAATCTGAGTACACCGATTTAAGATGATTGATGATGTATCCAGACTTTTAGCACTTTTTAAGTGTTCCTACGCACGCCTACTGAGGTCAACGACCTTCGAAAAATAAGTAGGTAAGTGTATCGTCATGGCTATATGAGAATATTGCCCCCTGACGAATTTGGACCCAATTTAAATATCAATAGTAAAATTTATGATAGGCAAAGACAATACAATCGCGGACAGATAAGTCACGCCTAAATAGATAAATTGCCTAACTCACCTAGTTAAATGTTGCTGAAAGATGGTTGACTCAGCGGGATATGAAATGATTAATGTGACATTATTGGGTAAATCTCGGACATCCCCTAATGACCTAATTTTAATTTTTGACATGTTTTTTTTATTATTTTATTGTTGACATTGCTTATTATTAATTTTAATTATTGAAATGTTTTTATTATTATTCAATTTGTTTGTTAATTATTAATTAATTTTTACTTTATTCATTTGACAATGCTATTGCAGAAAATTTATTGCAGGTTTGGTAACATTATTTTATCTAGTTTGTAAATTATATGATCTAAATTATAAGAACTGAAATCTTATGTGTTATATAAGTTTAATCTTATTAGTTTAATCTATAATAGATATTGATAACTTAACTTAAATAACTAACCTTGACTTGTTTAAAGGGCTTATTAGACCTTACTAAATTCAGTCGTCTAAATGATTCGGTCACTAAATTCAGACAAATGCAATCGCATTTAGGAAAGGTAGGTTTCTAAATTTAGAAAAAAGTACGGCTTTGACTCACTAAATCATTTAGGAACCTAATTAGAATCGACTAAAAGAGGATCGGAAACCACGGCTATAGGCCCACATCTATTCCTCCCTCTACCTTTCACACAACTACGAACATCGTACTCTAAACCTACACAACGAACGTTGGGCACAGATCATGGACTGCAGACAGTCGAGGGCAGCTCTGCCGGCCGTCTCGCCACGACTGACACGACGACTGCTCAACCTTCAGAGACTGGACCTTCGAATCATCGTGGGGACCCTTACAGGACATTGTCCCCTCAACAAACACCTCTACATCATGGGAGCAACAGACAGCCCACTCTGCAGGGGATGTCTCACCGAAGAAGAATCAGCAGCCCACGTAGTCCTGGAATGCGTGGGGGTAACAGAACAACGTGCAGAAATCCTGGACAATCCAAGGTCACTTCGTGAAGCCTGCGAAGACCCCAGGAAACTTCTGCGCTTCTGGTCGGAGTTAGGCTGGCTATCTATATAGCCAACTCTCTCACGCATAATGGACCAGAGTTCAAATGCGGAAAAGGGAGTCCACCAACATAACATAGAATCGACTAATTAGACGACTGAATTTAGTAAGGTCTAATAAGCCCTTAAGTGTATGTTACCATGCCTAAAGATCAATAAATGGTATGAGTATGAACAGAATTTCAAAAACAGGTGAGTACGCGATATTCCAGAAGTCAGTGAACTACTAACAATTATGTTATTGTTAGGTAAACTATAAAATCTTAGCTGTATTTCCGACGGTTTCATTCTGTTTGTTATGCAAAATTTTACGATACTGTTATAACTATATTTTACAGACAATTTTACGTTAGACAGTTTTTAAGCAAACAGTTTTTTACGGTTTGTGTGCTTTTTACTTTGCTATAGATATGTTAATAGACGTAGGACTCGTAGGTATAGCTATACTAATATTATAAAGAGGAAAGTTTGTTTGTTTATAGGCTCCGAAACTACTGGACCGATTTAAAAAATATTTCACTGTTGGGAAGCTACCACTATCCCCGAGTGAGATAGGCTACTTTTTACCCAACTGCGCAGAAGGAGGGTAATGTTTTTTATCGAAAAACTACGCGTGCGAAGCTGCGGATTGGTCAGCTAGTATTAGATAAAAGTTTGAATCATTCATGGTTGAGCCGCGGTTGAGAACTACGAAATACTACGCGAAGCTGCGGGTTGGTCAGCTAGTTTAAAATAAGCTTAGAGAATGACTAACATCACCGTTTGGGAATTTGAGAGATCATCTACGTACATACCAAATTTCATCGCAATCGGTTCAGCCGTTCCGGCGTGAAAGAGTAACAAATATCCATACAGACTTTCGCGTTTATAATATTAGTAGTATTTACTTGGGACTGGCCAAAACATTAAAAAGCTTTATGTATGTATCTATAAAATTGTATAATAAAATTCCCATTGAGATTAGAAATAAATCAGACGTTGAATTTTTTAATTGTATAAAAAAACATTTATTACATAAAAGTTATTATAATATTGACGAGGCTTTGTCCGATAAATACATTTTTTGTGTTGAATGACTATAGTTTTGTAGTTGATACTAAGTATTAATTTCTTAAACAATTTTTTATATGTATGATACAATTTATTTTTTTTAATTAACAATAATATAATTTGTAATAATAATTTGATATTAACTTTAACTGTAGTAATGTTAATCTGTGTTAGTATATAAGAATTAATTATTTTACATAATCAACAAACTGTCTGACATATCTAAGTGCATGTAAAATGTGCAAAGAGGAAAATAAATGACTAATGACTAATTGGGTCTCATTCACTGCGGTTTGCAATTCGTAGGCATTATTCTTTGCTTTTCACTAAGAAAACTTTCGTGTTTTATTTCAATCATCATTGTTATTGTTTTAAAACAATATCTACATATATAACCAATAAGAAATTTCACAAAAAAATTATCTTTATGGTAAAAGTGTAATATAGACGGTAATTTACAAGGCTTTATGTACCTTGTACTACTGAATATTAGTAACTTTTTGTCGATAAATAAAATAAAATAAAAAACATATTCTGGCGCTGCTAAGTTAAATTAAATCTAGGCAGGTTCAGAAAGTCAAGTACGAGACAACACTTCGCATTTCTCTCATCTCCTTCTCCATATAAACTTCAGCTATATCAAACACACTCATCCGTGCGTGCAATAAGCTTAGGTGTACATAGATGACCAGCCTAATTGTCCCAAAATGCAAACACAGATCAATTAGTCATTTTACGCCCATTAATCAATCCAAAGTTATGCTCGTTAATCTCGATAAGTGGTGTTTGGAAGAGCTATGCTTTGTTTGCACTTGACAGTGGATTGAGCAACTGTCTCCGATACAACAAGTGCTCTATAAAGGTGACAAACCGGAAGGTTAACATCTGATAAGATTGCCCACAATGCAAAATATTTGCAAACGCTGGATAAATGTTGTTTTTCTATACTAATATTATAAAGAGGAAAGATTGTTGTATTGTTTGTTTGTATTGAATACAATACATGTCACTGTTGGGAAGCTGCACTATCCCCGGGTGACATAGGCTACTTTTTACTTAACTGCGCAACAGGAGGGTAAAGTTTTTATTGAAAAACTACGCGTGCGAAGCAGCGGATTTGTCAGCTAGTTTTTTTTTATACATTATAGGCTTGCGTTTGACCACGATCTCGCCTGATGGTAAGCGATGATGCAAGCTACGATGGTACACGCTTGCCTAGAAGAAACCTATTCACTCGCGACTTAAAGATACCCAGGCTGTCAGGAAACACAGACTCTGGCAAGGCGTTCCATTCTTTGGCGGTGCGCATAATAAAGGTCGAAGAGAACCGCTTTTTGCGAATGGGAGGTATTTCTACCATATAGCGGTGGCGCACCGCAGAGCGTCTGGTTGTCCGTTGATAGAATGGAGATGGTGGGATCAGGTTGAAAAGTTCCGCCGCACACTCCCCGAAATGTACTCGATAAAAAACCGAGAGGCTAGCAACCTTTCGTCGATGCCCCAGGCTGAGGAGCCTAGCAACTATCAACTATCAACTAGCTCATCGTTGCCTATGAGCTTCTTGGCTCTTCTCTCAATTGATTCCAGAGCTTCAAGTTGATACTTCGCTGATCCGTCCCAGAGGTGAGAACAGTACCTACTCCGAACACGATACATGGATAGTTATTTAGAAACCCACTTTTTGATACCACAAAATAGTTGAATACTGTTTAACGCGTGCTTATAAAATCTCTTATTAATTACTGTTCAGGATTTCTGAAGTGAAAACTTCTTTATGCGCGTTGAGCATTTTTTGAGAAAACAATTGAACTCGCGACACTATTACCGCCACCTGTCACTGACTACTGACACTGACTGTTACTGACACCTCTGTATGTAAGTATATGTAGTGTAGTCTGCTTTTATTCAATTTTTCACTTCTATTGGCACTCCCGGAGTGCCCCTTTTTTAAACTGTGTTAAACGTGTGTTTAACTTTTTCTGTGGTAAGACCCACTAGTCTATAGAGACATAGAAATTTAAAACATAAATAAAAAATCAAGAAGGAATTTTGGCCATAAACAAAAAAATAGTATGTGTACAGCAGCAAATAGTATGTGTACAGCAGCAAATAGTATGTGTACAGCAGCAAATAGTATGTGTACAGCAGCAAATAGTATGTGTACAGCAGCAAATAGAACTCAACTCATTATTTATATTATTGACTTCTGTATGTGGAAGTGACATGGATCGCTTTCACTTGACAATGAACTGAGGAAGTGTCGTCAAGTCCAAGGTCTATAAACGTCTCAACACCACTGATTTATAGCGTTTGCGAGCGAAAGAGGCTTTGTCCAGATGTCACATGGCCCTTCTGTTTGGATAGAGCAAGTGAATTTTAGTACAACTTGGTCCACCAACTGTCGGTAGGTAGGTACCTATTGATTTTACGATACGAGTTTGTTGTTAGTAAGTTTGTGCTTTTATAGGTGATAATTTCAGAATCTACTGAATAAATCCTGAAAATGTTTTCCCTAATAGAAACCTACATTATCCCTGAGTGCTAAAAGCTATACTTTATTTTGATAAAATCCGTGCGGAACCAGGCGGGTTACCTAGTAATATTTTAATGGAATAATGTTTAAGTTAGCTCTTGACCTAAATTCAATTTAGATTATGTCACTTTGGTAAATCGTGCTTATTCTAATCTTAAAAAGACTTGAAGGTTATAGGTACTATGCACTTACACATACTTACTAACATAAATACATACAATATATGCATTGTGGAGGTTTCTAGAACTTTCTAGCTGAGTGTTCAACTCACAAATCGATTCTATTGTGTAATCTTGAACGTGTGGGCTAGGACCACACTAGGACAATTCGTCATTTGCTAAATCCGGGTGGCAACTTCTCATGAAAGTTTTCTCCTACAAAATAGGTAGTGCAGGTTATATTTAGTTTTTATCAGTGTATTACCATTGTAAAAGTAACTATGATTAAATAGTATTTTTATTTATAGTGTTATCCGAACACATGCGGAAAATTCCAAGATTTATAAAATCATCTCAAAACATCTTCTTTCAACAATCAACATCATCTTTCGACCTAGATGTGAATTGCCTGGTTGCACAGATGGTAGTGCGTCCTCGTATCAAGAGGAAGGTCGCGGGTTCAAGTCCCGTCTAGGCTTGAAATTTTTGAGATGATTTTAAAAATCTTGGAATTGTCCGCATGTGCTCGGATAACACTATAAATAAAAATACTATTTGAAATAAGCAACGCGACATCTCTTGTCAATGTACTGAACTGCAACGTTTGGCATTGAGCAGGTACAAAGAACTATATAAGGTTTCCTGTAGATGGAGCTAACGGCGCTAGAGTCGTAATTCTGAATCATCTCACTAATTTCGACCTAGACATGAATTGCCTGGTTGCACAGATGGTAGTGCGTCCTCGTATCAAGAGGAAGATCGCGGGTTCAAGTCCCGTCTAGGCTTGAAATTTTTGAGTAACTATGATTAACTAAAATAAATTTGGATTCGTTGAGCTAAGTGAGGAAGTTAATGTACCTACTGTAGTTAACCTGAAACTATTATTTTTAAACGTACCTAAATAAAATGCTTATTTTAGTTTTTAGTACATATACTACTTTTGTTGCTTAAAGAAAACAGATCAGAGTGTATTTTTTACATGTTATACGAAAGTATATAACGCTATGAAGTTAGTTTTTCCTGTCTGAAGTTAATCAAGCGGTGCGCAAATAGGTTTTTTATTTAGATTCTCAAAACTGGACAGAAACTGATATTGGTGGCGATTCTGTTGTTTACGCTAACTAAAATTGTGTAAAATACGAACGGTCTTATTTTGTTTACGATAAAGAACAAATTAGAATGACATTTAAAGTGACATTTCTAAGTATTTTTTATTAAGATGGCGTGTTTTGGACTAGTTTTAGTCAGAATTATTAAAACTAGCCCGCAAACACGCCATCTTAGTAAAAAAATACTTAATTTAAGAAATGTCATCCTAATTTGATCTTTAGCGTAAACAAAATAAGACCGTTCGTATTTTACACAGTTTTAGTTGGTCAGTGTAAACAACAGAATCGCCACAATTGTGCTTTTATGAGATACTTACGTGATATAGATTGTTTTATAGCCAAGTATTTCATATTTATGAAAGTAAATAGCGAGTAGTTATTCCTATAAAAATCTTTCTCAGGTATCAATTTTGCAATTGGAACTCAATTCTACAATTTCATCACGAACATACATGTTCCAAAGTTCGCCTCGATGACATTTAGCATTAGTGTTTACGAAAGCTTTTGCAACACGTTTAGAAACTGATGCTACGGATATGTGGATTCTTATCTAGTTCAATATTCATAGACACTTGAAAAACATAAAAAAACATAAACATTTCAGACAGGGCTATCTAGCTCCAAAATAAACAAAGCTTGTACTATGAGAACGAGATAACTGATTTAAAGTAGTTTTATTGTTTTGTTTGTAAATTACTTAATTACATTACTTCATTATTAGCTGTTTCATATTTTATTTATTGTTAGTATATTTAATATCATAGTATGGTTATGTATAATATGTATTTATATTAATATTACCTACCCTGGTATCTATATATTCTGTTTTGCTTATGTAAGTACACCTACAATTAAATAAAAAGCTTATGTTATAAAGCTACCGTCCTTTAAAGTTCTCGTAAAATCCAGTCCATCCAAAGGTTGTCTGGAAGAGATCGCTTTTAGCGATAAGACCGCCAATTGTACTATCACGTGTCTAGCTTTAAGTGTTTTAATGATGATTTGTTAATTTAAGTGTGGTATACAATAAAGCGTTTTCTATCTATCTATCTACTTCTAATATCTATAGAAACACCCAGACCTGGAACAAATATCTATAGATCACTTGAAAAACAACCCACATGTTGTGAGAAACGTTCCTCAGTAAATCCTTTACGACCGTAAATCCCGCATCAAATAAAACTGAGTTCTAAAAATTTATAGACAGAGAACCATTAATTGTTGCCTTTTACGAATAGAAAAAGCCTTTATATTATCTCTAAAGACACTATGTTAAAAATGTATTTAATATACTAAAATAAATACAGAGATGGTGGATGTCTGCAACATCGTCTAGTCTATACTTCTGTATTAATATTAAAAAAAGAAAAAAAAATGTATTTTGTATGTTTGTAACGAATAAACTCAAAAACTACTGGTCCGATTTCTAAAATTCTTTCACCATTAGAATGCTATATTATCCCTGAGTATCATAGGCTACTTTTTACCCAACTGCGCGGAGGGTAATGTATTTATTGAAAAACTAAATAAGTAATAAATATAAGAAAGATATTTAATACATCTAGGGCGACATGCGCAACGATGCCTAAACGTATTTAGTGGCTAAATATGATTTATGAAGTTGTGTATTCATAGATACAAAAACGTTAAATTTAAACATGTTTAGTGACGTTTAGGGATTGTTGTGTAAGCCTTGCCTAGTTTCTGGATTTGTTTATGTCTTGAAAACCTCGTGAAGTGACTATCTTCACAATAATTCTTGAAAACATTTGACAATTCTTGTCAAGTAATTGTGTAGTAACTTTGAATAGTTTATAAGCGTTTTACTAGTCTAACGTTAAGTGGCAGTTTTCGGTTGCAATGTTCAGTGCCAATAGTATCATCATCATCATCATATCAGCCGTAGGACGTCCACTGCTGGACAAAGGCCTACCTCATTGATCTCCAGGAACTGCGGTTGGAAGCGGCCTGCATCCAACGCCGACCTGCAATGCGGTTCTTACCAAGTCGTCTGCCCATCTTGTAGGTGAACGTCCTATGCTGCGCCTGCCGGTCCGTGGCCTCCATTCGAGAACTTTCCGGTCCCATCGGCCATCTGTTCTGCGCGCTATATGGCCTGTCGATTGCCACTTCAACGTGCTAATCCGTCGGGCTATGTCGGTGACTTGAGTTCTCCTACGTATCTCCTCATTTCTGATTCGATCCCGTAGAGAAACCCCGAGCATAGCCCTCTCCATAGCTCGTTGAGCGACTCTGAGCTTATTCATAAGGCCAATAGTGAAGGATCACGTCTCGGTTCCATATGTCAGCACTGGTAACACACACTGATTGAAGACTTTCGTCTTAAGGCACTGAGGTATGTTGGACGAAAAGACGTTGCGAAGTTATCAATATATATATCGTTGCCAATAGTATATCTAGGGCGAATTAATTCGTTAGACAAAACTGTCAAAGTCCCAATTTAGTAATTTGCCTCATAACATTTTAATTGTCGCTTAGGCTTTATTAAACTATGGGAATTAGGTCTCGCGGAATGCTTCCTAAAAGCACTAATAAATAGGTTTATGACCAGACTACAGTCAGCAACAGAAATAGACGGAAGACTGAGAATAAACTATGAGAAAAATGTACCTACGATAACATGAAGTAGAATATAATCTAACAGGAAATCAAAATCAAATCATAATAACTTTATTTTGGAACATGGTAAGTACCTACAGCAATACTGGAACACGATAGTATACGCAGAAGTTATAAACTGTGTCGCGAACACTAACGCCCCCTCCGAGTTTAATATTTCCAATTGTTTTTAAAAAATTGTACAAGTTAAGCATGCGTGATTATACGTGCGTGTATAAGTTTGTGTGTATGTATGAGAGGGTGTGTGTGTGTGTGAGCGTGAACTTGCGTGTGTTTGTGTGTGTATAACCTCCAGTCTATTCAGCAACTTTTAAAAGGTCTTCAGGTTCTTCATACGACAGTGTTATGACTTTATGAGCCACTGAAGACATTTTTGTTGACATTTATAGCGGGGTAAGGAAAAAATTAATTTGGTTGTTGACTCTGTGGCGCTAAGGAAATAAAAATGACGACTGGCAAATGCCGTTTGCCGTTTTTCAGTTTTGCAAACTAGATCGGCTCCTTTATTACCTAAGCCAAATTGCTCTGGCGTCGCTATTGCTAGTCAGGCCATTCCTTTCACATGTACAGTACGTACCTCACGTGTGAAAGGGATGGCCTGAATAGCGATAGCGACGCGACAGCGATTTGACTTAGGTAATAAGGGGGCGGATCTGCGCTTAGAGCCAGTTATGTTAGGGTCATAGACAAGCTGTGAGTGTTTGGCTGTGAGCTGTGAGCGCGAGGCTGTTTGTAATATAAAAAGTTGACAGTGGGAACTTGGCAGAGTGAGTAAAGTTCTGACGTGGGAAACCAGATGGACTTTTTTGCAAAAACAGCTCTCTGAGCCCTCTCATATAAAACAATAAAATTAGAATGTCGCAATCTAAGGAATGAAAAAATAAAATTACAAATTTGTTAGGGCTAATAATTCATTGTAGGCCAGCCCTTGAGACTAATGTTTGACCAGTAACGCATATAAACTGCTCAAAATACTTTTATGAACTTTAAAGAATTATAAAACCGCTCAGTGACCAACTCTCGCTTGGTGACTTCCAAGATATAAGCTAAGACTATCGGTCATAGGAAGCCATCCCTAGGATTCGGTCACATGCCATTTTAATCGATTCTTCTGTCTAAATAAACTTTTAAAGGGCACTATTTATACTAAAAACGGGATATTTACCATGATTTTTGAGTATTTGAGTATCCCGATATTTCGGCGCAGTTGCATGCGCCATGATCACGGGTAAACTGAAGTCTTTGCGAGTAGGTAGTTATTGGCAGATATAACGATCTACCCTCTTTCTTACTCTGTAAACTGAATGACCCAAACTACCATTCTCTCGAACCTGAACCAATACATCCAAAAACGCCAAACGTCGATCACATTCTTTCTCGTACGTAAACCTGATCTTACTGTGTACGACGTTAAGGTGTGCCAAAAGAAGTTCCACTTCAGCTGTTTTTCCTTCCAAAATACAGAAGACGTCATCCACGTACATACCTCTTCCACAACTTGATTAGCAAAGGGGCAGACGAGATGGCTATATTCTCGTAATACTCCATCCAAATGTTGGCCACCACGGGAGCAACAGGACTACCCATGGCTACTCCATCTATTTGAAGATAGTATTGCCCTTTATTTATGAAGAAGTTGGTGAAAAGAACATGCTCCAGAAGCTTGACATACTCTGCCGGAATACCGTCTTGCTTTATTTTTGCCTCAACTACCTCCTCCTGATACCGTGAGTGTTGTGTGTCGGAATCGAGTTATGATCGAGAATGAAACCGGTGGTAGTAATAGTATTAGTGAATTCATTCCTAGCAAGAGACTAAGAAAGAGGGTAGATCGTTATATCTGCCAATAACTACTCACTCGCAAAGACTTCAATTTACCCGCGATCATGGTGCATGCAACTGCGCCGAAATATCGGTATACTCAAATACTATATACTCAATACAAATCATGGTAAATATCCCGGTTTTAGTATAAATTGTGTTCATAACCATGATAGTTTCAAAAGTTATATTTTAAAGGGCAGTCGCAGCTAGTGCATTTTTGAAGTAAAACTTCTTTACGCACGCTTGGCTTGGGGAGTAAGCTGGTGAATGCGTTACGAAAAGTGCGTACCTACGGAAGTTGAGATGGAGATATAACTTAGTGAAGATAGAAAGAGAGAGAGTTATGTACGTTTCGTATATTACTGTAGGGGCAAGAGAGAGAGGTGCGAGCACACATTTTCTTTCTCCCTTTCCTAAATTATACAAACTGCAAAAACAAAACACTCCTTCAAGCTGTATTATAGAGTTCATTTTGTTAATGATAAAAAAAAGTATTTAAGACGTTTCGTATTTTGAATCTACCAGCTTCGATTTACGGAAAAATTCAGCTATTCCACAACAGATGGTAGGCAGCAGCACAAAATAACTTATGTACTTACTGTATGCGCCATGAAATATAGATGGAGCTTAAGATGTTTTACTTCAGTCGTGTGGTCTAAAGTACATTTGTTTTATTTAGTAAATTTCTAAAAGCCCGGCCTGGACAAAATACAGTGGTCCTATTTTCTCTTTAATTTCCTCTGCCATCGGTACATAAAGCTTTGCTAATTAGGAGGGGCATGTTCATAATTGTTAGCAAGCGTTCATTATTGTTTTACTTTCATTTGCCGACACGTAGAACAGGGATAACAGGCCACTGGAAGCTCAGGTTATGGATAATAGACCACACTGGAAGTCCAGGGAATGTGGAATAGACCACACAATCCAGAGGAATGATAATAAAGGGGCACAACTCGCAACTTACGTATAAAAACATTTATTTGACACATGTAACAAACACACAGAAACTAATACAAAAGACAATTACAGACACACTACCTAAATCAAAACAATGATCCTATATATCTATGAGTCCTTTGCCAAAAAAGGAGGTATGGCTCAGATACGGTCATTTTCTCAGTAGGACCTATCTAGTCTAAGTGTAAATAAGTACTAGATATCGTAAAGGTCGTGGGCCGTCAGTGGGTGAGGGCAGGACTAGCGCAGGATCGTGGTGGATAGCACAAACTTGGGGAGGCTTATACCCAACAATGGGTGAAGTCAGGCTGTGAATGATGATGATGAGATATCAAAGTTTTTCATTGTCGCTTGTATATGGGCGTTTTTTCGATTTAATAGCGACCAAATTTGGTATCGTTAAAATAGTGATCTTCTTTCTGTATCTACTAATAAAAAGTAGATATCTGTATGTATGTTTCGTCTTCACGACTAAACGGCTGGACCGGTTTTAATACCGGTTTTCGCCTATATACATATATATTATTTTTGTGCAATACAGAATTATCAATGAATCAGAGTAACTTTTAAATTAATAATGTTATTTTATTTTTTAATTTGTTGACCAATTAGTCGGTCGCAAGCAGCAACGCACGCGTAGTTTTCCAATAAAAACATTACCCTCCTTTTGAGCAGTTGGATAAAAAGTAACTTATGTCATTCGGGTATAGTGTAGCTTCCCAACGGTGAATGAATTTTTTAAATCGGTCCAGTAGTTTCGGAGCCTATTCAATGCAAACAAACAAACAAACATATATGTCCTTTTTATAATATTTTTTTTGTAGATATTAATATGTTCTTTAATATTGTAGAACATACTTTTGTTCTATCATCAATAGTTTCCGCAGCGCATGCGACGAAAGACGTTTTAGGGCAATTTTTTTACACCTTGGGTTACGTTACTTAAGCTTTAGTAAGGATCCCTAATCTTTTCTAGCAATAAATATAGCCTATATAACTCAAGGTGAATGTAGCTTTCCAATGGTGAAAGAGTTTTTGAAATCGGCACAGTAGTTTTTGAGTTTATTCATTACAAACATACACACACACAATAATACAAATCTTTACTCTTTATAATATAGGTAGATAGTATAGATCAACGAAACAGATAACAATCAACTCAGCACTAATTATACTAACATACAATTTTATTAGTATGAGTCGGTTGACTAGTCAGTGGAATCAAGCGGTCCCGAATTGAAGGCTAGATCACCATGCTAATATGGTAGTGATTAATTAGTGTCGGAGTCGGTCAATAAACTTTTCAGGAATGTCACAGTATCACTTATTGTTCTAGAGGTCGTTGAACTAGGAGATGCTTAGGTATTCAATGATGCATAGAATCGGTTATTTCTTCTGCAACATCAAGTTTGTGATGAACTGGAAAATTGCCTTGCGGTTAAAAATCATTGATGTTGCCCTTTAAACTTTTCTAAATCATTAAAATCACAAGGATCACTTTGAGACGTCAATTATGATATCTTGAGGTCAAAATTATCCATCAACTTGAGGCATACAGGTGTAAAACCTCGTGTGTCTGTAATTTCAACTGCAACCATACCCTTCACAGCTATGCTGCTTGGCGGTAAACATAGGTATGGTGGTAGTACTTTCCCGGAGCCTTTTCACACGAAACTCGATTCTTAATAAAAATACGTGAGTGTCGCATAACATTCGGTTGGAACGAAGTTCCTTTCATAGTTATATTATATGTACTAGGAAAATAATAATATATTAATATAGTTCTTCATATTAAAATATATATCTATACTATTATTATAAAGAGAAAAGATTTGTTGGTTTGTATTAAAAAGGCTCCGAAACTACTGGAGCGATTTAAAAAATTCTTTCACTGTTGGGAAGCTACACTATCCCCGGGTGACGTAGGCTACTTTTTACCCAACTGCGCAGAAGGAGGGTAATGCTTTTGTTGAAAAACTACGCGTGCGAAGCTGCGGATTGGTCAGCTAGTAATATATAATTTGTTAATTTTATTTAATATTAAAATAATTATTAGGTTATTATTTCATAGCATACGCGCTATGGATAATCTGGTCTACACTAAAGAAAGGGTCGAGTCGTGACGGAAACTCGTGACGGAAAACTCTTACACATTTTTCGCCTACCCCCATCCACGTCCGTACCGTGCGATATATAAGGAACTTCGTTCCAATAACTTATAAGTGAAACTTAAAAACATAAATTTATAACTGTATCTATAATAACCATAATTATTTTGTACGAACATAATTAAATAAATATTGGTGGACATTTCACACAGCGCTATCTAGCCCCAAAACTAAGCAGAGATTGTACTATGCCATAGTTACTATGGGAACCAAATAACCGATAGAATATTTATATACTACCAGACCCGAAACAAATATTTGAAGATCATGCTAACATTTGTTGCGTTGCGGGAATCGAACACGCTACCTCCTGTGTCTCAGCTAGCTATACGCCGACTGCACCACGTAGGTCGTCAAAAGAAATCTAAACAAGAAATCGAAAAATAATAGACGCTCTACGATGCGCCACCGCTATATGGTAGACATACCTCCCATACGGACAAAGCGGTACTCTTCCACGTTTAATATACGCATGAGTCTGTTTCCTGATAACTACAACCTAGGGGTCTTCAAGTCGCGAGTGAATAGGTTTCTTCTAGGCAAGCGTGTACCATCGTAGAATGCATCATCGCTTACCATCAGGCGAGATCGTGGTCAAACGCCGGCCTATAATTTATATAAAATGAAAAATATGTTATCTGTACACTATAACTGCTTTATTCCAATGAGTAGGTAGGTATTAATATGCACCAAGTTTGGCTTAATACACACAAAATAGAAATACACAGAAATACTATTAGGAAATCCTAGATCAATATTACGACAGGACGATATTCCAGTGTTGTATCATTTGGTCGTATTGTGGCACATACCAATTCAGATCTTTTTAGATTTCAATGAGTCATAGCTAGGTCACAACGTTACATTTTCCTAGCTTGGATTTCATATAGTAAGTAAGCAGGTAAGTAACCTACAAACCGTGCGCGTTTAAGTCTTTTGCATGAAAAACTAATAATACTATTTGTACCTAATCATTGACCATCAAAATAGTGCCACAAAATATATAACCAAACAACTTGACATACAGTTTCATTCAAATTACAGGTAACGGGAGTTCATGTAAATTGGTTAATTTTTTTTGGGGTAGAAAATGCAGTTATTCTGGATTTCAGACTTTTCCCTATATTTGTGTCACTAAAGCTACACGCATACCACATTTCAGCACTGTGGGTCACTGGTGTACCATGGGAATTTTGTCAAAGTTCCGTTTTTATTGTGGCTAATAATTTAAAAATTACAAGGTTTTGAATAAAATAAAAACGGGGTCGAAAGGTACTCACAAAGATCTTTTATTGAACGTGCCACTTGACTGGATAGTCCTATTTTGTTTTTTTTTGAACCCCCTCCTGAACCACAATATCTCAACTACCCCCTCTCCCCCCCACACGTATTTAGCTCATTTAGTCACACCAAAATTGTGCCATCACTACCTACCTACATACCAAATTTATCCTTTTTTTAAATTTAACGCTTCGAAAGATACATTAAAACAAAAATTCATACATACCTACACAGAACGCAACATACCCACATACAACGCCGATTGTCCCAAATTGATTTATGGCGGGTTCCTATAGTCATCTGTAACCAGCTACGACTAGTTTCTCCTTGAAAACCTGTCAAAAGTTTGACACTTTTTCATGGAGATACGAGTCGTAGTCGGTTACCGACGGATATAGAAACCCGCCATTAGAGAATATCTACTTCTCCTCATGATTAAACTTTACTGTTCTCGTATCGCAATATTTCTTATGAAAACATGTTTTAAAATCA
Source organism: Philereme vetulata (assembly GCA_918857605.2). Classification (NCBI taxonomy): domain Eukaryota; kingdom Metazoa; phylum Arthropoda; class Insecta; order Lepidoptera; family Geometridae; genus Philereme; species Philereme vetulata. Next base: position 757,670 of record OU975463.1, on the reverse strand, counting down.
GTTTCTTAAATCATTGCAATAGAGTTCAAAATAACGATGCAAATTTTGCATCTTCCTGCTTCCTTCAATATTAATTTATACTAGTTGACCTACCGGCGGCTTTGCTCGCGTTTGTCAATAAAAATATAACCCTCCTGCGCACATGGGTAAAAAGTAGCCTATGTTAATCTCGGGCATAATCTATCTATATACCAAATGTCATCGAAATCGGTCCAGCCGTTTACTCGTGAAAACGTAATAAACAGACAGACAGAGAGACAGACTTATAATAATTAGTAAGAATCACCTTTGAAAACTAGTTGTAAATCATTCTGTTTCTTATATGATTGTAATAGAGTTCAAAATCGCACCTTTCGCCTTTCTTCCAATTCTATCATAAATATGGGAAAGGTAGGGTCATCACCTGTACCCGTGAGAGCCTTCACCTGGGTTTTGGGAACCGTACCTGTGGCAGATTGCCAGCCTGCTACCAGGATAACAGAAGCCACTAGGAGTTAACTTACCTGACGCATGCGTCCACCTGCCCTACCTGTTTTACTCACCAATTTAACAAGACCCATAAACTATTATTAGGGAACCACTGTGAAAGCTCTGATTATGTTGGTAGAGGGGTTACCTGACGCCCAGTTTGTAGAAACCCGCGCGGCCTGTTGAAGCTTGGGTTGAAATGTTGAGGTGGAAGGTCTAGTTATGTTGATCCCTTCACCATACCTGACGCGTGCGCTAAGGGTTTCGCACCTTTCGTTATTTCATTTGGCACGTGGCTTCCCCCATGACAGGTTGTGTATTTTGTAGATCGAATTATATTTGTAAAGTTTGAGACAGGTAGTGACTTTTTTAGAACTTTTGAAGTGCATTTGTTTATAACATTTAATACGTACTGTTTTCACGTCATCTTGTGTTAAAGTCAAAGACTTCGCACGCGTGTGTTTTCAAAAGTAGCCTATCTCAATTCAGGACATCATAATCTATCTATATAGATACCTTTATCGAAATCGGTTCAGCCGTTATGACGTGCAAGCGTAAAAAACAAACTCAAATTTATATTAAAGTATGATGCTTGATGGTCCATAAAACGCAAATATAAATTAGATACGCCAGCGATAAAATACTTTTTTTTAAGTCCCAAATGTTATCATTGGCTGATATTATACTATTATCTCGCTAGTGTCTAAAATTAAGCTTGCTTGGTCTAATTGGGGACTAAGTACGAACTTTACATCATAATATGCAAGATAAAAATACCACAGTAATTTTGCATTGTCCTCGAGTAATGACGGGGCGGGTCTACAGCAGATTACCTTCATGCTGAAATACCCGCGAAGCCAGGTCAATGCTCTCGGGACAATAAAAGGGATGGCGCGAAAGCCTTCGGATATATTGAAAAGCTTCGTACTGAAGCTCTATAACGTTTTTGTTGGTTTTATTGCAGCAGACTATAATGGATACGAAACAAAACAATTCACCACCTCAAAAGACCGATGTGTCTTTGAGATGGTGAATTGTTTTATTTTTTCCAGGTTTGATCGGTTTTAGTTGGTTAGAAAGAAAGAAAATATATTTATTTCAACCCACTTGACATCATACACAATAAAAACAAAGGCAAAGTCAAGATTCACTCAGACAGACAATACTGGTGTTGCGTGGGGACAAAATGGTCCCTGTCTCAGCATTAACTGTTTCGTACCACGGTGGATACGATGCAGCGCTGGTTTTCTGACAGGGCCTAGGTGACGACACGATCATTTAAAAAGACAATACAAATAGAATAAAATATAAATAACATGTAGACAAATTAATAAGAGAAGATACTCAATAAATTAAATTAACAATACATTAAATTGCAAAATAAATAGCCACGAACATTACTTAGGCAAATAGGTACTTTAAAAACAAACAACAAAAAAACAAAGAGAAATCCAAAAATAAATAAAAATATTAAAAAATATAAGATACACTCCTCAAACCTAGCGCCATCTACAACTCCCAGACGTTATATAGAATTAATCACAGACTTCAACAATCATTATAATATATTTTATATATATACAAAAATGAGAATTAGGAAATGATGGCGGCAGATTCAGACTGATTTTATATTTCTCTGTTGTTGTGGTGTTAGATGTATTTTTAGTATTTAATTACGTTCATACAAAGTGGATTAAAATATTACGTCAGATCATATTGACTAGTCAAGAGTCCAGCACTTCATTGTCCTATCCTAATTATATTATAAACGCGAATGTTTGTATGTACATATATGTGGATGTTTCTTACTCTTTCACGTCGTAACGGTTGAACCGATTTCGATGAAATGTTGTTTGTACGTATTGAAATAATTTATTTTAAATTTTTCCTATTTTGTTTTCTTTTATTAATTGATTATAATTTATGAATATAAATTGTAAAATATACTAATTCTAGGGATTCTAATAATATCTTACGCCGCCGTCCTTATTTGTTCATAAAGATCCTGTTCATCCAAGGGTTGCCTGGAAGAGATCGTTTTTAGCGATAAGGCCGCCAATTCTACCTATGATTTAAAAGTGTATTTTCTTTTATATGTTTGTATTTAATGGTGTGCAATAAAGCAATTATCTATCTATCTATTGTAACCTGGATTAACATATATGTTACTTTTTATTGATAAAACACGTGTGCGAAACCGCGGGCGGTACCTTGTGTCATATACATATACCTACGTACACCCTTATCCAGAAGGTACATGTAGAGGTAGGAGTAGATCTAGTGGAATTGAAGTTGGCCGATTTTAAGTTTTGAATGTAGTTAGAGAAATCATTATTGTAGAATATTATTCACATGTCTTGTTGTTAAAGAAGTCGCCTAGTGAGTAGTAAATCTTTTACATTAAACTCCTACTCATTTTTTCAAACGGTAGGGACACAATAGAACACTTGTTTACTACAATAATAGTACTAGTTACATAGACTTTATCTAAGTAGTTTATTGTACCATAATTTTGGAGGTGCCAGAAACAGAAAAGCATTTCATGTACATTTACATTTAAGCATCTAAATACTGATTAATAAGTATGTAGGTACTGAAGATTATAGCTGATGTAGAGGCGCATTGAAAAAAGTATTATTAGTATAATTTTTAATCACTTTTCAAAGATGTCCTTTTCTTGGACTTTAATTTGTTCTGGTGTTTTATTTATAGTGTCATTGGAACCTTTGCATCAAGTACATATTGTAGTTATAATGATCATAAATAGAATAGTTATTCAAAAAATACTTTTTCAAAACAAGCTTCTATAAAATTCATTATAGGAACCGCAAGCAAATTCAAATGAGCCCAAACACTAGTAGGATAATCCATTCAGAAGTTTCGTTATCTAGCATCCGTCTCCGTCATGAGACCACCTCCATGGTACCATATTACTGCATTGTCACCGAAGTTACATATGCATTCCAAATTTCAGCTCGATCGGTTGAGGGGAACGAATTTAAATTCAGTTACAAGATTCCACCCGGACAAACATGCATACATTGCAAGTTAATAAAAAGTTTTTAAATAGTAATAAGACTTATAGTGTGACCAGTAGTGCTGTGCACTCCCTGAGGTATGCGCGCGGCGAGACGGGGGGGAGAATCGGCTGCTGCGCTCTGTCAGTTCGCCGTCAACGCTCGTGGCGGCAGGTAGTGTTATTTGTATCTATGTCTGTCTATGTCAGACGCACATGACATAGACAGTCCGATGGAAATAAACCAATTGGGCCTTACCATAATGGCTACAAATCTAAACAATAATGTGATTTGATTACAATTTATTTCATGATGTCTTTTGTCGAAATACAGTAATATCTACCTCGGACTTACGCGATAGGTAGAACCGAGCGATAACCGTGTAATGGCGGAATCCTATATCCGTCGGTAACCAGCTACGATTCGTTTTACCTTGAAAACGTGTCAAAAGTTTGAGACTAGTTTGACACTTTTTCAAGGAGATACGAGTCGTAGTCGGTTACCGATGGATATAGGAACCCGCCATAAGTTGAATTCGCGTAAGTCGGGGTTCAACTTTGTATAAAAAAAATATATATATGCATTTTTTGTTCTTTTAGATGACATGGTTAGAGGTTATAAATAAAACGCACTGCGTACGTACAACAATTCCACGCGGAATACGGTCGAACCTTTCGTAAAAGGAACACTAACATGCCGGAGTGGAGGAGCTGATGCGCGCGCCCATCAAATAGAAAAATCGCGTATCTCCGAATTCGCGTAAAACGGGGTAGCGTAAGTCGGGGTATTACTGTAATTGACTTCAGGTTTTAAACTGAAAGCAGTTAACAAACTGAATTTCCCTCGATAATAGCAGCTTATACGAATCGTTTTTCAATGAAAAACATCGTATTTCGAAAAGCCATAAAGTACCTACCTATATATTATTCTTGACGGACAATGATCTCATTTCGATAAAATTCATAATTCCGAAGCAGCTATTCTATAGTTATATTGGTCTACGTACGTTCAGTACAGAAATATAAAAATCCTACCATCGTCTATAAATAAAAATAATCGTCTATGGTTTGTCTATGGAGATAAACAACCATACATGAGCGATAGCACCATCCATACTAATACTATTAATTTCAAAAGTAACTATATTTGTTAAAACGGCTGGACCGATTTCAATAGAGTTTGAGCTCACGAAGACAAAGGATTCTTTTTATGACCAATAGAACTTTGATGTGGTCTAAAACCATAAATCATAAGACTATGATGTTATCGACCCATATTTTCTGTATTCATTTTAGTCAAATTTAAGAACGTTGACACTTTAAATCCCACACGCTCCTAAAAAGGCAACTCACAAAAATTTCCATAAACCTCTTTGGAATGATAGGTATGTAAATTAACTGCTGACATATCAAGATGTCCTTTTACTTTGTAGATTTTATTTATGGGCCATAATTTTATCAAACAACCGTACAAGACAGGGAAAGTGGTAGAAACCCTCTGGGTAAAACCACTCAATAAATCTAACAAGAAGAAATGGCAGTGTCAAAATAACATACTAAGGCCGTCTTGGACAACGATTCCTTAACGTATTTAGCGACTAAACATGTTTAAATTTTACAACTCCTTAAACCACTTAGGCGTCGTTGCACAAGTCGTTCTAAGATTCAGGTTCTCAGCTTCAGATTTATTTATTCCATACAGATACCACATGCAAAAGTCAATATTTTACATTTTAACAACTTCAGTATCACAACAATAATAAAAATTAAAAAAAAAAACATAGTATAAACACAGGCTGCAGGCCAGCGCCAACACCGTCTTGGCCATGATAGCCGGTAGAGTAGACTGCCCGTACACCAGACATTGCTGTAACAGGCATACTCTCAAAAACCCTGTTTAGTATAAGTTTTAACATATCTTTTGTATTGTGTCCTGCCCTATATGAGCTACTTATTGGCTTAAAATAAATGTATCTTTCTTTTGTTTTAATTATCTATAGTGTGACCATTAGTGCTGTGCACTCCCTGAGGTATGCGCGCGGCGAGACGGGGGGGAGAATCGGCTGCTGCGCTCTGTCAGTTCACCGTCAACGCTCGTGGCGGCAGGTAGTGTTATTTGTATCGGACTGTCTATGTCAGACGCACATGAGATGAATATTCAAAGATGGGTCGTGCGTTATCTCGTGATATGAAATGGAAGATGAAGTTGAAACAGAATCTATGTCAGAATAACTTTCGTTAGAATATATAATTGTTTGTAAATATAAAAAATGTTCAATAAAACAAGTCCTTTGAATTATAAGTTTAGTTCTTATTTATCACCTGCATATTTTTAATAAAATATGAGTATATTTAAGTTACATTTTAATCAACTAAGTAAGTATAATATATTACAGATAGATAGCCTCCGACCATCGTCCCGCCACAAGTCTTGCCTTAGAAATGCAAACTGATATCGTAAGATATGTCCGACATGTATTGATCTCATGTGAACTCATGCATTTTTTTCTTTGCCTCCCACCTCGCCGCGCATACCTCAGGGAGTGCACAGCACTAATGGTCACACTATAACACAAATATCAATAAAATAAATTCACAGTGTGCTACACTTATAGACATGTCATTTATTCACTACATAAGCACACAATATACAATTCAGTTAATTTTTAAGACGGAGAAAATACAATTAAATTAAACAATTAAATAGTATAAACGGAAACAAAAAAGGGAGAACTTGGTAAATACTGTGTGCTGCTGCAGCAGTAAATGGGACTCGACTCAGCATTATGCCCGCCGTGATGGTATGCGCTGATATTCTGTCGATATCATCAGCAAGTGCTTCCCCAATCTTTTATTATCACACCTTTCTGTATAAATCTTTTATTAATGAAGGTCATTATCGTAATGGGTGGAGCTCTAAGCATTTATTCCATCAAAGGAAGAGTATATTATTATATATCCATCAAGAGTAGTCATTGACGACCTTCGTGGCGCAGTGGGCGAATAGTCGGCTGAGATGATCGATTCTTTCCACGGAACAAATGTTTGCATGCTCTACAAATATTTGTTCCGGGTTTGGATGTTTTTCTATATATTATAAGTACGTATTTACAAAAAAAAGGTATATTATTATATAAGTATTCTATCAGTTATCTGGTACCCATAGTACAAGCTCTGCTTAGTTTGGGGCTAGATAGCGCTGGGAGAAAAGTCCAGTAATATTTATTTATTTATTTGGTACCGTCGCACACACAAGACATAAGACACAGACACACAAACATACATTGGCGTCAAACTTATAACAGGCCTATAAAAAATGAGACTTGCTCATTTCCTAATATATTATTTTATCTATAAGTTAATTCTACTTCGCGTGACTTGTCCTGTCCCATAATAAAATATCTCAGTCTAAAAGCAGCCAGCTACTTAAATCTTAGTATCAAATGTCAAAAAAGGTTAAATCCACTCGGGCGCGATCCTTTCTCGTCCTTTTGAAGCTAAAATAGAACTGTAGAGAAACTAAGTGAAGAGAAGTGTTATTGAAATGAATGGGCGATATTTTTCTAACAACTAATTGTTGTCTTTGTTTGCTTAGCAACATTTGTTAAGCTAGCGGTGGCCGCTTTATGACAGCCGTTAAATTTAGACCTGACACATAAAAACTATATTAAATGTTTAATTAACACAATTTAATTAACGCGTCAGGAATGTTCGCGAACGCGCACGTCGACGGTTTTCACGCGATCATGCGGCAAAGAATCGCGTCTCATTTTCACAGATTGCGCGGTAGTCCCAACAGCATTCTGAAGATGATTGCTGGTCGTTTTGATTGCCCTATTCGGAGGCACTGGGTGGGGATAACTACTGGCAATTTAAAACACGTAGGTAATTTATTTATTTGTCTGTTGTTTATTTTAATTTTAACTTACCTACTATGTTATAATATTGATTTAATTTAATTTATTTTGATTGTACTTAATTTAATTTATTTTATTTTAATTATTGTGATTATGGATTATAATTATCTGAAATAAAATAAATACAATATAATACAAAAAATATAATATATAAAAATCTCGTCTCACGGTGTTTGTGGTCGCACTCCTCCGAAACGGGTCGACCGATTTTAATTTTAGTAGGTATGAGAATAGGTATTTAAAGTATTTTTCACCCTCCTACCGCCACCTCCCATTTTTTAATCCCGATTTTAGTATGTAACCAATTTTAGTATTGTATGAACATCATCATCATCATATCAGCCGTAGGACGTCCACTGCTGGACAAAGGCCTCCCTCATTGATCTCCAGGAACTGCGGTTGGAAGCGGCCTGCATCCAACGCCGACCTGCGGTTCTTACCAAGTCGTCTGCCCATCTTGTGGGTGGACGTCCTACGCTGCGATTGCCGGTCCGTGGCCTCCACTCGAGAACCTTTCGGCCCCATCAGCCATCTGTTCTGCGCGCTATATGGCCTGCCCATTGCCACTTCAACATGCTAATCCGTCGGGCTATGTCGGTGACTTGAGTTCTCCTACGTATCTCCTCATTTCTGATTCGATCCCGTAGAGAAACACCGAGCATAGCCCTCTCCATAGCTCGTTGAGCGACTCTAAGCTTATTCATAAGGCCAATAGTGAAGGACCACGTCTCGGTTCCATATGTCATCACTGGTAACACACACTGATTGAAATCTTTCGTCTTAAGGCACTGAGGTATGTTGGACGAAAAGACGTTGCGAAGTTTCCCAAACGCTGCCCATCCGAGTTGGATTCGACGATTGACCTCTTTCTCGAAGTTGGACCTACCTAATTGGACTGTTTGTCCTAGGTATACATACGCGTCGACAACTTCAAGAGCCGAGTTCTCAACCATAACTGGGGCAGGGACGACATGGACATTCGACATGATTTTCGTCTTGTCCATGTTCATTTTAAGTCCTACCCGTTGAGAGACTCGATTGAGGCCTTCGAGCATCGTGCTGAGCTCTTCTATCGCCTATGCCATGACCACAATATCGTCGGCAAACCGAAGGTGAGTGATGTATTCGCCGTTAATATTTATGCCCAGTCCTTTCCATTCCAAAAGCTTGAAGGCATCTTCCAATGCGGTCGTAAACAGTTTCGGAGAGATTACATCTCCCTGTCTTACGCCTCTTTTTAAGGGAATCGCCTTCGAGCTCTGTTCGTGTACTCGGACTGACATAGTGGCGTTTTTATAGCTAAAAAAAAAGCTCAAGTACTGCCCATGTTTGGATCGAATCGAAGGCTTTCTCATAGTCCACAAACGCGAGACATAGCGGCAAGTTATACTCTTCGGTCTCTTGTATGACTTGCCGTAGCGTATGTATGTGGTCTATGGTACTGTAACCTTTACGGAACCCGGCTTGTTCGGGAGGCTGGAAGTCATCAAACGTGCGTTCGAGATGGTTCGCGATGACCCTCGAAAACAGCTTATAAACATGGCTCAAAAGCGAGATGGGTCTGTAATTCTTAAGCAAGGTGTTGTCACCTTTCTTGAAGAACAGAACCACCACGCCCCCGTTCCATGCTTTTGGCGTCGTACCTTCAAGTAAGGCGGAATTAAAGAGCTTCTGAAGGACTTTAAGTTCCGGTGATCCACCCGCTTTCAGAAGCTCTGAAGTGATTCCGTCCTCACCCGGCGCCTTGTCGTTCTTAAGCTGCTTCAAGGCCATCCTGATCTCATACAGGCTGATGTCCGGAATATCTTCGGTATAATGTTGGGTCAGTTTGGCTCTTGGGCCGCACTGCAAACAGGTTTAGTGACCGAATCGTAGAGCCGTCCATAGAACCTTTCGACTTCCCTTAACACTTCCGCTTTACTTGACGTTATGCTGTCATCTTCCCTCTTCAGCTTCGTCATGCGGCTCTGCCCAATAGAATTATCTTTCGCGAACACTTTGGAGCCTTTATTCCGCTCTATAGTATCTTTAATACGAGATGTATTAAAGGTACGAATATCGTGCCGCAAGGATTTCCAAATCTTTCTATTGAGCTGCCTATGTAACTGAGCATCATCGGGAGACTGCAGTCGCAAAGAACGTCGTTCAGCCATGAGGTTAAGGGTATCATCAGAGATTTTCTGAGGTCTATTGGTACGGGGGGTCTTAAAGAACTGGGACCCCACCGTATGGACGGTTTCTACGAACCTGTTATTGATCTCGTCCACTGATGCATCTACTTCTAGACAGTCAAAGCGATTTGCAAGTTCGAGTTGAAAGCTCTCGAGGTTTTGGATATGTGCGCGAGTGGGTCGGAGCGTAGATTTAATCAAACGGGACCTTTCAAGTTTAACGTTCATATTCAATGTGGCTCTAACAATTCGGTAATCACTGCCGGTTTTCACCCTGTGAATCACAGAGACATCATTGAATATCCGTTTCTTGTTGGTCAAGATGAAATCAATCTAATTTCTCGTGGAACCGTAGGGACTCATTCAGGTCCATTTCCTGTGAGGCGGCTTCTGGAAAAAAGAATTCATCATAAAGAGACCTTCTTTCTCCAGAAAATCGGCCAGCCTCTGTCCCCTGGGGTTCCGTTGCCCATATCCAAATTGCCCCACTCTCAACTCATCATCGCTTCTCATGCCTAGCTTTGCATTGAAGTCCCCCATAACAACAATAAAGTGAGTTTTGTTCGTATGTATGGCTCTACTGATGTCCTCATACATAGACTCTAATTCTTCATCTGGGTGTGAAGAGGTCGGCGCATATACCTGAACGACCTTCAGCGAATATCGCTTAGATATTCTGAGTGTCAGGTACGCGACCCTGCTCGACACACTGTCGATGGTGATAATGTTGTTGATGAGTGACTTGTGAACGAGAAACCCAACTCCACCTTGGGACTGTTGGTCGCCCTCCCGGTAGTATAGTAGGTTACCAGACTTAAGGGATATCGTGTCCTCGCCTTCTCTACGGACTTCTGATAATCCCAAAATGTCCCAGTGTAATCTACTAATTTCTTCTTCCAGCTCAACAATCTTTTCGTCTGTCCTCAAAGTACGGACGTTGTGTGTTACCAGAGCCAGTGGTCGTCGTAGGGTTTGGTAGCCGATCGTCTCCCGGGGATTCTTAGCACCCCTGGCCCCGCCGTTGCCGTGACTGCTACCGTAGCCAGGATTAGCGGGGCCGCCGGGGACTCAGGGCCTGGTTTTAAGTTGTAAATTTATCATGAGGGGGTTGTTGCCATACTCGCCACGCTTGGCAGGCGGGTTGGCGAGCGCAGTATAGGTATAGAAAACACGAAAAGACGCTGCTGCCCATCTTTCGGAGGTATCCCTTAGCAGACTCCTACTGCATCCACGGGCAAGAGCGGAGGGGCAACATTGTTTTGCCTGCGCCCCACGGCAATGTATGAACATTTATATGAAGTGTCGCGTCACTTTGACAAAAGTGTATTATATAGTTTTTATCCCGGATTTCCCACGGGAACGGGAAATTTTAAGCCGCGGGCGGGTCAGCTAGTAATCTATAAAATATCAAGGCTTTGTTTATATAAACTTTGTGTCAATGCAGCAACTTTATTGTTATAAACTGACAGGGTTAGGTATCTTAAGCTTACAATTTAATTAAATAAAATGCAATTTTAATACTCGATCTCATATAGTATATGTGGGGCATAATTAAGAGTGTTCAAGCTTCGCGTGGCCGTTCAAGTTTAGGTATTTAGCGGTGAAATTTCACTGAAACAGACGATTCTAGAACAAGTTGTTCTTCTTCAGAACATCGCATTATTGAAAAATTGTAAATTGTTCTCTTAAGTCAGAAGATTACTGCATAAAACGGCCACCGCTATTTTAGGAAACCCTAGCTAAAAGGAAAAGGGTGGTATGGTATGACGACACATTTAAAGTAGACTCTCATTAGATAGAGTATCTTACTGAAGATTCCTCATTAGGCAAAGTGAAGTTATATAAATACAACATGTTGGTGTCTATCTTTAACCCGCTACGCAAAAAGAAGGGTGTTATAAGTTAGACGCCTTACAGGAACAGGTTGAAACAAAACTCCGTGAAGGAGCATTAGAAAAGCTGGTAACGCAAACTGACTGCAAGCAGACCAAGAAAACGCTTCCGATAAAAGACCGAAAGATAACCAACACTCTGCTAAATATGAAACGCGAGGGCTTGCGGATGATGGTAGAGATTATCACAGGACATCATCATCATCCACAGCCCGACTTCACCCACTGCTGGCCTCCCCAAGTTTGTACCATCCGCCACGATCCTGCGCTAGTCTCACCCATTGACGGTCCGCGACTTTAACGATGTCTTCCACCCATCTTGCTACTCGACGTCCTATCCTTCTACAGCCATTCCTCGGCCACCAGAAATCGTAAATCGTTTAAAGGGCAAGATGTACGCTTTTATAACAAACTCCCAAGTGATGTACAAAAATTAACAAATTTAAAAACGCAATTAAACAAAAACTTTATAAAAAAGCCTACTATAAAATATCGGATTATTTAGTTAGATGATAGAGAAGCTTGGGATTGAAATTGCTCCAACTCGTTCAAAATGTTACAATTTAGACGTAATTTATTTCCTGTATTGTTATGTATTGTAAAAGGATCATTTAAAAAACAACCAGCCTTGTTTCTTGCCTTTCTTTCCTGGCTTGGTCGCGAAGGAACAGGCAGTAAAATTGACCTTTCAAAGTGATCCTTGTGATTTAAATGAATAAAAGATTTTGACTTTGACTATTCATTCGCTACCCGGCTCCACCTGTCATCATCACGTCTTGCCAAGTGTCCCGCCCATGACCATTTGAGTTCCATAATTTGACACTGCGAACTAAATCACCATCTCCTGAAGACAGGGATTACGGATAGTGAGGCTATGTTTGGGATCCCTACAGGATGAAGAGACAGTAGAGCACGAGATGCTGCACCGTATGGCGACCGTCCAAGACAGACTGAAGACGGGACGCAAAGTCCTACTCTGCTACTTTAAAGAGTTGGGATGACTGGAGTCAGGTTAGAACGGGGGTAATGCATAATACACCCTTATTCGTGACTTCAATGCAGATCTTATCCCTTCCCCCCTAGGTAAGACGACTAAGTCTGTGTGGACGTTTATCTGTCTGTGGCAGTTCCCAATCGGATAGACCGATTTGTACGTGGTTAGAATGCTAGTTTATTGGGCTGGTTCTTAGGTTTACCCCAGTTGCAAAAAGAGGGGGTCGGGGGTTGTTATAAATACTTGTTCTTATTGACGCGTACTGTAGCTAGCTTAGTCGCTCACGTTCCGCCGCGCAAAGGAAATCGGAAAAAGAGCGATGTAATCCAGTATAATATCGGAGTCTCCAAGTCCAGAGTGAACAGGTTCTTTTTAAGCAAGCGTGATCTATCTTCGACCACACCTTTACCTACGGTACTACCAACAAGCAACAGAACCAAATGAGACATTGGAATATCGTCCTGTCGTAATATTAATCCAGGACTAACTAGTGTTTCTGACTTTAATTTTGCTGGGTTTGAAACTTGGTGCTTATTTAGAGTTCCGTCCCCAAACGGCACCCTATTACTGAGGCTCCGCTGTCTGTCTGTCTGTCTGTCCGTCTGTCATCAGGCTGTAACTCATGAAAGTTGAAATTTTCACAAATGATGTATTTTTATTGCCGCTATAACAACAAATACTAAAAACAGAATAAAATAAATATTTAAGGGAGGCTCCCATACAACAAACATGATTTTTTTGCTCGTTTTTGCTCGATATTGATAACGGCAACAGCTTGAAATATTCACAGAATATTTAGTTCTATATTCACTTTAAAAATAAATAAATTAATTAAAATAAAACAGTATTTAAGGGGGGCTCCTTTACAACAAACGATTTTTTCGTGACGTTTTGCGCGATTTTATACATAATGGTACGGAACCCTTCGTGCGCGAGTCCCACTCGCACTTGGCCGGTTTTATTAATTATACTTATTGTTGTAGCGTATGGATAACTTAATAAATAATTGGTATTATGTGGATTTTTCGTTATCTTGTGTAGACGACCTTACAAAGTTATCACGGCATGCAAAATGATAGATGTGAAATCGGACCAGATTTCTTTTAGTTTAGAAAGATCTTCACTCTTGCTGAGCCTCTCAGGCCCCTACGTAAAGTTAAAGGTTAATTGGCCTTTAATTGATAGATCCAAAGGCCTCAGTATTTCTATTAGGGTTGATATTGCTGTATCCAATCTATCTCACTAGGAAACTGAGGAATTACTAACCGTAATGAAGTAAGATTTTAAAGATTGTATTATTTATATAGTACGTAAACTCATACCTTCCATGTTTGCACTTAGTTTATTCAGTTATTTTTATTTTGTTCAATATGTAAATAGATTCTAAGTTTTGTTAATTTGAGTATTCATAAGTTACCCCAGTCCAGCCTTATTCGCCTGAGATACAGGTTTTCCTAGTTCAGGCAATGTATAAAATCTTACCTATAAGTAGATATTAGAGACGACCTCCGTGGCGTAGTGGGCGAATAGCCGGCTGAGACGCAGGAGGTAGCGGGTTCGATTCCCGCCGCGGAACAAATGTTTGTATGATCTACAGATATTTGTTCCGGGTCTGGTTGTTTTTATATATATTATACGTATGTATTTACAAAAAAAAAGGTATATAGGTATTCTATCAGTTATAATTGGTTCCCATAGTACAAGCTCTGCTTAGTTTGGGGCTTGATAGCGCTGTGTGAAATGTCCAGCAATATTTATTTATATTTATTTAATCCCTAATGTTAATCATTATTATAAATACGGGATTTATTACGTACCGTCTTATCGGTGTTTCGACCGACAATGTTTCGGTTCAATTCGTTCCGAATAACGTCTCGCCTCGCACTGAGTGGTGGCGAGGCGAGACGTTATTCGGAGCGGATTGCACTCACCCTGATGAAGGTTCACGAATTGAACCGAAACATTGTCGGTTGAAACACCGATAAGACGGTACGTGATAAATCCCGTATTTACCCTAATGTTAATCTTAGCAATATGAAAAATGAATAAAGATTTATTTATTTAAATTGATACTGGCCATATCCTCAGCCAATAACAATGAAGTGAGTAGGTATATTTATACAAAGCTCAGCAATTTTTAATGTTTGCCAAAAGTAAACTCGCTATACCATTGTTTGTTCTAACGCAGTTTATTTAGCCGACTTATTTTCATAATTGTACATTCTCATAATTTTCGAGTTCTTAGAAAACATTATACACATAAACTCGTTTTGGCGTTCCTTGAATGACTCGTTCAAAATTGTTTAATTTTGAGAAAACGTCGAAAATAAAATAGCATTTGTTTTTGCACACCGCAATGCAGTCACTGCAGTGATACTGGCATGAAGTCTTCTGGCATCGTGTAAACCTCTCAGCATGTGTGAAGCCAGGATAGTGAGCGTCATCATATCAGCTGAAGGACGAAGTTCGAAGGCATACTACAACATAAATGAGTTTCTTAGCGATAAATCCTTTGAAGAATTTTATTAAATCTGACATTTTATTATTAATTTTCTATTTTGACTTGCTGTCGATTTGGACAAAATATATTGTGACGCAATGTCCCTATTGACACTTTTGATTTTAATATTTTTATTACTGTCGATTCGGACACCATTAGAATAGCTGCATTGTACAGTCAGTTAAAAAACAGGTTTTTACCGAGGCGCGGCATCGACACAGCAAGATGACGAAATAGATGCATAGCAAGGTCACAGTCTCTCTATCTCTTTATTTGAGATATTTTTAAGTGATCATTAGATATATGTATAGATGCCCAAGTATGCAAGATGGTAATTTATACCAAAAATACACTATGAATGAAACTTGTGTTTTTTTTACATTATTGTAAGTCACCACACGCTAGCAAAGCAATTTGGCTTTATCACATTATATTATATTTTGCTTAAACATTTTTTACCTGACTGTACTCAACAGCTTCAATAATTGGATGGTGTCCGAATCGACAGTAAATAAAATATTAAAATCAAAAGTGTCAGTTGGGACACTGTGTCCTAATAAATTTTGTCGGTATCGTCAGCAACTCTCTATTTTAAGGTAAGAGCTGACATGTTGAATATTGTAAATAAAATCATTATTTGTTATTTTCTATGTTACTACTTGTAACTCTGATTTAAATAGCATGCGGTAAACACTGATTATGTAACTCAAACTGTATCACTCACTAACCACCTGTTACTAATCCATATTCGCAGAGTTGGTGACGATTCGGACACAATTTATTAGGATACAGTGTCCCAACTGACACTTTTGATTTTAATATTTTTTTTACTGTCGATTCAGACACCATCAAATTATTGAAACTATTGAGTACAGTCAGGTAAAAAATGTTTAAGCAAAATATAATATAATGTGATAAAGCTTATAAAATTGCTTTGCGAGCGTGTAGTGACTTACATTAATGTTAAAAAAAATCACAAGTTTCATTCATAGCGTATATTTGGTATAAATGAACCTTTTGTGTACTTGGCATCTATATAATGATCACTTAAAATATCTCAAACAAAGAGATAGAGAAAGTGTGACCTTGCTATGCATCTATTTCGTCTTCTTGCTGTGCCGAAGCCGCGCCTCGGTAAAAACGTGTTCTTTTAACTGACTGTACAATGCAGCTATCTTTAATGGTGTCCGTATCGATAGTAACAAACATATTAAAATCAAAAGTGTCAATTGGGACATTGCGTCCCAATATATTTTGTCCGAATCGACAGTAACCCTATTCGCAATAAATAAATTGATTTTATTTGACGTCCACTGCTGAACATAGGCTTCCACCATAGGTTTCTAGAGCGACCGATCCTGTCTTGCACCCCATGGCTTCCACCAACCTTTATCAGGTCTTCTTTCCATCTAGTGGGAGCCGTGTTACGCCGCGTTTTCCAGTGTGTGGTCTCCATTCGAGAACCTTTGTGCCCCAACGGCAGTCAGTTCTACGAGCTATGTACCCTGCCCACTGCCACTTCAGCTTTTTAATCCTTTGTGCTATGTTGGTGACTTCAGTTCGTCTACGAATCTCTTCATTTTTGATTCGGTAATGTGTATAAGGATACGGAATATTAACCTTTCTTTCGTAGCTTTGAAAAACTAGTATTTTTAGGGTTCTGTACCCAAAGGGTAAAACGGAAACCTATTACTAAGACTCCGCTGTCCGTCTGTCTGTCCGTCTGTCACCAGGCTGTATCTCGTGAACCGTGATAGTTAGACAGTTGAAATTTTCACAGATGATGTATTTCTGTTGCCGCTATAACAACAAATACTTAAAACAGAATAAAATAAATATTTAAGTGGGATTCCCATACAACAGACATGATTTTTTTTCCGTTTTGCTGATTTTTTGCTGTGTTCCGTACCCAAAGGGTAAAACGGGACCCTATTACTAAGACTCCGCTGTTTGTCTATCCGTCTGTCTGTCTGTCTGTCTGTCCGTCTGTCACAGTTGAAATTTTCACAGATGATGTATTTCTGTTGCCGCTATAACAACAAATACTAAAAACAGAATAAAATAAATATTTAAGTGGGGCTTCCATACAACAGATATTATTTATTTGCTGTTTTTATAGATAATGGTACGGATACTTAGTGCGCGAGTCCGACTCGCACTTGGCCGGTTTTTTTCTACCACTAGGTGGCAAAGGCCCACCTGATGGTAAGCGGTTTTCGTATCTTATAAAAGAGGGGTGTTATAAGTTTGTGTGACTCTGTTTGTGTATTGTTGACGACCTCCGTGGCGCAGTGGGCGAATAGTCGGCTGAGACGCAGGAGGTAGCGGGTTCGATTCCCGCCGCGGAACAAATGTTTGCATGATCTACAGATATTTGTTCCGGGTCTGGTTGTTTCTCTATATATTATAAGTATGTATTTACAAAAAATAAAGGTATACATGTATTCTATCAGTTATCTGGTTCCCATAACACAAGCTCTGCTTAGTTTGGGGCTAGATAACGATGTGTGAAATGTCCAGCCATATTTATTATTGTTATTTTATTGTATTTGTATTGCAATGTGATTGAATATAGAAAACATTTCTATATTCAATCACATTGATTGGTTTCTTTTGTTGTGTATTTTTTTCTAATATAAGTTTATTTGTTGAAATGTTTACTGTTTACAAACAAGCTTTTATAAAATTCATAATCAGAACTGCAAGCAGATTCAAATATGCCCAAACGCACGCACGGCACGCCGTGGAAGCAAACCTATCAAAAGTTTAATTTGTAAGCACAATGGATAGGCGTTTTGGCCGCTTCCATATTGGGCTTTATAGCAATATCCTTCTCCTAAATATATTGCATACCAATGCCGTTGACGCCTATCTCGCCAAATTACACAAGTCAAAGTATGAAGTCGACCAAAGGAATACTTTTGTTAAAATTCAGCTGTTAATGACTTCAGAAAAACAAAAAAAACACCGCCATCTTGGAGGTCCCGCTATATTGGATTTATAGTATACCCCATATGTTGGAATTAATGTGACGTTGTCTTAGTTTTCGTGCTCAGCAAGCCCTTTCATTTGATACCCATATTGTGGGTAATAACTAAAACTTTGTAGTGCAGAACATTTAACTAGTCAACCATATTGGAATTAGAATGACGTCACATAGCTAAGCATGCATTGTCATCCAAAATAAGCGTGTATACCAAATTTCAGCTCAATCGGTTAAATATAACGGATTTAAAATTCAGTTGCAATAGGTATTACTCGTGCGCGATAACTTGGGACCTGCTAGGAATGCGACTCCCCGACCCCCGACCGCTTCCCCTGCTCTTCCCCGATGGCGCCCGTATTGTACCGTTCGAATCACTATTTTTTACTAGGGTTTTTAGTCTCGTACTGGCCTACGTCACGTAACGACGCGCTCTGGAATTCTTTTAGTTTTCGTTTGTGTTATTGTTTTGTTGTTGTAGTTTTACCAGCATAAGTGAGAGTGACTGGAAAAAAGAAGTCAACCATGTGGACAGGCTTCGACAAAAGTATTGGGACGATGACCTCTTACAAGAGACGAATGAATCGCAATTAATTGTAAATTTATCGGATACCTCTTCGTCAAGTGATTATAGTGAGAGTTGAGACTAAGGACGAAGAACAACCTCTAGAAGGCATAAATCCACTAAGTAGTGACGAAGATGAGATAATGTAAATATTAGATAAAATAAATGTATAAACTTAAACATTGTATTTTTATTTTATTCAAATAGTGTAAAAAAGATTAGATAAAAAGCAGCGTCCTCCCTGAGTAACATAATAAATTAGGTTAAAAAAAACAAAGACGAAGCCGCGGGCGGCTGCTTGTTATGTTCGCTTTTTTGCGGGCGGTACAAACACGCCAATATGACGTCACCGCGCTCGGGTCCCAACTTATCGCGCACGGGTAATACACATACATAAATTGCAAGTTAGTGCCCTCAGTAATCAGTTGCTTGCGATGCTAGTAAAGGGCAAACAAGTATAAAGTGCCATTACCTAGTTTTAAAGAGCTAGAACGGCAGAAGTACGGTGTAAGTATTCCGTAAAGAAGTTGCTCGTAGTATAAAAATAAAAATATTTTATTTCAGACAACTAGAGTCCATATCTTAAGACTAACATACACACAAAAAATATATATATAACAACAAAGAAGAACAGCTAAATATAGATTGATATAGTATAGATTGCGTAGCCATTCTCATCAGATCAAGGAAGTTAAACACGTTTTCGTGCGGATGGGATGGTACTTGGATGGGTGACCGCTAGTGGCATAAGTAAAGCAGCAAAGCATTTCATCGTTTTAGAAGGTTTTAGAGCTGGCTAAAAATAACGTAATGCCATGTCGGACGCCTTCGACGCCACCAGCGTTAACCACGAACTTTGTTTTTTTAAATATAGTTCCAACATTTTTAATGAATTCAAACGGATGTTTCATCAAAAAAGTCTCAATATATCATCCTTGGACGAGAGCTACTGGAGGATATCTTTTTATATCCTTTTGAAGGGCTTCTGAGAAGGAAGTGGCTCGACCACGCTTGTAATAGTCTTTTCTTATTGAAATTAGCTGTCAGAGGATGACAAGTGTTCTAGCTTGCACCCGCGGGTTCGTACGCGTGGTAAGTAAAAACTTAAAAACCTTTATGAAAAAACACTTAGATGTGCCAACTTCCATGGTGATCGTTCGAACCGTGTTTATCAGTCTATTGGGTATACCAATATCCATTGTTATATTTATTTTATAACCAAAGAATACTCGATATAGCTTTCAGTTTTATTTGTTTATCAAAAAATGTGCTTGAGTTTAAGTTCAGTTCTAGCATATGCCTTGTGGAAACTTTTTAGACATACACTAGAGTTTATTTAAAATAACTGGTTAACTCGTCCTGACTGACTGACTTTTAAAATAGCATTATTCAGACTGATAACTTTTTGATATGATTGTGTATTTATAATCCGAGTGACAGATTAAAAATGAGTCTTGTGAAGTATTGACCTTCGTGCTTAATCAGGTTCTCCAATAAGTTCTAACAATCATTAATTCCTTAACGTAGCCAGTAATCTACATACTTTGACAAACAAACCGCTTCTAGTCAGACTCCATCTCCAACTTAGATGAAATTACCCTCATAAAAGCGAGGTGAACAATCTATTAACGTACAATAAAAGCGGCGCTCCCAAATATTAAAGCTCACCGCACACGGAGCAGGATTAGATGTGATTTACGCCTTTAATCCTGGAGTACGGCCATCCCGATCATAGCCCGGTGAGAAACATACCTGTAAAGACAAGGAATAATATTAGAATATTAAACGTAACTTACAAATCTACACACACTAGCTAAATCTTCAAAGCAATGTTAACTGTAAACAAAACATTTTTTTTTGTTCAATTATGTATCTTGATTTCCTAGCGCGAACTTTTTCGTGGAACACGTAGAAGATTTTTTTCTTATATTATGATAACAACATCATAACACTACATCATAACATCATAACGTCATATCATAACACTAATTCCACAATGCTGTAAAATGCATTGAACAAACAATTTATTGCTAATGATATTTTTATAACGGTCTAATGAAAAGCCTAGTATTTGTGTTAGGAGATTTCCCGTGTCAAATGAACATAATTATTTTCATATTGTCGCATAGCTGTTCCACGTGTGAGTTCCCTCTAAGCCTGTATGTAAGAATGGAACAACAATATCTCTTCCTCTCACACTCTAACTCAAAGCACTCGTGTGAAAATTTACGTTACATACTGCACGAGCTTAGACACACATCTGAATAACGGACCCACTTGTATGGCCCATTACGAGCATAGAATTCTATTGCATAGCCACCCATGTGACCAAGCGTTAGAAAAAAACAGCGTTTGCTTAGCAAATTCTAATCTCTCCACATACTCCGCTACCAGGCAAGCAGAAGCCACAAGGAAGTATTCACACGTATGCCTCCGTGTGAGATATAACACACGCCATAGCCACACACGCACCGCGAAGGGGTTGTCGGGCGTCCAACGGCCCCCTCACCTAAATTCACAGAGGCACATCTGTATATAGAACACCACCCTCTAAGCAAGAGCGAAAGAGATCGAAAGCTACACGGTTCCACTAGCGTTAGAAAGAGTTAGTTATGAGAAGCGGATTGCGGAGACAATCAAGACGAGTCTGAGTCTTGAGGTTATTCCAAGGGTGAGCAGTTCGTTTACTGCTCCTACTGTATGTTACCCTGGTAGTTGTTTTCCATTTTAGGACAAAACTCGATAAAAAAGGGCGCTGGGGTGTGGGAATGTTGTGGTGGTTTGAGGGATTAATCTGAACCCCAACCCCATATGTACTAGTGTAGGCTTGAGGAAAATATGTCTGGCTGAAGGAATGCTTACGTATCGCATACTCTTTCTTTCGATATTGTGTGTGAATATTCTTCAGTCACAGTGACCGTACTACCATGTTTGCGTAACTTATAAAATATTTGTTTGTAATTACATCTAACGATAAAGTATAAGTAATCAAAACGACTTTGTGGTAAGTTTGGTACGAAGCGAAGCGGTCATCTATTATTTCGATAGGCAATAACATCATCTTCTACACATTATTGTACCTAATCCTCAAAATTACAATCATATGACCCAGGTCAAGCCACCAATGACAGTCGTTCGCATGAGCGCTCACATTATGAACTAAATGGGACCGGTTGGTCGTTCAACCGTGAAATTCAAGTGATTATGCTTGTCGTTTTTTATGCAAACAAATCAATAGCTCAATTTGAATCGCATTAGAAGTTCGATTGCTGTATTAACAAAATGTGCCAGGGAAAAATGTATCTAGGTTGTTACGGAATGAAGTACCTACCCATCTAGCTTAATGAGAATAGGCATAGTACTATTTCCAACACCTAGAAAATGATCAAGGCAGCCGGTTTCTAGAGTCAGTGGCGTAACGTAGTAGGGGCGGCCGGAACGGCCCGCCCCGGGCGGCACCTTTAGGGGGGGCAAAAATTACCAATAAATAATAATAATATCTTATAAATATTTGAACCATTACATACACTCAGCGGCACAATTACCCGCCCACCTTGATTTTTTACGATTTTGGTTAAAACAAAAAATTGTGGCCTTACTTGTGAATGTTATTTTATAACGTAGGTATATTGAAGTAAAATGAAAGATAATATTGTTTTTAATTATTACGTTTATTTATAACAAAGTCTGAAAAACACTTTGACCGTAAATTAACAAATGTGATGAAATGGCTTAAAAATAAAAAATCTGCTGAATAAATGAATTCTAATAGTGCGTTTTTCCACCTCTAGCCCTCATGACTTCCATCAAACGGTTTGGCATGCTGTCGATGACATCTTTGATCTGTTGTTGTGGAATGTTCTGCCACTCCTCAATCACGGATTGTTTTAATTCATCTATAGTGGTTGGAGCTGGTATGCGGCTTCGAACACGTCTTTTTAAATTGTCCCATATGTGTTCAATAGGATTTAAATCTGGGCTCCGGGATGGCCATGTTAATTTTCGAATGCCGACGGTATCCAGGTACGCGGTAACAACTCTAGCAACGTGGGGGCGAGCGTTGTCCTGCATTAATAGAAAATCTTCGCCAATAAATGGAGCAAATGGCATTACATGAGGTTCCAACACTTCTGTTACATACCTCTGAGCATTTATTCCACCTCTTTCGAAGATAACCAAGTCGGTGGGTACTTCGTAAGTAATGCCGCCCCATATCATGATAGAGCCACCTTGGTAACCTACTGTTTCCACAACAGTACATGGTGCAAACCTTTCATTCTTGCGTCTGTATACACGCTGGCGACCGTCAGGACCGTGCAAGCATATTCTTGTCTCGTCATAACATTCTTCCATTGTTCCATATTCCATACGGCGTGCTATCAGGAAAAACGAAGTCTTTCTCTCCGGTGGCCTACGAGCAATTGTGGCACTCGAGATGGTCGAAAAGCTCCAAGGGCATTCTCTCCTAGTCTTCTTCTCACTGTTCTTTCACTCACTTGAACATTGCGAACCTCACGAAGTTGGTTTTGTGCCTCAACAGCTGTAGTGAACCGATTTCTTAGAACATTGGTCACAAGAAATCGGTCGTCACGAGCGGAGGTGCATCTTTTTACGGCCCTGTCCTGGTCTTCGCTCATAAGAGCCAGTTTCCCGAAACCGTTTCACTGCATCCCTTAAGGTGGTACGTGCGACACCAAGCTTCCGCGCCACGTAACGCTGACTAAACCCTTCGTCGATAAGAGCGACGGCTCTCGCCACTGAATTAGCATCAAATGGCATGTTTGTGATGTCCAAACACTAGCTTTAAGTTACGAAACCAAAACAAACTCAAATTGTTTACTTTTAATGCCACTGAAGCAATGTAAGCAGTATGGCAACGATAACGATAATGAGACGAAGTTCGATATTTATCCTATTCACAACTTATGCGTAAAAAAAACAAAGTTAAGTGGGTAGTTTGTAATTTTTTCGTCACTACATTTCTTTCACACTTGACTTATTTATGCCCAATAACTTACAACTGCGATAACATCAAAATTTGCCACTTTAAAAGGGTGGGCGGTTAATTGTGCCGCTAAGTGTATTTTTGTCACATAAGCAATGCCAGCTGTGAGAGAAGTTTATCAAAATTGAAATTGATCAAAAACTATTTAAGATCAGTATCAGTATTTAAGATGAGTACTATAAGGCTAACCAATCTGACTATCCTGTCTGTTGAGCAAGAGGTGTGTGATGCTATAGGCATTGCTGGTGCAATAAAAGAATTTGCTCTTAAAAAAATTAGACGATTAAAGTTTTAGTTAAAGACAGAAGTTATTAGAGTCTATTAAATTGAAATACCTAAATAAGAGGGCGGCAAATTTTTCTTCCGCCCCGGGCGGCTGACACCCACGCTACTCCACTGTCTAGAGTCAACCAATAAGTACTTGACTGAGGAACTCATGATTTGGCTGAGTTCCGGACCATCCACCAATAACGTATGTGTTAGGTACTATTACTATGTCGATTTTTCAGTTTGAGGGGGCGGCGCCCCCTCCAATCGCGCAGTCTCAAATCGGTGGTCACTTCAGACAAAATGCATCAACTAGCGTTTCACAGCGAAATGTCAACAACTACCAATATTAGGGTTTTTATTCCGTGTGTGCATTATTGATTGCACGTGACAAAATGTATGTTTATTTATTTAGTAAGCGCGTGCTTCTATTCAATAGGATCTATTGACTTAACTGTCAAACGAGATGTCAGATTGACCAACAGTGACCATTTAATGAACACTGAGATTTAAGCGCTAATAGATGCATTATTTTCAATTTAATGAAGTTTAGCTTGTCATCTAAACAAGTGATTGATCATCTAATTGAAAAAATAAGGCGTCTGTCCCAACCGTAAAGTTTAACTAGCTATAAAAATAACACAAAGTCACAGAATTGAATTAAATTTCAAATAAATTTAGATTATAGTTATTCAACTCAATCACGAAACACAATAAAACCTTGTTTGGATTCAATAATCACACCCTTTGTAGCTATCTATCAAAGAAAAAAACTAAGATTACGTGGTTTAATAAGCGAGTTATAAAAAGAAAACAAACTCCCTTTCTACAGGAATGTCGGTCTGATCCCGTAGGAATTCACTATCCCTTTCTATACCCCCGTCTGTCGAAACTGGTTAGCATTGATTAATGACCATTTTAACCTCCCCTGGGGTTGAATATTAATGTAATTAAAAATTAAACCGAAAATAACTCGAGTGAGGCAGAGCGTGATATACCTACGGAATAGAACCTTGTTTAGCTAACTGTTCTGTTATTTGTGATATCAGTATTGTTACTTGCGAACTCTTGAGTTGTTATGGTTGCCTGGTACAACCGAGTGAAAATCGTTACGTCACAGTTTCGTCACAGTACTGGCGTCGTTATGCGGAGGGGGAAATGGGGGTGAACCACCCTCCGTGCGGGTGTCTATTTAGTATTTACTATAGATTAAAGCATTATTTATAATGGTAGTAACTACTGGAAATTATGAATTGGTTTTCAGTCTCGACGACTGGTTTTTGATGTTTTAATAATAACTTGTGGGTTCGCCCCGAACTGAGATCTCACGATTCTCCCAAAACACAAAAAAAAATATTCATAGGGCGACTCGCGCAACGATGCCTAAACGTATTTAGTGGCTAAATATGATTTTAAAGAGTTGTCAAATCATACAAATACGTATAATTTAAACATGTTTAGTTGCTAAATACGTTTAGAGATCGTTGTGCAAGACGGCCTTATTTTTTGACTAATAAAATAGTGGCACGAAATGCAACCAAATCAATTGATCCACAGTTTCATTCAAATTACAGGTAACGGGAGTTCATGTAATTTGGATATTCTTCTTTGGGGTACAAATTGCAGTTATTTTGGATTCCAGACTTTTGCCTATATTTGTGTTACTAAAGCTACACATATACCTAATTTCAGCACTTTGGGGTACCCTGTGAATTTTGTCATAGTTTAGTTTTTATCATGGCTAATAACTCAAAAACTATAAAAATACAAAAAATAAAAACGGAACCTAAATGTACTAATGAATACCTTTCATTTGACATCACATTTGACCTGATAGCTTCATTTTTTTACCCCTCTTGAACCCCAATATCTCAACAATCCCCCAACATTTTTAGCTCATTTAGTCACACCAAAATTGTGTCATCCCTACCTACTTAGTTATTAAATTTCACGATGATCAAATCATCGTTACGAAAGTTATCCTCGGACAAACATATGTACATATATACATAGGTACAACGCCGATTTGCCCAAGTTGATTTAGAGATCTCGCTTCGCTCGGTCTATAAGTCTTAATACATAAAATATATATTATGCATAGCTCGCAGTGCTCGATTTTCATTGCAAATTGCTAGTATGTAGTTAAGCATTGTTGTCTGCCGTGATTCATCAAACACATGGTTCCCGTCTGCAGTGAAGTTTCCAGGAATTGAACAAGATCGTTTCTAAAGGCAACAATAAAGACAGGAAATTGAGTTGAAATCATTATTTGACCTGAGAATCGGTTAAAACTGATATAGAGGCCAATATTTAGCGTAGCCAGGTCCAGCTACTCAAATTTCGGAACAAAAGGGTAAAATAATCAGGATTCTGGTTTTTAAGTCGGGACAATAGCTATAAAAAGACAGGTTTTTGTGAATCATCATTTATTTATAGCGGATGGTCAGTTTTCTACGAGTATCTATGTATAATATTGTTTATGTTAATAAAATAAATGTATCCCTTATAAAAAGTAGGTAGTTATCCCCCCTCCTCTCCCACATACCTAACCAACAATTTAGGTAGGTGGTACATAGAATAAAATAAATACAGACCAATGAGGTTAGTATAAAATTAGGACATTCGGCATCCCGATCTAGGGTAAATCGGGACGTGTCACCAGACCCCTGAAAATCGATACGTTCCGCGCAAATCGGGACACCCTGGCAACACCATCAATATTTCACTGACTACAATGTTGCTTTTTATAACGGGAAGGCTAAAGTCAGTAAATCAGTCAGTGAATTTTTTTATTGATCTAAGCGCTTGACCACTACCTCACCTAATGGTAAGTGAAGGTGTGATCGAAGATGGACCACGCTTGCCTAGAAAGAACCTATTCACTCTGGATTTGAAGACTCCAAGATTATACTGGGTTGGAGAAACATACGCCGCTGGAAGTGAGTGCCACTCCTTAGGTAGTTGTGCAACCTTGAAAGAATTTGAAGGACTTGAAGATGAACAAACTGGTCATGTGCAAGGGTGCCGAATTTCACGATTCTTTACGTAAAACCTCCAGGAATAAAATAGGTGGTAACTCTTATTTGAAGCAAATAAATGATTGATTGATTGGATGTATACGCGAATTTCGGTAGCAACCATTGCATTAAAGTTAGCACATGGCCTTAGAAGACAGATACTTTGCAAAATCCCGAATGTAACAAAAACAACGTATCTATTACCCAATTTAAGAGTAGACATGTTTACATTAACCTAACATTACCATCTTTGTTTATTTGCATTATTCTTAAAACACTCCCGGATTTTAAACAGGTTAGTTTAGTCTGTGGAATGAGCTCATACCATGTAATATTTCAAGGTTAAATTTAAACTGATTACATAAGTACAATCTGAAAAATATGCAAATTTTTCAAATGGGACGTTGTATTTTCGTCCTATTTTTCTTGTGGTTAGGCCCACTGTCTTCATCTGACAGTTAAATGAATGCAATCCGTATTCAAAATACTTTTATATTGTAGAGTTGCACAAGAGTAATTTTATCGACTAGTGTTGTGAGTAATGATTATGGTCCATTACAGCGGTCACTAATTGGTCGATTATCATGGCGTCGGTATCGTATGGATATTACTTAAAATAGAACTAAGTGCAGGCAAGATAGCTTTTATTGAAAGAAAAAACGCTATGATCAAAATTGCTTGGTAAATAGAATCCAAATTAGTTTAATCACTTTTAATCTAAATTGGAGTAAATACAAATATAATTCATAATCGTACTAATCACACTAATATTATAAATGCGAAATTGAATTTGGATCTATGTTTGTTACTCAATCACGCCGTAACGGCTGAACCGATTTCGATGAAATTTGATATATACGTAGATTATAACCTGGATCACCACATAGGCTACCATTTATCCCATAAATCAGTTCCCATGGGATAAAAATGGGGTGTCAAGTCAAGTTGCAACAGCGAGTTTAGCTTTATTTCTAGGTTACTTACACATTTAGTAGTGTAACGCGTACGAAGTCGCGGGCAACAGCTAGTGATTCATAATTTTTTATTGTTCATGAACCTAGGTATCCACATAATTGATGGTTGAACTTATACTAAAGAACTATTTTAGTTGAAATTATGAAGATGGGAAGATGGCTATAGACTCTCAGCGTCTTGGAACCCGGTGATTGCTAGGTGTGCGCGTCGTGATCGGTCGTCTCTGTGCGTAGATACGGTTAGTGTAGTATGTCGTAATATGAACGAGGACATTTCTAATTCTGCAGACCAAGTGAGGGTAGTTGCTGCAGCTACCCGCACTTCTCAACGCTAGCTCCAAGAACTCCAGTCAGCACGAGACCATGACTGTTGCAACACAGCCGAAACGTCGGGATAACAAATAAAAAAGGTACATACGCGATAAATACCCGTTTTAATCAATAATTATGTACAGTGATCGCGAAAGTTTGAAAAAAACTATTTTAGTTTCTGCCATTTAAGCGTAAAAAAATTTATATAACTATTACATATTACAACATTTATCCATAATACTACATATTTTTTCCTTAATAAAATTAATACAATTCAGAATCGGATCGGGAGCGATCACCGCATTGTTAGAGGCACATTGAATATCGATGTTAAGCTTGAAAGGGCACGTCTGATGAAGTCTGCGCTCCGTCCAAATCCTGCCCAAATCCAAAACCCCGAGAGCTTTCAGCTAGAACTGCACAATCTCTTCCAGTGCCTAGCCAGCTGCAATGATATTGACGAGATAAACAACGGGTTGGTGGAAACTGTCCAAGCGGTGGGATCTAAGTTCTTTAATGCCCCCCGCCGAACTAAGCACCAGAAACTCTCAGATGAAACCATTAAGCTAATGGAGGACCGGGATGAAATGAGATTGCAGTCTTCAGCTGATATAGCATACGGCGTGCTTAATAGACGAATCTCGAAATCTATGCGACACGATCTGCGTACCTTTAATACATCTCGTATTAAGGTCGCAATAGAAAGGAACAAAGGTTCAAAAGTGTTTGCAAAGCATTCGTCTATAGGGCAAAGCCAAATGACTAAGCTGAAGACCGTCAGCGGCACTATCATTTCGTCGAAACCGGAGATTCTGAGAGAGGTCGAAAAGTTCTATGGACAGATGTACACCTCAACACAAAACCCCGTTGGTGAGTTGGCTCAGGACACCAGAGCCAAACTAACCCGACACTATACCGAAGACATCCCGGACATCAGCCTGTACGAGATTAGGATCGCTCTGAAACAGCTTAAAACAACAAGGCACCAGGTGAGGATGGAGTTACGACAGAACTTCTGAGAGCGGGTGGAAAACCGGTACTTCAAGTCCTCCAGAAGTTATTTAACTCCGTCGTCCTCGAAGGAACCACGCCAAAAGCGTGGGATAAGAGCGTGGTGGTGCTTTTCTTTAAAAAAGGTGATAAAACCTTATTAAAGAACTACAGGCCCATCTCGCTCTTGAGCCACGTGTACAAGCTGTTTTCGAGAGTGATTACGAACCGTCTCGCACGTAGGTTCGATTACTTCCAGCCTCCCGAACAAGCCGGTTTCCGAAAAGGCTTTAGTACCATAGACCACATCCACACGCTACGCCAGATTATACAGAAGACCGAGGAGTATAATCGGCCGTTATGTCTAGCGTTTGTGGATTATGAAAAAGCCTTCGATTCAATCGAGACCTGGGCGGTACTGCAGTCTCTTCAGCGATGCCAAATCGACTATAGGTATATCGAAGTGTTGAAGTGTTTGTATAGTAACGCCACTATGTCAGTCCGTCTACAGGACCAGAGTACGGAACCAATCCAATTGCAGAGAGGCGTGAGACAGGGAGACGTAATTTCTCCGAAACTGTTCACGAACGCATTGGAGGGCGTTTTCAAACTCTTGGTCTGGGACAGACTTGGCATCAATATCAATGGTGAATACATCACTCACCTTCGTTTTGCCGATGATATAGTCATTATGGCCGAATCGCTCGAGGAACTCGGTACCATGCTCAACGACCTCAGTAGGGTCTCCCAACAGGTGGGTCTTAAAATGAACATGGATAAGACGAAAATCATGTCAAATATCCATGTTGCGCCCGTACCGGTAGTTGTTGGGGGCGATACTCTCGAAGTTGTCGACGAATATGTATACCTAGGACAAACTGTCCAATTAGGTAAGTCCAACTTCGACAAAGAGATCGCACGAAGAATCCAACTCGGCTGGGCAGCGTTCGGGAAACTTCGCGATATCTTCTCGTACAAAATTCCCCAGAGCCTGAAGACTAAAGTCTTCAACCAGTGTGTGTTGCCAGTGATGACCTATGGCACTGAAACGTGGTCCTTTACTCATGGCCTCATGACCAAGCTCAAGGCCGCTCAACGAGCTATGGAGAGGGCTATGCTCGGGGTTTCTTTGCGTGACAAAATCCGCAATGAGGAAATCCGCAGAAGAACTAAAGTTGCCGACATAGCTCTCAAAATTAGCAAGTTGAAGTGGCAATGGGCAGGCCACATCGCTCGTAGAACCGATAACCGTTGGGGAAGAAAGGTTCTCGAGTGGAGACCACGGTCTGGAAGACGCAGCGTAGGCCGGCCCCCCACAAGGTGGACCGACGATCTAGTAAGAATCGCGGGGAGCCGTTGGTCACAAACGGCTATCAACCGATCGTTGTGGCGATCTAAGGGGGAGGCCTATGTTCAGCAGTGGACGTCTGCCGGCTGATGATGATGATGGTGAATTCAGAATCACATCAAATACTTATGTAGAGCAAACAGTTATTAAAAATTGAAGAATAAATGTCCAAAGATTTGCATATTTAAGAACATTAATAACTACAATCGTAGATAATAATAATAATTATGACAAAATGGAGACGTCAATAAATTAAAAGTAATTGCAATAATAATAAATTTATATAAATTAATGTAAAAAATAATAAATTAAGGGAACACCGGAGGGACAATCGCCCATACAACACGTACTACCAAGATTGTTTCTAATTGGAGCATATTTCTACCTTTATAAGGTATTATTTTAATTTGAATAGTATTTATCTAGGTTCCCAACCATATATTAGATCAATATATGTACTTACCTAAAATGAAATAGAATCGTATCGCATTTTGCATGTTTTTAAGTCATAAAATACCTGTTTTCAACCTAATTATTTCGTATTAAAAACAACAACATCTTACGTATCCTAGTCATGGGAACATAGATTATATCGTCTAGTTACAGAATAACATTTTTTTCACAATGAGAAAAATACAACAAGTTTTCAGTCATCATTTTTGGTATTACGGAACACGGTCAAAATCTAATCAAATTTAGAATCATTCTGTTGCTATCACTGTCGCTCTGCGTGGCTAAACTTCGTCACTAAACAGGGATAGCGATATTCCGGGCGAAGTATTTGACGCGGCCGAATTGAAGTTGCGCTCAGGGTTCGCCGGCGCGTTAAGCAATTCTTTTAAAGTGAAGTATGCTTTTCTAACTAAAATATCATTCAACCTACTCTTGAATTCATTATTGGAGAGCAAGCGAACAGACTTTGGAATTATGTTGTCAATAATAGGAGCCATACAGAACACACTGCTGCGCAGCCATTGCGTTTT
Source organism: Philereme vetulata (assembly GCA_918857605.2). Classification (NCBI taxonomy): domain Eukaryota; kingdom Metazoa; phylum Arthropoda; class Insecta; order Lepidoptera; family Geometridae; genus Philereme; species Philereme vetulata. Next base: position 726,268 of record OU975463.1, on the reverse strand, counting down.
GCATGCTACATTTCGTAGATTATCTTTTAAGCGGCTTCCAACTGCAAACTCTTCAAATAGTTCGAGGTTTTTACAAAAATCGATACTTCATTAATGTAAATTGCTGGAAGTGTATTTTCAATTTGCTAAAATGATCCTTACTAGTATCTCGTCTACGTAGCCCAAACATTGCTCTTACGCAGCTTTTTTGAGCTTTAAAAACTCCATCGAGTTCCCCCAGAAAATATAAGTGATAAGACCACACACTGTCGCAAATAATAGTCAATAGCCAACGCTGTCCCATAAATCAATAGTAATAAGTTTCAAATTGGTTAGGGCGGTGAACTTCTGTGATGAGTCTCACAAAAAGCGTTCGGGTCTGATGAAAGGGTCGTTAGTGCAGTGCTTATAGCTGTATGAATACTATCGTAAAACAAATAAATTCAATATTAAAATAATGTATTAATTAAATATGATTATGGTGGGACTGGATTGATATGTCTGGAAAGAACGGGGAAAGGCCTTGGTTAGCAGTGGAACACAAATAGCTAGAAAAATAATAGAATATTAAGTATATTTTTAAATAAATTATATAAATTACAGTTGATTTTTATTACAAAACTAGTTACATGCTCGCGACTTCGTCTGCCAATTTTCTGGATCTCGACAACAGAGCCACCTATCGGGTCCAAATATAGCTGAGAACCATCCAGGTGGCCACATAAGTACAAAAAAAATTGGCACTCCGAGAGTGGCGCCAGAAATGTTAACTTGAAGAAAAGCAGACTACACTACAGATACCTACACTACAGATGTGTACGGTAACAGTGTTGCGAGTTCAATAGTTTTTTCCCATCTCAAAAAACGCCCAACGCGCCTAAAGAAGTTTTCACTTCAAAAAAACATCAAAATCGGCCAGACCGATTAAGAGGAGAAGAATTACGAACATACGCACACCGGAATCTAATTTAAAAAAGAAAAACAACTTCATAAAGATAACTAAAATATTTGGTATCTTTTTACAAACGGTAAACTGACATATGCATTTTCTAAAATATATTTTGTAAAAAAAATATATAAACTATTAAAATTTCCAAAAATTATAAACTACTAGCTAACCAATCCGCAGCTTCGCACGCGTAGTTTTTAAATAAAAACATTACCCTCCTGCGCAGTTGGATAAGAAGTAGCCTATGTCACCCGGGGATAATGTAGCTTCCCAACAGTGAAAGAATTTTTTAAATCGGTCCTGTAGTTTCGGAGCCTTTTCAATACAAACAAACAAATCTTTCCTCTTTATAATAATAGTATAGATAGCATAGATTGTAATAATTTAAAGTCGATAAAGTTTGTTGTCGCTTAATCCCATCACTAGCCATAAGAAATCATCGAAAGAGCCAGTCGTAATATGAAAGGATGCTTATTTAACTGGCTAATATAATTAGTAAGTTCTTCGAAATCGGTCTGCTCTAGATTATATTAGAGTTTTTTACTTTACTAAAACTAATTTTACCTAACTAATTTTTGATATCCGAGAACTCTTAAGTTTTAAATTCAAAATTATTTATTGAAAACAATAATTACTTACAGCAGAGTATCAAAAAACAAATGAAAACGTAGGTACTGCAAAAATTTTAACAAACTGTGCAAGCAATGCCAGAATAAGGTTTTAAAAATTTAGAGAGTGACTTTTCAGTAGTATTATTTTGAAAAACTGTTATGGTAGCATTCGGTTCTTAGCTACCGCGACGCGCGACCCGCGACCTCGTCCGAGTCGCGTGACCCACTGCTTAGTATGGATTTATATGGAACACTAAACAAACCCGGCGAGAGCATCGCGCGACCGGTGGGCGTGGCGACCGCGACCCGGTCGCATCGGAGGCAGTGGAGTCATGCGACGCAGGCGAGAAATACATCGAAATGGCGGCGTTTTCACCGAACGAGGATGAGAAGTTGATAAAATTAGTAAATAAAAATCCACCTTTATATGATGTAAGGCTCGCATCTTATAAAGACAATAAGCTACGTAATAAAGCTCATCCACATATAATCGACAATTGGGTATCGCGCACCACACGCTTCACGCGACCTTTTCTACCCCATACTTGCAAGATGTGGAATGAGCTACCATCTGAGGTTTTCCCATTAGACTACGACATGGCACGCTTCAAGAGAAATGTAAAGAGGTTTCTTCAGTGTAGGGAACGCATCGACAATACCCCGGGTGTTGCCGGTGTCAATAGGCGACGGTGACCACTTACCATCAGGTGGGCCGTAAGCCTGTTTCCCCACAAATAACATAAAAAAAGACAACATTGTGAGGGACAATATTTGGGAAGTAATTGGGAAGGCAATAAATAATTCCGAAGGCATAGATAACCATAATATCATCATCTTCTTCATCCTCCAACAGCTGCAGAATAAGTTTTTTTCCTAGCTGCGAATAAATTGTCCGACATATTGTACAGCAGTAGAACACAACCGTCACCCATAAAAACAGCGGGAAGAATGGCGATGTCGCCGTCGCGGTCGCCGACATCGGAAGGCTAGGGATCGCCCCGCGACAGCCGTCAATGGTCGCGTCGTTCAATGGTTGCAGTCGCGCGTCGCGGTTGCTAAGAACCGAATGCTACCTTTGCACTGGCTTCAAGGCGTGGCGTAAAGACAAGATGACGCCTTGAAGCCTACGAGTTAATTCTTCTGATCTGTGAGGGCTATCCAGTATTATGTACCAAACCATGAAGAATTAATTGCACGTTTATGGCCCCTGTGTGTTCACAGAAGGTATCAAATAAATGTCATTATTTTAAAATATGATATATCTAATCATTATTTTAAAATATACCGTCCGTATAGCGTGATAAATGTCTACCTAGTGGAATATAGCAATGATAAATGGAAGTGCATCATACCCTGGGTTATAAAACTGATTGGTAGCGGCCAGCAGTCGTACCTTCGAAGCAATAAATAAGTCCATAAAAAGGTGTCGAAATAAGTTTTCTTCTTGAAAGGACCGTCGTGAATTGATCTCGGACTTGGGTAAGTGACTGCTAAAAGGCATCGCGTGTTTTTTTTAACTGGTGCAGATTTTGTGAGGTAAAATGGCAGAAGTTTATTTAATTACTTGTTGACCAATCCGCAGCTTCGCACGCGTAGTTTTTTAATAAAAACATTACCCTTCTTCTCCGCAGTTGGGTAAAAAAACCTGTGTCACCCGGAGATAGTGTAGCTTCCCAACAGTGAAAGAATTTTTTAAATCGGTCCAGTAGTTTCGGAGCCTAATCAATACAAACAAACAAACAAATCTTTCCTCTTTATAACTTGACTGAACACATACGTGCAATGAAGAATGTTGACTCAAACAGTTCTGCAGTGGCGGAACATTCCCTAGATTCTGATTCGACGCACTACATACGTTTCGACAAGGCCCGGGTTTTAGCGAGAGAGAAGTTCTTCGTTCCTCGCAAGATCCGAGAGGCGATAGAAATAAGTCGTGTGCCGAACTTTAACAGGGATAGAGGATGGGTTCTACCGCCGGCCTGGAGGCTATGTCTTCATGATGCAAGTGACAGAAGAGTGAGTGAATCTGGTAGAGACAAAGTTAGTGTTGTGTGTTTGCCTGTACCAAGAACTACAGAAGAGAGCATCAGTGATGATAATGATGATGACACAGCGGGTCAACGCACTGTACTTTCGTTGACCCAATCCCCACCACCCCGCCCGTCCACTCGCGCGCAGAGAGCAGCGGCGCGCAGTGCGAGGCGAGACGTTACTTGGAGCGGATCGCACTCACCCTGATGAAGGTTCACGAATTGAACCGAAACATTGTCGGTCGAAACACCGATAAGACGGTACGTGATAAATCCCATATTTATAATAATGATTGAAATCAATCACGAAAGTTTTCTAAGTAAAATATTACGAAGTTTTTTGTAGATATGTTCTTTAATATTGTAGAACATACTTTTGTTCTATCATCAATAGTTTCCGCAGCGCATGCGACGTAGGACGTTTTAGGGCACTTTTATACACCTTGGGTTACGTTACTTAAGTTTTAGTAAGGATCCCGAATCTTTTCTAGCAATAAATATAGCCTATGTTACTCAGAGTGAATGTAGCTTTCCAATGGTGAAAGAATTTTTTAAATCGGCACTGTAGTTTTTGAGTTTATTCATTACAAACATACACACAAACATACAAATCTTTCCTCCTTATAATATTAGTGTAGATATAGATTAGATTTAGGGTAGGTACTGTGTAAAAGCTTTTGTAAAGTATATCTACTTGTATGTAGGTTGTTTAATTAAGAGATTTAGACGCTGCGTAAACTTAAACATTATTTTTTACTAACACAAGGCCCAAGAAAACCGTATTTATTCGTGGCTATATATGGCGGAGACTAAGACCCAAAGTCTCGAACACCGCCGTAAAGTTGCAAGCCTATCGATTTTTTACAGAATACATTTCGGGGAATGTGCCCGGGAACTATACGACCTGATCCCGCCATCTCCCTTCCATCAAAGGACAAGCAGGCGCTCGGCTCAGTACCATCCGTACCTAGTTGATTTACCACCCATTCGCACACACCGTTTTGATTCTACGTTCTTGAGCTAAGATAAGGAACACTTTGCCGTCGTCTGTTTTTCCTACAGAATACAATCCGGGCCGCTAAAGTAAGAGTGCATGGGTTTCTTCTAGATCTTCGTGTTTCATCTTAGACCACATCATCGCTTACCATCAGGTGAGATTGTGTTCAAACGAAGATCTATTCAGTTTAAAAAAAGTGGAAACCACTGGAGGTTGATTTCATAATGATTGCATTAATATAATATATTCACTGGTAGCTTATATTCGACACAAATCACATAAGTGTGTCTACATTTGAGGAGCGACTTAGACCTATTTAATTTGATAATAGTATACCATCATGGACAGTTTTTAAGGATTTCTTATTCCTGATACATTAACGAAGGGATATCAATAAGTACTTTCCCTTTTAGCAAACAGTTCTTTCAGTTACGTTTAACGATAAAAAAGGCCACAACGTCAAAAACTGCAAAAAGAGACACAGTCGTAATTCTAATTCTAGGATGGGGGGAATAAGATCTGCACTGACGTCCCGCGCAGGTGTGATTTGAGCATTACCCCCTAGGTAAATTGTGGTAAATTATTGGGACACAAAATATGAGGCATAAAGTTAACAAAACAATGCATGTATGATGGGCATAGTATCAAGGTTAGATTGAAACGGATGATTAAATTCCCATAGTACAAGCTCTGCTTAGTTTGGAGCTAGATAGCGCTGAAATGTCCAGCAAATGTCCAGCAATTACGAGATTGCCGGTTGGTTGCCATCTACATCGAAAGAAGTTTTCGCTATGCTTTTTCAAAGTGCGAGGTTAAGCAAAAGTATTTTATCGTACACAAAGAACACAAACTACACATCAAGCTATACAATTCCAGTATAAGCTGATCTCGCATTGTATAGGTTTTTCGTAAAATGAGAGGTCAGCTTATACTGGATTTGTATAGCTTGATGTGTAGCCGTGTGTACAATAAAAGTTGTTGCGCGTACGTGTTATCTTGTTAGCCCGCCGATTATGGAGATGCTATAAAATTAAGGGGTGTGCGGTCAATTTAAAACACTATTACCCCTATTCGTATTATTAGCGCCTAAGAATAGTGCAGTGTTCAATAAACGCATTTAAGATAGTTTTACACGAGCAATTGAATTGGTCATTATCCTATAATTTTTACAACCGCTTTATGCAATGTATGGCTTTACAAATGGCGAGATATCGTGAGGCGTGTAACATCTACCCCCAAAAATAATGATACAACATGTTGACCACGACCGGTCTTTCAAGAGCGTTACGATTGAGAAGAAGGCAATGTATGGTAGTGCCAAAGATCATGCGAATAACTCTGGTCAATTGATTTGACGTAAGAAAGGTGTTGCCACAAAATATTTAAATCTATTTTGAGGAACCCCCTGGCGCAGTGAGACGCAGGAGGCTGCGGGTTCGATCAAATGTTTGCATGATCTACAGATATTTGTTGCGGGTCTGGTTGTTTTCTATACGTTTTAAGTATGTATTAGCAATGGTGATCCTGCCTCTATACCTAATTATGAGATAGTTATACTCTATAGCTTCCTTTATATCGTTTGCTCGAACTTTAGATGGTTTGAATGTATCTTTTGTATAGAGATATATAAATACTTGTTTATTCTTTCTGTACATAAATGTATTCCGCAATGTGACCTAAAGTTGTCTAAATTATAAAATACAAGATTTTAGGTATCGAAAATGATAAAGAGACAATGAGAAAAATAATTGCTATACTTTCTCAGCTGGCTCACTCTCTGGCATATTACACCTCTTGCCGCCAGACAATATTTGTCCATAAAGTTGCCCGTGTAAGACCGCCATTGAAAATAATCGTTTGCAATTTGCCTTCTTCTTCTTTCGTGCCATGACTGTTTGAGTTCTAAATGTTATTAGCTCAATAGAGAATTGCAATTGGTCTATGTTGAAGTTGATGATTGTTATAAAAAGCTGATAAAGATCGTCTCTGCAAAGGAAAGTTCTTAATTTGTGCCAAACTGCATACTTTTGTAGAATCAAAATTAGAAACTACCTTGTTATCTTAAACATCGCAAGGAAATGCCCTAGAACCTTAGTTAAAAAATCATGTGGTATCAGTTATAGTTCAATAAAACTAGTTTGGGGACCATTAATGTTAAAGCTATGTAACCATGCTTTGTTCATTAATACATTTATTTAATAAACGGTTGATGGGCTTGCAATCCATATTTATTGTAAATTTTGTTTGTTTTGTGGCATTAACATCACTGCGGCTACGAGGCCTATTGTGATCCCCACTTGTGTTTATGTCGCCTCTAGTTCATGGGGGCGTTCAAAGTTCATCACTAAGCCATACAGCTGTTAGAAACTGTAGGATATTCTTAGGGGTGAGGAACTGTTAGCTCTTCCTGGCTAAGAATGTATTTGCCCAGATGAACGCTACGTTTGTGCATTAGTGGCGCACACTCGCCTAACAGATGGTAGGGGCGATTCTGCCGCCTCATTACAGAATCTGCAGGTTTGTGTATCGCATAGCCCTAGCTTGAACATGCGCTTATTAAACCGACATCGACAGTGTCCAGTCAGGGCTCTGACTTTAATGCGATAATTGTTTCTGTTTAGCGCAAAAATTCGGTTTGTACTTAATACCGTTTATCGAAGACTTTGCAACCTATCGCATAGGACGGATTTCTATCCAATAGGCCGGTTTTAATGCTCGACCGACCGTCGGTGCGTACGTCGGTCGCGCTTGTCATTTGTATGAAAATGCATAAGTCGTGGCAGTGCTCGACCGACCGTACGCACGCGTATATTGCCACGCACTGCGTACGAGGTCCGTCGGGCAAGCGTGTCCGCATGCGTGCCGTTCGTCGACCGACGCGTTATGGAAACAACGCGTTCAGTGCTACACCGATCAGTCGACCGACCGTACGGATGCGCGTATCCTTCGTGCACGTGTTTGTGACTGTACCACTCCGGCCAGTTTGGTTGGTTAGGAGAGCACTGAACGTTACAAACTGACGATCTACATATTGTAGATAAGATTTTTTTTTATTATTTTTTTTAGATGATACCTTTTGGTATTCTACTAACACAATCTTTGTCAAAATAATGATAAATAATCATTGATTATTGTTCCTGTCCTAAGCTGCTAAATTTTCAATGGTGTTGCCATAACAACGGGCGGCGGTTTTTACAAAGATTGTGTTAGTATAACACCAAAAGGTAACTATAGTGGCCATTTTGCGACGATAGGTACCATTGTCATAGTGAACCGATTGGTTATGTAGAATTGTTATGTTATGCGTATCGTCAGTAACGATGGTACGCACCGACGGTCGGTCGAGCACTAAAACCGGCCTAATATTTAGACTTGCATCTGTCTACCCCCTAAGGAATATCATCACGGTACAGACTAGAAGTCGTGAACGGGAATTGCTGAACAACGTCTTTTAATTAAAACACATTTCAAAACATACAAAAAACATACCCGACATTTTATCTAATGCTTAAAATAAATATTAGTCTTACTGCCTTGAGATAAGGTTGTAAAGTAAGTTAACTATGTCGTAAGTTTGCTACGCGTTGATGCATTTTTAAATGCGCCTGCGCATCTTCTCCCACGCTGCACTTATTAAACTGATATTATACGAAGGATCAAAGAAAGCGAAAGCTATTAGCGTTATGGACGGAATTATATATATCCTCACTATCTGAAAGATAGATTTGAATTTCTCCATTCTTCAAATAACTATACTCTTAGGTCATCAGAAAACTTGATACTCAGAACTCCTTCGCACAGCACTTCCTTTTACAGCGCTTCTTTTACTGTCCAGGCTGTTCAGCTGTGGAATGCTCTGCCCGAAGAAGTAAGACGGTCATCGTCCTTACACGTCTTCAAATTGAAGGTGAAACATCATTACCTGACGATGTCATCTTCCTAGCGTTATTTATTTACTATTTATGTACTTATTTTATCTGTTAGTATAGTTTGCTATATGTATATACCTATATATTAGTCTATTTTATAAGTATATTAAGTATTAGGATTAAAACTTCATATTATTATTATATCTTAGAATATATTATGTGTAAATGTAATGTATCCGCTAAAGTACACAGCACTCCGTAATTTTTAAAAATTTCGCTCCATCCAAAGGTTGCCTGGAAGAGATCGCTTTTAGCGATAAGGCCGCCCATTGTATTGCCTTATTTATTTTAACCCAGTACTTATTTATTTTATTATTTCTGTTTGTGTGGTAATTCAATAAAGAGTTATCTATCTATCTATCTATATAATATGAGTTATCGTCAACATTGAATAAGGAGGTTCTTAGACAAACCAAAGTCACTGAAATAGTTGTAGGATTAGCTGTAGTGGCAGTGCGCGGGGCACTTATCTTGTAGAACTTACGGCCGTTGGGGCACAAAGGTTCTCGAGAGGAACGCACTGGAAAGTGCAGCGTAGGACGGATCCCCCAAAAGACGGAAAGACAACCTGATAAGGGTTGCTGGGAGCCGTTGGGGTCAGGGCGCAAAAGAATTAAGATCGATCGCTTAGGACGTCTTATGGCTCATATGACGATAATGATCGTTGATATTTTTTATCTTATCTTACCTTTATGATAAGATAAGATAACTCATTATTGTAGTTACCACACAGAAACAATATAACACTAGACTAAAACTAAAAGGGCAATACAACGGGCGGTCTTATCGCTGAGAGTGGTCTATGGAAAAACACGTAGTAGGTATTTCATATGTATTACAATGTATTTGTATGTAGGTACATATTTACAAAAAAGAGAATTGTATCAGTAATATGGTTCCCGTAGTACAAGCTTTGCTTAGTTTGGGGCTAGATAGTGTTGTGTGGAATGTCCAGCAATATTATATTATATTACTAGTTATTGCCAGTGGTTTCGCCCGCGTTGTTCAGAGGTGCAAAATACATATATAAACTTTGACATCCCATTTTTATCCCATGGAAACTGATTTATGGGATAAATTGTTACCTATGGGGTGATCCAGGTTATAATCTACGTATGTACCAAATTTCATCGAAATCGGTTCAGCCGTTACGGCGTGGTTGAGTAACAAACAAACAAACAAACATCCAAACTTTCGCATGTATAATATTAATGTGATTATTCTGCGGTATGGCCTATTTAAGAAGTCTAGTGAGATCCAGTGTTGTCCCGTCCCGTCACGTCTAACCAAGGAAGCATCGCGGCTCAATGAGACGGAAAGCCGTGGTGGTCTCACCATGATGTAACGGTCTGGAATTCGATACAGCCCAAACTGGTTTTTATTACCTAGGTCGTAAGGGTCGTGGTAACTATTTGGAATGAGGTTCCCGTTGCGTGGATAAGAAACAAATGAAAGTTCTAGAATTATAAACTTTTCATCACTCATGCTCTGAATGTTGGTCATTGTTAACTCGATAACGGCTCCGTAAATGCAATTTACGGTCCTAGGGCCGCAATCATATTTGTAAATAGAATAACTAGTGGTTCGTCCCGAACTGAGATCTCGCGCGACTCCCATACAAACAAAAATATTATTATTCGTAATCTTTGACTATCAAAGTAGAGCCACGAAATACACAACCACTTTACTTGACCTACAGTTTCATTCAAGTTACAGATAACGGGAGTTCATGTAGTTGGTTTATCTATTTTGCGGTACAAAATGCAGTTATTCTGGATTTCAGAATTTTGTCTATATTTGTGTCACTAAAGCTACACGAATACCAAATTTCAGCATTGTGGGGTCACTGGTGTACCCTGTGAATTTCGTCAAAGTTTTGTTTTTATTATGGCTAATAACTCAAAAACTACAAGGATAAAACTAAAAATAAAAACGGGGTTGAAATGTACTAATGAAGATGAAATGTAACTATTTGTGATTGTCCAAGCTGATTTGGAGGTCTCGCTTCGCTCGATCAATAAATTAAATTAAATACAAAAATTCTAAAGATTATCTTCAAAAGGCTTTCTTTCTAGTTTAGGGCTTGAATGAAAAAAAAATGTCAATACGATAAGTTTGCATAACGCTCAGAACTTAGATTTTAAATTTAAGGTCAGTAATGATTTTCGATATTTCCTCAGAGATAATCAGCGCTACCGTAATCTGTTCAATATTTTTCTGTAAATTTTATGTTGCAAAGAAAGTATAAATACTTTTAAGAGCTGTGTGAAAGATAATAATTATCTAAAACCATTCTCTCTAAAATCCATCAACTATCCTATAAAACTACGAGTCAATATATTTTAATAGCTGGCTCACTTATTGAAGACTAAACAATTAAAATAAACAGCATCAGGAATAGATGCTTCCATATGCTAGTACAGGCGCATAGAAAGACGTAAGTCAAAAAACCCTTGTGTGTACTTACACGCACATAAGAAGTTATACTTCTTTGGCGTTAACATTTTGCGCACAGCGTGGATAACTTCAGAGCGATGAACGAACTTCATAGCGTTACATATTTCCGTATAACATGCTGAATATACACTCTAGTGATTAGAGAGCGCGTTAAAAGAACAGATTAGAGTCTAATCAGTCCGAAAATGTATGGGATTTGATTTGAATGTAATTTGGGGCCCGTAGCCAATCGCTTCGAATCGATTCGATTTCTACATAGGTTTGTGGTCGATATATCACGTGATATTTTCATAGCATGAGAATGAATGAATGAATGAAAACACTTTATTGTACACAGATTAAACAAAAAAAAATACAAACAAAATCGAAAATAAAAGCAAATAGTACAATGGGCGGTCTTATCGCTTAGAAGCGATCTCTTCCAGACAACCTTTGGATGGAGATGATTTTGTTATAACAAAATGTGTCGAATCCCATACATTTTCGGACTTATCGAATAGCGTCATCGCTAATCGAATGTACCTTGGCTAAGCCCTCTGTTCTCCTAACGCGCCAAAACTAGGAAATGAAATTGTCCTATATTTTTTCTTTGTATTTTTTCGTTTTTGTGTAAGCACGCTTACCTGTTGTTTCATCTAGTCACGGATGACTGGTAGAAAATGCTGTTCAGCTGTCCTCCTTTGTACAATTTTTCTTGTAAATAAATATAACAGCCAAATTATAGTTCACTTTAAGTCACTCATGTTCCCACGGTCTGTCGCTTCATTTATCGGTTGGGACGAACATCCCACTCCTCATATCTTACTTACAAATAACTGCATGTTGGCAATTACTGGGAACACGTGACATTTCATGTACCTAAGTAATGGCTAACACTTTGACCTATGCCAAGTAAGATAGTCGAGTGTGCAAGTTCTTTGTATGCCCTTCTATAGCTGGGTGTTAATTTTGTCTTTAAAATTAGTTGAATATCCTACTCCCCGAGCCAAGCGTGCGTAAAGAAGTTTTGCTTAAAAAAAAGTGGCACTCCGGGAGTGCCGACAGAAGTGAAAACTTAAATAAAACCAGACTACACTACAGATACTTATAAACAGAGGTGTCAGTAACAGTCAGTGTCAGTAGTCAGTGACAGCTGTCGGTAACAGTGTCGCGAGTTCAATGGTTTTTTCCCATCTCTAAAAATGCCCAACACGCCTAAAGAAGTTTACCTACACTTCAAAAAAAAGTGGCACTCAGGGAGTGCCGACAGAAGTGAAAACTTGAATAAAAGCAGACTACACTACAGATACTTATATACAGAGGTGTCAGTAACAGTCAGTGTCAGCTGTCGGTAACAGTGTAGCGAGTTCAATGGTTTTTTCCCATCTCTAAAAATGCCCAACACGCTTAAGGAAGTTTACCTACACTTCAAAAAAAGTGGCACTCCGGGAGTGCCAACAGAAGTGAAAAATTTAGCGCTGAATGTATGGGTATTCAAAATTTAAAAGGAGACTACACTAAAGATACTTATATACAGCGGTGTCGGTAACGGTAACGGTAACAGTGTCGCAAGTTCAATGGTTTTTTTCCATCTCAAAAAATGCCGAAATAAGTTTTCATATAAAAAAAACTTGATACGAGTATATTTTAAACACAGAAAGCTTCAAGACTGCCGTGAAAACCCCTGATTTTAAATATGAATAGCGTTGTTTAATCCTGCACTCAACACCATTGAAAAAATTGGTCTAGACAAGGTCTAACATTTGGTCTACTGTTTATATCTGTTAGTTAATGATGTAAGCGTTACTCACTTGGAATTTGCATTATAGTGTATGACGTAACCGCGACTCACGGTGCATGTGTACAAAATGTGCTAAACTTCCGTCAAGTGTTTATGCTTAGTTTATTTTGACACATTTTAATATGTTGCTAGGCACCTTACAGATATAACACATACAGTGAACTTATTAGTAACCACTCTGAACATTACACGGTAAAATGGATCGAGCAACGATCGATGCCATCGATCGATAGCTTTTTTTAAACATAGAATTCAAAACAAGCTATTATGTTGTCTTGATCTCTATGTGGATACGTTGCCATACTATAAGACTTAGCTGTTATGCCTATGTGCCAGTAATTACAGGAACATACCATTACCATGTAACCGGAACACAGCAGCACAAGTACTGCTATTTGGCGGCAGATAAAGGTAAGGCGGTGGTGCCCACTTCCTCGAGCCCGTTCACAAAAGCTCTACCACCAGTTATTTTATATCAATCGATGACATCGGTCGGCGATCGATTGGTGTGGTAGAAATGTATCAATAAAATGCAAACTAAGCCGAACTATACATTGTATCTATTGATTAGATAATAAATAGGAGGTTGGTACACTCATGAGACCAACAGCCGTGAGAATCTCTCCTGTCCCACTTTCCATTAAAGCAGATGCACTGAGACAAATGTATGTTTAATTCAGGCTTAATTTAAGTCAATCATTCTGTGTGCAGCTTGGGCTTTAACTAGATACTTACTAGAATCTTCCATTACAAAATAATTTGTTCATAAAATATTGTTAATACTGAACTACATATCTCATAAAAATGATTGAATGAAGACTCACATAATTTTATATTTTTCTTGTCGACTCGCCGTGGCTTCACACAGTTATTTAATTAAATAAATTATAGCACTCAGGGATAGAGTAGCTTTCTATCAGTAAAATAATTTCAAAATCGGTTCAGTAGTTTATGGACATACATACTTACAAATTTATAGATTTACTAGCATCCACCCAGGGCTTCACACGCGTGGTGTGTCAATAAAAAGTGGCCTATGTTTCAATCTAGGTCTTAATCTATTATTATACCAAATTCTATCTAAATTGGTTTAGCCGTTACAACGTGATTGAGTAACAAACAAACATCTAACGTTGCATTTATAATATTAGTATGATCACGCTTGAAAACACTTATAGTTTTAATTATTTAGTTTTACTCAATAAATGAATGTATAAATTCTTTGGACAATAAAGTTTCTTTAACCGTAATATTTGCAAGAAGAACGCGAACGTCGATGACTTTATGATCCCCTCGTAAGTAATATTAAGAAAAAAAAATAGCTTAGTCAAGTTTCTGCGAGCAGTAGAGCTAAGGGCATGAGAATAGCCTTCTTGGTGGCTATAAAGAAGATTGGCTGGTTATCTCACAACTGCGCGCCTCTACCGCGCCTATTTGAAATTTACTTTCAAGACGTTCTGATGATCCCTATGGATGCGATAAATAAAGCTTGACTTTGACGTAATTAAGTAGTGGGGCGCGAAAATTAAAAATTAAGACAAGACGTAACATCTTTAACTCTACATACGTATTAAGTAGGTACAGTTGCCGTCTTTACTATAAGGGCACACGGGGCCCGTGCCCAGGGCCCCTGTCGTCACGGGGCCGATATATTCGCTTACATCATATATGTTTTTTTTTCTAGTTTAGGTAGATATAACACGACAAATGTAAAAGACAAACTATGACAAAAGTTCACAGAGTAAATGTAATAATAATGGCGTTGTTAGCGACTTTCTGGCAACCCTGAGAGCAAGAAGCCTCCGTCAACTCTGTTTTTACATGTAGCTTAGCGAATTTTAACCGGAAACCAGATCAGTTTTTTTAATCATTTTTTAAATAGTGAACATTTTAATAATTATAAATAATACATATAAAGTAAAATGAATTAACTACGCCAATTAGCGGTCACCGACACAAACCACTTCGAATATAAGATCATAGCGGAAAATATTTTTTCATTCACTATACTTTCCAACTAGGCCCCAAATTCTTGTGTGCCCAAGGACCCCGACACAACCTAAGATGGCGTTGATTAAGTACTCATATGTATGTATTTAAGATTTTAAAACCTCCTTAGTTCTCAAAAGTAGTCACTTCGCCGGCTAGTAACAAATATGCGATCTTAACAATCTTACGGTGCATTTTAATAAAGCAATAATCTGTTCAGCATTCACACCTTGTTAAATATCAATTTCTTAAGAAACTGGGACGCATTTGCGAGAATTGCCACAATTTAGACGATAATAAACGTTATTTTAAAGCCAGTTGCCATAATTTGGACCAGAATGGACCTCTTTAGACTTGTAAATTGGATATTGACGTCGCTTCTTCGACGTCTCTTTACGCACGCTTGACTTGGGGAATAAGCTGGTGAATGCGTTACGAAAAGTGCGAACGGAAGTTGAGAGGAAGATATAAGGGAACATAGAAAGAGAGAGAGTTAAGTTTCGTATATTTTTAATCGTTAATGTGTGAGTCCGAGTTGCGTCAATCCAGAATGAACATAGACTGTTCGACCCATAGACGTGTGAACAATTTTGTAATTGAACAGTTTTATAAATTAGTTTAATTTGAAACAGAAGTTTTACTTCAGTCGTGTGGTCTAAAGCACACTCGTTTTTTTTTTGTATATTGAAATTGCAGTCGTTGTCTTTATCCTTGCAGACGATGCAGTCAATTTTAGTTTAAGTGATCCGTGACTAAAATAACACTAGGCCTAGTTATTAAGATAATAGACCAGAAAATGTATTCATTTAGTACAGACCTTCTAAATTCTAATCAGTTAAAATTTCAGTTTGGCACCTAAAAATTACCCTTTCTCACAGTAAGACGTTTCATAATGATCCTTATCTAAAATAAAATATTTAGAGTGTATGAAACTACCCTCGAAAACTAAAGCAAAAGAACTCATCAATAAGAAAAACATTAATGCAGGACATTAATACATGTTGGTTAATTAAATACACGTGGCAAAAAAAAATCTGCTGTTTCTTATAAAAGTATCTCTCCTCATTATTGTTGTACCCAAAAGGGTCTCTATTTATGCATTTGTACCTATCTAATGAAACCTCTGTAGATGGGGAACGCGAGAGCTAACCAGCTGTGATTGTGGGCACCCCATCCAGACTAGGCCCCACCTGCTTAAACTGTCCTTTGTGCCCTGCGAGCTGCACAAGAGGCGATCTCAATAAGACTACCATAAATGACGTCTCCGTCTGACGACATCCGTGGTGCGGTGGGCGAATAGCCGGCGACGCAGGAGGTAGTGGGTTGATTCCCGCCGCGGGACAAATGTTTGCATGATGTACAGATATTTGTTCCGGGTCTGGTTGTTTCCCTATATATTTTATGTATGTATTTACAAAAAAAATGTGTATAAGTATACTATCAGTTATCTGGTTCCCATAGTACAAGCTCTGCTTAGTTTGGGGCTAGATAGCGCTGTGTGAAATGTCCAGCTATATTTAATTTATTTAAATGCAATAGACGTGGCCAGGTTCTACTTAACCCTAATATAAAAAGTTGCGAATTAAAATATGTTGTAAGCTACTGATACGAAAGAGATACACATTTTGTGGAATACAACTGAGCGTTGAGAATTAAAAAAGTGGTACAGTTCTAATGTATTTCGCGGTTATTGTTTTTGTCCTTTTTCCACCCCTAAAGTTTGTACCTTGCGTCTTTTTACTCCCGATATAGTCCTTATATCATGTCCAATGTGCGCTCGCGCATGCTACATAAATAAATTTCTAAGTAATAATTTGTTCGTAGCGGCCACCGCTTCCTACGAATACGGAAGACTTATTTTGGGAGCAATCAAACTACAAAGCTGCGTATTTATAAGGAATATATTCTGACGGAAGCTGCAACTGGGTGAGATAAGTTGTAAATTGCACTGGGCTTGCATAACGAGGATAACGAGGTATGGTTAATGCAATATGATATGAAAAAAATATTGTAAATATGTAAAATTTTCAGCTGAATATAAAAATACTTTCGTGTTCAATATTTATTCGGGCAATTTTCTAACTTACAATATTAAAAAAAAAAAAAGTTCTGGATAAACGCAACTCGCACTCACACATTAACGTTTAAAAATATACGCAACGTAACTCTGTCTCTATCTTCTCTAACTTATATCTACCTCTCAACTTCCGTTCGCACTTTTCGTAGCCCCAAGTCAAGCGTGCTTATAGAAGTTTTACTTCAAAAAGTACTTAAGTATTAAATCAGTTACTACAAGGAAGTCCCGAATGAAACGCCACCTGTCTGCATGTGACAAACCATGCGAAGCTGGGTTGAGAAGAGCTCGCACAAAGACGACCTGAAAGTGCGCAGGTTCGTTCATCAGGCTACCGTGTAGTAGTGAGGCCGTTCGTCTCGAGAACCTAGACGCCAATCGCCAATCGACGCCAATCACAAAAAACAAAGCCAAGACCCATATACAATTACACCTACGAGTACAACTCTTCTGGTCAACTGTATTGTAAATCGCGTGACAGAGGGTTTGCCAGTCATATTCGCGCCCATGACAGAGAGAGAGAGAGAGAGAGAGAGAGAGAAATAATTCTTTATTGTTACACCAAATAACTTAACCTAGAAAACTTAAAGACTTATGGTGGTACAATGGGCGGCCTTATCGCTCAAAGCGATCTCTTCCAGGCAACCTAATAGAATAATAATAATACCTAAACCAGAGCATAGGTACCTAATAGCGAAAGGTTCACTATCGACGGACACGTCGCGGAGGACTATATATAAATCAGTTAACTGGTTCTCATACTAAAAGCTTTGCCTAATTGGGTCCTTTAACGTTCTCGTAAAATTCATTCCATCCAAAGGTTGTAAATAGGTTAGAAGACCGCCAATTGTATTATCGCGTATCTAGTTAAATGTTTTAAATATGATTTGTTAATATAAGTCTGATATATAATAAAGCGTTTTCTATTCTATTTTATGGGGCTAGATGGCGCTGGCTGTAAGAAATGTCCAGCATTAAAATATATATACACGGTGTCCTTTAAATAACTGTTTTCCCAGAACAAACGTTGTTCAGACCATGGTCTACTAACAGTTTATTTATAGCATCAAACAAGAGAATTTAAAAAAAATCTAGACCTTCTCAAATAAGTCTATGTTCAAAAACTAGCCGTGACACAAAGTTCATTGGCACGCCAGCCGTAGCGTACCTACTACTATTATTTTTGTGACGATACGACGGCATGTTGTAGGGCGTAACGTTAAAATAGACGTTTTAAGTTGGCAACTTTGTATGTTTTCCAAAGACCGATTTCATTTTTTTTTTAATTTGAGGTTATAAACCCTTTGTTACCATGGTCTGAACAACGTTTGCTCTGGGAAAACAGCTATTTAAAGGACACCGTGTATATCAGATCAACTGTTACAGGCACAGACGTTCCTTTGAATTATGGCGACTATTTACAAATTCACCTCAATTACTTTATCAGAGTTGGCTAACCCTGTATCGAAGTTGGCCCATTTTTTTAATTATTATGGTGTGTGATTGTTGTTTACCGTTATAATGTGTCACATCCTGGCGATACTACCTACACTTTACATATTCATTATGTGACTATGAACCCCATTACCAGATGAACAAGGACCATTGTGCCATGTTTGTATTTCCGCCAAAAAACGAATGGTCACTGCCGCAGTTAGCTGCTTTGTTTTTTGCATACTATTCGTACAGAAATATCGCAGTTTTTGTAACATATAATCGCGAAGTAATACAATGTAAAATTATTTGGGGTCCGGTTTGCAAATCCAGATATTCGGGCACATAATTGCCCGTTTCATGTATAATGTTAAAAGTGCACACTTTCATTCATAAAAGACGTAATATTTCGAGAATAAATAAAACACTTTTATTGACATTTCAAATAAGTGAAAATGATACATTACTGAGAGAAAAAGTGTGCAATTTTATTGATTTTACGACAATATTAAGACTAAACATATATGCGTAACTTATTTGATACGCATAATATATTTAGACACCACTTTAAGCCGCCAACACCTAAAGCTATTACATAATAGGTAGAATTATATTTATAAAGGCACCAATTTTAGTTGTGTTTTACTGCTGAAATTGCCTAATTTGGCGCCAACTCACATACACATAACCCAAAAACGACCGGTCAATTGTGACATCTGCAAATTCCAACGTTTCACAAAAGAACTACCAGAAACCCTTTATAGTCCCATAACTCACACACAAAAATTTTATAGTGCATCTGTCAAAACAAACGCCATAACTGACACGTTACGCAAACTCGAAAATACATTCGCCTAGTTCTTTACCGGGTGTAGGGTTTCTTGCTATAAGACAGATAAAGATCGATCAGCTTTTTAGCTCGGATAGAACTTGATTTATTTCATGGGTTTAAGACGTTACTGACCTTAAAATTGTTGGATTGAACTAATAATAGCTTGCTCTATCACAAAATTTTGAATTTACAATCTTACGTCGAAAAATAATACGATAGTGCTAACAAAGCTCATCAAAAAATGATTTAAAATAGACTTTTAATCGTTATAGGTATATTTTGAGAACTAAATTTTTTTCTAAATTAATTCGCAAAATTCAATAGCTGTTTTTATTCCAACGATGAATAAGTTTTTTGTTGAAAAAATACTTTTTCAAAACAAGCTTTTATAAAACTCATAATCGGAACCGCAAGCAGATTCAAATGAGCCCAAACACTAATAGTCTACTCCATTCAGAAGTTCCGGTGTCTAGCATCCGTCTCCATCATGAGACTCACCTCCATGGTACCATATTATTGCATTGTCATCAAAGTTCCATATGTATTCCTTTCAGCTCAATCGGTTGAGGGGAACGGATTTAAAATTCAGATGCAAGATTCCACCCGGACAAACATACATACATTGCAAGTTAATAAAAAGCCTGTAAAAATCGGTAATTTTCTAAAAAGCTCTATAGGTCGAAGTCCCCTGGCATATAAGGTACTCGCTAAAAGTTATAACAGATTCAGAAAACACTATCGAAACGCATCCGACTGTTAGTGGAGTTAGAATGCATTGTATAAATTGATCGTAATTTGTGCATTTGTTTTGTTCATTTTATAGAACCCGTCAAAACGGACCTATTGATCGAGCTTCCGATTTTAACGTGGTACCTTTTAAAGAGAATCAAAGCCAATTCGAATTGAGGTTAACTTGATTAATTTACGGACTCTATTTTCGTCAAGATAGAGTTTGTATTTGTAACAAAATACAAAAAAAATGTCACCAGAAGTACCAGGAAAACATTGACATAGAGGAGTTAGATGAGATGTTAAATGTCTGACCAAACTTTTGGGGTGACAGTTAAGCGAAACTTCGGCCCGAACCACACAAAGATAAATTTAAAACAAAAAGCTATCGAAGTAAAAAAAATGTGGTTTAATTAGTGTAGAAACTAGAAACCACAATGTTGGTTTCTGTTTATTCATAACGGTTTAGTTTTTGTGGCTTTGGATGGTATTTAATTAGTTTTTTATCGGCGACATTCGCGCTTCATTGAATTGGAAATACACAAATTATTCACAATAGATTAGTGGAATATTTCCTTTCGGCCTTGGACCTAATAAAGAAATCCAACATCTTTCATATTTTCAACTAGGTAAAAACAAGATATGTTTTTGTTGTTTTTTTCAGCCCTAGCCGGCCATGTCCAAGTTTAGTACATACATAACGACTGTTACTGCTTTCAACTATTTCCTTATCTTCTTCGGAGATCGTAAACTAACAACCACATACGTTTTGTGTCTTCATACTTCATACATGGAAAGAGACACGATAGTAAAATAGAAGATTTGACAAGGGTGAGTGCGCATGTGTGCGCGGTGAGGGCGTGCGGCGCTCTATCGCCCGGCAACTACCAGGCGAGCAGAATTAATAAAGAGTTCACTTACTATCAACAAAATACAAGACGGTTGCTAAACGTGCGAAAGTGATGGGATATGGATCAATAAACAGCAACGGGGGGGGGGGGGATGTAGGTGCTTGGAAATAGGAATTATGAATGAAGTTGTAAACATCACGGTAGTATTATTGATTTGCGTATTCGGTCATTCGTCTTGGCGAATGTTCTATATTTATTTTCAAAAAAATATTTCCAGAAAAACCAACATAGAACTTAAAACCTATATAGGCAATAATATAATACAATATACGTACACACGGCTACACATCAAGCTAAAAGTTCCAGTATAAGCTGACCTCGCATTGTGTAGGCTATTCGTAGAATGACAGGTCAGCTTATACTGGAAAAATATAGCTTGATGTGTAGCCGTGTGTACAACTAAATTTAATATGAAAATAATTCGATCGAGTTGATGATTGGAAAGAATATTAATTACGATATTAATTATATAAATTATTCGTAGTCCAAGAAGGATCGATTCCTATTTTGAGGAAATAATTAATAGAATAATGAAAAATAAAGATAAGGTACATTTATAAAATGACTCCTATTTAGAATGCAGAGAGCTTTATACCACTCACAGTAATGCATGTAAAATTAATGTACCGTCGCTTAAATTCAGTGGTTGTCCGACTGACTAGTTGAATAATGATTTCCTTTGTACGCCTAAAAAAATATACGTACAATGGCCTATTAGATTGTGTATGACGTAACTCTACACCGATAGGTAAGTCTGAAGCGCCTCGTCCACGATAGATTAAAATAACGGAGAGAGACTCTCATAGGGCAATCTACGACGTGTACACATTAGCGAGACTAACCCTAGCTAGAGTATCACTAGTCTACGTAGAGACGCTCGGCTACTCTCGGAAGGCGTCGTGGACGCAGGTACGAGAGCGAGACAAGCGATAGGAATAGAGAGCTCTCGAATTATCTACAAGTCTTAATCAGTCTAGCTAGGGCAAGGTCAGCGAAACACGTGTTTTGTATTTAATGTAGAATTCTGCATTGCTTTTAATTACCTTGAAGAATGTCGAAACGTGCTTGTGTGCGTCTTCCAAAATTATGGAATGTATCTCATAATGATTACTAAGATCGTAACAAAAAAAAAATAACTGTTTAACAATTATTAGTGAAGCATTTAATAAAATAGTTGACGAAGTGACCAGAAAAATCCACAACTTACGTTGTCAATTGAATTCAGAAATAAGAGTGTATACCGGACTGAATATCTAGTCTACGAGTAGTGTGGTGTACCTACGCAGGCCAAAATATCACTATGATAGAGCTACCCTACGATAGGGCAAAAAAATGAAATAGGGCGCTCTAATGATCTCTACGTGTATTACTCGTGCGCGATAACTTGGGACCTGCTAGGAATGCGACTCCCCGACCGCTTCCCCTGCACTTCCCCGATGGCGCCCGTATTGTACCGTTCGCATCACTATTATTTACTAGGGTTTTTAGTCTCGTACTGGCCTACGTCACGTAACGACGTGCTCTGGAATTCTTTTAGTTTTCGTTTGTGTTATTGTTTTGTTGTTATAGTTTGTGTCATTGATTTGTTGTTGTAGTTTTTGTTGTTATAGTAAATGTTGTAAATTTATCGGATACCTCTTCGTCAAGTGATTATAGTGAGACTGAGGACGAAGAACAACCTCTAGAAGGCATAAATCCACTAAGTAGTGACGAAGAGGAGATAATGTAAATAATAGATAAAATAAATGTATAAACTTAAACACTGTATTTTTATTTTATTCAAATAGTGTAAAAAAGATTAGATAAAAAGCAGTGTCCTCCCTGAGTAACATAATAAATTAGGTTAAAAAAAACAAAGACGAAGCCGCGGGCGGCTGCTTGTTATGTTCGCTTTTTTGCGGGCGGTACAAACACGCCAATATGACGTCACCGCGCTCAGGTCCCACCTTATCGCGCACGGGTAATACGTAGAAATTAGAATATGGATTAGATTAGTCTCCAAGCGGTCTAGCTGTTCTCTCTCCGTGGACGAGGCGCTTAAAAGAATATCTATGATTTGATAATGTTATTTTATTTATTAAGGCCGACGATAGTTAGAACGATACATTCAAATAATACTTTTAATTACATACTAGAACGAATTGCACAATCAATTACTTACAGGCTAACTCTGCATGCAAATTATAAATCTAACAAGAATAACTATACATAGAACTAAGACATAACCCAGGTAATTATATTATAAACTACCCTAAACGAATTATATTATAAAATGACGACCTCAGTGGTGCAGTGGGCGAATGGCCGGCTGATACGCAGGAGGTAGCGGGTTCGATTCCCGCCACGGAACAAATGTTTGCATGATCTACAGATATTTGTTCCGGGTCTGGTTGTTTCTCTATATATTATAAGTATGTATATATATAAAAAAAGAATATAAGTATTCTATCAGTTATCTGGTTCCCATAACACAAGCTCTGCTTAGTTTGGGGCTAGATAGCGCTCTGTGAAATGTCCAGAAACATTTATATAAAAACAAAAACACAAAAATTAACGAAGCAAGTACATTATTAACAGACTTCAATAAAAGGAGGAGGTTATCAATTCGACTCTATTTTATTTTATGTTGTAACCTCAGAACTTTCTACTGGGAGAACCGATTTTGATGATTCTTTTTTTATTTGAAAGCTGGTGTTTCCCGTGTGGTCCCATTTCCATTTAGTCCAGTTCCGACAATGGCATCAATGAGAAAACCATATAAGTCTTAAATTTATTTTATTTTTATGTTATGTTATGTTTGTTAGCTCAGAACTCCGTTATATATCAACCGATTTGGAAAATCGTTCGATCGTTTTTTATTTGAAATGACATACTTTTAGATTGATCCCATGGAAATTTCATCAAAATTGGTTGAGTAGTTTGGTTTTTACTGTTATCTGGAGTTGGCTATATTTTTGTTAAAAAGTTACTTGTAATCATAATTACATTTTGGAACATAGCCCACAATCCAACAATTGTAAATAAACTATTTATTTTACACATTTTACTAAAAAAAACTAATCCCATTAAACGCTCGCTTCGCTCGATGTAAATGATTGAATATAAGAGCTTATTTATTGATCGATCGAAGCGAGATCTCTAAATCAACTTGGGCAAATCGGCGTTGTATGTATGTATGTATGTTTGTCCGAGGATAACTTTCGAAGCGTTGATGCGATCATCGTGAAATTTAATACATAGGTACGTAGTGATGGCACAATTTTTGTGTGACTAAATGAGCTAAAAATGTTGGGGGGTTGTTGAGATATTGGGCTTCAAAAGGGGTAAAGAAACTGAAAATGAGGCTAACTGGTCAAAAGAGACGTCAAATGAAAGGTATTTATTAGTACACACGGCTACACATCAAGCTATAAATTTCTAGTATAAGCTGACCTCGCATTGTGTAGGCTTTTCGTAGAATGAGAGGTCAGCTTATACTGGAATAATAGCTTGATGTGCAGCCGTGTGTACATTTAGACTCCATTTTTATTTTTCGTAATTTTTTTATAGTTTTTGAGGTATTAGTTATTAGCCATACTAAAAACTAAACTTTGACAAAATTCACAGAGTGCAGCAGTGACCCCACAGTGCTGTAATTAAGTATGCTTGTAGGTTAAGTGACACAAATATAGGCAAAAGTCTGAAATCCAGAATAACTGCAATTTGTACCCCAAAAAGGAGTTCCCACATGACATGAACTCCCGCTACCTGTAATTTGAATGAAACTGAAGATCAAGTCATTTGGTTATATATTTCGTGACACTATTTTGATAGTCAACGATTACAAATAATATTTTTTTGTTTTAATCGGAGACTCGCGAGATCTTAGTTCGGGGCGAACCACTAGTTTAAAACCACTTTATAAAACAAACACGTCAATACACGTGCAAAAGCTTATCATTTCACTGTCTCTTTCTTTATAAAACTTGTTTGTGCCGTCCGCCAAGTCAAGGTCTAGCCAAGATTCAAGATCCAAGTTCAAATCGTTTGCAATGGTTTTTTTAAACCGGTTTAAAATGATTAAAACGGGTATTTATCGCGTATGTACCTTTTTTATTTGTTATCCCGACGTTTCGGCTGTGTTGCAACAGTCATGGTCTCGGGCTGACTGGAGTACTTGGAGCTACCGTCGGGAAGTGCGGGTAGCAACAGCATCTACCCTCACTTGGTCTTCAGAATTAGAAATGTCCTCGTTCATATTACGACACACTACACTAACCGTATCTACGCACTGAGTCGACCGATTACGACGCGCACACCTAGCAATCACCGGGTTCCAAGACGCTGAGAGTCTATCGCCATCTTCCCGATTGAAATTTGGAAATTTCTTGATTTCAATCGCTTCACGAACTATTCTCTTGTAATAACGGCGTTCACTAGAGAGAACCTTAGGATCATGAAGTTCAATCCAATGATTCGGTCCCGAGTCTACCAGATGCTCTGCTATCGCCGACTTGTTTACCTGGCGATTTTTGACAGCTGCGATATGCTCTTTGACACGCTCGGCAATGGTACGTTTGGTTTGCCCGATGTAAGAGCGGCCACAGCTACAGTCTATCTTATAAACACCAGGCATCTGCAGAGGTATAACATCCTTTGGAGTCCGTAAATGCTTGGCCATCTTTGAGAGAGGAGTGAAGACCGACTTGATTGAAAACCCTTTCAACACATTTCCAATTTTATCCGTCACCCCTTTCACGTATGGCAAAAACGTTGGCTTTCTACAGACCTCCGTTGGTTTTTCTCTGTTTGTGCGTCTTGGCTGCCGTCTATTTACATATCCGTTGGATTTTAGAACCTCCTGAACATGGGCCAGCTCACTCTCCAGATGTTCAGGGTCACAGAGAGCGTAAGCTCTGTTTGTTAACGATGAAACAACAGATTGCAAATGGCGAGGATGGTGGTGTGACGCAGCGTTCAAATAGCGGTCAGTGTGTGTTGGCTTTCTGTAAACAGAGTGCGCTAGACGGCCATCTGATTTCACCATAACTTTGACATCGAGAAAAGCTAATATCCTATTATCCTCCATTTCATAAGTGAACCTCATATTCGGGTGAATGGAGTTTAGGTATACAGTAAATTGTTCAACTTCTCGTTTACTCCCCTTCATTATGCAAAAGACATCATCCACGTATCTCTTCCATAACTTTATACCATGAGCTGTAAGATCTAATTTAGTTTCAAAATGCTCCATCCAGATATTAGCCAAAACTTGTGCCACCGGGCTACCCATGGCCACTCCATCAATCTGGAGGTAATGTTGCCCATGATATAAAAAGAAGTTCCCATCTAAACAGTGTTCAAGGAGAACATTGTACTGGTCAGGCAGTTCGTGATCCTTTAGCTTCTCTCGTATAACATCCAGGCAGTCTTTTGTTGGAACGTTGGTGAAGAGCGCTTCCACATCGAAACTCACCAATATGTCGTCTGGTTCCAATTTTAAACTCCCCAGTATGTCTACAAAATGGCGCGAGTCCTTTACAAAAGATGTCGTCTTTCCCACCAAAGGCTGCAAAATTGAAGTAACATGCTTTGCCAAATAATAGGTAGGCGAATCAATCTGGCTCACAATGGGACGAAGAGGCACATTACTCTTATGCACCTTAGGTAAACCATACAATGTTGGCGACTGCACTATAGTAGGTCTATGTAGACGCTTATAAACATCTTCTGTAAAAAGATCCTTGTATTCCGAAATCAGATTTCTAATACGCTTTGTCACTCTGGCAGTTGGGTTGTAAGGTACTTGCTTATACACCTTATCATCACATAACAAACTCCTCATTTTTTCATCATAGTCAGTGGAATTAATCACTACAGTGGCGTTACCCTTATCGGCCTTAAGTACCAAAATATCTTGGTTCTCCCTTAATGCTCTGAGTGCTAGACACTCTTCCGCGGTGATATTCGGCTTCGGTAACCTGGACTTTCGTAAAATTATTGCAACATCTTGTCTCAGCGTTTCTGCGTCAGTGGATGGTATTTTGTTGCTTATAATAGATTCCTCTACACTGCTAATAATGTCTTCGTAAGGAACGCGCTTAGGTGTAGGTGCAAAGTTTAAACCCTTTTCTAGTATATTCTGTGTAGTTGTATCCAAAGTAACATTCGATAAATTTATGACGGTATCACGATTTTTTGTTACTGACTGTACCTGGCATCCTGTAAATTTCCGCCTAGCAATCAACTTTTGTAACTTCTTATCGTGCTGCTCTGTACACAAAACAAAAGTTCGCTGTGATTGATTGTACGTTACCCGGTCACATAAATCGAAATCACTCAAAGATAACACATCACTGCATTCCAAGTGTAGCTTGTATAACTCGCACTGCACTCCGTTTAAATAACACTGGTTATTCCTAATCAATTGTTTTAGAAGACGGACACTCGCATTCCCTAGAATTCTGTCGCACCCGCACTTCCCGACGGTAGCTCCAAGTACTCCAGTCAGCCCGAGACCATGACTGTTGCAACACAGCCGAAACGTCGGGATAACAAATAAAAAAGGTACATACGCGATAAATACCCGTTTTAATCAATAATTATGTACAGTGATCGCGAAAGTTTGAAAAATACGGTTTAAAATGGTTTTTTAAAAGGTATTTCTTTATATTCTTCCGTCTTAGCATTTAGTTTATAAAAAGCATGCACCTCCAATTCTTATTTAACTTTCCCTTCGTGCTTAAAAATTACAAGGGCAGTATAAAATATAGTATACTAGCAGTTGCCCGCGACTTCGTATGCGAACACTACTAAATGTGTAGGTAACCTAGAAATAGAGCTAAACTCGCTGTTGCAACTTGACTTGACACCCCATTTTTATACCATGGGACCTAAAAAGTAGCCTATATATTAATCCTGGTTATAATCTACGTACACTCGACAAACGTCAAGTCTGTCCAGTTTGCAAATATTTTCGTTTGCATGTTTTGAATGAAGCTAGCCCAGCCCTATTTCGGTTTGATCGATGAGGGGCATAAGAAAGACCCTTTCTTTCTTAGTCCTTTGCCTTAGTACAATAATTTATTACTTAACACAGTTAGAGGCTCATTTGTAACTTTGCTCTTAAACGTGTCTGCTGTTTTTCGCTCGTTACCAGTGTCGATTGTTACCTATTAAAACACTTATAATGTGTTCATTTGTAAATTTGACGGAAATGGAACGCAATCGTATTTATTTTTCTGAGGAATTCACTCAGAAATATTTAGCAAATAGCGGAAGAATTAAATATGTCAGTAAGTAATTATTTTTAATTAAAAATTACTTCAAGGCCTGAACTCCGTGTTTGATTATAGTTGTGGGTCAATTATATCATGCACTGTATTTAATAGGCAACTTCTGTAATATTACCTACTTCGTATTTAATTTTTTTATTTCTAGGAAAACCAACAGCTGATAAACTTATACAAATAACATGTTGTTTAACAGATAGCCAATTACAGGTTTTCACGTTTATATAACATTATAGAAACAGAAAAATGTGAACAACCATTCAACATCTCATATAACAGATGAAATGAAGAAAGAGTGCCTACTATACTATTATTATATTAAATATACTATTATTAAGCACTAAAGAATTCACGATTCAACCGCTCTCGAATCGAACTGACGCTCATGCAGAAAAGGTCACAGTCCGTGCGCTTACACAGCTTATTGAAATTGTCACTTGCTCGCCACAAAAATGAGTTTTGCCTGTAGTTTGTACCAACCAACGATGGGTAAATCTATAGGAGGAATGAACCTAGTTTGTTTAAATGGAACATTAATTCTAATTTTATTTAACAAGTCAGGACAGTTTATGATATTAGAGGTTATTTTTAATAAAAACGATAAATCAGCTATTTCACGCTGCTTAACCAAGGGCAGGAGATGGAATTTTTTGCATAGTTCTGTATAATTGGAAGATGAAAATGGAATTTTGAGACAAGAACATAGGTATTTAATGAATTTAATTTGAATACGTTCAATTCTAGTTATATATTTCTCATACCGTGGGTTCCAAACCTGTGATGAATATTCGAGAGTGCTTCTAACGAATGTACAGTAAAGGATCTTGAAAGTTTTAGCTCGATTGAAACTAGCTGAGCTTCTCATAACAAAACCCAAGGCTTTAGATGCTTTTGATACTATAGATTCGATATGCTCATCAAACAACAGTTTTGAATCATGCAGCACACCAAGGTATCTAACAAGATTAGAATTTTGCAAGGTATGGTGCTTTAAATGATAAGAAGATGTCAGTGGCATTTTTTTGCGGGTGAAAGTGGTAACATAGCATTTGGATGGATTGAAGTCCAGCTTGTTAATAGAACAGTAAATGTCCAACCTTAACAAGTCTGCTTGAAGATCAGAGACATCCTGAAAATTATTTATAATTTTAAAAATCTTCATATCATCTGCAAAACATAACAAGTTACTATTTTAAAAAACAACTAGAAATATCATTGACAAAAATTAAAAAGAGTAAAGGACCCAGTAATGAGCCTTGGGGCACTCCGCATGGTATTGGAACCCAGCTTGAAATATAATTATTTACGACGACCGCCTGAGACCGATTGACTATATAGGAGGAGAACCATCTTAGTAGGTCTCCCCTTATACCAATGAGGCTAAGCTTAGACAACAGCAATTTATGGTCTATTCTGTCGAAGGCTTTGCTGTAATCGGTGTAGATTACGTCAACCTGATGACCATTGTCCATGGATTCAGTCAAGAAGTCATTGAGCAGGGTAAGATTAGATACAGTTGAGCGACCGCTTAGAAAGCCATGTTGCGGGAGTTAAAGGAGTTAAAGGAGTGCTATAACGCTGAGTAAACCTGGTCATACACAACCTCTTCGAATAATTTGGCAATAATGCAGAGTTTGGAAATAGGCCTGTAATTACCGACTTCACTTTTAGAACCTTTCTTGTGAATGGGTGAGACAAAGGCCGATTTCCAAGCATTAGGAAAAATACTTTCCTTCATAGATTTTTGGAAAAGAAATCTATTGGGTAACAAATGGTTTTAGCACAGCCAATAAGAAATAGTGGGCTGATACCATCAGGTCCAGCCGACTTAGATGTATCCGATTTAAGAATGAGTTTTTCAACTTCATGTACTCTTATTTCGATGAAACAGATGTCGTGAGAAGTAATGGACTCTTGTATATTGAGTAAATAATGGCTAACACTTGAAGGCTGAGAATCTGACGATAGAAAGGTGGAATGGAAATATTTCGAAAATGCATAGCATATAGAATCCCCAGACGTTACGACCGAATCTTGATATTTAAGAGAAGTAGGGATACCACTAGAGTTGGAACGACTTTTTATATACGACCAAAAATGCTTGGATTGTTTTTCTATACAGTTTTCAGTTACTGCAATATAATTATTATGGCACTGATCTTCCAAGGAGTGCACTCTGTCCCGTAGTAATTTGTAAGTCTCAAGGTCACTTCTCATACGATATGTTTTAAATTTCTTAAGATACTTAGACTTTTACTTGACTAATTTGATAAGTGCAAAAGAGTACCATTTGGGATAGGAGCTATTAGATGATTTTTTGTGGGTATAAATTCAGTCTTTAAGTGATCTAGAACAGAGTAGAAGTAATCGACGGCATCATTCAGGGAACGCGATGAAAACTCTGTGTACCAATCAATATCAGATATTTTTGAGTTGATGGAGTCGTAGTTCCCTTTATTATACATGAATTTTACATATGATAGAGGTTTTAAGCAAGGAATATTCAAAAAGTTGACATACATAAATCGACAATGCTTTATGGAGGGGGTCAAGTGGTACTAGAGGGTCATATCACTCGGCGACCACGACATCATCATCATTCGACAGAACAAGATCCAAAATTCTGCCCTGCACATTACTCACACTATTAAATTGGCGTAAGCCGTGTGTAGTTAGTTCATCGATTAAGAGTGCTTCCAAATTACTAGAATAATTGGAAGGTATGTAATACGAGCTCGAGCAAGGTAACCAATTAATTTTACTAAGATTAAAGTCACCTATCAGGATGAACTTATCTATTGGTTTCGAGATGATTATTTCACTCAATTTATTTAAATAGTTGTCTAATTGCTGTGAAAAACTAAAACTAGAAGTTTTGATTACATAGGTACAAGCAACATAGGCGAACCAATATATAAGATTGACTATTTTGTTTTATTGTGATAGTAACCCATAAATCTTCCGCTGACGATTGAATTGACGGTTGCGGGGTGGCATGAATATCCTTACGTATTGCTATTAAAACACCTCCGCCCAGCGATTGGCCTGTAAGATCATAATCCCGGTCCCTACGCCATACAACATACCTGTCATCAAAAAGTTCCGAATTTGTTATTCCATCCAAAAGCCATTATACGATAAAACTTGTTCATACTACGTATACTTGTTGTATAATAGTATAATATATAATACCATTTCCAAGTTGGCCGCTGCAGACTGAATATGTGCAAATGGGGATTCAGGGACCCTAACTTGACGCAGTGCGACTGCGGTCATCCCGCGCAGTCAATGCAGCACTTGCTAATGTGCCCTTTGTGTCCGAACACCTGCACGACGGAAGACCTAATAACCGCCTCACCTAATGCTATTGTTGTGGCCAAACACCTGTCCAACATAGTATAAATGAAAACGTAGAACTCTTGAAACGCTAAGAACATCCGCGGGGCCCCCTCTGCCAAATACTTGGGTGTCATCCTTGATAGACGTCTTTCCTTTAGGTTGCACATCACTAAGAGGTGCAACCAAGCTAAGTACACCTTAGGACGACTGTCCTCGCTCCTAAGCAGAAAAAGTAAAATGTCTCTTAGAAATAAGGTGACCCTTTACAAAGCCTGCATTCGCCCCATCATGACATACTCCTCAGTAGTATTCGCCCACTCTCGTCAAGTTGCTGCCATTCAATTAGTACAAAATCGTTTCTTGCGAAAAGCCACAGGCTCGCCTTGGTATTTTCGCAATAACGATCTGCATCGTGATTTAAAATTAGAGTCAATAGCTAAATTCATCAAGCTCGCTTCCAAGCGACATTATGAACTCGCCACTCATCATCCGAATCCTTTGGTACATACCATTCCGGACTATTCGACTGAACCGTCCGAGCACCGAAAAACCCTCCGTCGACCGAGACACTTTCTCGGAGACCCGGATGACGAAATCACTTCCGCTAATGCGGGTGAGTCATCCACATTAGACAGAGCAAACACTCCACAAATACACCGACCTCGCCGGCGAGGTCGACGAGTCCCTTCAGTCGCCGCCTATACGAGGTACAAGCACGTACCCGGGCGTTTCTCTCCTATCCCCGTCCCGGCAACAGCCCAAGCCGAGGTTCGTACCTAAGTGGTGCCCTTGCGCTAGTTGCCTCACCAAAAATAAAATTAAAGGGCTGAGCGCCATCTGCGCTCGCCAAAAGCTCGGTTAAGCTGCAACGGCCTCAGAGGCCAACAGCGAGATAAGTCAATTCGAAAAAAAAAAAAAAAAATGAAACGCTAAGAAGAAGAATACCATTACCAAGCTTGATATTTAAAAACTAAAGTAATCATAGCTCAGAATATCTTCGATTAAATCAATTTTCAAACAAATAATACCAAATCTTAATCGGTTGATCCGTTAAGATAAAAGCCTCAAAGCAGGACAGAGAAATTATGATACATTGGTGAGGGATTCTAAGTCTTAGCTTTATCAGTTTTTGACCCCCGATGCAAAAAGATGGGGTCAGGGGTCAAAAACATGTTTGTATTGAAAGCAATAATTGAATTTATTTGTGTGATACGAGTAGTTATTTAATTTTTTATAAAATTGAATCTAGAAAATAGCATAGCTGCATATTAGAGCAGCATTCATCAGCAGCATTTGTTTCATTGTTTCACAGAGAACCAAGCTATACTAAATTTCATCGCAATCGGTTCAGCCGTTACGACGTGATTGAGTAACAAACAAATAAATAAACAAATATCCACACTTTCACATTTCTAATACTTATTAGTGTGTTTTTTAATCAGTATTTTTTGTGTATTTACAATAATTCCTTACGCTACCTTCCAACCCCTCATATTTGAGCCGTGCCAAGTTCAGGGTTACAACAGCGCGTTGCTATGGCAACGGTCCCGTAACTCCCTCAGGACCTTGTAAACAGCGTGTAAAATGTACTAGGGTCGCATAAACTGCTAGGGAGTACCCTGCGTTACGTTCGAGGGAGAAACCCAAGCCCATTGTTCAAATAATGTAAAGTTTTGGTAAGCTCTTTATGGTACCTGCTGTTACATTAAGTTCTAACTAGTGTTTAAAAAGTGTTTTCTCCCAATACCAAGCCATGGTAAGTAGGTACATACCTACTTTGGCTAGAACTAAACTTAAAACTCTCATTGGAAGCTGTCAGAAGTCTCAAATTAAGTTCTAGAACACTGACCTCTTCATTTTTTCATCGTTCACAAGTTTACAATTAATAAACTTACAGAGGACAACAGCTGTAAACACTACCTTATCCATAACAAGAGTTTTCTTCCAGCAAAACTTTGCGGATAGCGATTATAGTGCTGGATACGTGCACACAAAAAGGTTCTACACGAGACAAAGAAAATTAAACTCATTGAGTCTGCCATTTGCAGTTAAACTTTTATTTTTAACTCGCATCAGCGGAGTTAAATCAAAGGCAGCGTCAATAAATGTAATGGCAGAGAAAAAAAACTTTTGATCGTATGTAACTGGATTACTTTACTCGTTGCATGACTGCTCTTTCATTTAATTTTCACATAATTGGCAAGTGTGGTTATAAACAAAGGACAAGCAGGCGCACGGCTCAGTACTAGGGAATGCAATCCCGATCTCGCGAAATCTCGTGTAATTTTTCGGGATCAATCCCGACGCATCATATGACGAGATCCCGTTCGAGATTGACGGGATTGGGCGGCAGTGGTCAGCGACGCTACACACGTCCACTCGGGGCGCAAGCGGCGCGCTGACTGACGGCCGCGAGCGGCAGGAACGCCAAACAGCGTTAGAAAACTGTTCCGACTATTTCCGAATATTAGCGACAGGTGACGTTAATTATTTAGTTGGTAAGATTATAGAATAAAGATTTTTATTTTCTTTCGAGTAATATGTTATTTTAGTTAACCTCACTATCACAAACAAGCAGTTATTAGCTTTTGCAGTCATCCGAATTTAACATTTTTTTTTAACTAGACGGGATCCCGAAAATTCCGGGACCCTCCCGCGGGATCTCGAATTTGCAATCTCGAGTCGTGATTGCATTCCCTAATTACGACATTTTGTTCTGTAATTGTCAATAAGTTAAATTAAACTGATATTTCCAGGGCCTTATCATACCAGCCTCGCAAAACGCGAAGTCCCGGCTAAACGACGAAACATTGTATGAATATTGCATTATAAAATAAACACATAAATTATGGAAAAATATATGATATTTCTAATCCCGCGGGATCTCTAATTTGCAATCTCGAGTCGGGATTGCATTCCCTACTCAGTACCATCCGTACCTAGTTGATATACCACCCATCCGTTTTGGTTCCACGTTCTTGATGCGCACAGCTAAGGTATGGAACACTTTGCCGTCGTCTGTTTTTCCTAAAGAATACAATCCTCTTTAAGGTAAGAGATCTTTTATCATCGCTTACCATCAGGTGAGAATTGAGATTGTGGTCAAACGAAGATCTATACAGTTTAAAAAAATCCTGCGTCCAACAACTTGAGGCATACCTACAGGTGTGAAGTCTAATGTGTGTTTAGTTTCATCGGCACCCATACTCTTCAAACCGAAACACAGCCATGCTGCTTAGCAGCAGAAATAGGAATGGTGGTGGCACATCCCCAGGGGATCCCTTTCATAAAGAACTCTAATACTACTGGCGTAGGTTAATCTTTTTAATTGATCTATCTTATTCTATGGTGGCGATTCTGTTGTTTACGCTGACTAACTAAAACTGTGTAAAATACGAACGGTCTTATTTTGATTAAGCTAAAGATCAAATTAGAATGACTTTTAAAGTGACAATTCTAAAATTAAGTTATTTTTACTAATATGGCGTGTTTACGGGCTAGTTTTAATCAACACCAATTTGCCTGTTGACTAAAACTAGCCCAAAGCACGCCGTCTTAGTAAAAAATACTTAATTTTAGAAATGTCACTTTAAAAGTCATTCTAATTTGATCTTTAGCGTAATCAAAATAAAACCGTTCGTATTTTACACAGTTTTAGTTAGTCAGCGTAAACAACAGAATCGCCACTAAGCCTTACCAAGTGAGATAAAGTTTGAAACAAGACTACACATTCAAACAAGCTTAAAAACTGAAACCTGACTACGTAATACTTAGTCGCTGGTAGCCGACCTGTCACTGAATCGATTGACACCTCATTCATCAAAATCGAGTTAGTTTAGCCGCTACGGTGGTACACACATACATACTTATTATTCGTGCGCGATAACTTGGGACCTGCTAGGAATGCGACTCCCCGACCGCTTCCCCTGCACTTCCCCGATGGCGCCCGTATTGTACCGTTCGCATCACTATTTGTTACTAGGGTTTTTAGTCTCGTACTGGCCTACGTCACGTAACGACGCGCTCTGGAATTCTTTTAGTTTTCGTTTGTGTTATTGTTTTGTTGTTGAAGTTTTTGTTGTTATAGTTTGTGTCATTGTTTTGTTGTTGTAGTTTTTTTTTATAGTTCATGTTAAGTGTTTTTGTTATCATTATGAAGGGTAAACCTTTGCATAGCGGAGAAAGTAACCTCGTGCTAAAAGTGTTAGAGTTTTTAGAAAACGAAAAACGGAACAAACAGTTTTGTATAAACTTAAACATTTTTTTTTTTATTTAAATAGTGTAAAAAGATTAGATAAAAAGCAGCGTCCTCCCTGAGTAACATAATAAATTAGGTAAAAAAAACAAAGACGAAGCCGCGGGCGGCTGCTTGTTATGTTCGCTTTTTTGCGGGCGGTACAAACACGCCAATATGACGTCACCGCGCTCAGGTCCCAACTTATCGCGCACGGGTAATACAAACATAAACTGCTAAAAACATAACCATTCCGTTTGGCATTACCGTAGTGGGGTAAAAAAGAGCCTATTATTATCTGACGTTGGTACACGCAGTAATGGCGGGAGAGAATCGTAAGTTATAGCATGGGCGGGAAAATTTACGACAGCCGACGAGATAGCGAAAGTACAACGCGGAAATATCTGGACAATGTTTAAAACAGAAGTAAATAAGCAGGTGTACACACGGCTACACATCAAGCTATACGTTCCAGTATAAGCTGACCTCTCATTCTACGAAAAGCCTACACAATGCGCGGTCAGCTTATACTGTAGACGTGTGTACGTGAGGCGATATAATCTATTGTCTCCGGTCGGCCGGCGGTTGAATGTTTAATGTTTACCTTTTGGAACAGGAGGGCGGTGTAGGCGACTCTGCCTAGTCGAGTACCAAAAGAAATATAAAGTGGAAAGTTATTTACAATATCCATGGTATAGTACATATAAGCATAGTAGAAGCAAACCTCTCTTATTGCTCACTCGTCACTCTTTGCGTCACTTCGCTTTGGTCAGTCATGTTCTGTTTTTCCTTTAGTGTGCTTATATTGCGATTGTGGATGTTTTTAGTGTTGTTGGTTAGGGGTATGTTAAAAAAATTTATGTTACTACTCGTACTAGATAATAGTACCTACTGCTAATAGTCAGGTTCTGTTATTGGTTGATTAGTCAGATCGTCCGTGAACTCAACACTGGCCTCAGCAGAAGACCAGCGCTCCAGCATGGTAACATGCAGCAGCATATGCTGAGCCTTTTCGCCATCACACTGAGTTGTATAATTAAGTAAAACACGTGCCTTTGATAATGTTTAATTGCATGTTATATGTAAATATATTTAGTTTTTATTGTTTGAGATCATATTCTTATGATTCTTTTGTGATGCGAATAAATATATTTTCTTTATTATGACAATCAAGAAAATAAGATCGCACTGAAAAAAAACTGACAGATGGCAGGCTTCTTCGGAGCTTACACATTATATAATGGCCTAGCTGACCAATCCGCGGCTTCGCACGCGTGGTTTGCCAATAAAAAGTAGCTTATGTGTTAATCCAGGTTATGATCTACGTACATACCAAATTTCATCGCAACCGGTTCAGCCTTTCCGGCGTGAATGAGTAACAAACATCCATACATACAAACTTTCGTGTTTATAATATTATAGTCTAACTTGTTATTAGCTGCAGTAAAATGACGTTTTGTGGGTTGCCGGTTTTTGAAGAAAAATAAATAGGGATGTAGCTAAATGAGTGAATCATAAATGAATAATCAGTTTGGTTTTTTTTTGAGATTTATATTAAGTTGTAATGTATTTTTTTAACCTATTATTATTACTATACTAGAGGATTGATCTTTTTTAGTGGAAGTATAGGGAGGTACATTCAAAATGAAACAAAAACGTCATAATAATGTTATTTAATTAATTTTTGTGAACTGAATCACATCCCTATTGAGATTAGGCTGGCAACATTATTTTACGGAATGACATTTAGAAACGTCATTTTACTGCAGCTAATAAAAAGTTAGACTATAGTAGGATGTATGGAGCCATTATTTCTGTGTCTAAAGTTTGCATTTATAAAACTAGAACTGCCAAGTCCCCGCATTAGAAGGGATTTTAGACCAAATTAATATTTGTAAACCTATTATCAGCCGAAATTACATGAACTAAACTTAGTATGTATCTCTAGGACTCTAAAATAACTAGGCTCTAAAAATTATGGTTTACCACCCCTTCAACATGCCAGCCACAAGTCATTATTTCTGTTATTTTATATCCCTTTTTACTCCTTGTTATGCTTCATCCATTTACTCGATGAGGTATTATACCTATACTGCCCGCTCGATCTAATTTCCGAGCGATCTGCGATGGTGATGAAGCGATACACGTTTAACACGAACAAGATACAGCCTTCGTGTTATTTTTTTTTTTTGTTATGAGTAGGTTGGTATTTACTTATTGTAGAGTTACGGGTTGGAATTTTATTGCACTATCAAAAAAACGACTAACCCATTACTACTATAGTGCTAGTGTATGTACATAGTAGAGAAAAAACTGAAGTTATATTATTGGGAGGACTAACATTTTTTATCTATTTACTTTGGGGTAGCTGTTAAAAGTAAAACGCGCCGAGGTTTCCGAATTCCACAGCCGCAAATATGCGCCAAACTACGTAACTCCACGAAACTACCAGGCTTGCAGAACCATCTAAGAGATGCACCTTAAAAATAATAAAGTGTATTCGAACTCTTTGCTGGAACTCCAGGAAACGTCAATGTGTTGTCATAAAACGTCGTGGCGTGTCAAACATCGACTCTGCGGGTGATTTGCTTGCATTGTGAATACTATAGGGTTGCCAATATGATTAATTTATTATGTAACGGTTGCCGTGATTACACCGATAAAAGTGTTTACAGTTTGTTAGACTGTTTTGATTTATTACTTAATTTCTAGTATTATGGAGGTTATTCGTGATAAGATTAATATAGCATTAACCATTGGTTGCAAGTTATATTTACTTGCAACCTATGAAAAACTACTAACTTATCAAACAAAATAGCTGTTATTCGGTAGTTAATTAAAGTGGTATTGTTACTTTATAATTAAAAATCGATATGAGATATTTAACTATTTATTTCGGATATTACATTTTTTTATTAGATACCCAGTGTAAATCCACGTAACAATTGACATGATCATAGGTCATCATCATCATCATCAACCTATAACAGTCCACTGCTGGACTTAGGTCTAACCCAGGGTGTGCTATTGAGCTCGATCCTCATCTCTTCTCAACCAATCTTCATAGATCATAAATATCAATTAATATTAGGAATTGACAGCCCTGATACTCGTGACAAGTGCATATGTCACCCCCTCTAATGTCAGTTTGACACATGTGCTCCCCGGCTGCGCATAGACGAAACAGGACGCTCCCATGTCTAGGACTCCATTTGGTAGTTTACTTAAATTACCAATTTATTGCAGTCATGTGTACATTGCCGTAATAATCTGGTATTGCTAGCATAACTACAGTTTAATGTACAATAAGTGCATAAACGCTAATTATCAAATGTGCTAATTTTGACACAAATGATCCCCGTTGACATCATCGTAAAATAACATAACTACCTATTAAAATAATTTAAAATTACGACTTAAAATTATTCGTTCAAATCGATTAAAATTTTTTGAGTATACTCTTATGAGTAGGGACAATATTCAAGCCATTGATTGTATAAAAAGGAACAGTAGGTCTTTTTCTTTCGTGTTTATGGCTATGTGTTTATAGAGTGAATAAAATTACGTAGGTAGTTTCAGGTAATTATGCCTTAAAATTAACAAATAGAGTATCAAAATCTACTTAAACAATAAACTTTAGAGTACAATTAATATAAACAACTCAAGACTTTGATTAAGTATACGTATAAGCCTTTTTGAAGTGAAAACTTCTTTAGGCGCGTTGAACACTTTTTGAGATGGGAAAAAACCATTGAACTCGCGACACTGCTACCGACGCTTGTCACTGACTACTGACGCTGACTGTTACTGACAGTCCGTAGGTATTATATTCTCTTTGGTTACTGACACCTCTATATATTGATATGTAGTGTAGTCTGCTTTTATTCAAATTTTCACTTCTACCGACACTCCCGGAGTGCCATTTTTTTATTCTTTAGGTAGGATAGGCTGGCATTTAACCACGATCTCGCCTGATGGTAAAGCGATGATGCAGTCTACGATGGATCACGTTTGCCTAGAAGAAATCTATTCACTCGCGACTTTTAAGACATCCAGGCTGTAGTTCTCAGGAAACACAGACTCAGGCAAGGCATTCCACTCTTTGGCGGTGCGCAAAATAAAGGGCGTAGAGAACCGCTAGGATTAATAACGATTTCTGAAAAGAAAATTGGCTATGCAATCCAAAAATCTTTCATTACTTAGGTATCTATTCTTCTGATATTAGTTTCAATGTACTCTTAAAACAATTGACCCCATGCCTATAAATGTCAAGTGTCAAATTACATTCTCGCCAACTGTCAACACTAAACAGTTAGTCGGACAATGCATGTTGGTACGCGGAAACTCGAAACAGTGCTATTTCCAACGCTTACGACTTTACACGGATATGCTTGTTAAATGTGTTCGCGCTACCAACAACGTAGGGATGAAAGTATTTGGAGCAAGCTTTGTTCCTTTTTTGACGTTGACAGAAAGGGCAGGCTTAATTTTGCATAATTTTAGTTAAAATCTTCAGTTTGTTTTGCTTTAGGTATCTAAACGAGTAAACTTTGCTGGTTATGTATTGCTTTTTTATATTAGCTTCCGCTCGCGGATTCACACGTGTTTCATGTCAATAGAAAGTATCCAGGT
Organism: Philereme vetulata; assembly: GCA_918857605.2. NCBI lineage: Eukaryota > Metazoa > Arthropoda > Insecta > Lepidoptera > Geometridae > Philereme > Philereme vetulata. The sequence goes on along the minus strand of OU975463.1, from coordinate 686,091 downwards.
CTGTTATCAGCGAAATCGGTCCAGCCATTTAGTCGTGAAAAAGTAACGACCAGACAAGCGGAGAGAGCGATAGTTGCTTTCGAATTTATAATATTAATATGATTTTTATTCTACTATATGTAATTCTTACTATATGTACGTAGATACATACTAAAAAAAAGTAGCACTCCGGGAGTGCCGACAGAATTGAAATCTTGAACAATTACGAGATACGTATATACAGAGGTATCGGTAACGTTGTCGCGATTTCAATGGTTTTTTCCCATCTCAAAAAATGTGCAATGCGCCTAAATAAGTTTTTACTTCATATACAGAGGTGTCGGTAACGGTAACAGTATCGGGAGTTCAATGATTTTTTCCCATCTCAAAAAATGCCCAACGCGCCTAAAGAAGTTTTGACTTCAATAAATCACAAATATTTGTTTCACAACTAAAATCAAAATAAAAAATATCAGAACGCTAATACACATTAATAAGTATATGATTTGCGAATGTGATATGTGAACATTGTAAACACATAGTTCAAATTTTAACAAATGGCAAAACAATACGATCAGAATAGGTTGGTACTTTCAAAAATTGTGTTGCTAACCATACCCAAAAAAATCCACAATTTTTAATTTTTTTGACAACCCTATTCTATAAACTTCTCTCCATTTACTTTCCCCAATACTTGTAGTTCAATACATCAATATTGTCCGGACGCAACCTTGACCGATTTGATACCCGACAGGTTTCTGAGAGGTTCTTGACATTACCTGCCCACTATTGCATATCTCGTCCGCCAAGAGTTCTGTAAACTGTTTCTTGAAGGTCCGGACTATTATTGAACTTACATAAGTATGAATGTTGAATTTTAGTAACTGATACACTGAAAATAGTTCAAATAATTGAGTGAGGTTTAAATCAATTCATTAAAACCTTAGAGAGGTTTCATCATCATCATCATATCAGCCGTAGGACGTCCACTGCTGTACAAAGGCCTCCCTCATTGATCTCCAGGAACTGCGGTTGGAAGCGGCCTGCATCCAACGCCGACCTGCGGTTCTTCCAAAGTCGTCTGCCCATCTTGTAGGTGGACGTCCTACGCTGCGCCTGCCGGTCCGTGGCCTCCATTCGAGAACTTTCCGGCCCCATCGGCCATCTGTTCTGCGCGTTATATGGCCTGCCCATTGCCACTTCAACGTGCTAATCCGTCGGGCTATGTCGGTGACTTGAGTTCTCCTACGTATCTCCTCATTTCTGATTCGATCCCGTAGAGAAACCCCGAGCATAGCCCTCTCCATAGCTCGTTGAGCTTATTCATAAGGTCAATAGTGAAGGACCACGTCTCGGTTTTCCATATGTCATCACTGGTAACACACACTGATTGAAGACTTTCGTCTTAAGGCACTGAGGTATGTTGGACGAGAGGTTTAAACCTCTTTTATTAAAATCCTAATACTTTTAGCTAGTGAGCTGTTCACGATTTATACGTGTCACTAGTGTTGGCTTATATGTATATAACAAAACAAGCTTCAGCCCGCCACTTTACACATGGAATATCCATAAAAAGTAGCAGATGTCTCCGGGTAATCTATCTGTAGGTATACCAAATTTCATTGAAATCAGTCCAGCCCGTAAGTGGTGAAATCGTAACAAACAGACAGACGGAGAGACAGAATTACGTTCGAATTTTTATTATTAGTAGGTATAGATAAATAAATAACAATTATATAATACATATACATATTGATGGATATTTTACACAGCGCTACATGAAGCAGAGCTTGTACGATGGGAACCAGATAACTGATAGAATACCTAAATACTTTTTTTGCAAATTCATGCTTATTTTTTAGAAAAAATATCCAGACTCCTAACAAATATCTGTAGATGATGCAAACATTTGTTTCGCGGCGGGAATCGAACCCGCTAGCTCCTGCGTCTCTGGCTATTCGCCCACTGAACCACGGAGGTCGCCTCCAAATACTTTGGAATGACAGCTAGAACGTTTCATTCAAATGTTCTTAGTACCACACCGTACCTAGTTTAATAGATACTAGACCCCAGTGCACAGTGGCTGAAATTCGACCTTAATTATTTTATTTTAGTATATTTTTGCATTCGCCCCTCCTTTTCTTAAAAATAAAACCAGCCAAGTGAGATTTGGACTCGCGCACGAAGGGTTCCGTACCATTATCTATAAAAACGACAAAAAATCACGTTTGTTGTATGGGAGCCCCACTTAAATATTTGTTATATTTAATTTAATTATTTATTTTTAAAGTGAATATATAACTAAATATTCTTTGAATATTTCAAGCGTCTACCTGTTGGCGTTATCAATATCGAGCAAAAACGAGCATAAAAATCACGTTTGTTGTATGGGAGAGCCCCCCTTAAATATTTATTTTAATCTGTTTTTAGTATTTGTTGTTATAGCGGCAACGGAAATACATCATCTGTGAAAATTTCAACTGTCTAACTATCACGGTTCATGAGATAGAGCCTGGTGACAGACGGACAGACAGACAGACAGCGGAGCCTAAGCACGGTAATGTGATACAACCGTGGCCTTATGAATAGGGTGCCGTTTTACCCTTTGGCTACGGAACCCTAAAAAACGTTTATCCTCGTATCAAGTAGAAAGTAGCGGGTTCTGGGTACCGTCCGGTTTTTGAGATGGTTTAATCTTAGAGTAAAAAGTTTTCACTTCACGTATTAAGGACTTTTCCAGGACCATCTTACTGCAACCTTGGCCACGAGCGAACCAGATATTCTACCTTCCTCAAAATACTGTAGACTGAAGTTTATTCAACCGCGCATTATTCGAAATCCGAACATATTCACCGCACAACTGACGACTTCCAGGAACATTGAATTGCTACCAGGAACAAACTCGGGATGACTTTGATCCACTCTGAGATAGCCAGAGACGTCGACTTGATTTTATTATCTACTTAGTAGATTATAAATATTTGTCTAGGAGAAAAAAAATGCATACGTCTGTTTAAATCACAACCAAAATCGTAATCTGTTAAAAATATGATAGAGATATTTTTTTGCACAACTCGTGTAGGAGCACAACTGTTTTAAAATATTTGGTTCCATGTTTTGAGTTTTTTTAAATAAATGAAAATAGCATATCAACTAAGGACCTCCCCTGCTGAACATAGATTGCTAGAGCGACCGATCTTGTACGTCCTGCACCCAACAGCTCCCAGCATTTATCAATTTCCACAAAATCCTCATAATCTTAGCTCAATGCTGATGCAAGAAAGTTAATTCTACTAAATCAAGTTACTAATAGATTATTCTAAAAAATAAAATACGAGATAGAAAATGTAAAATCTAGGCATTGAGTGACGTAAGCAATGTGAGCCTAGGCGTCTAGACTAGACTAGACTGATTTCAAGACCTAACTCGGACATTTAAGTCAAGTTTGTACCTAGAAGTACCAGGAGAGCATAGCCTCAAGGAGCGTTGTAAGTACTAGATTTTGCACACACGTATGACTGTGTCTGGAGTTACGCGTGTACGTATTAGCTCATTCATGATTCACGGCTGTGTGTGTGTGATTTCAATTAAATTAGTTTTATTTTTAGTCCATTGTTAAAATGACGACCTCGAGTAGTGCAGTGGGCGAATAGCCCACTGAGACGAAGGTGCTAACGGGTGTGATTCCCGCCGCGGAACAAATGTTTGCTCGATCTGCAGATATTTGTTCCGGGTCTGGGTTTTCCTCTCAATATTACAAGTATGAATTACATACTTGTAAACAAAAAAAATAATCTATCAGTTATCTTTTTTCTATAGTGCTTACAATACAGCCTTTGCTTAGTTTGGGGCTAGTTAGCGCTGTGTGAATTTACTAGCTTTTTATCATATTTATTAATGTTTTTTTTTCCTTTTTATGTTAGTTACCTACCTACCTACAGGCGTTGGTTTCCAATACTATAAGACGCCGGGATTGTTAGATCCATAAGGTATTTTTTGAAGTGAAAACTTCTTTAGGCGCGTTGGGCATTTTTGAGATGGGAAAAAACCATTGAACTCGCGACACCGTTATCGTTACCGACACCTCTGTATATAGGTATCTGTAGTTTAATCTGCTTTTATTCAAGTTTTACTTCTGTCGGCACTCCCAGAGTGCCCCTTATATTTTTTATGTAAAACTTCTTTACGCACGCTTAACTTGGGGAGTAAGCTGGTGAATGCGTTACGAAAAGTGCGAACGGAAGTTGACAGCGAGATATAAGTTAGCGAAGATAAAAAGAGAGAGAGTTACGTTTCGTATATTACTGTAGGGGCAAGAGAGAGAGATAGGTGCGAGCACACATTTTCTTTCTCTCTTTCATTCATATCCAGTTGATTTGTCGCATATCTCCTATCCCAAATTAACCTAAATTATACAAACTGCAAATAGAAAAGATGGAAATATCATCATCATCATCATCATCATCATATCAGCCGTAGGACGTCCACTGCTGGACAAAGGCCTCCCTCATTGATCTCCAGGAACTGCGGTTGGAAGCGGCCTGCATCCAACGCCGACCTGCGGTTCTTACCAAGTCGTCTGCCCATCTTGTGGGTGGACGTCCTACGCTGCGCTTGCCGGTCCGTGGCCTCCACTCGAGAACCTTTCGGCCCCATCGGCCATCTGTTCTGCGCGCTATATGGCCTGCCCATTGCCACTTCAACGTGCTAATCCGTCGGGCTATGTCGGTGACTTCAGTTCTCCTACGTGTCTCCTCATTTCTGATTCGATCCCGTAGAGAAACCCCGAGCATAGCCCTCTCCATAGCTCGTTGAGCGACTCTGAGCTTATTCATAAGGCCAATAGTGAAGGACCACGTCTCGGTTCCATATGTCATCACTGGTAACACACACTGATTGAAGACTTTCGTCTTAAGGCACTGAGGTATGTTGGACGAATAAATAAAAATATATATATACATATAGATGGAGCTAAAGAAGTTTTACTTCAGTTGTGAGGTCTAAAGCACACTCGTTTTTTTATTTTATCTACCATACAAACATTATAGTAGGTTCAAGATCTATGCAGTTAAGTTTTCAGAGAAAAAAGTTTGCCTAAGGTAGTGACCAACAGCGGGGTCATAACTCATTTACTCATAATTATTGATTAAAACGGGTATTTATCGCGTATGTACCTTTTTTATTTGTTATCCCGACGTTTCGGCTGTGTTGCAACAGTCATGGTCTCGGGCTGACTGGAGTACTTGGAGCTACCGTCGGGAAGTGCGGGTAGCTGCAGCATCTACCCTCACTTGGTCTTCAGAATTAGAAATGTCCTCGTTCATATTACGACACACTACACTAACCGTATCTACGCACTGAGTCGACCGATTACGACGCGCACACCTAGCAATCACCGGGTTCCAAGACGCTGAGAGTCTATAGCCATCTTCCCGATTGAAATTTGGAAATTTCTTGATTTCAATCGCTTCACGAACTATTCTCTTGTAATAATTTCTCTAGTGAACGCCGAAGACTCGACAGAGCTTACGTATTTGAGCCATTTGGGGTCGAGACCCTATGGGGTACCGGGGCCCATCGCGTTTTCAAAATTATTTCTGGGCGTCTGGTCGAAGCGACGTGTGATCCGAGAGCTGACGCTTAACTGGGTCAACGCATAAGCATTGCATTGCAATGCAGCCAGTGTCTTGGGGATATTTCCACCTGATAGTGATCTGGAGCAGTAGAGCTATCTATAGATCGTTTGCAACGGTCTTTAGATGATAGAACTGTTTCTTCTGTATTTTATTGTAAATAATTGTATATTATTTCTGTTATTATTTAATTAAGGTCAAAATGTAAAAATAATAACAATAATAGGAGCTTATACAATATGTAACAACTACCCCTGTCAGATCCATGAAGAGCGTATTCCGCCATATAAATTAAAGTCAGAGATCAAATAAATTGAAAGTTATTTCATTTTTAATTTCGAGAATTAAAAATGAAATAATTGTATAAATAAATGAATAAATGAGAATTAAAAATGATTGTAACCAAATACCGATACTATATCATACCCTTAAGTATCCCATAGGGTTTTTGTTACATATTGTATAACCCGAAAGGTATTCTGCGGAAATCTAAAGTGACATTTAGTGTACCCTCCTGTTAAACCTATTTGGTATTTTAAAAAAACGCAAGCAACGCTTTGCAAACTTAGAACAGCTTTCGGATAAATATTTGTAGAAAAAGTCGATAAAGATTTCCAGAAAAGCAAATACAAAGATGATATCAGTCACAGTACTATTTTAACGGAATGTTTGTTTCGAAACTTGACGTTGCCGCGTTGTAAACTCACTTGTCCCATTTACCTCGTATGAAATCTTATGAAGGTGCAGTACATACTGTTCTAAGTACTAACATATACTAGTCTCCCCAGCTAAGTCTGCAAACGCTTAGAATGATTGACAGTAAGATAAAAAAATAACTTAATAATAAAATAATTTTGGCCGGGACTTGGTAAGGCGTAGTTTTTTGTACTATCCGGTGATGGAGCAAGCTTAAGGCCCACCTGATGTTAAGTGATAACCATCGCCTATAGCACAGTATTGCCTCGCAGGTCACGTAACTTAGAAACGTGCCCTACGATGCACTGCCCTACGTCCATCAAGTTGGTACAGGTGTAAAGCCTATGTGCCTGTAATTTCATCGGAATCCATACCCTTCATACCGAAACACAGCAATGCTGCTTAGCGGCAGAACTAGGTTAGTAGTAGTACTTCACCGGGCGAGCCCTTTCACAAGAAACGCTGCTACTCAACGTGTAACTGTTAAACAACGTGGCGGCAAGTGGAGTGCCTTGACGGAATAGTTGCCAAAGACAGCCAGACAACCTGCTAGATGGGCCGAAAACATCTACGTTTTGACGACCACCGTGGTGCAGGAGGTAGCGGGTTCAATTCCCGCCGCGAAACAAATGTTTGTATGATCTACAGAATTTGTTCCGGGTCTAGATGTTTCTCTATATTAAAATATATATGTACATATGTATTTACAAAAAAAAATGTATATAAGTATTCTATCAGTTATCTGGTTCCCATAGACACAAGCTCTGCTTAATTTGGGGCTGGATAGCGCTGTGTGAAATGTCAGGCAATATTTATTTTATTTATAAAAAAATTGGTTGTTTGTAAAGTCGGTTTACGGACGATAATTTTACGTGATAACGAGAGAGATAGATGCATCACAAGCCGAACACTTAGGCCGATCGTGCCTCTCTATCGCTTGTTCCGCGCTCGCTCGGCTCAGGCGGAACGTGACAATGAGTCATGCTTTTTCGTCTGTGCAGCCGGCGTTCATCGATTTTTAAGACGTTATCACGTCAAAAGATTACGTTTCCAAGTAAACCATGTGATTTTATTAAAAATAAAAACGTATCGCTGATAAGACCGAAGCGATTTGACCAAGACAGAATTATATGGCGCAAAATGAAGGAAGCTGAGATAGGCTGAGAATGATTGTGATGATGAAAGACGAACAAAATGGTTTCAAAGATCGTTTGCAAGAGATAAATAGCTCACGAATGAATTCATTAAAATTATTTATTATAAAAAGCTAGATACAACAAAATTAAAAATAGGTAAAAAGTCGACCTCTTCCAGATTACCTTTGGATGGGATAGCCTTCGGAGTATTAGTAGATGCAACTAACTTCTTTAGCGCTGGTTTTCTGTGACGTCTGTGAGTTGGAAACACCGGTAGTTTTTAGGGTTCCCTACCCAAAGGGTCAAACGGGACCCTATTACTAAGACTCCCGCTGTCTGTCTGTCTGTCACCAGGCTGTATCTCATGAACCGTGATAGTTAGACAGTTGAAATTTTCACAGATGATGTATTTCTGTTGCCGCTATAACAACAAATACTAAAAACAGAATAAAATAAATATTTAAGGGCTCTCCCATACAACAAACGTGATTTTGTTGTCGTTTTTATAGATAATGGTACGGAACCCTTCGTGCGTGAGTCCGACTCGCATTTGGCCGATTTTTTCTTACTCTACCAGCATGGAGATAAATTCGAGACGAGATGAGAAAAAATTGTAGATTTCGAGATTTACTCGTTAGCATACGTACGGTAACATACGTGTCAAGACAGAGAAATATCTCAGTCTCTCACAGGTCTTTCGATACAAAATGTCAAATTTTACAGGCATAGCGTCGCCACTCCGAAGCTCGAGGTCCACTCGCAGTTTCTCTATTACATACAAAGCCATTGGCTTAGATATGCGCCAAAGCGCTTGAAACTCGCTGTCACGGAGATCAAACGGGTTGCAGATATCCCGTATCTGCTTTCGTTGAATTTTCCGTTGAATCATCTCTCTTCATAAATTGTTGCAATATAGTTATAATACGGCGCTGCCATTTTTTCAGCAAATTGAACCGATTTCAATTAATTTTTTAGAAAATATCGCTGCTGTCTCTCAATCTCATCGAACAGAATGATCGACGACAAATTAGTCAAGTCTAGATGTCAAAAGTCGACTATTCATGAGAAAATATGACGCGTATGTGACGGTTTTAGAGAAATTTGTCACGAAGTCTTCGTTTGACAGAACGACATGATATAAGTGAACTCTATGTTACCGACTGTCGAGATGTAGAGATACGACGACAAAATGGCGTGACAAAATTATCTCGTGCCTGCCATGTTAGCCATGCAGTCAATGTTACTATTGTGCAGACTTAGTGTGGACTGACTACCTATAAAATCCATTACTAACATTTGACTTTGATGTCTGGAAGCTGTTTAGTAATCTGGTCTTGTTTTTAGCAATTTGAGTAGGGGCTATATTGGTGCCCGCTGACCCACTGAGTCGTAACATTATTAGCCAAATTCGATAACAGTTTTTACCTAACCTTAAACTAGGGCATGGCTTCCCAAACTTATTTGACGACCTCCGTGGCGCAGTGGGCGAATAGCCGATTCCCGCCGCGGAAGAAATGTTTAGATGATCTACAGATATTTGTTCCGGGTCTGGTTGTTTCTCTATACCTATATTATAAGTTTAATGTATTTACAAAAAAAATGTACCTATAAGTATATATATTAGTATTCTATCAGTTATCTGGTTCCCATAGTACAAGCTCTGCTTAGTTTAGGGCTATATAGCACTGTGTGAAATGTCCAGCAATATTATTATTATATTATTCTTGAGAATTTGCCAATTTTTTACGACGCCCTTCAACCCAGGCCGTGTTGGTGTTGGCTGTTGGCTGGCTGCTAATGAGAAGGATGTGCTTGCTTTTCTGAGCATAGCAACTCAAAACGGGGCTCCAGTTTGGAAATTGCCACTCTCATTTCCTTCTCTACGTCTATTTTTGACCTGTACTTGTTCTTTCTGAAACTGCAGAAAAGCCTATTTCGCACAAGTACGAAGTCGATCGACTCGACTCAGTCGACACACGACGCCCCTGGGACAATGCTGCGACGCTCAGTTCGGGAAACTAGGGAACAGTATTTAATTACGGATTTCATCGGTATAAAAAGTAAGATTTCATCTATTCATAGATTATATTTTTATGTTTGTTCACGAAGGATTACACTTAAGCATATGTTATGTACTTCATGATACTATGCTGTTCTGTATTTTATAGACTTTTATTATGGAATAGGTATAATATTAATTAATAATCATCATCATCATCATATCAGCCATAGGACGTCTACTGCTTGACAAAGGCCTACCTCATTGATCTCCAGGAACAGCGGTTGGAAGCGGCCTGCATCCAACGCCGACCTGCGGTTCTTACCAATTCGTCTGCCCATCTTGTAGGTGGACGTCCTACGCTGCGCTTGCCGGTCCGTGGGCTCCATTCGAGAACTTTCCAGCCCCATCGGCCATCTGTTCTGCGAGCTATATGGCCTGCCCATTGCCACTTCAACGTGCTAATCCGTCGGGCTATGTCGGTGACTTGATTTCTCCTACGTATCTCCTCATTTCTGTTTCGATCCCATAGAGAAACCCCGAGTATAGCCCTCTCCATAGCTCGTTGAGCGACTCTAAGCTTATTCATAAGGCCAATAGTGAAGGACCAAATCTCGGTTCCATATGTCATCACTGGTAACACACACTGAAGACTTTCGTCTTAAGGCACTGAGGTATGTTGGACGAAAAGACGTTGCGAAGTTTCCCAAACGCTGCCCATCCCAGTTGGATTCGACGATTGACCTCTCTCTCGAAGTTGGACTTACCTAATTGGACTGTTTGTCCTAGGTATACATACGCGTCGACAACTTCAAGAGCCGAGTTCTCAACCATAACTGGGGCAGGCACGACATGGACATTCGACATAATTTTCGTCTTGTCCATGTTCATTTTAAGCCCTACCCGTTGGGAGACTCGATTGAGGCCTTCGATCATCGTGCTGAGCTCTTCCATCGACTTAATTAATACGCGGAGAGAAAACTTATTGCGCGCGCACAGGAGTGTGAGATTTGACGTAGAACTAGCTGTTGCCCGCGACTTCGTACGTATTAAAATCCTATATGTGTAGGTAATCTAGAAATAAAGCTAATCTCGCTGTTGCAACTTGACTTAACACCCCAAGGGAACTGATTTATGGGATAAAAGGTAGCCTATGTGGTAATCCAGGTTATAATCTAAGTATATACCAAATTTCATCGAAATTGGTTCAGTCGGTACGACGTGACTGAGTAACAAACAAATAAATAAACAAACATGAAAAGTTTCACATTTATAATATTAGTGTGATAGAGAAGGACTGACAACTACTTATTAAATTTTTAAACTATCATGGAACACTTTTTAGGTACCTACCTATTATGTATTTAGTATTCTCTATATATAGTATTCAATGATTTTCTCAGTATATCATTGGTTAGAACTTAAACTATTTTTGAGTGACCCGATTTTTAGGCATGCAACTGATGCACCATGATCACGGGTAAACTGAAACTCTGCAAGTGGTTATGCCAAATATAATGACTTAGAGCTAGTTCAGACATAGCGGATTCCGCGCGGATGCAAATCGCGCGGTTAGACCGCGCGGATCTTATTTGCATTACCGCCTATTAATTCGTTCATAGCTGTCTACCGGCTACCGCCACTCAACCGCTAGAAAATGAATTCGCGCGGTCGCCGCTCGTATCAATTTACTTGACGTGCCTAGCTAGAGCGCGTTCAGTTGCTCCGCGGAAGCCGCACGTATTGGACGGTGACAATGGATCGCTTCGACACCGATAACATTCATCGATAAGGTGGAAAAAAGACCTGCTTTGTGGGACATCCAATGGACAGAATGTTCTAATCATTAGAAGCAATTTGTTCACTGATCATTAATTATAATTCATTAAATGAATTTCTCGACATTCTCAAATAATTGAAGAATTCTGATTCAAAACTTCTTAATTTTGGGTATAAAGTCTGAAACTGACCATGGGTGAGCCGATCACGTAATATTGGATGCACCCAATACTGCCGTTTCTTCTTACTTTTTTTTGTACGGAGCAACAAGTAGACACATATTGCTTCTTCGACTTCCATGATTGGACTGTCACTTTATGCGGATTACGGCACTCTCCGCGCCTGTCTGAACACTTGCGTTTAGAACCGCGTGATTTGCATCCGCGCGGAATCCGCCATGTCTGAACTAGCTCTTACTTGCCACTAGGTTTAGCGCAAGTAAACTACCTTATCAGTTGAACTAATTATCAGTTCACAGTGGCCAAAATTCAATCGTAATTCATAGTTTTGAATTTTTGGCATAAGTTTAGTATTCACCGCCTCTTTTTCCATATAAACTTAAACTATGCCAAATCAAATTACTCTTCCGTGCTTTAAAAAAGTGACAGTTATACTCACGTATTATTATTTTTTTTATATGAAACTTGTAGACACACAAGCTGACGGGCCTCCTGATGTTTAGTAGTCCCCGCCGCCTATAAACACCTGCAGCACTCGTGGTACTGCAGTCGCGATGCCTAATACAGGCAACGATACAGCCTAATATAGTTTTATTATACTAGTGGTTCACCCCGAACTGAGATCTCGCGAGTCTCCCAAAACACAAAAAAAATGTCCTTGGGGCGACGACGCTCGCAACGATGCCTAAAAGGAATTAGTGACTAAATATGCTTTAAGGAGTTGTCAAATCATACAAATACGTAAAATTTAAAAAATTTTAGTCGCTAAACACGTTTAAGGATCGTTGTGCAGGCAAACTAATAAAATAGTGCCACGAAATGCGCAACCAACTAATATGAACTACAGTTTCATTCTAACTACAGGTAACGGGAGTACATGTTAATTGGTTATTATTTTATGGTGTAGAAATTGCAGTTATTCTTGATTTCAGACTTTTGCCTATGTTTGTGTCACTAAAGCTACACGCATACTAAATTTTAGCACGGTGGGGTCACTGGTGTACCCTGTGAATTTTGTCAAAGAACAATTTTTAATAATAACTTAAAAACGTAAAAGGTTTAAATTAAAAATAAAAACGTGGTCGAAATGTACTTACTAAGACCTTTTATTAGACGTGCCACTTGACCGGATAGTCCCATTTTGTTTATTTTTACCCCTCTTTAACCCCAATATCTCAAATCCTCCCCCCCCCCCCCCCACAGTTTTTTGTAGATAAACGCTTCGAAAGTTATCCTCGGACAAACAAACATACATACATACGTACATACAATTTCTGTACCTCAGAGGTAAACAATAGTATCTCCACTTTTTCCGAAATCTTGTTTTTTACATCATTTTAATCGCAAAAACCAGTTCTATTTAATGGTATAAAGCATTATATCCAGCAATGCCAAATAACATAGATAGCCAATTGTATATGATATCAAGTTCACAAATATTACCATAGCATAAGGTCTCAAAGTATCATAAGATTATTTAGTCCTAAGCTCTATGTGAACTTAATGTTGTCTATTGCAGTTGATGCTCTTTACCGCCACCCAAATTTTTCCCAAGTTGATTTAGAGATCTCGCTTCACTCGATCAATTATAGAACAAATGAATGAATGAATGACTATGAATGTTAGTTTTTTGTTTCAAGAACTTTCGACAATACATAACAAAATACAGGAGGTTCTTTGCCAAACCACTTATATTCAAGTGTCATCCAAACAAAAGATCAAAGTATTACGACCGAAGTAAAAAGCAACGAGAGTGAAATTTCGAAGTTGCGTGCAAAACCGACTACTGTTCCCAAGAACCTTCAACTTCAATATAAAACCTTAGTAACTACGGGATAGGATTTAAAGTGGCGTGAAAAATGTATCTAAATCTCTTTTAATTATACGAGGTTTTAGCTTGCCGGCAATGAATTTATGCATGAAGCGGCAGAGAATTTCTCTGGATAAAAGGAACAATAGTTTTAGTTTAATCTTCGTCTCTTTGTTTTTTCTTCGTCTCGACTCCCGGATCGAGTTCCTGTGAGGATTTACGACGCGGGTAGGGATGTCGAGTGATACTTGTGGGGATTGACAAGACGGGGTAGGGTTGTAATACATGTTTGGGAAGAGGATGGGATGTTTATTTTAGTTTCAGTTGAAATCTTTGTCACGTTTAAAGAGCTATGTCAAACTACTGAGCAAAATAAGGGATATTTACTTATTTATTATGTAACCAACTTCCGAAAGGAGGAGGTTCTATTTTCGACTATATATTTTTTTGTATGTTCACCGATTTCTCCGTCAATTGTGGACCGATTTTCCAAATTCTTTTTTTATTCGAAAGAGTGCACTTCCGAGGTGGTCCCATAGATATTTCATTGAAATCGGCGAAGTAGTTTGTTTTTTCTGTTATCTGAAGTCGGTTATATTTTTGGAAAAAAAGTTACTTGTATAAGTTTAATTCTCGTAGACACCTAACCACGTTACAAATGAACTAGTAGCATTGGAATAGCTACACAATATTTTTTTCTTTTGCTTTGCCAGGCATCTTTAAAATTGTTCAAACGTCAAATAACGGGTGTAACTAATATTAGGATAATTCAAATTTACTATTGATACGAATTCTCTCTGGTTTTTACTTCGAGATATTTTAATTAAACAAAGAAATGTCAATTTAAGCGAGAGTGAGACAGAGGATAAAACTGCCATTTCTTCGGTTACATAAAAGAACGAATTAAAAATCAGAGTACCTATAGTTAATTATTCGAATTTATTTTATTTTGAATTTTAATAAAAGAAAGAATATACAGTTATTTATAATAAAATAGAGAAGAAACAGTTGAATCATCTAAAGACCGTTGCAAACGATCTATAGCTAGCTCAACTGCTACAGATCACTACCAAGCGGAAGCGTCCCCAAAACAATTGCATGCGTTGACCCAGATAAGCGCCAGCTCTCGGATCACACGTCGCTTTGACCAGACACGCCCAGATAGAAATTTGATAACAAATGGCTCTCGATCTCAAATGGCTCAACTACGTAAGCTCTGTCGAGACTTCCATATTTGCACCGCTTGAGATCTTGGGCTTCGAAGTTATTAAATCTATGGGGGATGTCTATGCTCATTGGATCTCCTACGGCTGAGATGGTGGTGCTAACCTTACTGACGCAATGAGAGTTTAATTAAAATATACTCCGGCGTAACTATATATTTTCAAATTTCTTAAAACTTACAAAAGCGGTCATTTTATTTATATTAAGATACTGTCTCCCACAAGTTTCATAACATAATATAAATTTAAATAATAAAATACGTTAGGTTGCATGATAGTAAATCGTGTTTAAAACAGAAATAAAAGTTAGAATCAGGAATAAATAAAACGTCTGGATTCACACCATGCTATCTAGCCCGAAACTAAGCCAAGCGGCTACACATCACGCTATAAATTTCCAGTATAAGCTGACCTCTCATTCTATGAAAAGCCTTCACAATGCGAGGTCAGCTTATACTGGAAAGGTATAGCTTGATGTGTAGCCGTGTGTACTATAGAAACCAGATACCTATATCTGTAGATCATGCAATCATTTGTTTCTTACATTTGTAACTTTATTTATTGTTTAAACTGTGTATCAAGATTTAAAGATTCCAGGTTTCCTATATTGTTATGTATTCTAAAAGGATCATTAAAAAAAGCAACCAGCCTTGTTTTCTTGCCTTTCTTTCCTGGCTTGGTAGTGAAGGAACAGGCAGTAAAATTGACGTTTTATAGTGATCCTTGTGATTTTAATGAATAAAAGATTTTGACTTTGACTTTAAAATTGAATTAGTATCTTCAGATTTTTTTAACAAAAACCTAATAAAACAATTTTTGACATCTATCGCAAATTTTGACTCTTATTTAAACCGACAACCCTATGTCCGGGTTTGCGATTCGCCACAGGCTCACTGACATGCACCAAAATGAGTGCGATTTTGATCGGCGTACATTTGGGAACCACTCTCCCTGGCGTCGACTTGTAATTTAACGTTTATTTGTAAAGTATATACCTATAATTTGAGTTTTTTTTAGTATAAGTGCATTGACACCTTGTTTCTTAATACGGACGTAAAATTTTTAACGAGTATTTTAATGATAGTCAATTTTGAAACTGGTTTAGTAATTTTTATCAGTTGACTGTTTTAAAAATCTAAATAAGAGGCATACCCTTATTTACAGATCCTTTTAAAGACAGTTGTTTTATGTAATATAAATGCAAGTCTTAAGGGCGCACTATTCCTGGGGAGACGTTAAATCGCTTATTAAGAAACAATGTTTTGTTTAACAAATTGTGTGATTTCAATCTGTAATTCATATATGTTATAGTTAAGGATATATGCTAGAGCGCCTGTGTTGTTAAAACACGATTCCGTAAAATTTTCTCTATAGAAAAAAATCCAAAGATGACTCCAAATTTATTTATAAACCGTTCTTATGCGATGAATACTACAATTTAGATATTGATACTTTATACTTTAAATCTACACAACATAAATAAGGGCACCTGTGTTTTAAATTTTCAAAATACCTTTTTATTTTACCATAAAATTAAAATATCTATGTTTTGCACTAAAGAAACCATTCGCTCCGGACGCCCGTTCCGCGATTCAGTCTGGCCTCGGCTTTCAGACGGGGTACTCGTGACGCTTGTCGCTCCAAACGAACACGTAATTCTTAGGTAGAATTTATATTTAGTTGGTTTTTGTAAAGACGCAGTAATGAGAAATAAACACAACAAGATAATGAAGGGACTCAATGATAAAAAACCGGCAAACATATGAACCACGATGAGATAGGACGTGCAGTGGCGCGCGGAGAAGCGGGGGTGAAATTCAAGTTTGGGCTGAGGTATAGTCCACTTTTAAAGGAAATTTCTAAGTCATATTGAAATAGGGCGAGCTTATAAAACTGTTATCCAATGCTAGTAAAACATATTAAAACAGTGTGTCTTCATAAAGTTCAGATATTAAATTGGGTTAAACTAGACCCAATTTAATCGACAAAAATAAGGTAAAAAAATCTTATAATTATATTCTTAGATTAGACCTTAAGTTTTAATTTAATCTGTGGACCCTTTGTAAAGAAAACGTAAGTATTTGAACCAAGAGGTATATCTATGTTAAAAAAAACATGTACACACGGCTACACATCAACCTATAAATATCCAGTAGAATCTGACCTCTCATTCTATGAAAAGCCTACACAATGCGAGGTCAGCTTATACTGGAAATGTATAGCTTGATGTGTAGCCGTGTGTACTAAGCAACAGGCAAATGACAGCGTAATACAATTTAACCAATTTGTCATGGTTTCTATGACTTTTTGATTTAGTGATCTGTAGAAGGTGCTAGATGTAATGTTGGAAAATTGTAATGTAAATGTTTTAAATCTTATAGTTGTATGAATATGTCTGGGTGTCCGTGAGGTCAACACTGGCCTCAGCAGAATACCAGCGCTGCAGTATGGCAACATGCTGTAGCAAATGCTGAGTAGATGAGCCCTTTCGCTACCACATTTAAAACTTTTAGGTATTTTTTGTCATTTGTTTCTGTGTCCATTTGTGGTGGTCTGAATAAATATTTTTTCTTTCTTTCTTTCTTTCTTCTTACCCCTAAAAATTTACTTATTCTCATAAAAATAAAAAAATGAATTTACGAATTCAATGAATTCTTTTCGTCGATAAAATTAGATCTTGTTTTACTCAATTTCATATGTGCACGATATGAAGACTCATACTGTATTATTGAAGGGTAAAATCTTCTATATAAAGGCTTCCATACTAGATCTCTACTCTCTATAGTTAGAGATGAAATGCTTTTTTAAGTTTGTTATTAAGTTTTTATATATTATATAAGCAAAAAATGCTTAAAATGGGATTGGGCAAGCCATGTGGTTCGAATGCATCCAAAACGTTGGGTGAATCTAGTCACCCAGTGGATACCGAACAAACGACGTAGTAGGTTTCTCTTTTTTTTTATACTACTTATATGGCAAACGAGCATGCAGTCCACTGTCCACCAAATGTTAAGTGGCTACTGCAGCCCATGGATATCCACATAGAATTCAAAACAAGCTATTATGTTGTCTTGATCTCTATGTGGATACGTTGTCATACTATAGGACTTAGCTGTTATGCCTATGTGCCAGTAACTACAGGAACATACCATTACCATCTAACCGGAACACAGCAGCACGAGTACTGCTATTTGGCGGCAGATAAAGGTAAGGCGGTGGTGCCCACTTCCTCGAGCCCGTTCACAAAAGCTCTACCCCAGTAAAAAATGGTCCAGAAAAAGATGGAGAGACGACCTGGATGCCTTCGAACTAGATAGGTCAGTTTTGGCTGTGGACCGTGATGGATGCAGGGGAGATGGGGAGACCTTTGCCCAGCAGTGGGACAATAAGGTAAGTAAAAAAAATATTAAGCATAATCATGCTGTACCATAAAACGTCAGTCTATTTAGTTGTAATGAAATAAAGAAAAAGTTTCTATAAAAAGCCTTTCGTTAAGACCAAAATAGGAAATAATATTACGAAAGCCACCATGTTTAATTTTCTACAGAATAAGTAACTGTTATTTTTAACTAACTTTAATCATAAAAGAGGTTCTCAATTCGACCCTTAAACCTTAGGTGGTTTAAGGGTCGAATTGAGAACCTCCTTAGGCACTTTCATCCTAACGATTCTTCTGACACCTATTAATTAGAAGGAACCGGCTCGAAGGCCGAAAAGCCGGATCGAAAGCTTAGAAACGCCTGGTAGATTACCGTCTGCAATCCATCCTGGGACTAGACCAGACAGGTACAAATTAATGGAAGAGCTAGCTGGATTTAATGGTGCTTAGACTAACAAGCTGGGTGCATCATCTTGGAAGTAAGTACCTGAATTTATTATGTATGAACGCATTGAAAATAAAAATTTGCGGTGTTGGTTAAAAATAGTTCAAAATTTAATAATAAAAAATGCTTTACACTTTGGCTATGGAAATAATTAATGTCGAGGTAGTTTTTGCGTCAAATTATGTTCCTAAAATATTTTGTATGTATTTAAGAAATGAAAAAAATAAAAAATATTAAAAAAAAATAATTTAGTTCCTTATAAGGCTTACCTTAAGTTAAACGGCATCATAACTATTGCAGCATGCCCGAAATTCCTCGAAAAACCACTGAACAAACACAGCAAAAGTCAGGCACTAAGTCCAAAAAATGAAAAAAATCGAAATTTGAAATTCCCGGTGACACGGTTCGCGCAGGCGTGCCTGCGACGAGTGGAGCGGGCCGCACAGAGGAGCTACACTGGACTGCGCACACGCAGCCTGTAGGGAATGGATTCTGCCGGGTGTGTTGCTCATCCTAACCCCCACCACTCGTCATTCATGAATCGTTCAATTGATAAACTTTGAAGGCTTTGAAGCTTTTGATTCTAGTAGAGTTTGGGTTATTCCAGTTGAATTTTAGGGATTCCTTGATGAATAATGAGAATATGACTAATAAAAAAAACTTAATTGCACATAATAAAATTGAAACAAACCACTAAAAATAGAACAACGTCAAGCTATGTGTTAAAAATAGCGGTCTTATCGCGAAAAATATCTCCAACAGACAACGTTTGCATCGTAGATTATGTTTTGAAATAATTAATCATTTTTATTTTATTAATTATTCTACTACTTATTACCTACATGAAATAAATAATTTATTATTACTAGCGGTTTGCCTCGAACTGAGTGCTTGCGAGTCTCCCAAAAAACAGAAAAAAATATTATTCATAATTTTTGACCAATGAAATAGTGCCACGAAATGCAAGACCACCAGACTTGACCTACAGTTTCATTCAAATTACAAGTAACGGGGTTTCATGTATATTGGTTACTCTTTTTAGGGGTAGAAACAGCAGTTATTCTGGATTTCAGACTTTTCCCTATATTTGAGTGATTAAAGCTACACGAATACCAAATTTCAGCACTGTGCGGTTACTGGTGTATCCTGTGAATTTCGTAAAAGTTTAGTTTTTATTTTGGCTAATAAACTACAAGGCTTAAACTAAAAATAAAAACGGGGTCAAAATGTACTGATCATGAGACGTGCTAGTTGACCGGATAGTCCCATTTTGGTTTATTTTACCCCACTTGAACCCCAATGCCTAAACAACCCCCCCCCCCCCCCCCCCCTCTCCACTTTTCGCTCATTTAGTCACACCAGGATTAAACGAAATTTTACGCTGATCGGATAAACGCTTCGAAAGTTATCCTCGTACATACCTAGTCAGGTCATAAGTATTGTCACACAGTAAAAACTTTTCTTTTAGAATGCTGGCCACAAAAAAGTTTATAGAATTCGAATTTCGAATTGTTCATGAAAATAAGAATAAGAATAAAGTTTATTTCACCATAAGAACATGCAACTTATATACTAAATTTAAAACTAAAAACAAACATGAAGGCAATAACAATGGCATTGTTTTACTACTGATGTCTTTACTTTACTTTACTTAGTTTCCAAATAAATAAGTGACATCCATTGTAAAAGCTCACTAGCTCCCACCCTAGGTAAAACCTGTGTTGTGGGAGAATATGTGGATAAAAATGTATACTTTTTAGAATTTTACTCATTTTTAAATATGGAGTGGACGCTTAAAGAAGACCGTTATTGCGTTGCATCGTTGCGGTTACGCGCCAATTCAAATTTTTGACATACTGAAAAATTTGAATATAACCAAAAGATTCGTTTATCGCACCATCAAACGATACAATGAAGACTCTAGTGTAGATGACAGGTCAAGAAGTGGTCGCCCTCGGTCTGTTAGGACTCCAGCAGTGATAAAAGCTGTGAAGGCGCGAATTCAAAGAAATCCCAAACGTAAGCAGAAACTGTTGGCCCTTCAGATGGGGTTAAGCAGAACCATGGTGAAAAGGGTGTTAAATGAAGACTTAGTGCTTCGGGCATATCGAAGAAAAACAGGACATCGTTTGAATGCTCGTCTAATGGACCTGAGACTGAAGAGATGCCGCGCTTTGTTGAAGCGGTACGCGGGAAAAAAATATCGGGAAATTCTTTTTTCGGATGAAAAAATTTTTACCGTAGAAGAGAGCTACAACAAACAAAATGATAAGGTGTACGCACACAGTAGTGAAGAAGCGAGCAACCGTATTCCGCGTGTCCAACGAGGTCATTTTCCATCCTCGCTCATGGTATGGTTGGGAGTTTCTTATTGGGGCTTAACAGAGATACATTTTTGTGAGAAAGGTGTAAAAACGAATGCAGTTGTGTATCAAAATACAGTCCTGACGAACCTTGTGAAATCTGTTTCTCATACCATGTTCAATAACAGGCACTGGGTATTCCAACAAGATTCGGCGCCAGCTCATAGAGCGAAGAGCACACAAGACTGGCTGGCGGCGCGTGAAATCGACTTCATCCGGAACGAAGACTGGACCTCCTCCAGTCCAGATTTGAATCCGTTAGATTACAAGATATGGCAACACTTGGAGGAAAAGGCGTGCTCAAAGCCTCATCCCAATTTGGAGTCACTCAAGACATCCTTGATTAAGGCAGCCGCCGATATTGACATGGAACTCGTTCGTGCTGCGATAGACGACTGGCCGCGCAGATTGAAGGCCTGTATTCAAAATCACGGAGGTCATTTTGAATAAACTTTATGTCATAAAAATCTATGTATTGTTATGTTCATTTTGGTATATAAAAGGTTACATAATGAATAAACTTGTTTCAATTATTTTATATTAAACATGTGACAGAATTTATGACATGACTAGGTACTTATTACAAGTATTAAATCTAGTCAAATTCCTGTTTTGATCTAATCATGATGGCTGTTAATTCAAGGATGTAAGTAATGAAAAGTATGGATTATGGGTGGATTGATTGGATTAGGTACTAGCGAAAGATAAGTCATTAAAAATAACACTTAATAACAAGCGACTGATAGCAAAGTGCCTCGACCAATACCTTTAGAGGCTTTCGCTAGGAAATTGGATCAAGGGCCAGATACGGTCAGGCGGTACTCCTGGACTCGGTACGCACAGTCAGGAGGTTCCTCTCTCTGCAGCCCTAGCCACCGATCGCTTAGGCCTTGCTTCGCGGTCGGTGGTTTACCGTTTTTATAAATGTATTTTTTACTGTAATGATTTTTTTATAAGATACGTTGTAGTGAAAAATGTATTTTTTTATAAACTAATTTTAATGTGTGAATAATAACAATAAATAAATATTTGCTGGACATTTAACACAGCGCTATCTAGCCCCAAACTAAGCAGAGCTTGTACTATGTGAACCAGATAACTGATAGAATCCTTAAATACATTTTTTTTTGTAAATACATACTTATAATATATAGAGAAACAACCAGATCCGGGACAAATATCTTTAAATCATGAAATCGTCATGGATCGTCATCATGGAATCGAACCCGCTACCTCCTGCGTCTCAGCCGGCTATTTGCCTACTGCACCACGGAGGTCGTCGAAAAATCAAAACATCGAGTAAAAAATATATGAAATGACTAGCAGACCAATCCGCGGCTTCGCACGCGTGGTTTGCCAATACAAAGTAGCTTATGTGTTAATCCAGGTTATGATCTACGTACATACCAAATTTCATCGCAATCAGTTCAGCCGTTACGGCGTGAAAGAGTAACAAACATCCATACATACAAACTTTCGTGTTTATAATATTAATAATAATAATCTTTATTTCAGACTCATGAGGTCCATACACATTTACTACACACAATACAATACAATACACATAATTCACAATAAATCACCTTAACGCGCCGGCGAACCCCGAGCGCAACTTCAATTCGGCAGCGTCAATTTGGTTCATTTTTAGACACGCTGAGTTCAACTCTAAAAATACACATTATACACATAACTGAATAACAACAGAAATACATTTATTTACAGAAATAATATTCAATAATTTACATGACAATAAAATACATAAGAATGAATCATCTGAAGAGCGTTGCAAACGATCTATAGATAGCTTAACGCGCTGACGAACACTGAGCGCAACTTCAATTCGGCCACGTCAAAAACTTCGGCCTGAATATCGCTATCCCTGTTTAGTGACGAAGTTTAGCCACGCAGAGCGACAGTGATAGCAATAGAACGATTCTAAATTTGATTAGATTTTGACCATGTTCCGTAATACCGAAAATGATGACTGAAAACTTGTTGTATTTTTCTCATTGTGTTGTTATTCTGTAACTAGACGATATAATCTATGTTCCCATGACTAGGATACGTAAGATGTTGTTGTTTTTAATACGAAACAATTAGGTTGAAAACAGGTCTTTTATGACGTAAAAACATGCAGAATGCGATACGCTTCTATTTCATTTTAGGTAAGTATTTTGATCTAATATATGGTTGGGAACCTAGATAAATACTATTCAAATTAAAATAATACCTTATTAAGGTAGAAATATGCTCCAATTAGAAATGGTCTTGGTAGTACGTGTTGTATGGGCGATTGTCCCTCCGGTGGCCTCTTAAGTAGTTTAGGTGGCAATGCCCACCCAACGTCTATACATCTTAGAATGTATAAGCCTTTCTGCCAGACTTCTAATGATAGCGTTATTACAAGTGTCAACTCTGGACATAAAAGACGCAAGGAAGGGAAGGAAGGATAGGAATAGTAAGGATATGGAATGAAAAACATTTATTTGACAAGACTTACAGAATGAACTTCAATATCAGATGGTAGAATACAGTAACCTTGACTTCTGGCTCAATACGTTTTCAAGAGCGGACTAATTCCTTGTGAAAGGACTCGCTCGGGGAAGTACTACCACCACACCTAATTCTGCCGCCAAGCTGCATTGCTGTGTTTCGGTTAGAAGGGTTGCCGGTAAAATTACAAGCACACAAGGCTTTACACCCGTATGCCTCAAGTTGATGGACGCAGTAGAGAGAGTCTACGCATCGTAGACTTCGATCAACAATACGCCGGTGTATTGTTGATCGAAGATCGTAGGGCACGTTTCTAGGGCGCGGGACCTGAGGCAATACTTTGTTATAGGCGATGGTTACCACTTAACATCAGGCCACATGCTTGCTCCAACACCATAAAAAGAACGAAAAACTTAGATAAACGACACAAGATAAAACAAAATGCCAGAAGTCAAAATATACTAATTACAATAATTTATTTATGTTATATATTTATTTATTAATACTTTATATATTATTAAAATATTTATTTATTAATACTTTATTTTTTTATGACACTGCAGTGATCTTCCACGGGTCCTCCTGGTCAAATGTTTCGGATGCAGCAGAAGCTGGAATGTCAAGAATAAATAAATGGCTACAACAAAACCTTCTCACACTAAACACTAAGAAAACCTTGTATGTATGCTTTCATAAGACAGCAGCATCCGCACCATCAATGGAAACAGAAATAAAAATACACAGTGCATGTTCTGGGAACACTTCCTGCAATTGCGATGCACTGACCAGAACCAAGGTCATGAAATACCTGGGTGTTTTGGTCGATGAAAATTTAACGTTTAAACACCATCTAGAAACTCTGCCGGGAAGAATAAGAAAGGTGGTTAATATAATGAGACACATGAGAAACGTTGCTTGTTTAGAGGTCCTAAGATCAGTCTATTTTGCGTTGTGTCAGTCGTTTCTATTATACTGCGTCACCTGTTGGGGTAGCGCAGCTAAGACACACTTGTTACAAGTTGAGAGGGCACAACGTTCAGTTCTAAAGGTCATGCTAAGGAAGCCATATAGATTTCCCACAATTGACCTCTACAGAGAAAGTGGTTTCCTTAGCGTTAGGCAGCTTTTTATTTTAAAAACCACAGCCATTGTCCATAAGACCGTATTGACCTCTCTAAACTATGAAACCCATATTGAGAAAAGGATCTTTAAGATACCCACACCTCCATGCAAAACATCTTTCGCACAACGATTTGGCCTTTTCATAAAGTCACACGTATACAACAGTGTTCTTAAATACTGTGATTTAAAGGACAAATCAGTCTACCAGACAAAATGTGTAGTAAATAGGTCGTTACTTACTCTTTCATACACCGAAACTGAAAATGTTTTAAGTATCTTAACCTAAATTTTATCATTTTATCTACTGTGTCATACATACGTTCAAATATATATTTATTGTATGTATATATATATATATGTTATATATCTTGTTTTGTATGTATTATATGTTATGAGTAATATGTTTTATTATTTATAGCACCTATAAATACTTATGCTTCCATAAAATAATTCTAATAGTTACTTATGATTTTCTTTGTGTTATTTTTAGTTTTATTGTATATTATTATTTTTTGTCAGAATATGTGTAAAATTAGTTTTAGTTATTGGTAAAATTGTGTTATGCCCGAGGTCACGAAATAAAATTGCTAATTCTATTTGACTGGTCTTCACGATACAGGCTTGCCTAGTGTGAAGGCCGCTGCTTAATTGTGATCGTAGGTAGTGCCTTCTGCCTCAAACTGTATAAAATGTAAATGTTATTTTTGACTTACGGTACCGAGACATGGACGCTCACGCAGGAGGCTGTGTACAGGTTAAGAGTTGCACAGAGAGCCATGGAGCGTACCATGCTCGGCATAAAACTCTTAGATCGAGTTCCAAACATCGAGATCCGTAGAACGAAGGTGCATAATGTTGGGAATCGAGTTATGGAGCTCAAATGGTCTTGGGCGGGACACTTGGCAAGACGTGGTGATGACAGGTGGAGCAGGGTAGCAACTGAATGGTGGCCGAGGAATGGCTGTAGAAGGGTTGGACGTCCGGCAGCGAGATGGGTGGACGACATCGTTAAGAGTCGCGGGCCGTCAATGGGTGAGACTAGCGCAGGATCGTGGCGGATGGCACAAACTTGGGGAGGCCTATACCCAGCAGTGGGTGAAGTCGGGCTGTGGATGATGATGATTTATGTCTGTTTATATTTTATTTAGGTTTTAGTTGCACTGCCTTCATCCATAACTTATGTGCACCCCCGACCATCTTTGGCATTACTATATCCTCTCCACCCAAAGGTTGTCTGAAAGAAATCGCTTCATAGCGACAAGACCGCCCATTGTACTATTTGCTTTGTGTTTTCTATTTTGTCTGTAATTTCTATTTTTTTAATGTGTACAATAAAGTGTTTTCATTCATTCATTCATTCATACAAATTCACTATTTATTTATTTATTTTATAAAATGCTAGAACTATAGAACAAACATCTATTGCAACTTCCATCTAACTGCAACCATCTATCATGCGTCTATCTAGTGCTCCTCACAATTAAAGGAAACACAAGTTATGTCTTAAGTAAGTTAAATCTGTTTGTCCTTTTACGCCGTCTCTATAAAAGGAAAACGAAGAAAACGCACTGTACCACTTGTATTCATAAAAAATATAGAAAAAAACCGGCCGAGTGCGAGTCAGACTCGCGCACGAAGGGTTCCGTACCATTATCTATAAAAACAGCAAAAATATCAAGTTTGTTGTATGGGAGCCCCCCTTAAATATTTGTTTTATTTTAATTTAATTATTTATGTTTAAAGTGAATATATAACTAAATATTCTGTGAATAATTCATGCGTCTACCTGTTGCCGTTATCAATATCGAGCAAAAACGAGCAAAAATATCAAGTTTGTTGTATGGGAGCCCCCCTTAAATATTTGTTTTATTTTAATTTAATTATTTATGTTTAAAGTGAATATATAACTAAATATTCTGTGAATAATTCATGCGTCTACCTGTTGCCGTTATCAATATCGAGCAAAAACGAGCAAAAATATCAAGTTTGTTGTATGCGAGCCCCCCTTAAATATTTGTTTTATTTTAATTTAATTATTTATGTTTAAAGTGAATATATAACTAATTATTCTGTGAATAATTCATGCGTCTACCTGTTGCCGTTATCAATATCGAGCAAAAACGAGCAAAAATATCAAGTTTGTTGTATGGGAGCCCCCCTTAAATATTTGTTTTATTTTAATTTAATTATTTATGTTTAAAGTGAATATATAACTAAATATTCTGTGAATATTTCATGCGTCTACCTGTTGTCGTTATCAATATCGAGCAAAAACGAGCAAAAATATCAAGTTTGTTGTATGGGAGCCCCCCTTAAATATTTGTTTTATTTTAATTTAATTATTTATGTTTAAAGTGAATATATAACTAAATATTTTGTGAATATTTCAAGCGTCTACCTGTTGCCGTTATCAATATCGAGCAAAAACGAGCAAAAATATCAAGTTTGTTGTATGGGAGCCCCCCTTAAATATTTGTTTTATTTTAATTTAATTATTTATGTTTAAAGTGAATATATAACTAAATATTCTGTGAATAATTCATGCGTCTACCTGTTGCCGTTATCAATATCGAGCAAAAACGAGCAAAAATATCAAGTTTGTTGTATGCGAGCCCCCCTTAAATATTTGTTTTATTTTAATTTAATTATTTATGTTTAAAGTGCATATATAACTAAATATTCTGTGAATAATTCATGCGTCTAACTGTTGCCGTTATCAATATCGAGCAAAAACGAGCAAAAATATCAAGTTTGTTGTATGGGAGCCCCCCTTAAATATTTGTTTTATTTTAATTTAATTATTTATGTTTAAAGTGAATATATAACTAAATATTCTGTGAATAATTCATGCGTCTACCTGTTGCCGTTATCAATATCGAGCAAAAACGAGCAAAAATATCAAGTTTGTTGTATGCGAGCCTCCCTTAAATATTTGTTTTATTTTAATTTAATTATTTATGTTTAAAGTGAATATATAACTAATTATTCTGTGAATAATTCATGCGTCTACCTGTTGCCGTTATCAATATCGAGCAAAAACGAGCAAAAATATCAAGTTTGTTGTATGGGAGCCCCCCTTAAATATTTGTTTTATTTTAATTTAATTATTTATGTTTAAAGTGAATATATAACTAAATATTCTGTGAATATTTCATGCGTCTACCTGTTGTCGTTATCAATATCGAGCAAAAACGAGCAAAAATATTAAGTTTGTTGTATGGGAGCCCCCCTTAAATATTTGTTTTATTTTAATTTAATTATTTATGTTTAAAGTGAATATATAACTAAATATTCTGTGAATAATTCATGCGTCTACCTGTTGCCGTTATCAATATCGAGCAAAAACGAGCAAAAATATCAAGTTTGTTGTATGGGAGCCCCCCTTAAATACTTGTTTTATTTTAATTTAATTATTTATGTTTAAAGTGAATATATAACTAAATATTCTGTGAATAATTCATGCGTCTACCTGTTGCCGTTATCAATATCGAGCAAAAACGAGCAAAAATATCAAGTTTGTTGTATGGGAGCCCCCCTTAAATATTTGTTTTATTTTAATTTAATTATTTATATTTAAAGTGAATATATAACTAAATATTCTGTGAATAATTCATGCGTCTACCTGTTGCCGTTATCAATATCGAGCAAAAACGAGCAAAAATATCAAGTTTGTTGTATGGGAGCCCCCCTTAAATATTTGTTTTATTCTGTTTTTAGTATTTGTTGTTATAGCGGCAACAGAAATACATCATCTGTGAAAATTTTAATTGTCTAACTGTCACGGTTCATGAGACAGCCTGGTGACAGACGGACAGACTGGCAGACAGACAGACAGACAGCGGAGTCTTAGTAAGGTCTTAGTAGGGTCCCGTTTGACCCATTGGGTACGGAACCCTAAAAAAGCACAGAATTTTTATTTTCTCGGCTTATATTTGGCGAAGATCTATCTCGTAGAGGCCAGGAGGACTAGGTTGCGAGGAAAAACTTGAGTTAGGTACAATATTTTTCTCCTGATGTTAAATGGTAACCATCGCCTATAACAAAGTATTGTCTCTTAGGTCACGCTCCATAGAAACGTGCCCTACGATCACCCTACGATGCACTCCCCTGCGTCCATCTACTTGAGGCATACAAGTGTGGTAAATAGGTGCATGTGTAAAAGGCTATTTTTACATACAACAGTACGATAGGATAGATACTTATAGTGGTAAAAAAATCATGTGTATCATAGCTACGATAAACCTAATTCACTCGTCTCAGTTATTGGGTTACTCGCTCTCTGGGTATTTTACAAATAGTAGGTATGACCTCCCTATGGAGCCTCAGGCAGGATAGACGGCAACTAAAAGGGCCAGCGAATTTTGGCGAATTTCGCAACACCTTATCTAGGATAGGAGACCACGGAAGCGCTGGCAATCGAGCGGAAGCGAGCGCGTGGGCATATCGCTTGCTGACATCCGTCAACGAGCCATGCCGATGATACTACAGCGTTCCATTATTATGTGAATCACTAAATTAGGTAATGAAGTTCAGTGTTTTCTTGGAAATTGTGAGGATAATCTTACCTACGAGTCCTACGACCCTATGATGACCAGATATTAAAATGGACTATATAAGAATGATAAATATTTTCTCAGTAGTTTCGTAAGCAGATCACATTGCAGTTTCTATTCGTAAAGAAGACGTACATTTTATATGAAAACACTACAAATTCTGACTTCCAATAAAGAGATGATCCTACTTCCTACTATCCTACTAATATTATAAACGCGAAAGTTTGTATGTATGAATGTATGGATGTTTGTTCCTCTTTCACGCCAAAACTACCCAATGGATTTTAATCAAAGTTTACAATAATATAGCTTATACATTAGAATAACACAGGCTATAATTTTTAAAGATAGTGTGTGAATTGTCCAAAATATAACGATAATTGTCAAGTAAGTCGGAAAAAAATCTGCCATCTGCGAGCTATTCTGGCGTACGCTGCAACAACTGTAGAGTTTACGTGTATATAATGTATATGAGAAATATTTATCTTAATTAGTCCTACAAAAAAGTCCGCACCAGCATATATCTAGCTTATATGAGTAAGCCATTATCGCCAAAAGAGTAAACCATAAATCCAATAAAAATTGATAATATATTTCTAATGCACATTTGGTAGTAACAAACGAAGCTACTCGAAGTACTTACTAATCCTGCGCAGACGAAGTCGCGGGTACCAGCTAGTTATATATAATTGAAAATCAAAGTTGACCTCCGTGGTGCAGTGGGCGAATAGCCGGCTGAGACGCAGGAGGTAGGTAGGGTTTGATTCCCGCCGCGGAACAAATGTTTGCATGATCTACAGATATTTGTTTCGGGTCTGGTTGTTTCTCTATATATTACAAGTATGTATTTATAAAAAAAATATATATATAAATATAAATATAAATATTACTAGACATTTCACACAGCGCTATCTAGCCCCAAACTAAGCAGAGCTTGTACTATGAGAACCAGATAACTGATAGAATACTTATATACGTTTTTTTTGTAAATACATACTTATAAAATATAAAGAAACAACCAGACCCGGAACAAATATCTGTAGATCGTGCAAACATTTGTTCCGCGGCGGGAATCGAACCCGCTATCTTCTGTATCTCAGCCGGCTATTCGCCCACTGCGCTACGTACGAGGTCGTATATAAGTATTTTATCAGTTATCTGGTTCCTATAGTACACGCTCTGCTTAGTTTGGGGCTAGATAGCGCTGTGTGAAATGTCCAGCTATATTTACTTATTATTTATTTAATATTAAAACTTTGGTGTCTAGGAAAGGATAG
Source organism: Philereme vetulata (assembly GCA_918857605.2). Classification (NCBI taxonomy): domain Eukaryota; kingdom Metazoa; phylum Arthropoda; class Insecta; order Lepidoptera; family Geometridae; genus Philereme; species Philereme vetulata. Next base: position 656,025 of record OU975463.1, on the reverse strand, counting down.
GGGCGCATAAAAACTATTTAGATTAAAACTTTTTCCATTTGTAATTGGTCAATCTCTACACAGTCTACGCCCTGGCCACCGTAGTTCTCTAACTGACACTTCTAAGTCGTTTCTGTTAAATTTCCGGCTGATTTCTGATCTTCAAATTTCAGTTTTTATTTTTATTAAATTCTTCCTTTTAGTGAAAATGTGCGAGAATCTAAACACGAGTCGCGTGCGGTGCGACGTTTGCCGCACCATCAACCTGGCCAAGCATGTAAAGCCAAACCCTGACATGCAGATGTATGACAAGTGCAGTCCAGCGGAGAAAATAGATTGTCCTGCCTGTACACGTAAGAAACCATAAAAACTGGACGGTATTTTTAGGGTTCCGTACCCAAAGGGTAAAACGGCACCCTATTACTGAGGCTCCGCTGTCTGTGTCTGTCCGTCTGTCACCAGGCTGTATCTCATGAACCGTGATAGTTAGACAGTTGAAAATTTCACAAATGATGTATTTATGTTGCCGCTATAACAAAAAATACTAAAAACAGAATGAAACAAATATTTAAGGGGGGCTCCCATACAACAAACGTCATTTTTTTGCTCGTTTTTGCTTGTTATTGATAACGGCAACAGGTAGACGCTTGAAAAATTCACATAATATTTAGTTAAATATTCACTTTAAAAATGAATAATTCAATTAAAATAAAACAAATCAAATGGGGGGCTCCCATACAACAAACGTGATTTTTTTGCTCGTTTTTATAGATACGTAGGTACGGAACCCTACGTGCGCGAGTCCGACTCGCACTTGGCCGGTTTTTTATATAATACTTTCACACAAAATATGGTAGCGCTAAGAAAACTTAACTTAATGATAATAGCAATATAGTGTACATATTTAGTTTTCTGGAGTGGTGACCTAGGCAAGCGAAGTGTAGGACCGATAGATAAATAAATATTAATATAAATATACAGTCAAACCTGGATAAGCGAGAGTTCAAGGAAGCACAATCTCATTCTAGCTTATAGAAGTTTCTCACTAACCCGAGTTTCTCGCTAATGCAGGTACATTTTCTGTGTTTTGTGTTGGTTGTCTGGAAGAGATCGCTTTTAGCGATAAGACCGCCCACTGTACCTTTATTTATTGTTTATTTCCATTATTGTATTTTTATTTGGTGTGCAATAAAAAGTATTTCATTCATTCATTCATTCATTTCATTCATTCATTTCATTCATTCATTCATTCATTCATTTTTTTTTTCGAATGGACTTATCTCGCTGTTGGCCTCTGAGGCCGTTGCAGCTTAACCGAGCTTTTGGCGAGCGCAGAAGGCGCTCAGCCCTATAATTTTATTTTTGATGAGGCAGCTAGCGCAAGGGCACCACTTAGGTACGAACCTCGGCTTGGGCTGTTGCCTGGACGGGGATAGGAGAGAAACGCCCGGGTACGTGCTTGTACCTCGTGTAGGCGGCGACTAAAGGGACTCGTCGACCTCGCCGGCGAGGTCGACGAGTCCCTTTAGTCGCCGCTTCAATTAAGTCTACTTTTTGCGTATTTGACAATGCCATGATAGGACAAATAAGATGATGCAATGACTGATATAAAAGTCCGACAGGTGCAAGAACCATGTTCGAAATTCAAAATTGTTCTGAAATACGAAATGTTTTTGAATTGCTCATGAGAGCATTGAGTTCCTAAACTTCTTAATCGCTACAGTATTAATACTTCTTTAATGTGCAATTAGAATCTAATAAAATGTTTGTAGAAGGAATTTTGTTTGTCCTGTTGTATGAGAATACTTTTAATCAATTTGACTAACTTCCGCTGTTCAGATTTTTTTCTTCCGATACAATAAAATGATCCTTACAAAGGACTGCATCGATCGGCATCAAAAAAAATTTTACCAACTTGATTCATTTTAAGGCGCTACTCACACTTGACCAAAAAAATTTTAATGCCAAAATGTTTTTCTTCGAAAACGAGTTGATGTTTTAAAAGAAACTGCACCTGTATCTCTTCTGGTTATGGGTGCTGCCGTACTGTTGCAGTAAAAAAAACACTCTGTATATAGAAACAACCAGACCCGGAACAAATATCTGTAGATCATGCAAACATTTGTTCCGTGGCGGGAATCGAACCCGCTACCTCCTGCGTCTCAGCCGGCTATTTGCCCACTACGCCACGGAGGTAGTAGATGGAGTAATGATTGGTGCGCTGTAGCTGGCAAAGATGAGAAGAGCTGAAGATCGGGCTCAATGGCGCACCCTGGGAGATACCTACGTCCAGCATTGGACTGTTATAGGTTGATGATGATAAATAGCAATAAGCATTAATTATCCTGGGACTTGTTGAGCAAACAAGACCCGAGATTCACTTAGATCTGATTTTGTTCACGTGTAGGTTCTGCAGGTTGCATTAAGACACGGTAAGTCAACAAGACCTCCAAGTTGGATCTTGTTTAAACAAAACCATTTCGAGTCCAAATCTATTGGAGTAGCCTGATTAGTTGTATGTAGCAGATGTTCTGCACGCCATTATTTTGGTGTACATAGAAATTGTGAATCGAACTTGTTACCGTTTTTATAGGAAAACTAATACAAATAATACCTAGGGCGACTTGCCCAGTCGCTAAATACGTTTTGGGATCGTTGTGCATGCCAGGCTTTGAAAACACCGCTCGCAAAACACTGTTCTAAAATGCTATTTCAACACTTTATACTCGTAGTTTTCGTCATCCAAAAAAACTGTTGCTTTTGCGAAAAATAATTCCAAGATACTTAACCGTGATTTACAAGTGTTTATGGAACACTAAAACCAGCTTCTCACAAAAGTTGGGTCTATTTATTTGCTCTAGATTCAACGGGATGTACCTAACAGTTTCGATCGAGACTCTGTTCGTTTATTTGAAATGTTTTTGGGTGGGCTGCGTTGTGTCTACGTCGTGCTCCGCTGCCTACGTGAGGGCCTAGATTTCAGAGTTCAAGACTTATTTAGACAGGAGACAGGTAGATCGAAAACAGCGCTTGGTAACTACAACTTAATACTTAAAGCTCAGTTTACATTGCCGCGGAACGGAATGGAAGCGAATTTATTTATTTATTTTATTTTATAAGTCACACATTACAAGCAAAAAAATTAACATAACTAAAATAACAATTTTATCTGGCTTGAAACGTAACTTATGTGCGCACAGAAAAACAGAATAAATAACATAAAAACGAATGATTTATTCATAGCGTAACGAACTATAACTACTAAAGTTCACACCCATTATCTGTCCTTGTGTTGAAGTTGTAACTGCTGGTTAATACATCATGATAACCCTTTTTATAGTTGCTTATTTGTATTAAAATTAAATTTGTGTTAGTACTAGTATTTTAGGTTTATAGTATGTAGGTATGTTTTTAATTGTATATAGATGCACCGCCGAAACATAATAATCCTGTCCATACAAAGGTTGTCTGGTAGAGATCGCTTTTAGCGATAAAACCAACCATTGTACTAAATGTATATGTAAGAATTATGTTTCGTATTTTACTTTGGTGTACAATAAAGAGTTTTTTATCTTATCTTATAAGTAAATTGTGTAACTTTCGAACTACAGAGTGGGGCAAATTTTGAAGCGAAAACTTCTTTAGGCACGTTGGGCATTTTTTGAGATGGGAAAAAACCATGGAACTCCTGAGACTGTTACCATTACCTACACCTCTGTATATAAGTATCTGTAGTGTAGTCTGCTTTTAAATTTTGAATACCCAAACATGAGCGCTAGATTTTTCACTTCTGTCGGCACTCGCGGAGTGCCACTTTTTTATCTCATTGAGGGCAGCTACCTCTTTTGAGGTAGATAGAAAATATCCGGAACACTGTTTTTTGAATGTTTGCAAAATATTACGATTTGATTTGTTAAGTTACATTGGGAAAAGTATTCCTGGTAAGAAATAAAGTCGATTGAGACCAACTTGTTTTTTTAACAAATGTCATTTTCTAAGGTGAATGTTATTTTTTAAATCCGAATAAGCGCTCATTTTTTTTCTTCAAACTAATCTTATAGTTTCAATTTGACGTTTCAAAGTGATCCTTTTGATTTTAATAAATAAATAGATTTTTAATTATTTAATTTTGTATTCCTAAGAACAAAACTACAAAAGAAAAGATAGCTGCCCTCAATAAGGTAAAAATTTGCCCCAACATGTAGTCGAGCCAATAAACAGTTCGCGCGTCATTTTTTTGACTCGCCTGTTTGTTGGCTCGCATTTAGTTTGTACGTTACACCATTGGCATAAAGTTCATTATGCTCTGTATAATTTCGATAGGAAATTGCTCGCTTTCATTCCATTCTGCAGCAATGTAAATAGAGCCTAAGTGTTCTGTTTTTCCAAATCGAGTAAGCAAAGCTTACGCTCATTCTAGAACTATGCACCAGCATTATTGGATACTCAAGCGTAGATTTTTACAGTTTTGAACAATGAAAGTTAAAAAAGGTCCAAAATTAAAATCTTAGTGCCTATCTACGTATTTGGTTAATTCATTCCAGTTTAATACTCTAACTAAAGTTGTCTGCAAGAGAGAAAGGCCTGTCCAGCAATGAAATTGTTGGATTATTGTTACTTTTTATCTTACTAGGCGTTCAAAGGTACACACGGCTACACATCAAGCTATATATTCCAGTATAAGCTGACCTCGCATTGTGTAGGTTTTTCGTAGAATGAGAGGTCAGCTTATACTGGATATTATAGCTTGATATACCTATAGCCGTGCGTGTGTACTAAAATGTATCAGCATCAAAATGTATGTATGTATGTGTCAGCTCTACAGCACTCTAATACTTACTGCGACGATCAATGTGAAACTATAAGAGTTCCTAGTTCAAACCCTAAACGTGCAAAACCAGGGGTCGCTATCATTAAAAATGAAGACGGACAACTAACCGTTAGTTCTAAGTAAAAAGAACCGTTAGTTTTTTTACCCCTGGTTGACCACCCCTGATTTTATATCCACCGCCTAGAACAAGGCAATAAATGATTTTATGATTTACTAGCTGACCAATCCGCAGCTTTGCACGCGTAGTTGTTTAATAAAAACATTACCCTCCTTCTCCGCTGTTGGGTAAAAAGTAGCCTAAGTCACCCGGAGATAGTGTAGCTTCCCAACAGTGAAAGAATTGTTTTAAATCGGTCCTGTAGTTTCGGAGCCTTTTCAATACAAACAAACAAACAAACAAATCTTTCCTCTTTATAATATTACGAAGTTTTTTGTAGATATTGATATGTATCTTTAATATTGTAGAACATACTTTTGTTCTATCATCAATAGTTTCCGCAGCGCATGCGACGAAAGACGTTTTAGGGCACTTTTTTACACCTTGGGTTACGTTACTTAAGTTTTAGTAAGGATCCCTAATCTTTTCTAGCAATAAATATAGCCTATATAACTCAGGGTGAATGTAGCTTTCCAATGGTGAAAGAGTTTTTTAAATCGGCACAGTAGTTTTGAGTTTATTCATTACAAACATACACACAAAAATACAAATCTGTCCTCTTTGTAATATTAGTATAGATGATTGCCTCGTATTGTAAGTCATCTTAGGAACGTTCCCAACATCGCATTACCCTGTGTCCATCAAGTTAAGGCGTACAGGTGTGAATACTCTAGTGCCTATAATTTCTCCGGCACCCATACTCTATACATTTTAATCTCTAAACAATCCTACCTCGATAAAAATATATCACATATCTCGTTTTCCTATGTTCAGTTTAATTGAGGCGACCGAGACGATTCGATAGATCTGCTATGTAGATGGCCGATGATGAATCACTACAATACATAAAGCTACCAACAACGTACGCGATTCTAATTTAGATTTGACAGCGTTTAGAAATGAGGCAGGTTGCTGAAAACCGGTGAAACTGATATAGAAAAACAGGTTATAGAACCAACGAATACCATTCTGTATATTTTATTTATGTATTAATAATAGTAATAATAATACGTTTATTTCAGGCACATACAAAATATGATGACAAGGCCCAAATCTATAAAAGACTAACAATATAAAACAATTAACATTTTTTAATTTTAGAATTTTAGGAAAACTATAATGTTACCTATTCTAAGAAGGCCAATCAAAACTTTCCGCAGATAAAACCTTAAAAACTAACACTTTTATTGTGTAATAATAAGTTGTGTCCGCCAGCGGCTTCGCACGCGTTGTTTGTCAATAAAAAGGAGCCTATGTTCTAATCCAGGTTATAATTACGTACTTGTACATACTAAATTTCTTGGAAATCGGTATAGCCGTTACGACGTGATTGAGTAATAAACAAATTAACAAACATCCAATCTTTCGCATTTATTATATTAGTGTGATTAGATTCACAGTTACATTACGGTATACTATACACTAATGATCATAGCTCACTGGAAAGCGAAGCGTAGGATAGCCTCCCACTAGATGGAAAGACGACTGGAAAAAGGTTGCTGGGAGCCGTTGGGTGCAGGCCGCACAGTATCGGTCGCTCTGGTAATCTATGGGAGAGGTCTATGTTCAGCATCCTACATCCTGTAACTGATATGATGATGATGATGAACATAGCACTGAACTTAAACTTGTAGAATGGAATATTTAATAATTTATTTGGTAGGTGCAAAAAATATGACACACGAAACATTTAAGAAAAACAATGAGACCAATTTAAGTTATGCAAATAGTTTGACTCGTGTGTGTGCGTACAAAAATTGCGTTCAGCTCACCGTAATATTGAACACCCAACGCTGATTTTCAACTTAACGCGCTGGCGAACCCTGAGCGCAACTTCAATTCGGCCGCGTCAAAAACTTCGGCCCTCTATCGCTATCCCTGTTTAGTGACGAAGTTTAGCCACGCAGAGCGACAATGATAACAATAGAACGATTCTAAATTTGATTCGATTTTGACCGTGTTCCGTAATACCAAAAATGATGACTGAAAACTTGTTGTATTTTTCTCATTGTGTTGTTATTCTGTAATTGGACGATGTAATCTACGTTCCCATGACTAGGATACGTAAGATGTTGTTGTTTTTAATATGAAATAATTAGGTTGAAAACAGGTCTTTTATGACGTAAAAACATGCAGAATGCGATACGCTTCTATTTCATTTTAGGTAAGTATTTTGATCTAATATATGGTTGGGAACCTAGATAAATACCATTCAAATTAAAATAATACCTTATTAAGGTAGAAATATGCTCCAATTAGGAATTATCTTGGTAGTACGTGTTGTATAGGCGGGTGTCCCCTTAAACCAGAGACAAAGATATAGGTGGCGATTCTGTTGTTTACACTGACTAACTAAAATTGTGTAAAATACGAGCGGTCTTACTTTGTTTACGCTAAAGATCAAATTAGAACGACATTCAAAATGACATTTCTAAAATTAAGTATTTTTTTACTAAGATGGCGTGTTTGCAGGCTAGTTTTAATCCGCACCAATTTGACTGTTGACTAAAACTAGCCCAAAAACCACCAATGCAGCACTTAATGTACCTATAAGGCTAGTACGTACTGTTTAGTTAGAGAGAACATGACTATCACATAGGTAGTTTTAGGACCAAAGGGTCAAACGGGACCCTATTACTAAGACTCCGCTATCTGTCTGTCTGTCTGTCCGTCTGTCACCAGGCTGTATCTCATGAACCGTGATAGACAGTTAAATTTTTCACAGATGATGTATTTCTGTTGCCGTTATAACAACAAATACTAAAAAGAGATGAGACTAAATCTGCTTTTAAGACGTACTCTAACCGACTAAACAAAATAATTAAATTAACACAGAGATCACAAAATGATTATTTGATTAAAAATGCTACAAACAAATCAAAAGCGACTTGGACCGTTATCAATAAAAATAAAAAGAATATTCCCAGAAATGAAATTATTAAATTGAATGTTGACGGCAAAACTGTATCTGATCCCCTCGATATAGCTAAGTTATTTAATGATTATTTTATTGATCTTAATACATTTAAATTCAATCATAAAACTAATTTGACATCAAATATATCTCAATCCTTGTTTATGACCCCAACAACTCCATTTGACATAAATAACATTATCAAGTCACTGAGAAACGTTACTAGCACTGGCTATGATGGGATAAGTACAAAAATAATAAAACAAACAGTGGATTGCATTTCACCAGTATTAAGTCATATTATTAATATTTCTATTGTTTCGGGAATATTTCCAGATAAATTGAAATACACCATCATCAAACCTCTATTTAAAAAGAATAACAGATATAGTATGAGCTGTTATAGGCCTATTGCACTCGTTCCAGTATTCTCAAAGATTTTTGAAAGAGTAATTTATAATAGCTTATACAATTTTTTTGAGTGTAATAACCTATTCGCAGATCAACAGACAGGCTTTCGTAAACACAGATCGATTAATTTGGCCATATATAAGTTTCTTCAGACCGTAATGTGTAACTTAGACACAAGGAAACAAGTTTGTGCTTTGTATATAGACCTGACTAAAGCCTTTGATTACGTTGACCACACAATTTTATCGTCTAAGCTCGAATCTTACGGTGTAAGAGGTAATATTTTAGAATTGATCAAATCATATTTGAGAAATAGATGGCAAGCTACAGAAATAACACGTAAGTGCCTTAAATCAAAAAAAGAAAAGATATTTAAATCACAATATCGAGAAACTAGATATGGGGTACCCCAGGGAAGTGTTTTAGGGCCACTTCTTTTTATTATTTATATAAATGATCTCCCCAAAGCTGTTTCCGAGCAAATGGTACTATTTGCAGATGATAGCACAGTGATGTTTTCTGAGACGCATAAAACCCATTTAGAGGCGAAAATCAGCTTAACCTTGGACAAAATTACAGAATGGTTAAAACAGAATAATTTAGTAATAAATCTTGACAAAACTCAGCTTATAACATTCTCTAATAATAATAGCAACAATTCTGGCATTAATATTCAATATTTAGGACATAAAATCAATAATGTTGACACTATTAAATTTTTAGAATTGAATCTCGACCGTAATTTAAATTGGAAATCGCACGCTGACACTATATGTAAGAAACTTAGTAAATGTTCATACGCATTGTACATGCTCGGTAAAAATGTTAACATGTCTGCCGTAATTACTGCCTATCACGGGTATGCCGAATCCATTTTAAGGTACGGGATTGTATTTTGGGGTAATTCTACGTTAATAGATAGGATATTTATTGCTCAAAAAAAATGCATCAGAGTGATATGTAAAATTCGTAAAACTGATAGCTGTAGACCATTTTTTGCTGAGATGAAAATACTGACGATGGCAAGTCTCTATATTTATGAGCTGGCGACCTTTGTATATGGTCCATATTGTAACAAATATGGACCTTTTTATGAAACGTAACAGCAAACGCCACAATAATAAAATTTGTTTTCCTCGTAATAGGACTGCTCTTTATAACAAAAGTGTTATCTGTATGGCTGCCAGGATATATAACAAACTTCCAAAGTCTGTATTAGATGCTTCAATTCTGAATGTATTCAAGGCAAATCTGAAAAAAATGCTTGTAGGAAAAGCTTATTATAGTTGTAAGGAATATTTAAATGACAAGGATCTTGTTTAATAATAATTAAGTATGGATAACTAATTTAATAATTTTGACATTGTTATTAAGTACAATTATAATGGAACCTAATAATTAAGCTCGACATTGCATGCGTAAATCGCTGAATATGGCTGCACTACTATGTAACACTAAACACCTTGTACCTACCCATATTACGCAATAAACTGATTTGATTTGATTTGAGAGAATAAAATAAATATTTAAGGGGGCTCCCATACAACAAACGTGATATTTTTTTGCTCGTTTTTGCTCGATATTGATAACGACAACAGGTAGACGCTTGAAATAATCACAGACTATTTAATTATATATTCACTTTAAAAATTCATAATTAAATTAAAATAAAACAAACATTTAAGGGGGGCTCCCGTACAATAAGCGTGATTTTTTTTGCTCGTTTTTGCTCGATATTGATAACGGCAACAGGTAAACGCTTGAAATATTCACAGAATATTTAGTTATATTATTCACTTTAAAAATAAATAATTAAATTACAATAAAATTAATATTTACTTGGGGAGGGGCTCCCATACAACAAACGTGTTTTTTTTGCTGTTTTTATAGATAATGGTACGGAATCGGTGCGCGAGTCCGACTCACACTAGGCCGGTTTTTATGAAGAGTTTCCACGTACTCATGCACTTCCCTATGTCTCATCCCGAAGTTTACAGTACGACTTTTCAAAATGATCTTTACGATTGCGGTGTATAAAAATTGTTTGCTTTGACTTACGAGTAGTGGCCCACGAGTTTCTACGTAAGTATAGTATAGAGATAGATACAAACAGGTTTTAGCCAGAGAGAGAGCGTGCGACAATCTGATTTCTGTGTAAATCCGGCCCCAGATAGCAAGTCAGTGACTTATTTTCTTTGCTACATCAATGCAAAACAGCATGTGAATGTGAAATATTTGCATAGAATCGCGATGACTTCTTTGGTTTATGACCGCCTGGTAGAGTGCGTTTCATTGTAAACAGTTTTCCATGTCGGGTTATTTTGTCAGTTTTGTTACAAAGTTTGAATAATGTTTTTTTAAGCCTGCAACAAACTTGTTTATCTGTAATGTAACAAGTTATAATGAGTAAAAAAGTATATCTTAATAAATTTTATGTCGTAGAAGACAATGCTTTTGCCGGCCGTGTCTTGTCGTGTGTACCTCGACTTTACGATGGCCTATTTTGCTAAGTTGTAATTGCTAGATGTCAGAGTTATTTTAGTACTATTTTTAAAAACGCCGGTTCAACAGCATCTCGCAAAAATTTAAATAGGTAATAAATTGTTCACGATAAATGTCGCAAGTTTATAATTTTCTCTTTTTAAATACGGGGGTTCAATAAGACTTCCATGTTTGTACAATGTGACATGAAATGATTGCGGTACGTGTGATACTGCGGTAGAGAGAGATATAATATAATTACATAACGGGTAGTATTTTATACCTGTCTCACTTCCATGAATGAGGCGTGCTGTAACATTGCCCTACATTTTACACATACCTCCTTGCATCCTCTTACCTCCTGGTAGGTATTACACAATTATGTAATGCCTCCTAAAGTCGACTTACTAGGACAAACATAATTCTAACCTTGTCATTGACACAATTTAATAGTACATTTATACAAGGGCTGTATGTATGTATGTAAGTGATCTGTTGTACATCCGAGATATTTGCCGCGAGCGGACGCAGGCGTAATCGAGAGTGTTATTGATCGCATATGGTAAATACTCGGGTGCAGTAACATATAACTTTTCATCACGAATGCGAAGAAATTAAAAAACCGGCCAAGTGCGTGTCGGACTCGCACACGAAGGGTTCCGTACGGGTATAAAAACCCGTACGGGAAAAAATCACGTTTGTTGTATGGGAGCCCCCCTTAAATATTTTTTTTCTGTTTTTAGTATTTGTTTTTATAGCGGACACAGAAATACATCTTCTGTGAAAATTTCTACTGTATAACTATCACGGTTCATGAGATACAGCCTGGTGACAGACGGACAGACAGACAGACAGCGAAGTCTCAGTAATAGGGTCCCGTTTTTAAACAGTTATTTATAACATTTTGTTGCTAAAAAGATAACTATCGCACTATTATGTTTTTGTACCGATGTATAGACAAAACTAGCTGCCGCCAGCGGCTTCGCAGGCGTTTTAGTCAATAAAAACATTACCCTCATTTTGGAGAGCCGGTTAAAAGCCTATAACTCAATCCCGGTCATAAACCATCTTTCATACCAAATTTCATCGAAATCGGTAGCCTATGACTCAATCCCGGTCATAAACCATCTACATACCAAATTTCATCAAAATCGGTAGCCCGGTAAATCGGTAGTATAACTCAATCCCGGTCATAAACCAAATTTCATCGAAATCGGTCGAGTCGATTAAGTGTGAAAACGTAGCAAACAGATAGACGGACAGACAGAGAGACAAAAGGACAGAGTAAATTTCGAATTTATAATTTTAGTATGGATAAATTGTGAATGGTACTGTGGTAGGTCTAGAATTCTGATTAAAAGTGCTTGCAAAGGTCAGTCTCAATGCCTACTCAGTATAATTTACAGTGATATTCATATCCTGCCTGTCGGGCGATACTGTATTGACACTAATTTATTACATATATCCCGCCACTAAAATGATATTTACATAATCAAGTCTGCAAAGTATCTTGAGAAAATGTAGCTCTCTTTATTTGAGAAGCACTGGCTTAAACGTTCTTATGGTGACTACTGATGAAAATAGCTACAGTTGATTATATTTTAATAAAAACTATTTAGCGAATCTACGAACCCATAAAATTCTAATCAAAAATGTTGGGAATCTCCGTACTCTGCTGGGTCAAATCATTGTCATACTCATTAGTTCGTTCTCACATATTATAATCTAGGTAAGTACCTAAGTGGTACTTACTTTGCTTTTCAAAACAGTACAAAATTGTACGTATTCTTTTTAGAGTTCCGTTTTTTGATCAAAGGGCTTTTTAGGGTTCCGTAGCCGAATGGTAAAAAACGGAACCCTTATGGATTCGTCATGTCTGTCTGTCCGTCCGTATGTCACAGCCACTTTTTTCCGAAACTATAAGAACTATACTGTTGAAACTTGGTAAGTAGATGTATTCTTTGAACTGCATTAAGATTTTCACACAAAAATAGAAAAAAAAACAATAAATTTTGGGGGTTCCCCACTTAGAACTGAAACTCGAATTTTTTTTTCATCAAACCCATACGTATCTATGGATACGTTCAAAAATGATATTGAGGTTTCTAATATATCATTTTTTTCTAAATCGAATAGTTTGCGCGAGATGCACTTCCAAAGTGGTAAAATGTGCCCCCCCCCCCCCCCCCCGTAACTTCTAAAATAAGAGAATAATAAAACTAAAAAAAATATATGAAATATTACATTACCATGCAAACTTCCACCGAAAATTAGTTTGAACGAGATCTAGTACCTAAGTAGTTTTATATTTAATACGTCATAAATCGTAAACCGCAATTTACCTTTCATTCAATCAACTCAAATAAAATAAATAAATATATAATATTGCTGGACATGTCACACAGCGCTATCCAGCCCCAACCTAAGCAGAGCTTGTACTATGAGAATCAGATAACTGATAGAATACTTATATACTTTTTTTTTTGTAAATGCATACTTATCATTTATATAGAAAAACATCCAGACCTGGAACAAATATCTGTAGATCATGCAAACATTTGTTCCGCGGCGGGAATCGAACCCGCTAGCTCCTGCGTCTCAGCCGGCTATTCGCCCATTGCGCCACGGAGGTAGCCTAGTCTAAATATAAAAAAGTTACAACGAAGTACAAGAACTTTTATATTATGTTACTTGCTGCTACGGAACCCTTCATGGGCGAGTTCGACTCGCACTTAGTCGCTTTTTTCGAATGGTCTAATCTCGCTGTTGGCCTTTGAGGCCGTTGCACTTAACCGAACTTTTGGCGAGCGCAGTAGACACTTAGCCCGGTAAGTTTTTTGATGAGGCAACTAGCGCAACGGCACGGCCTCGTCCGTGCCGTTGCCGGGATGGGGACAGGGGAGAAACGCCCGGGTACACGTTTGTACCTCGTATAGGCGGTCGACGAGTCCGGACACGTCGACCTCGCCGGCGAGGTCGCTGTATCTGTGAAGTGTTTGCTCTGTTTAATATTGATGACTCCGAAATCTCGTCGTCCGGATCTCCGAGAACGTGTCTCGGTTGACGGAGGTTGATCAAAGAGTAACATGGTAACCCTATTTATTTGCACTCAATTCAACTGTAGTCACAGATCGTCACTCGTAAAAATCCGACAGTTGCCTAAGAAATAAAGTTAGGGTATGCATGTATTATGGGGTATTTTTATGTGTTCAGTAACGCTACGATGTTAAAACATTTTCGATACATGAATCCATTTACAAAAAACAGAGATTTACCTGGTAGGGGATGGGAACTCGTCCCATCCCCTACCAGGTAAACCTCTGTAAATACCTAAATAAATAAATAATCCCGGACATTTCACACAGCGCCATCTAGCCACAAACTAAGCAAAGCTTGTACTATGGGAACCTGATAACTGATAGAATACTTATATACGTTTTTTTAATACCTACTAATAATATATACCGGTATTGCCTCCGTCGAACAGCTGTTCCGGCTGGCTGCTGATAGCGATGAATACAGGAAGCTAACGGCCAACCTTCAGGATTGAAGAGGCACTGGGCAAAAGAAGAATAATATATAGAAAAATACCCGAACCTGGAACAAATATCTGTATACCATGCAAATATTTGTCCCACAGCTGGAATCGGACCCGCAACCTCCTGCGTTTCAGCCACTATTCACCCACTGTGCCTCGGAGGTCGTCAAAATAGTACCGTATTTGAATACCTACTTTGACAATTTCACAAAGAAACATTCGTGCCGTTCGATCTTACTGATAAGAACCAATGGTCTCCAAGGGACCAAGTGCGATTAGTCTATATTACCCGTGCGCGATAAGTTGGGACCTGAGCGCGGTGACGTCATATTGGCGTGTTTGTACCGCCCGCAAAAAAGAGAACATAACAAGCAGCCGCCCGCGGCTTCGTCTTTGTTTTTTTTAACCTAATTTATTATGTTACTCAGGGAGGACGCTGCTTTTTATCTAATCTTTTTTACACTATTTGAATAAAATAAAAATACAATGTTTAAGTTTATACATTTCTTTTATTTATTATTTACATTATCTCATCTTCGTTACATCTCATTTACTTATCTCATAAACAATGACATAAACTATAACAACGAAAACTACAACAACAAAACAATAACACAAACGAAAACTAAAAGAATTCCAGAGCGCGTCGTTACGTGACGTAGGCCAGTACGAGACTAAAAACCCTAGTAAAAAATAGTGATGCGAACGGTACAATACGGGCGCCATCGGGGAAGTGCAGGGGAAGCGGTCGGGGAGTCGCATTCCTAGCAGGTCCCAAGTTATCGCGCACGAGTAATACCTACTAATATCATTAATAGGAAAGATTTGTTTGTTTGTTTGTATTGAATAGGCTCCGAAAGTACTGGACCGATTTAAAAAATTATTTCACTGTTGGGAAGCTATCCCCGGGTGACGTAGGCTACTTTTTACCCAAATGTGCAAAAGGAGGGTAATGTTTTTAATGAAAAACAACGCGTGCGACGCTGCGGTTGATCAGCTAGTGTGCTAATAAGTCACAGAAATTAAAAAAAAACTTTTCCTTACATTTTAATACCTATGATGTGGTATACTTTGTAAACGATTTTGAAACTGACGTAGACGATATGCAGTTTGGTTTGTAAAAAAAATATAGGAACTAGTGCTTAACCAATTTATTAATCAGTATTCAGACTAAGCTTGTACTTTATGAATGAATGCAAAGTCGAGTCGACAAGGCTTTCTATAACGACCGTGTACGAAGAACATCTTCAATCTATGCACGCCTGGTAGTTTAGCTGAGATTATTCAACTTTGATGGTCGGTAATATTGCCCCACTGCTGTGTTATGGGCAAACACGTCCACGCGCCGTCCGGTAATGAAAACTCTACCTTTGATTCTCTATTGCGCGAATCCACGTTGACCTTCTTCGTTCTATGCACGCCTGGTAGTTTGTTTCGGCCGAGATTATTCAACTTTGATGGCCGCGAGGTGGCAGTCACGTGCTAAGTGGAGTAAACAATATTTTTCCTAATTATATAACAACATTAAATATACAACAACGTTGTCTGAATGAGTACAGAGATCAACAGATTATAGTTTATACCCTAAAATTCAGATTTCAGGGGTGACAAATTAAAAAAATTGTTTAAATTCATTCAGTTTGTATTTTCTGCCTGTTTCAGAGCTTCCTCTGAACCCGACATGTATCAAAGTTTGCACTAAAGAGGAGTACAAGATCAGGAAAGGCGCCAAAGTGTTAGCGCCTAGGATGCCGTACTATGCGCATGGAAAACTTATGTACGCAGTCAAAGTAAGTCTTCATATTTTTAGGGTCCCTAACCCCAAGGCCGCTATGCTATCGGTAACAGCCTTATTACTATGGCGACGTGTTGGTCTTACTGTCTTTCTGTCACAGCACAGAGTCTGGGGTAAGCGTAATAACATAAAATATAGCAACACACGATTTATAAGTACATACTCTACATTAAATAACTTCTGCCTACTGTAAAGTTATGCCTAAAGCAAATTTACTTAAAATGTATATTTTTTATTTGTATACTTACTAAAACAGAGTACGGTGCACTGTGACCGAGTGAATGACTTGCTCACTTATTTAATTTAAATACTTTTCCGGGCAGGATTACTTTCGTCGATTTAAAATAATACTACGTCCAACGTAACTTTAGCTAGAGCTCGATTGGACAAAGGTATTCAACTTGGCTATTATACGAATTAGGAAGTAAAGTTTACCTCCTCTATATTTCACCGCCGTTAGTAATCTGAACTGTTTTGCATAACTCTTCCGCAGGCTGGCATCCTGGTAGGCGCTGTCTACTTTACGTACACGCAAGGGGTCTGGGGCGATCAGCAAGATGTCAATGAATGCATTCGTCGATGGCAGGAGTACGTTCGGAGCATCAACACGCGGCGACCGCCCACTTTCGATCAGTGTGGTAAAGTCATTGTGAGTATCAATCCTAAATTCAACTCTAATAGTATTATTATAAGTTTGAAATACGTTCGTAGCGCATGTTAGTGTGTTGACTACAAAGTGCTACGGCTACGGTTGGTCCCTCGCATGTAAGAGTTGGCTACTTGTTGTAGAGTTATGTGGTCCTGGTAGAAATGGTAACGTACGTCACTAGCTGGCCGGCGGGCGGTTGTGACACGGCGGCATGGGAACGTTAATAATATTGATGCCAGTTTAGTCTGTTACCGTTTTGTTTATCCGTCGACTTTTCCCTCTCTTCTGTTGAAAAGACAGCTTTGTTTAGCATATTAAAAGTTGTATAGGTATACCTATATATAACATAGGAATTATTTATAAAAGTACCATATCTACTCTACTCTTAGTAAATTAAAGTCATGATCAGTTTTTAATGTACAGAGACACGACAGGTTTAATCTATCTAGGCATACTTAATTATTTGCTTGAGAAAGTTATTCCGACCTTTGTCCTCTGAAACGTTACCTCACGAAATACCTAGCTTACCTCCTTTTACGCTTAACCATTTCTGCTACCCTAGTGTTCAAGACTCAAATCTGAGATTCGCGAGACATTTGAATCGGGAAATGTCTCGATTTGCGAAACGTCCACTCGCATAGAAGGCTTTCCGCCGATTGGTTTCTGTCAGTCAAGTGGCAAAGGATATGTTTGGAGTTTATGTGAATTTATTTGGACCTGCGCACTAGGTATGCTCGCCTGGTGATTTTGTGCCACTGCTACGGGACAATGGCGCTAGTGCGCGCTAGTAGTGCGCTGTTCGTCTGCCTTGAGGACGTGTAGGAATTCGTGTACATCTTTCCGTGGGTCATGTGTGCCTGGTAGCTGTACGTTACCCGCATACGAGGGACGCGTTCCTCTCGCGTTCATCCGTTCCTTTCTATCAGACATTGATAGAATGAATGGATTCCATCTATCGCTACCGCTTACTTACTGAAAACGATTTATTTATGACATTGTTTACTTTCATGCAAATATAAATATGATACGTATGTTTATTTATGTATATTACAACTTACAAATATGCAAATAATGTTTATCAGACTTGTCAGATATGTTGTTTTTGTCAAAATGCTCGCGATAAACCAGCTGTTTATGATAAAGTAAAAGTTGAATAAATAGGGTGAATTAATGCATTTGTTTTAATTGAATCTAGCTGACAAAATACTGGACTGTCGTAACCTGTGCGTGTAGCTTGCTTTCATATCAGCTACGCTATGCAACACAACACTCCATGCGGCCACAACTTGAATGAGTAACCATTAGTGGTATTTACAACATAACGCTTTTACGATTCCTTGAGAAACAATCACTTGGCATTCCATGGATAACTGATCAGCAGAAATGTCTAAACATTATCCGTAGGTTTAGAATTAGTTACGTTTTATTATTGTCGAAAAATCAATAAAATTGCACACTTTTATTCGAACCTAATATCTAAATATTCATCATCATTTTCACTTAATTGAAATCTCATTGATTGAGCGAAGCGAGATCTCCAAATCAACTTGGCCAAATCTGCGTTGTATATAATGGATCATACATACATACAACGCCAAAATTGTAGAAAATTTATGTACCTATGTATGTTTGTTTGTCCGAGGCTAACTTTTGAAGCTTTTCTCCGATTATCGTGAAATTTGGTATGACTAAATGAGCTAAAAATATGGGGGAGGGGAGGGGGAGGGGGGGGGGGGGGGGTTGTTGAGATATCGGGGTTCAAGAGGAGTAAAAAAACCAAAATGAGACTATCCGATCAAATGACACGTCTAATAAAAGTTCTTTGTGAGTACATTTCGACCCCGTCTTTAGTTTAAACCTTGTAGTTTTTAAAAGTAAATTCACAGTACACCAGTGACCGCACAGTGCTGAAATAGCTTTAGTGATACAAACATAGGGTAAACATCCAGAATAACTGCAAGAGTAACCAATAACATGAACTCCCGTTACCCGTAATTTGAATGAAACTGTAGGTCAAGTATTTTGGATATGAATTTTCCGTATGTGTTCGGATAACACTATAAACAAATAATACTACTATTTTGATAGTCACAGATTAGATACAAATAATATTATTTTTTGTTTTGTGGGAGACTCGCGAGATCTCAGTTCGGGGCGAACCACTAGTTAATATGTAGTTAATAGTTTTAGTGTATCTAATAACACCTGATAGGACTAAACTAACTGGTTTGATTTTGTTGCAAACACCTAAATATTTATCATTATTACATTAAAAAATGTTTTTCGAATTATTATGTCTTTTTATGACCTATGTACACCGTTTATTTGTTTTTATCTAGCCTATGCTGTCCCACTGCTGGGCAAAGGCCTCCCCCTCATCTCTCCACTTTTCTCGATCTTGTACTAAATCCCGCCATCCCTATAGAAAGCGTCCAAATCATCGCGCCACCGCTTCTTATGCCTTCCACGGTGTCGCTTTCCATCCACAGGAATCCATCCAGTTACGACCCTAGCCCACCTATTTGGCTGCATGCGGGAGACATGACCCGCCCAATCCCACTTCAAGTTGGCAACCTTGATACCGACGTCAGCGATGCCGGTCCTTGAGCGCAGCGAGGTGTTCCGAATCCTGTCTATTCTCTTGACACCCAAAATGCTGCGCTCCATCGCTCTTTGGCAAACCCCGAGCCTGGACTTTTGAGATTTAGTCAGTGACCAAGACTGGGCACCGTAGGTTAGGCAGATATAGGCAGAATACACATGTCGATGAGTTGACGTTTTAGTGATAATGGAAGGTCGCCTTTCATGAATGTCTTCATGGACCAGTAGCTCTTCCAGGCATTGTCGATACGACGATCGATTTCTTTGTCCTGCCTGTTATCGAAGGAAGCTAACTGGCCCAAGTAGATGTACTCATCGACATAGTGTCATAGTGTTATACAAAAAACATTTATTGATCTTTATCTTTTTATGAATAAAAGTGTGCAATTTAATTGAGTTGGCGGGGATAATAAAACGTACCTAATTCGAAACGCATTTGTTTAGACATTTCTGCTGTTAAGTTATCTATTGAATGAATCGCGACTGCGCGTTTGTATAGGAATCGTACCACCATATCGTTCGCCATACATTAAAATATCGTCATAAAGAAGGCTATGTTGGAATACAGGCAGCTTTAAAACTGACACCAAGCTGTACTTACGCAAAGCGAAGCGATTCGAACTTTAGCAGGAAAATAGGGTTCCACATTCATTACATAGATACTACTTACATAAAAACAATACAATGTAGGTACATGAAAAAAATCAATAAAATGCTTGTAATTAATACGTTTTTGCAATAAGCATTAAAAAATTAAGGATAGACTTCGTTAAAACATAAGATTTTTTAAATCTATTACTAAACGCTAACGCCGATTTGTGACGTCACCAAACCTGTGTACACACGGCTACACATCCAGCTATACATTCCAGTATAAGCTGACCTCTCATTCTACAAAAAGCCTACACAATGCGAGGTCAGCTTATACTGGAAATGTATAGCTTGATGTGTAGCCGTGTGTACAAGCCACTAATTAACTAGTGGTTCTCCCCGAACTGAGATCTCGTGAGTCAAAACAAATATTAGATATTCGTAATCTTTGACTATCAAAATAGTTCCCCGAAATTATAACCAATTTCCTTGACCTACAGATTCATTCAAATTTCAGGTAACGGGAGTTCATGTAATTTGGTTACTTTTTTTGGGTACAAATTGCAGTTATTCTGGTTTTCAGACTTTTGCCTATATTTGTGTCACTAAAGCCCTGTGAATTTCGTCAAAGTTCAGTTTTTATTATGGCTAATAACTCAAAAACTGCAAAGACTAAACTAAAAATAAAAACGGGGTCTAATGGAGACCTTTCATTTGACGTCCTATTTGAGCTAATAGTCTCATTTTCATTTTTTTTACCCCCATTGAACTCCAATATCTCAACAACCCCCTCACATTATTAGCTCATTTAGTCACACCAGAATTGTGCCATCACTATTATTATCACCTATTTATCAAATTTACGGTGATCGAATAAAAGCTTCGAAAGTTATCCTCAGACAAACAAACATACATACATACATACATTTTAAATTTAACGCCGATTTGCCCAAGTTGATTTGGAGATCTCGCTTAGCTCGATTAGCTATTATCGCAAATCAAAGCACCGTTGTTTACGATATATTACGACTATAAATAATTTTAAAGACAATAAAAAAAATCTGTCATTTAGCCAACTTTTGGTAGAGCCTTTGACAGCGTGACAACTTCGGGAGTCATTAGGTTTCCCCGGAAAAATATAATGAAAGATAATGAAATAAAAATACATTACATAGTAGGTTATTATCGTGTTATGAATTCCTTTATCAAAACCTAAAAGGCCAAAGTCGCGCCGAAAGAGACCCATTCGCAATGCGTGTTACATCGTCGTCTCGCTCTAACGTGGCCTTATTCCCTGCTTTTGGGCGGAAACAGAGATATTTTATGCCACTTCTGTGCTGATTTGAAACGGTCAGTGTTGCCATTACATTTTTTATTGCAGTTTTAGTGCTAATATTGATCAACATAATAGCACTCGACTATTTTTATAAAATAGTGTTCGAAAACCTTGTAACTAGTATTTTTGGAAGATCTATCCAAAGATAGGATAACAGGATGGGGTGCATGAGCATATTTGTTTTTTCCCCACTTCCATTTAGGTGCCCTAAAAAAACAAGGTTTGTTAGCTTTTATTTGACGATATAAAATATGACGGCTCGGGACTCGTAGCCAAGTTACATTCGCTTCGAATCTATTCGATTTCTATATAGGTTTGTTGTCGATATATCACGTGATATTTCCATAGCATGTGTCAAATCCTTAAGGGTAAGATGCCTTGTATGGGATCTAGTACCTACTAAAGGCCGGCTCCTATATCCGTCAGTAACCGACTACGACTCGTATCTCCTTGAAAAAGTGTCAAACTTTTGACACGTTTTCAAGGAAAAACGAGTCGTAGCTGGTTACCGACGGATATAGGAACCCGCCATAAGGCAACCTAAATTAAATCTTTAACATTTTCGTAACATGCTTTTTTAAGGTTCCGGGACACGCAGGTATCGATGGTAACGAATGTGCTGACGAGCTTGCGCGAGCTGGGGAAATGGAACACAGCTGGGCCCTGAGCCAATCTGTGGTATACCTAAAAGCCTAGCACAAAGAACCCTTAGGAACTTCTGATCGAAGAATAGTCCAAACTTTGGATCAACTCTTGAGGCATGAACCATTTCAAATCACTAATAAAGCCTTTGATAAACGGTATATAAACTGGATCTTAGCGCTAAACAGAAACAATCTCCGCATTATAATCAGAGCCCTGACTGGACACTGTCGGCTTAATAAGCGCATGTTCAAGCTAGAGCTATTCTGCCGCCTCATTACAGAATCTGCAGGTAACCTGCAGATTCTGTAATGAGGCGGCAGAATCGCCATCTGTTAGGCGAGTGTGCTCCACTAATGCACAAACGTAGCGTTCATCTGGACAAACACATTCTTAGCCCGGAGGAGCTAACAGTTATCACCCCTAAGAATATTCTACAGCTTTAAGCAGCTGTAGGACTTAGTGGTGAACTTTAAACGCCCCCATAACCTAGGGGCGACACAAAAACAATGGCGATCACAATAGGCCTCGTGGCCACAGTGAAAATAAAGCCGCAAAAGCTAATAAAAAAAATACGAGCCTTACAGTAGTCGCATATGATGTGTAACATAATTTGTATTGTACACCATACAAACAAAAGTCTACAAACAAAATAGAAAACACAATGCAAATCTTAATCTTATCGAATTCATCACTCTGAAAGTTGGTTATCAAAACTCGATAACGGCTCCGTAAATGCGATTAGCCGTAAGTAAATTTAAAAATAGAATGAGACTCATTGAATTCTTATTATGCTATGATGAAATACAACCTCCATCACAAAATCCTTATCTATATTAAATTAAAGAGGCCTTAATATATAGTCTCACTAGCTGTTGCCCGCGACTTCGTACGCGTTACACTACTAAATATGCAGGTAACCTAGAAATAAAGCTAAACTCGCTGTTGCAACTTGACTTTACACCCCATTTTTATCCCATGGGAACTGATTTATGGGATAAATGGTAGTCTATATGGTGATCTAGGTTATAATCTACGTGTATACCAAATTTCATCGAAATCGGTTCAGCCGTTACGGCGTGATTGCGTAACAAACAAATAAACAAACGGACAAGCTTTCGCATATATAATATTAGTGCGATAGTGAAAAACATCTGACCACCGCGCGCGCTCATTGATCAAAGCGTTTCCCCGGTTTCCCGTTACACATTTCCGCCCCTTTTGCCAAAATCACTCCCACAAACCGAGCGGAAACATGTTACACATAAAAAAAACATGCTTTTTAAGGTCATAGCAATTAAAGAAAGTCACATTATATTGCCTAACATTACAATCACCTTTTATTACCATACTTTGAAATTTGAACTTTATCTCTCTAAATTTGAGTTACGTACTAAATTGATATCTACCGTTGGCAACACATACGATATTACATTGTGAAACGTAATATTCACAGGAAACCTCCTACGCACTGATAACAGCCTGGTATAAATGGGGTCACGCTGGTGACAATGTTACGTTACAAGGATGAATTTGCAATGATTGATTAGTTTCATGGCTGTAATACTAACATAGGATATGCATATTAAATAATCCGGATCTTGCCAGGGTGATGGTTAATTAATATGACCAAGAATTTATGCAAAAAGACACCGCCATCCGATATTACATAAGCGAGACTTCCATGTCCCTTAAATAGAAGTCTATACCCTAACCTGTTACTTGTTGAATGCTATTTGTTTCGGTAAGTTGCAATAAGAAAATCGAATGGCATGAAAGAAGATATAGCAACTTTTCTCGCGGATTCGATTATTTTCCAAAATCTATAAATGCACATGTTTTTAAGACAAAACGGGTCTTTTCGCGCACAGATTTATATCAAAATTATAATTTTGACTAACCTCGACGTTTCGGCCAAGTTACATCGGCCGTGGTCACGAGAGACTGAAGCGGGCGGGTGTCATTGCCGGGCAGCGCGAATGTTTTCACCAACTACCCGCACTTGGTTTTCTGAATCGCACGTATCACTGTTTCGATACACAATACTAACAGTATCTGAAGTTACGCGTGGATCTAAATCGCGACGTGATCACCTACCTAACTATAACTGGATTCCACGATGCAGATAATCTAAAGCCGTCCTCACGATTAAAATTGCGATATTTCTATATCTCGACGGCTTCTCGAACGATTCTTGGGTAATATTGGCGTTCGGTGCAGAGAATTTTGGGGTCGTGAAGTTCTATCCAGCGGTTTGGTCCAGATTCAAGTAGGTGCTCAACGATTGCAGATTTATTCGTTTGTCGGTTCTTCACAGCTGCGATATGTTCTTTCACTCTTTCCGCGATGGTTCTTTTTGTCTGTCCGATGTAAGAACTTCCACAGCTGCAGTCAATTTTATACACGCCGGGTGTTTGGAAGGGTATAACATCTTTCGCCGTACCGATCTGTTTTGCTACTTTGGATAACGGGGTTTAAACAGTCTTAATGGAGTATTTTCTTAGTGCTGATCCAATTTTGTCCGTTATCCCTTTCACATATGCCAAGAATGCCGGCTGTCTATTGACGTTGTAATCCACTTGTTTTCGGTAACTGCGCCTGGGTCGTCTTCTATCCACTTTATAGCCGTTATCTATCCACTTTATAGCCGTTACGTTTTAATACCTCCTGAACATGATTTAACTCAGCTGGTAGGTGCTCAGGGTCACAATGGTCATGGGCTCGATTTATCAAGGACGTCACGACGGACTGTATGTGGCGGGGGTGATGATGAGACGACGCGTCCATGTATTTGTCCGAATGTGTCGGTTTCCTGTATACTGAATGTGCAAGGGAGCCGTCAGGTTTTGCCATCACTCTCACATCCAGGAATGCCAGTGTTTGTCAACTTCGACTTGAATCGAAAACTTAACTTTCGGGGTATGGATTCTAGGTGGCTTTTGAAACATAAGTATAGTTCGCAAAAATTTAAAAAGTTCTATCTATAACTGCAGTAGGTAGTGAAGTTAGGGTTAGTCTCATATGAATGTTTGATAGCTACCCTTTGTGCCCTATCTGAATTTGCCACCCTTTTCAACTAGGTACCTTTATTCATAACGCTACCCACAATTTTTTGTAATACAAAATAATATGACTTTTGAAACTACCATGATTATAAACACCTATTTCAATATGTCTGCCATCGATAACCATCCATTTGCAAATGATAAAGACTTATATTTATTCGAGATCATGGCGCATGCAACAGTCCCGAAATATCGGGAAACTCATAGACTCACAAATCAAATATCCAGTTTTAGTAAAAACAGTACTCTCTTCTATTCCAAAGAGCCAAAGTATTAATCTTCCCCTAAATGTTAATCGCCTGAATAAATGCTAGCAAAACGCTTTGCGACGTCGCGTCTCTGATATGAATAGATAGGCCAACAAGAATAGCTTGTATTTTTTTTTTCTTTTTCACTAGCCTACATTTTCCCACTGCTGGGCAAAGGCCTCCCCCAACTCCTTCCACCTAATGCGATCTTTGGCAGGTTCCCACCATTCTTTCTCGAATCCACTGAAACAATTTTCGCGCCAACGCTTTTGCGGCCGACCCCGATGTTACTATCCATCCTCCGGTACCCAAGGTGTTACGATGTCGGCCCATTTCTCCGGAAGTATTCGACTTACGTGCCCGGCCCAATCCCACTTGAGCTTCGCGGTTTTGTATCAGCAATGCCAGTTAATGAACGAAGCGTGGTATTCCTCACCCGATCGGTTCTCCGGAATCCTAGGACGCTGCGTGCTACTGCCCTTTGGCAAATCTTGAGCTTGGACTTGGTAGTTCGATAGCTTGTAAAATATTGTATTAAAATACATACTTACCTATCTCTACGTATTAAATTTGCAGAAAAGTGAAAGAAGCGAAAGTCTACTTGCGCCACTGTATGCTTTATACAAAAGCTGCGTTACTACGTGTTTTTCAGGTAATTTAATGCCTTTTATAACTGGTACACACGGCTCCACATCAAGCTATACATATCCAGTATAAGCTGACCTCGAATTGTGTAGGCTTTTCGTAGAATGAGAGGTCAGCTTACACTGGAAATGT
The DNA here is from genome assembly GCA_918857605.2 of Philereme vetulata. Classification (NCBI taxonomy): domain Eukaryota; kingdom Metazoa; phylum Arthropoda; class Insecta; order Lepidoptera; family Geometridae; genus Philereme; species Philereme vetulata. The sequence goes on along the minus strand of OU975463.1, from coordinate 630,010 downwards.
ATACCTTGTTGTGTAGCCGTGTGTACTACGTAAAAAACATCTCATAGATCGTTGGTTAAATAGCAAAACTCAGTTTCAAAAACACTTCTCGAACCATAGAAATTACTGTTTAGAAGCGCCCTGCAGTACACCACAACAGCCCCAAAATTGTGACAATCATTGCAATGTTGACAATTACTGGTGGAAGAGCTTTTGTGAACGGGCTCGAGGAAGTGGGCACCACCGCCTTACCTTTATCTACCGCCAAATAACAGTACTTGTGCTGCTGTGTTCCGGTTAGATGGTAATGGTATGGTCCTGTAATTACTGGCACATAGGCATAACAGCTAAGTCCTATAGTATGGCTACGTATCCACATAGAGATCAAGACAACATAATAGCTTGTTTTGAATTCTATGTTATATATGGTTATGTGGATATCCATGGGCTGCAGTAGCCACTTAACATCTGGTGGACTGCATGCTCGTTTACCATATAAGTAGTATAAAAAAAATGTTTTTGTTTCAGGTGTTGTAAAAGTGCCACTGCTTATAAAATGCGCCTACTTCGATTACCTCGAAGCATTAGAGAAAAAGCACGAACAGGAAGTAGCTGAAAGAAAAATCCGAAGGAAAGGGTAGTAATAGACAGAATACATCTGATGGTACGAACGTCAAAAACAAAATCTAAAAATGGCAAAATATCTTCTGAAACAGTTAAAAGTCACAGGTCTTCTTGGATTTGTTACGTAAAATGGTATAAAATTATAAGAAAAACATAGGGTTTGAAAAGTCCTTGTCGCTTTTTATAAAGTCAAGGCACATGTTATGTTTTATTTAAATCATCACACGTAAAGGGTAAAAGTTAAAATGTCTCAAAAAAACCTTCAAATGCTAAAATTAAAACTAAATTGAATATATTGTTACGAGCTGAGGGTTCGGAATAAAATAATGAAAATCAATCTAACCAAAATAACACTTTTATTCAACACTGAAATGATAAATACACGGTCTTAATCACAAGTAATCACAGCACACTATATCACAACACTATCGCACAATAAACCAGTAAAGTCACCGAAATGTTCGCACGTAACGCCAAATCTCTACGCACTATTTATACCGCGCATTATTTCCAGAACCTTCTCGATGTTTCCACTGGTAACTAGAAAAGTGTAGGTATTTCGACCGACTACTATTTCTTATTCTGTGCAACTGTAGGTAAAAACGTGGTGTGTAGGTATATTCCATACCAAGTTTTACCTATTTTGTGACACAGTAGGTATAACTTCGAGAAGCCGCCTATTCCTTTACTATTACTTATTCTGTAACAGCCTCGGCGTAACAATATATTAAAATCACAAGGATTAATCACTTTGAAACGCCAATTTTACCTCCATTAAAAACGGCTAGGAGTGCTTTTTAAAGTAAATGTAAGAAGAATATAGCTATTCAAAGTAAGATTTGATATTAACCCTGTGGCGTAGTGGGCAAGACGGCTGAGGCTCGAGAAGTGCGTGTTCACTTGAAGACAAAAGTTGGTGCAAAACATTTTTTTTGATCTGTTGTGGTTTTAGTCGTAACAAACTACACAGTAAACTAACTCAAAAATGATTCAGTCAGGGTGAGCCGATTCGCAAGTACTACGCATACATTTGCAATTCTCGCGCCAATTGGCACCTAAGCATCACAGTTTATCAAACGCACAGATCGAAAGGCGTATGCTTCTAGGATTTTTGAAGTGAAAACTACTTTAGGCGCGTTGAGCATTTATTGAGATGGGAAAAAAAACTATTGAACTCGCGAGACTGTTACCGACACCTCTATATATAAGTATCTATATACAGCAAGTGTCGTCTGCTTTTAATCAAGTTTTCACTTCTGTCGGCACTCCCGGAGTACCACTTTTTTTACACTCCTGGTTATGCTCGCTATTGCAGCCCTTTCGGGAGCCGTTAGTGATGTGCCTATAGTGTGACCATTAGTGCTGTGCACTCCCTGAGGTATGCGCGCGGCGAGACGGGGGGGAGAATCGGCTGCTGCGCTCTATCAGTTCGCCGTCAACGCTCGTGGCGGCAGGTAGTGTTATTTGTATCGGACTGTCTATGTCAGACGCACATGAGATAGACAGTCCGATACGAATAACACTACCTGCCGCCACGAGCGTTGACGGCGAACTGACAGAGCGCAGCAGCCGATTCTCCCCCCCGTCTCGCCGCGCGCATACCTCAGGGAGTGCACAGCACTAATGGTCACACTATAGTACCTATCGATAACAATTACCAGTAATTGTACTGAAAAGGAAACAAATATGTTAATAGGTTGGCCCTCGTATGCCACGAGTCTTGGCGTGTACTAAAATATTAATTTATTATTAGTGAAAGTGTTTAGATAAATTTGAAGTGCGGTGTTTGTGATTAGTAACTAAAATGCAAGAGATGTTTCTTTAATATTTATTCGCTATAAAAGTATATCTTTTAGATATTCTATTGCACTTTTATTTTATTTTAAAGGCACTTTCTTCCCTCCCAAAACAGACGGGGGAGTTTCGAATCCGCTGTTATCCTTTCTACATATAAAAGTGCGTCACACACGATGAAAATGCTATAATATTTTAACACAAGATATATCATCTCTATAGCTTGTGACGCGCTTAAATCTAATTAAAAATAACTTGACTAAAATAAATTGGCGTTACTTTGCACATGCTACTGAATAATACTTTTTTCATCGTATGATTCCGTATTTATTTAATAGTGGTATGAGCTTGGGCTGAGTAACTTTTATTTATCCTCTCTCCATTGAGTTTACTTATCACTAGAGCTCCATATGCACTGGCGTTTTTTAGCGTTTAGCGTTGAGCGTTCGGAGTTCGTATACGAAGCGTTAGATAACGTACGCGCCCTGTAGATGTCTCGTAGATGTTACGTAGGTGCGCCACGTCGATGCCTCGTAGACGTGCCGTAAATGTTACGTAGGCACCGCGTAGATATCTCGTAGACGCAGCGTAGATGTTATGTAGACATCGCGTAGATGTCTCGTAGACACAGCGTTGATGCCTCGTAGACGCGGCGTAGATGTTACGAAGGCCCCGCGTAATGTCTTACACCGCCGCATAGATGTCTCGTAGACGCATCGCTGATATCTCGTAGACGCAACATAGATGTTATGTAGGCACCGCGTTGTTGTCTCGTAGACGCTGCGTAGGCGCCGCGTACATATAAATGTTGGCGTTGTAAAGACGCCGTACGTATACAGAATGTAGTTTTTTATCAGACGTTTAGCTACACATACTCCTTTACGCATAACTGTCACTTAAATTACGTACAATGCGCGAATTTTACTAATATCAGATAAATGCCAGTGCAAACAGGTTCTTAAGTAAGTAGTCGTAATGTTTAGTATCTGGCCTGCCGTCTTCTCAAGTCAGCGGCGTGTACCTCGAAGAAGGCGGGGTTTTCATCAGGAATGCCTCCTGCCAGCATATACTCCAAGTGCCTGATGTAACAGATTGCTATTCTGAAACAAGGAGATACACCATTGTTACTCTTTATTCGTTATTAGCTGACCCGCCCGCGGCTGTCAATAAAAACATTATCCTCATTCATCACAGTTGGGTAAAAAATAGCCTATGTCTCAATATCTTTTATAATCTATTTATGTACCAAATCACATAGAAATTGATCAAGCCGTTTATTCGTGAAAACGTAACCAAACATATAGAAAGAGAGACAGAGACATAGCTACTTTAGAATTTTTAATATTAGTATAGATTGTACACAAATAGATTACAGATATAAAAACTTACAAAGAGGATAATGTACAAAGGCGAGCTTCCTGCAAACCAGCAAACCCTTGAGGATAGATATAGCTGATTATAGTGGTGGGTCCAAACATGAGAGAAAAAAAGTGTTTTTTTCTGTTACTCATTTCTCTTGACAAAACATTGTAGGTACGTACGTACGTATATGTATTACATACATATAATACATAGCAGCATTGGGCAAGTGCAGAGTATCTAAAGAGGACCTACAACTACAGAGGGCCCACTTTAGGTAAATCATCATGTTTTATCAGAGGTTTCTATAGGCCTTACATCACATTATGAAGAAAATCATGTTGTTTTTTTATAAATAGCTAAATAAATAAAATAAATCTAATTTAATCTAAAGAGCCCGCTGGTTCCCACTGCTGGGTAAAGGCCTCCCTTCCCTTCTTCCATTCATCCCGGTCTAGGGCTTCTGTCGACCGTTCGCACGCGGTCTCGCGCCTTGTGGGACCCAATTGGTTAAATATTTTTTTTTCCTAACCTATCTCGTCCCACTGCTGGGCAAAGGTCTCCCCAAGTCCCTCCAAGCATCCCTATCTGTCGCTATTTCCCACCATCCTCTTTGGAAGGTGTCGAAATCGTCCCGCCAACGCTTTCTCGGCCGACCCCGACGTCGCCTTCCGTCTTCAGACGTCCATGATGTTGCAATTATAGGCCCATTTCTCGGAGTGCATTCGGGCAACGTGGCCCGCCCATTCCCACTTAAGTCCAGCCGATCTCTTCCCTACATCTGCAATGCCGGTAAGTGAGTGCAGCATGGTGTTACGCACTCGGTCGACACGTTTAAAGCCGAGAATGCTGCGCTCCATTGCCCTTTGACAAATCTTGAGCTTTGACTTTTGGGCTTCAGTCAGAGACCATGTCTTCGCACCGTCAGTTAGGATGGGCAGGATACACATGTCAATGAGTTGGCGCTTAAGTGTCAGAGGAAGGTCACCCTTCATATGCTCCTTCTTGGACCAGTAGCTCTTCCAGGCATTCTCGATACGGCGATCGATTTCCTTATCTTGCCTATTTCCGAAGCTAGCTAACTGGCCCAAGTAAATGTACTCATCGACATACTGTATTACCTGTCCATCTACCTCGACCTTACGCTTCGTGCTGTTTGACATGATCTTCGTCTTCGACTAATTAAAAAGTCACCCTGTGTTTTTAAGTATGTATTTACAACAAGTAACTTAAAAAAAATATAACCGACTGCAGATTACAATATAAACCAAACTACTCTATCAATTTTGATGAAATTTCCATGGGATCAATCTAAAAGTATATCCTTTCAAATAAAAAAACGAATTTTCCAAATCGGTTGATATACCTGTAATATAACGGAGTTCTGAGCTAACTAACAACATAAAAATTAAACAAATTTAAAACTTATATGGTTTTCTCATGGATGCCATTGTCAGAACTGGATCAAAGATAAATGGGACCACACAGGGAGCACAAGCTTTCAAATAAAAAAGAATCAGCAAAATCGATCTCCCAGTCGAAAGTTCTGAGGTAATAAACACAAAAAAATACAGTTGAATTGAGAACCTCCTCCTTTTTTGAAGTTGGTTAATAAAGTGAAAATGAAAATGAAAATATTTTATTTACTACAAAATGCACGTATGTACATAGCTTAACTTAGGTTACAGTTTTAGTAAGTACAATTCGTAGAGCAGGGTAAACATTTAGAGGTACCTGTCGTCTCCTCACTAGGCTAAGCCTGTATCGAGGAAACATTATAAACAACTTTTCACAAACGAATTCTCGCACAGTAGACAGTAATAATAGTTGTAAAAGCTAATTATGCACCGATTTACTTGATAGATAGGGGAGTTCAAGATAAATAAATATTGTATAATAATTATGTATGTATATAGTACTTATAACAAAAATATATATTGTAAAACTTAAAACTTAAAAATTCCAATGAAGTTAACTTTCGAATATTAAAATGTCCTCGGTTTCTTGGTAAGTTATTGTAGCTAGCCAAATATTAATCATACGTTTTGCTTCACTAACTGATTTATTTTTGATGTCACAGTATTTTGCGACATTGTTGTAGACGTGTAACTTCATAAAACAACCTAAACGTTGTGCAAATTTTGTATTAACGGGAGGGGTTGGTAATTTAAAGACTCTGCGGTTTAATAAGTAGTCGTACTCTGGGGATGTTATGACAGATTTATGCGTTATCAGAGATGTTTTTAGCACAAAGAGTTTGCGCACACTTAGAACACCAGCATCTATGTAAAGAGACGTCGTGGGATATCTATATAGGGCTTGCGTAACATCACCTTAAGAACAGATCTCTGAGCTCTTTCCGCCTGTATGATAATGGATTTAGCGGCACTGCCCCAGCACGTAATGCAGTAAACTATCAGGGATTGGCATAAAGCATAGTAGACCGACGTAAGTGTGTCGACGCTTGCAACATACCGCAGATTTCTCATTATACTGATAATTTTTCTAATACGAGCCGAAAGAAACGCAATATGAGATTTAAAGGAGAGTTTTTCATCAATTTGCACACCAAGATATTTTAAAGCCTGTGTTCGTATAAGTGGTTCACAATTGCATGAGTTTGCAATGCAACAGATGTTGTGGATTCTGAGACATGCGTTTTCTACAGGGGCTGAGGCCTTGGTTTTATGAAAGCACAAGTACACAGTTTTTTTTGTATTTAGTGTGAGGAGATTTTGTTCTAGCCACTGTGAGATTAGCACCATACCACGTTCTGCAGTGGCATATACCGCAGGCCAAGTCAGACCATGAAATATTATAGCGGTATCGTCTGCATAGCACAAAATGTCTGCGTTTTCTAGAGGCGTATCGTGTATATCATTGATATACAACAGAAATAATGTAGGCCCCAGAATACTTCCTTGGGGTACACCAAACTTGATTGATTGTGAGCTGCTAGTATACTGACCAATTTTAACACACTGTTTCCGATCTGTTAAATAGCTCTTGAACCAGTTCAATGCTACTCCCCGGACCCCAAGGCCATCCAACTTTTGCAGGAGAATAGGAACGGAGACAGTGTCGAACGCTTTGGCCAGATCTAAAAATACGCCGACACAGCATTTTCCAACATCCAAATTTGAGGATACAACATTTGTAAGTAAAGAAATGGCGTCCTCAGTACTTTTTCCCCTGCGAAAACCAAACTGTTTGGATGCAATCAATTTTTGAGACTCCATGAAGTTTACCAAACGTTTATTTGCAAGTTTTTCAAGGATTTTAGAGAAAGTTCCCAAGAGTGAGATCGGACGATAGTTATCTACAGAGCTTTTAGACCCATTTTTATGGATTGGGGAAACAGATGCAATTTTCCATACATGAGGAAAAATACCATGCGAAAGGCTTAGGTTAAATATAAAAGTGAGTGGTGTAATGATAGCATCTTTTATGAATTTTATCAGGGAATTACCAAAACCGTCTATTCCAGGGGCTTTATTATTTTTTAAATTCATAATAATTTTTTCAACTTCTTCATTGTCCGTTGGACTCATGAATATAGAGTCAACAGGGGAGTTTTTTATTTTAACTGATTTGGAGAGATTATCTTCACTCGTTTTTAACTTGGAGAGTATTTGGTCAGCAAGCCGTTGACCAATCGATGCAAAGTGACTATTTGTTAAGTCAATGGATTGCTGTGCATTCAAACAGCCCTGAATTGTTAATAGTTCTGATGGTTCCTTATTAAAATGTGTTAAGTTACAGATATTCCTGATAGTTTGCCAAAGTTTTTTTGGGTTTTCTTTGTTTGCTTTAAGTTCTTTATTTTCATAAACAGATTTTAATTTACGTAAGAGGTTTGTGAAGAAATTATGATATCGTGTATAGGTTAGTTTAATTATTGCATTGTCTGGATCCTTTCTAGCACGTAGGTGTAGCTGATCGCGAATTCTCATGCACTTCATCAGTCCTGGTGTTATCCAGGGCTTTAGATTGAATTTAGATCTGCTTAGTTTTACTTTTTTTGAGTGTTTGCTAGTAACATCTGATAGAATATCCATGAAAACTTCGCTTGCTTTATTAACATCGTCAATGTCAGTAACAGTTGACCAGTCCAAGCTTGCTAGATCATTTTTTATTGCACTATAGTCCAGTTTAGTTACGCAGCGGTTTGGTCGAAGAGGTCTTGGCTTAGAAAGGGACATGCCGAGCATTATTGGGAAGTGATCTGTGATTACTGTTTGCCAAACAATGCCAACAGCTGTTTGCACAGGCCAGTTTATATCTTTGACGTAGATGTGGTCCAAACACGAAGGCCCCCTTGTGGGTTTCGTTATCACTGGTAGGAACCCGTGTTCTGCCATAAAACACTGGTATTCAATGCTGCGCGAACTCTCTAACGCTTCCGCAATATTAATGTTAATATCTCCAACAATTAGAAATGGAAGTCCATTTGCTTGGCTAATATAGGTTGCTAGTGAGGTAAGAAAATTATCAATGTTACTAACAGATGGCGAACGATACAGACAAAGAATATCAATGACTTTTGGAATAGAAATGATTAAGCTATCAGCATCGTTTATGTGGGGTTCCAAGACTGTTGCATTCCAGACATCTTTTAAGTATACAACAAGTCCACTATTTTGATTTACATGCATAATAGAATTATATGAGCGGTAACCAGGGATTTGTGGGATGATTTGACATTCATGGAGCCAACACTCAGTCAGAATTACAATATCCATGGATACGTCTAGACGTTTTAGACGTTTTAGACGTAAGTGTACAACGTTTTCTATCAATTTTTAATTGACGGCCTCTTGTGGCGCAATAGCCGGCTGAGACGCAGCAGGTTGCAGGTTCGATTCCCGCTGTGGGACAAATGTTTGCACGCTCTACAAATATTTATTCTAAAATTAGGTATTTTTCTATAAATTATAAGTATGTATGTGTTTACAAAAAAATATAAGTATTCTATCAGGTGGTTCCCATAGTATAAGCTTTGCTTAGTTTGTGGCTAGTTGGCGCCGTGTGAAATAACCAGCCTACTTGACCTACAGTTTCATTTAAATTAGAGGTAACGGGAGTTCATGTATTTTGGTTACTTTTTTTGGGGTATAAATTGCAGTTATTCTGAATTTCAGGCTTTTCCCTATATTTGTGACACTAAAGCTAAACGCATACCAAATAACTTAAAAACTACAAAGTTTAAACTAAAAAAAACGGGGTCGAAATGTACTCGACAAATGTAACTTGAACCCCAACCCCCCTACGTTTTTAGCCCATTTAGTCACACCAAAATTGTGCCATCACTACCTACCTATATACCAAATTTCACGATGAATGGATAAACGCTTCGAAAGTTATCCTCGGACAAACAAACAAACATACATAGGTACATACATACAACGCCGATTTGGCCAAATTGATTTAGAGATCACGCTTCGCTCTATCAATTATATTTGGATCCCGTAGTAGGTACGAGCTTTGCTTAATTCGGGGCTAGATAGCTCTGTGTGAAATATCCAGCATTATTAATAGAAATGTGCTCTATTAAAATGCAACATCATTTATGTAACAAAAGTGGCTCAGTGTTGAGCTCACCTCAGACACTCAATCTTCGAATGCTTCTTCTTCGAAGGTTTGGTGACGGGCAGCTTGGAGCGAAGCAGGTCGAAGGCACGGTTCATGTCCCTCATTCTTGTGCGTTCTCGATCACACGCAGTTTTCTTATATTCTGGAATCAGATATCGTCATCATTATATCAGCTATTATATAGGACGTCCAGTGCTGAACATAGGCCTGCCTGATAGATTTTATGGCGGCCTGAACCCAACGGCTCCCAGCAACCTATTATTCTAGAATAACATGAAAGTAGCACTAATGGGAATGATTTTGCACAAAAAATGTCATAGTCCGCACTGTGGTCGTCCAGTCACTCTAAATAAAAGAAACACCTCTTTTCCTAACACACAAGTCTGGGGGTACAACGGAAGAGATATCTTTGGTTCTGCACATAGCTCGAAGAACTGACAGCCGTTGGGGCAGAAAGGTTTTCGAGTAGAGACCACGCACTAGAAAGCGCGGCGTGGATTGTAAAATTAACTTCATCATCATCATCATCCACAGCCCGACTTTCACACAACGATGTCGTCCACCCATCTCTGCTGCCGGACGTCCTACCCTTCTACAGCCATTCCTCGGCCACCATTCAGTTGGTCACTCCACTTGTCATCACCATGTCTTGCCAAGTGTCCCGCCCAAGACCATTTGAGCTCCTATCGATTCCCAAGGTCATGAACCTTCGTTCTTCTACGGATCTTATTGGCGAATTTTTCCCACCTACCTATTTACCTTTCTCTAAACCCAATGTTTACCTTTCTCCAGTTGTAACGCTCGTTCCTTCCAATGTACAGCATCATGTCCGGTCTCCTCAAGGAACTTGTCCTGTGACTCGTGGGAGAAATCCAGCGAACACTCTGAGGTAGCTGTCTCGGGGACTGGCCCTGGTGTCTCTCTGTACTCTTGCTCGTAGTATCGGGGACCTGGGGAATTACTATATAATTATCGCACCCAGGCCTTCTTATTTATATAGAGACTAGTTGACCCGCCGAACTTCGTACCGCCTTGACATGCATATAACGCGGGCTGTCAATATACGTCACCCTGGTAGAATTATCAATTGTTGTCCCCGGCCATCATTTTACAACCATACTTAACCATATACAAAATTACGTTTAGCTGTCATTTGCGTTTTGTTATTCCATGTCAGATGCGTTTTTGTTACACCACGTTCTGTAGTGACTTGTGATTCTCTTTGACGTTTTATGTCACGTCACACGGGAGCGCGGTCGAACGGGATAAAAAGTATCCTATGTCCGTCTCCTGGTTCAAAGCGACCTCCCACCAATTTTCAGCCAAATCGGTTCAGCCGTTTTTGAGTTATAAATAGTGTAACTAACACGACTTTCTTTTATATACCTAGTCAGGTCATAAGTATTGTCGCACAGTAAAAACTTTTCTTTTAGAAGGCTGGCCACAAAAAAGTTTATAGAATTCGAATTTCGAATTATTCATGAAAATAAAAATGTATACTTTTTAGAATTTTACTAATTTTTAAATATGGAGTGGACGCTTAAAGAAGACCGTGTTGCAGTTATTGCGTTCCATCGTTGCGGTTACGCGCCAATTCAAATTTATGACATACTGAAAAATTTGAATATAACCAAAAGATTCGTTTATCGCACCATCAAACGATACAATGAAGACTCTAGTGTAGATGACAGGTCAAGAAGTGGTCGCCCTCGGTCTGTTAGGACTCCAGCAGTGATAAAAGCTGTGAAGGCGCGAATTCAAAGAAATCCCAAACGTAAGCAGAAACTGTTGGCCCTTCAGATGGGGTTAAGAGAACCACGGTGAAAAGGGTGTTAAATGAAGACTTAGGGCTTCGGGCATATCGAAGAAAAACAGGACATCGTTTGAATGCTCGTCTAATGGACCTGAGACTGAAGAGATGCCGCGCTTTGTTGAAGCGGTACGCGGGAAAAAAATATCGGGAAATTCTTTTTTCGGATGAAAAAATTTTTACCGTAGAAGAGAGCTACAACAAACAAAATGATAAGGTGTACGCACACAGTAGTGAAGAAGCGAGCAACCGTATTCCGCGTGTCCAACGAGGTCATTTTCCATCCTCGCTCATGGTATGGTTGGGAGTTTCTTATTGGGGCTTAACAGAGATACATTTTTGTGAGAAAGGTGTAAAAACGAATGCAGTTATGTATCAAAATACAGTCCTGACGAACCTTGTGGAATCTGTTTCTCATACCATGTTCAATAACAGGCACTGGGTATTCCAACAAGATTCGGCGCCAGCTCATAGAGCGAAGAGCACACAAGACTGGCTGGCGGCGCGTGAAATCGACTTCATCCGGCACGAAGACTGGACCTCCTCCAGTCCAGATTTGAATCCGTTAGATTACAAGATATGGCAACACTTGGAGGAAAAGGCGTGCTCAAAGCCTCATCCAAATTTGGAGTCACTCACGACATCCTTGATTAAGGCAGCCGCCGATATTGACATGGACCTCGTTCGTGCTGCGATAGACGACTGGCCGCGCAGATTGAAGGCCTGTATTCAAAATCACGGAGGTCATTTTGAATAAACTTTAGTGTCATAAGAATCTATGTTTTGTTAAGTTCATTTTGGTATATAAATGGTTACATAATGAATAAACTTGTTTCAATTATTTTATATTAAACATGTGACAGAATTTATGACCTGACTAGGTATATATAAATATAGATTGTGATGACGAACGCGTCAGTATCCCTAAGAATTTATCAAAACTCTGATCTACAATTATTTTCCGCTTACTCTACCGGTCCTTACAAAACTATCCCTACTGGTATATACATACGAGTACATGGATTTTTTATTCCCTTTTCATCTTTACCGCGTATGAGTAACAGCAATTCGGAACAACAATGCAGCACAGACTAAACAAGGTAATAAAATAAAACATACATTGAAAAAATAATATGAAAATGGTAGGCATCTATAAAAGCACAAAAGGACAGATGAAAACAACAAATTAAGAAGGAACACTATAGGCAAGTATCTAACAAGACCTACATATGTACGTGGGTGCTAAGACCACGCTTAGGCGCTAAGCGCAGACCAACGCTGGTTTGCAGACTGAGCATGTTACCGTGACCTCACGACCAGAGAGAGAGACCGAAGAAAGATCGTACTTGATCGGGTAAGAACACATCCACACACGCACTAGCCCTTTGAAATTGCCAAATCGCGACTTTTGCTTGCACATACTTTTTCAAAAAGGGTTATGATTTAACAGAAGTAACCTATGTCAGTCTCAAAGCATTTAGCTGCAGTATTCTTAGTACCTACCTAGTGACTAATCGAGTGACGTTGTACAATACCTACGCAACTTATGTAGATACCTATTGGCTATTATAAATTTCGACATACCTACATACATGCTATGTCGCTACCAATACCTAACTATGATTAACCATCAGTGCTTATAAAATCTTTACATACCTACGTCTATTAATTGCTGGAGTAGGCTTGGCTTGTAAGTCATAAAGGGAATAAGTAATGGTAGAAGATTTCAACATTTTACCTTCTTGACTATGTCGCTCAATCTCATGAGGTCTAAAACTGATCCGTTTAGGTTCATAATCCTCCAGCACATACGATCGATGGTGCGATATAGTCTTATCGTACTTCTTATGGGAAAAGGTATGTTCCTCTTTCGGTTTATCATCCGGCCTTCCTATTTCTAGAATAACGCGTTCCTCTGGGTCTTTCCTTCCCTCGTCATCTTTCAGCACCGAGTATTGTGAACTTGCTATCAATGGTATTGGCGCTTCATCGTCATAACTTTGATACATGTTGAGTTATTCTCTTGTTTTTATGTTTTTATCCACACATATGTTTTAAAACCCACTAAAATTATTTCCACTACGTGTGGCCACTACCTGTTTCGAATAAGGACTGTGTCATAGAAATTTCAGCTCTTTTGTCATGTATATTGAATCAAAATGTCGGTGTGTACACAAGTGGCTGGCGTTTTTAGTTTTCACCGAGGAGGGCTGGCTTTGTCTTGAGGCCTTTTGTTCTACGTTTGATACAATATTGTATTCATAACTGTTTCATTGGATTGTCTGTTGAGTAGAATAGTAAGGTTCTGTAACACTATTCTCTTGATTGTACGTTTAGCTTCTATCCATGTTAACTATCTTTGTCTCTTTTGATTGGATATGAAAGTTCTCGTCAATGCATGAGACAAAACTATTCCAATGATAATGCAACAGCACGGTTACGTTACACCTTCCATATCTACTAGAAAAAAACCGATCTCTGGAACTCAAAATAGTAAAATTGCGATACAGCCTTATGTGTCTTAAAATAATATACAAACTTAGTTATCATCTATCAAGTTTAAAGTGAATAGGTTCTTTCTAGGCAAGCATGCTTCATCCTCGATCTCACCATCACTTACCATCAAGTGAGGTAGTAAGGGCTTGGCCATCAATAAAAAAAAACAAGTGGGCTCTCACACCACACACCAAGGTATATGCTTCCTCGTTATCACGCCACTCTCTCCGGTCCTGTGCCAAGCGCATCCATTGCCTTCCCGTAACTCTCGCGATGGCGTCCGACCATCTGGCTGGTGCTCTGCCAACTTCGTTTGCTGCCCTCGTCCGTGTTCCCTCCTTGCCAAGTGTCCAGCCCACCTCTATTTTAGCTGGTAGATCCATCTACCCATATCGACTTTGGTTCTGCTCTAGCTAATAGAAAAAAATCCTATCACTAGAACTCAAAATAGTAAAATTTCGATACATCCAATGGGTCTTAAAATAATACACAAACTTGGTTACAATCTATCAAGTCCAGAGTGAATTGGTTCTTTCTAGGCAGGCGTGCTCCATCCTCGATCTCACCATCACTTACCATCAGGTGAGGTACTCGTAGTGGTCAAGCGCTTGACTACCATCATAAAATAAATCTTTATTTATTCGTGAGCTAATAAAATTAGTATTACATTTTTTTTAAAATCTCTATTTGCTTCTACCCGTACGTTTATGCTTGATGAGCAAGTATCCGTGTGCTGGGCATTTAGAGAGCATTTCGGGTTGACTTCGAACATTAAAGTTCGATCTTGCTCGATCGCACGCAAAAAGTCGAGCATGTACAGACGTGCAGACTTACCATTAGTACAAGTACAAACTTATTACCTACATTGGGCTAGAATTAAAACAAGTAATTATAATAAAAATGTTTTACTGCGCTTAAAAATAAAAAATAAATAAATAGAACTGTATGCTCAAAGCACAACTTTGTAAAGGAAACAGGCTACGCTTTGCGATTTTACGCTTTCTTCTGATAAGAACTATCAGCCGGGTTAGCACGACCGACCTAGAAAAGTATATCTCAATGGAAGAATAGAGTATAATCTTAAAATAACACACAAAGTGCACACGCTAAAAATAGGCCAATTAAATTAGAGCCATATATGGCTCCAAACGACGTCCGCGCTGTGAAATTGTGGCAGTGAGTGCAGTTCTCGAAAAAATTATAAATATGACGGTTTATGCGGCGAAAATTACCATTAATGCATTATGCGCGTGAGAGCCATGTTTTGTGGCCTACGTTTCGAACGGAGAATTCGAAGCTTCTGTTGTATGTGCAGTTATTCTAAGAGTAAAATGCAGAAACATTTTGCAAGACAGTAAAAATGTTTCTACTCTAAATGTAATTTTACTCTATTCCGTAGATAACATTTTATAATGCGGTCCCACTAGCCCGGCTGATATGTAATTAAAAGCTAAACAAATCAATACAATTAAGTAATTAAGCCTTAACAGAAATCTGAGTCTAGCTAGTCATGAAGTAAATACTTGGGTAAGAAATCAAAAGCCTCTAGTATCAGAAGTTCGGTTGTTGGTCCGGTTGACCGAACTACTGATACTTTTCGGTGGCAATAGTCCGGTGGCAATGTTACCAAAACCTACTGCCGACCTACTGCCATTGTGCCTATTTGACAGTAGATCGGATAGTTCGGTACCAACCGGACTATTGGAAAACTATCTGAAGTTCAGTTATTTTTTTTCTACCACTTGGAGATGGAACAAGCTTATGGCCCACCTGATGTTAAGTGGTAACTGTCGTCTATAAGACACAACTGCTTCGTAGGTCACGCACCTTAGATATAAGTCGCGGCACGTAACTCTAGCCCTAACCTTTATTGCGCAGAAGTATAAAATAAGGTACCTGAGGGAGGCTAGCGGGATGAAAGGCGGGCGTGCGTAGTGCCGATTGGCTCTCCAGTCGCATTCCGTTCCTCGCATTGATACGACACCCCGCGTACATCCAGTATACAGTCGCGTTCTTAATTGTATTGTTATTGCTGTTATTTGAATGTTTTTTTAATTTTGTTTGTGACTTTAAAGTGAAAATACTAAAAGAAATACTGTTTTGAAAAGACAGGCAAGGAAAATGGTTTACGACGTGAATTGTTTTAGGGCATCTATTAATTAATTGATTCTTTGAAACAAATCAAAAGTGAGATTGATGAAGCTACAAGTACTTTACTCAGTCATTCGGACAGCAGCACTGTAAATTTGAGCCAGATAAAACAAACTGCCGAAATTATTAAGGCGGGAAACATTTAATTAAATGGCGATTTAGGGAAAATCCAAAAAAGGACAGCAGAGTCTACAAATACGTCAATTGCAACGGTAAGGAACATCTCCAATCAAGCCAATAGTGGCTATTGGCTATTGTATTGCTTGCGCGACAGTACCCATGCGCAGCTATCCCCTCCGCGTATCGTTAAGCGCTAAAGTTACGTGCCGCGACTTATACGTCCTACGATGCACTGCCCTGCGTCATCTTGAGGCATATAGGTAAAGCCTCATGAGCCTGTAATTTCACCGGCAACCCTTCAAACCGAAACACAGTAACTACTGACACTAGAGGGATAAAAGTACCACTTCTTAAATTAAAGGAGCCATAATTAATATTTACATTTCAAAATAAACTCTTTAAAAATATGTAACTTAACCCTTTTGTAGAATTTTCTAAAATGATTGTACCTTATTACGGAAATTTGAACGTTATAAATGCATCAGTCAATACAATGAAGTATTCTTCAGTTTTAATAGCTCACTTTTACTAACGTTTAGTATTTCGTAACTAAAATATAGCTCAACAATTAAACACTCAAATATCTGTAAGCCCAATTCATTTTGTAAGTTTAATAATTTTTTTTTACTCTTTAGTAAACCTGTCAAAGTATTGATAAAGTTCTCGAGTGGAAAGAACATACTGGAAGGCGTAGACCCACCAAGTAAGAGAGAGGCCTCATTAGTGCGTTGCGACGCAACGCATTGTATGCCACACCTGCGTTGCGTCGACGTACGACGTCGCAACGCAAGAGGGTGACGCACTCCATCACAGCGCAGCGTCTCAGTGTACATTTTTTTTTATAAATTATAGGCTAGCGTTTGACCACGATCTCGCCTGATGGTAAGCGATAATGCAGTCTATGATGGTACAAGCTTACCTAGAAGAAATCTATTCTACTCGCGACTTGAAGACTTAAGGGTTGTAGTTATTAGGAAACACAGACTCAGGCAAGGCGTTCCACTCCTTGACGGTGCCCATAATAAAGGTGGAAGAGTATTGCTTTATGCGAATGGGAGGTATGTCTACCATGTAGCGGTGGCGCATCGCGGAGCGACTGGTTGTCTGATGTTACGACACCGCCGAAACAGACGTAGAAACAATAAAAGATTCTGGATATACAACGAAGAGCACAAGTATGCAAACGAGTACAACGAAGAGCAACGAAAATGGTACCTAGTCTCAAAGCACTTACATATGAGTAACGACATCAGGATCTTGGACTAACTACCCTTCAGCAACGTAGAGAGCGCGGAGATCTTATAGAGACTTACAAGATTCTAAACAACCACTACAACATACCTGACTTGTCACAAACACTATATACCATGAACAATAATGCAAGGTTGAGAGGACACTCACTGAAGCTGCAACGCGGGCCAAATACCAGCAAACCAAGGGAGCACATATTGCCCAATCGGACACTTGGAATCGGTTACCAGAGTCAGTGATCAGTGCCCCCTCAGTGAACGCTTTCAAAAACAGACTGGACAAATATTTAAAGCGCACTGACAATAAATAAGATATACACGCATCAGCTCTAAGACCTGCCTGTCTATTACAAATAATAATAATAATAATATCTCCCTTGATTGCCCCTCTAGCAGTGTAAGAAAGAAAGAAAGAAGAAAGAAAAAATATTTATTCAGACCACCACAAATGGACACAGAAACAAATGACACAAAAAATGTATGTGTAATACTATCCGTCGTCGCACCAGAGCCCTGACAGCGCAGCGCATCACCCTCCCCTCGCTTCGTCTCTTGTCCGCAACGCATAATGTGCCTAATGTG
Source organism: Philereme vetulata (assembly GCA_918857605.2). Classification (NCBI taxonomy): domain Eukaryota; kingdom Metazoa; phylum Arthropoda; class Insecta; order Lepidoptera; family Geometridae; genus Philereme; species Philereme vetulata. Next base: position 612,253 of record OU975463.1, on the reverse strand, counting down.
GTATGTTACTAAAATATATATGTAAAACGACGCTGTTATGACGCAACGCAACGCACTAATGAGGCCTCTCTCATTAGAAAAATTAGTCATTAATGTTTTGGGCTTACAGAAAAGAGCAAACAAAAAACTGATTACCCTATGAGCCGTATCATTAGAGTTTAATTTGGCGTATCTTGAAGAAGGATTGTAGGACTTCTTCAGAGACGTCTGCCCTTCGTTTCTGGTACTCCTGGATGAATGGAGTGATGGTCTGGATGGCTAGCTTCTTCAGATCTCCCGTCAGCATCTCGCCACTTTCGTACTGTTTCTTTACCTGTTGGAGAACATATAGTTATACTAGTTGCCAGCGATCTACTTCACGAAGATGCGCGAAATGCAGTACTAAAAAAAGTCCAGCACGTACTGTACGGCAACGTAGCACCTGTAAAGTCCCTCTGTTCCAATAGTATTGTCAACAACCGGTGATATTCTTAAACAGCTATCTTAATCTTTAGAATATTTAGAGCTGCCGAAGCACACACTCATTCTGCTACAAAAAGCGGCTATTTTGAATACGTGTAGAAAGTATCATGAGAAAGTTCCTACAGACTGAGCTTCCTAGCGAAGTTCGGACCACTGAGATGTACTTGGCTTAGGCCCGTGGCCCCCAGTTATTACCGATTTTTAGTAAATCGAATAGAGAAAATCTCTGAACACCACAATAATAATAATAATATTTACAGCCATACTTAACCATAGACAAAATTACGTTTATCTGTCATTTGCGTTTTGTTATTCCATGTCAGATGCGTTTTTGTTACACCACGTTTTATAGTGATTTGTATTCTCTTTGATGTTTTATGTCACGTCACACGGGAACGCGGTCGAACGGAATAAAAAGTATCTTATGTCCGTCTCCTGGTTCTAAGCTACCTCCCCACCAATTTTCAGCCAAATCGGTTCAGCCGTTCTTGAGTTATAAATAGTGTAACTAACACGACTTTCCTTTATATATAATTAATAAAAATTATATAGATAGTGTCATATTAATACTACGCCAGCAGAAGTCACCTCTTTTCACATTGTTTTTTTTCATACATTCAAATAAATTTTTCATGTTATTTTTTTGCCAAAGTTAAGTTGGTTTCTTTGATATAGAAAAATACAAAAGTATTTATGACTTGTAACAGAAACCATACATCACTAGCACGTGCGATCCACGAACGCCACGAAGCTTAAGGGGAAAATTTACAAGACGATCATAAGACAAATAATGTATGGTTCTGTGTTTTACCACGAAAGGGACGGATGAAAGCACGCGGGGAAATGCGAATGTTGAGATGTATGTGTGGGGTAACGAGAATGGATAAGGAATGAGTATATTAGAGGAAGTTTGAACTAGTGATAGAAAAGTTGAGGAAGTTGAGGAGTAATAGGCTACCGTGGTATGGGCATGTCATACGTAGGGAAGAATCATGTGACTAAAAGAGTATGCATGGATATAGAAATAGAGGAAGGCCGAAGAAGAGATGGATGGACTGTGTGAAGAATGATATGTGTAAGAACGGCTGATAGAGAGGTATAAATGTTGTGCCGACCCCACGTAATGTGGGAAAAGGGTAGGAAGAAGAACAGCAACTTACATTAGCCAGAGCTTCATCGTCTTCCAGGAAAAACTCCAAGTACTTGAATGATATATCGACGCTGGTGTTACCCCCCTTTTCTCTGTGTTCCTCCACGGTAGGCTGGCCTCCGGAGAACGCGTATTTGTTTATCTGTAAACACATTTCACTCAAAATAAACTCTAGCTTAACATGCTTCTTCTTCTTTCGTGTTGCGATGAATGCTATCTAGCATTAAGTTTGCATATGCAGAGATTATTTTTATTTTGTGCAATAAAGAATTTTTCAATCAACATTCATTCAAAAAAGGGTAAAGAAACTAAGCCTCAGAGAAGAGCCATTAGAATCATCGGTGATCCCAAACTCGCCGACAGGCTGGAACCGCTGAGTCAACGCCGTGACATCGGATCGTTCAGTGTATTTTACCGCCTGTATAATGGAAAATGTTCTGAGGAGCTATTTGATCTCATCCCGTCGTCGAGATTTCTCGACAACGTAATAAAGCTCATCCACATATCATCGACAATTGGGTATTGCGCACCACACGCTTCACGCGATCTTTTCTACCCCATACTTGCAAGATGTGGAATGAGCTACCATCTGAGGTTTCCCCGTTAGACTACGACATGGCACGCTTCAATAGAAATGTAAAGAGGTTTCTACAGTGTAGGGAACGCATCGATAATACCCCGGGTGTTGCCGGTGTCAATAGGCGACGGTGACCGCTTACCATCAGGTGGGCCGTAAGCCTGTTTCCCCACAAATAACTTTAAAAAGCCTTTTGTGTTAGTGTAGTGTTGTAGTGAAAGTGTTAGTGTTACATATAAAGAACACATGAACAACGTCTCTTCCCCTTAACTAGAGACAATAAGAAAAGTGCTATTGGACATATTCTTAGTTTAAGTTATGCTAAAATCTAGGTCAAAATGAAATTACTTACTAGCCTATACAACAAGGCTAGATTGTAATAATATTACTAGGGTACAATTCGAATTGTATGCTAAGATCGAATTTTCCTGATAACTACAACCTGGGTATCTTTAAGTCGCGAGTGAATAGGTTTCTTCTAGGCAAGCGTGTACCATCGTAGACTGCATCATCGCTTACCATCAGGCGAGATCGTGGTCAAACGCAAGCCTATAAAAAAGTGTAATAAAAAAAATGGCTGTTTGACTTCTAAATTTTATTAGCTCAATATAGAGCAACTATCCGCTATCCGCTCCGAATAATGTGCGAGGCGAGACGTTATTCGGAACGGATCGCACTCACCCTGATGAAGGTTCACGAATTGAACCGAAACATTGTCGGTCGAAACACCGATAAGACGATACGTGATAATTCCCGTATTTATAATAATGATTGACCAAATCACGAAAGTTTTCTAACTAAAATGTGCTTATATTATTATTGTGGATGTTTTTAGTGTAGTTGGGTATGTACATAAAATTAATGTTACATTTTTAATATTAATTTTATACATGTTAGTTAATAGTACCTACTGCTAATAGTCAGGTTCTGTTATTAGTTGGTTAGTCAGGTCGTCCGTGAAATCAACAATGGCCTCAGCAGAAGACCAGCGCTCCAGCATGGTAACATGCAGCAACATCTGAGCTGAACGCCTTTTCGCCATCACACTGAATTATACAATTTATAAAAAAACGTGCCTTTGCTAAAAAACTATTAATGTATTAATAATAAAATGTATTTTCTTCATTAAGGCGTATATAGTAGCTGATTGGTCTTATTTGGAGGCTTTCTCCTCAGGGAGGAATCAGTTTTATGTGCTCAAAAAAATATATGTCATTCATTAACCTTTTATCTGCAAAGTGAACATACAAAAAAGTTCTACCTGTTTATTTACTATGAGAAATAAAATAACAAAATCTAGCTGTTTTCGACTTTAAATGTGGGCAAAGACTATACCTTCAAGTTGAATATATATGATGCTGTGATGCAACGGTCTTTCACGTGGCAATTAATTATTTTCAATTTTTCCGAACAATTAGCGGGCGTACCCTTAGGTGGTTGCGCGAGCGACGGGCGGCAGCATACCGCTGACTGTCGTACGGGAGGGTTGTGCTAGTCTTCCTCGCGCTCACCTATTTTCTGGTCGGTTAGATGCGTGTGGCGGAAGGTGCGGTTGGTGCGGGGCCGAAACAATAGCTACGCCCATTCGCTCAAGGTCATCGGCTACGGTTAGCGCCTTAAAAATATACACTTACTTTATTTTTGATCTGTTTAGGCGTATCATTTAAGAATATGGAAGCGTTCGCGTCGCTAGCGGACATTTTTAACTGCGCCCCTTGCAGCGCCGGCAGGAAGGTGGAGTGTAGGAGCGAGGGCTTGGGGAACTTCAGTCGCGCCGCCACGTCTCGAGTCATACGGAAGTACGGATCTTGGTCGATCGCGCACGGAACTAGGCATGGTAGCTGCGGAAAAAAACATTTATTATTCCTACCAGTACTCGAACCAGTAAATACTTAAACAAATTTCCGAAACACACCCTTATACTTGATGATATTATTGATTGATTTTTTTAAACTGAAGAATTTTTATGTATAACTAAATTAATTTTATGTAACTGTAATTTGCACGCTGTTAATCGGTGAAGTATGTTTTAATAATATAAATTATAGGCCGGCGTTTGACCACGATCTCGCCTGATGGTAAGCGATGATGCACTCTACGATGGTACACGCTTGCCTAGAAGAAACATATTTACTCGCGACTTAAAGATACCCAGATGTGAAACCTACCTATACACGGTGTCCTATAAATCACTGGTTTCCCAGAACAAACGTTGTTCAGACATGGGCTACTAATTGTTTTCTTCTTCATTCGTGTCGATGTCTCAATACTACAGCCATTTTGACCAGTACTGTTATAACATGTTACTAACTGTTTATAACATCGAATTAAAAAAACAAAACGAAATCGGTCTTTGAAAAATATAAAAAGTTACGAACTCAAAACGTCTATTTTAACGTTACGCCCTACAGCATACTCAGCGCGCTGACCGGTGGCTACTAGATATGTACCTATCTAACTAAGGAGTAGGTCATACGTTACGGCTAGCGTACCCATGAACTTTATGTTAGACTTATTTGAGAAGGTCTACATTTTATTTTTTTATTCACTTCTTTGATGCTATAAACAGTTATTAGACCATGGTCTGAGCAACGTTTGTTCTGGGAAAATAGTGATTTAAAGGACACCGTGTATAGCTGTAACAACTTGTACACCATGCTTCTGGCAAAAAAAATTCATTTCAATATACTTTCAGAAAACAGGTTTAAAAGAACTGTTACTTATAATCTTGTAAAGTTTACAACACAGCTAATGACTATCTGAATGATGAAAGGGCCTGGGATATTCTTCCTGCCCTTTTCCCACATTACGCGGGGTCGGCACAACATGTATTCCTTCTCCACATCTCTCTATCAGCCGTCATCTCCGTTGTCACTTCCTTCCTACCCATATCGTACTTCACACACTACATACATCTCTTCTTCGGCCTTCCTCTACTTCTAATATCCATCCACACTCATATCTAACACTCTTTTAGTCCCACCGCATATAATTGGCGCCTAATATGTTGTTGCATAATTTATAGTGAAATTTTATTTCTAGCTAATCTAAACTCGCTGTTGCAACTTGACTTGACACCCAATTTTTATCCCATGGGGACTGATTTATGGGTAAAATGGTAGCCTATGTGGTGATCCAGGTTATAATTTACGCATATACCAAAATTCATCGAAATCGGTTCAGCCCTTACGGCGTAATTGAGTAACAAACAAACATCCAATTTTTTGCATTTTTAATATTAGTGTGATAAGCTATGTACCTACATAGGTCTTAATATTTTTATTAGTACCAACAGATTGGCCCTTAACGAACACACTATGGAAAACATTCGTTATTTATTACATAGGTACTATGAAATTGGGATATCTAAATAAATAAGATTTTAGTACTGATAAAATAGGTTCTTACGAAAATCCTGTCATTATTATTTGTAGCAGACTTACAATTTTCTTATCAAATATGAAGGGGAAGGATGTTGAAAACGCGGGCGCCGCTTCGATAGACGGGAACGTAATCTTGCCGATAATGTCAGAGTCTCCGAACCCGAATATGCCCTTCACTTGGTTAAACGTCACGCACTTCTGTATCCGAACCATATTCTGGTAGAATGCTGGACATTGTCTGGAATTAATTACATATATTTTAATTAGTATTTTACAAAGTCGCGAACGTTTGAAAAATACTGTACATTGCTCGGTGCAAATTATTGTTAGTTTAATGGTAATTGCAAATCATATTGTTACGCCGAGGCTGTTACAGAATAAGTAATAGTCGGCTTTTCTCGAAGTTATACCTACTGTGTCACAGAATAGGTAATACTTGGTATGGAATATACCTACATGCTACGTTTTTACATACAGTTGCACAGAATAAGAAATAGTAGTAGGTCGAAATACCTACGCTTTTCTAGTTACCAGTGGAACCATGTAGAACGTTCGCGAATTATGTACCTACTGTGCGCGGTATAAATAGTGCGTAGAGACGTTCGCAGAGTCAGTCTTGATTTGGCTATACGTGCGAACATTTCGGTGACTTTTAGTGGTTTATTGTGTAACAGTGGTGTGATTTAGTGTGTTGAGAATACTTGTGATTAAGACCGTGTATTTATCATTTTAGTGTTGAATAAAAGTGTTGTTTTGGTTAGATTAATTTTCATTATTTTATCCCGAACCCTCAGCTCGTAACAATATCATACTCAACACAGACTCGACTCAAAGCAAAACATTTAAATGTAAGGATCCCGCAGTCTGTTATTGTGTTCCCTAATATTTTAATTACATTTTCTTAGAATTATATCACGTGATGAAAAGTAAATAGTTCAACGTACACACGGCTACACATCGAGCTATACATTTCCAGTATAAGCTGACCTCTCATTCTACGAAAAGCCTACACAATGCGAGGTCAGGTTATACTGGAAATCTATAGCTAGATGTGTAGCCGTGTGACACTGCTTTTGAGTTACTTCACGCAGCGCATGCGTTGTACACACGGCTACACATCAAGCTATACATTTCCAGTATAAGCTGACCTTACTTTGTGTAGGTTTTTCGTAGAATGAGAGGTCAGCTTATACTGGAAATATAGCTTGATGTGTAGCCGTGTGTACGTAGTGCGTCATACACCTGAATTGAAAGTTGAAGTTAAATTGATGTGGAGAAACCCCAGAAACATTTCTCTCTTTTCTGACGCTCTCGTCAGATGGCGCCCACTTTATTATATTGAATAAAATCTGTTGTACTAGGTGTGCTCAACACATTGTAATTGCTGCGCTATAGGCCATAAGCCTTAGGATTCTGTGCTCTTCAAGCCAACGTCTGTTCGTACCACCCTCATTGTAACATAGCATAACTGTAATCTGTAATCTAAGTGTGTACCATCGTTAGACCAAGTTATTTATTATCAACCTCTGTTGATCTTGCCACAAGTATAAGGAATTAAACGTAACGAACCTACGCGCTCTACCGACTTCTCTTATTTTGACAATTATATGTATTGAAACACATACATGGTTTCATTCATATCTCTTTATTAATTATAATTGTTACACCTATATAATGTGCAAAAGTCTCAATTCGAACAAGTCCATATTTATCAATTTTCACGTAGTATTTTTATTTATAGTGTTATCCGAACACATGCGGAAAATTCCAAGATTTTTAAAATCATCTCAAAAATTTCAAGCCTAGACGGGACTTGAACCCGCGACCTTCCTCTTGATACGAGAACGCACTACCATCTGTGCAACCAGGCAATTCACGTCTAGGTCGAAATTAGTGAGATGATTCAGAATTACGACTAAAGCGCCGTTAGCTCCATCTACAGGAAAACTTATATAGTTCTTTGTACCTGCCCAATGCCAAACGTTGCAGTTCAGTACATTGACAAGAGATGTCGCGTTGCTTATTTCAAATAGTATTTTTATTTATAGTGTTATCCGAACACATGCGGAAAATTCCAAGATTTTTAAAATCATCTCAAAAATTTCAAGCCTAGACGGGACTTGAACCCGCGACCTTTCTCTTGATACGAGAACGCACTACCATCTGTGCAACCAGGCAATTCACGTCTAGGTCGAAATTAGTGAGATGATTCAGAATTACGACTAAAGCGCCGTTAGCTCCATCTACAGGAAAACTTATATAGTTCTTTGTACCTGCCCAATGCCAAACGTTGCAGTTCAGTACATTGACAAGAGATGTCGCGTTGCTTATTTCAAATAGTATTTTTATTTATAGTGTTATCCGAACACATGCGGAAAATTCCAAGATTTTTAAAATCATCTCAAAAATTTCAAGCCTAGACGGGACTTGAACCCGCGACCTTTCTCTTGATACGAGAAAGCACTACCATCTGTGCAACCAGGCAATTCACGTCTAGGTCGAAATTAGTGAGATGATTCAGAATTACGACTAAAGCGCCGTTAGCTCCATCTACAGGAAAACTTATATAGTTCTTTGTACCTGCCCAATGCCAAACGTTGCAGTTCAGTACATTGACAAGAGATGTCGCGTTGCTTATTTCAAATAGTATTTTTATTTATAGTGTTATCCGAACACATGCGGAAAATTCCAAGATTTTTAAAATCATCTCAAAAATTTCAAGCCTAGACGGGACTTGAACCCGCGACCTTTCTCTTGATACGAGAAAGCACTACCATCTGTGCAACCAGGCAATTCACGTCTAGGTCGAAATTAGTGAGATGATTCAGAATTACGACTAAAGCGCCGTTAGCTCCATCTACAGGAAAACTTATATAGTTCTTTGTACCTGCCCAATGCCAAACGTTGCAGTTCAGTACATTGACAAGAGATGTCGCGTTGCTTATTTCAAATAGTATTTTTATTTATAGTGCTATCCGAACACATGCGGAAACTTCCAAGATTTTTAAAATTGTTGAGATGATTTTAAAAATCTTGGGAATTTTCACGTAGTTATAAAATCTTACTTTTACATAATCACTTAACATCTTTAACTTTCACGCCAATTGGTCATAATGTTACAAGTTTAACAGATAAAGAAGCGGCCAAGTGCGACTCGGACTCGCCCATGAAGGGTTCCGTAGCAGCAAATAACATAATATAAAAGGTGTTGTAGTTCGTTGTACCTTTTTTATATTTGAGTTGATCGAATGAAAGGTAAATTGCGGTTTACGATTTATGACGTATTAAAAAAAACTACTTACTAGATCTCGTTCAAACCAATTTTCGGTGGAAGTTGCATTGTAATGTACATCATATATTTTTTTTAGTTTTATCATTCTCTTATTTTAGAAGTTACAGGGGCGGAGGGACACATATTTTACCACTTTAGAAGTGTCTCTCGCGCAAACTATACGGTTTAGAAAGAAATTATATTAGAAACCTCAATATCATTTTTGAAGACCTATCCATAGATACCCTACACGTATGGGTTTGGTGAAAAAAAAATTAAAGTTTCAGTTCTAAGTATGGGGAACCCCCAAAATTTATTGTTTTTTTTTCTATTTTTGTTTGAAAATCTTGATGCGGTTCACAGAATACATCTACTTACCAAATTTCAACAGTATAGTTCTTATAGTTTCGGAAAAAAGTGGCTGCGACATACGGACGGACAGACAGACAGACAGACATGACGAATCCATAAGAGTTCCGTTTTTTGCCATTTGGCTACGGAACCCTAAAAACGGCAAAATAAATAGGATTCATCATTGTAGTGTGTCAGTCTGTTTGTTACGTATCCACGACCAAACGTCTGGACCGATTTCGATGAAATTTTGCATAGATTACGATCGGGATTGAGACATGGGCTATTTTTTACACGACTGTGCAGAAGAAGGATAATGTTTTTATTGACAAACCACGCGTGCGAAACCGCGGACGGGTCAGCTGGTTATCAATAAAGTCAGTCTCATATAAATGTGCTTTTATTGTGAATCTCCAACATTCTAGCCATTTGAATTATTATTCTGAACTATATATGAATGTCACAGCCTCCTTCGTGAGAATCATGAGGCTCACAAAGGAGGCTGTGTACAAAATAAGTGTAGCACAGAGAGCCATGGAGCGTGCCATGCTCGGCATCACACTCATAGATCGAGTTCCCAATACCGAAATTCGCAAGCAGACTAAAGTACAAGACGTCAGCAAGCGAATATTGGGGCTCAAGTGGAGTTGGGCAGGACATTTGGCCAGACGTAGTGACGACAGGTGGACTAAGGCCCTAACAGAGTGGAGGCCGAGAACTGGGCATCGAAATAGGGGACGTCCACCAGCGAGATGGGTCGACGACATCCAGTGACCGCCATCCATCCAAGACCGTGGGTCGTACTTGGTTCAGACTGGCACAGGATCGGGAAGACTGGTAAGAACAAAGAGAGGCCTATGCCCAGCAGTGGGTCGACACGGGCTGAAAATGATGATGATGTGAATGAATGAATATGTATTTATTTTCAAAAAATGGTTTTACATAGTGCACTTAAATAACTAGTCATAATTCTAGGATACCTAGGGTGTTGTATCTTGTGGGTCTGCACTACAACCTTATTATCTATATCAAATGCTTTGGTACCTTGCTCTAACTAAGTTTAAAATAAACTTGTGATAAACGCAAAGGATCTCTGCTTTGGCTCGATAGATATAGGATGGGCAAGACAATGTAGGTAGGTATGACTGACTACAGATACTATAGGTATAATATAGCCAGACTGAGCCTTATACTATTATGAATATGTACATCATTATATTGCTTCTTTAGGAGCAAGGAAAAAAAACATTAAGAAAAACTATAGACTAAAAATAATACTTATCAACTAAAACTAAAAATGAACCTTCGTTCGTGTACGGATCTCGACGTTTGGAACTCGATCTAACAGTCTGATGCCGAGCATGGTACGCTCCATGGCCCTTTGTGCAACTCTTAACCAGTACACAGCCTGCTGCGTGACCGTCCACGTCTCGGTACCGTAGGTCATGGTGGGCAGAACACATTGGTTGAATAAGCGGGTCTTCAGACACTGTGGAAATTTAGGCGACCTAAGGATGTCGACTAACTTGCCGAATCCAGCCCATCCCAATTGGATCCGTTTAGAGATCTCCTTCTGCTGATTCTCTTTACCAAACGATAGAATATGTCCAAGATAAACATACTGGTCGACTGTCTCCAGCCTCTCATTTCCCACTATTACAATGGGGTTTGTGCCAGCGGAGACATTCGAGAGCACCTTCGTCTTGGACATATTCATCTTAAGGCCTACATTCAAAGAAGCATCAAAAAGATGTTGCAGCATTGCCTAGAGACGTTGGGATTCGAGTTATGGAGCTCAAATGGTCTTGGGCGGAACACTTGGCTAGACGTGGTGATGGCAGATGGAGCAGGACAGTGACTGAATGGTGGCCGAGGAGCGGGTATAGAAGGGTAGGAAGACCAGCAGCGAGATGGGTGGACGACATCGTAAAGGTCGTGGGCCGTCAGTGGGTGAAGACTAGCGCAGGATCGTGGTGGATGGCACAAACTTGGGGAGACCTATACCCAACAATGGGTGAAGTCAGGCTGCAAATGATGAAAACTAAAAATAATACTTATCAACTAAAGCCCGTGTTTTTAATTTAACGATCAATCCATTTAATTTAATTAATAACATTTATTTTATTTATATATATAATTATATACAACCTGTAATTTTATGTACGACATTAATTTAAACACACATCTGGAATCGTATGTACAGATTTTAGAGGTTGGTTTAATACCGGTAGCTTGAATATATACAGTAATCGATACATTCCCAATAAGCAATTTTTAACATTTTTAAACATCGAATCGGCGGCGCCTATTTCACGATGCCGCATAGTAAGTCACTGACATGATGAATGAATATGATTTGATTACCTATTTTATACAGACTGTTTCATTGATATTTCTAGGGCTTTATATTAAGTTTGTTTGAAAACTTTATCTATAGTAACGTATTTAGTATCGCTTATTGCACGCCCCTTAGTGGGGTAGAGTATAGTGAAACTATTTTATATTAAATGTTACATCTTTCTGTATCTTTTGTGTTAAACTATATTCTGGCAATAAATGATTATGATTAAAAATTAAACCGGCCAAGTGCGAGTCGGACTCGCGCACGAAGGGTTCCGTACCATTATCTATAAAAACGGCAAAAAAATCTCGTTGGTTGTATGGGAGCCCCCCTTAAATATGTTTTATTTTAATTTAATTACTCATTTTTAAAGTGAATATATAACTAAATATTCTGTGAATATTTCAAGCGTCTACCTGTTGCCGTTAACAATATCGAGCAAAAACGAGCAAAAAAATCACGTTTGTTGTATGAGAGTCCCCCTTATATATATATATATATATATTGTAATCTGTTTTTAGTATTTGTTGTGTTAGCGGCAACAGAAATGCATCATCTGTTAAATTCAACTGTCTAACTATCACGGTTCATGAGATACATCCTGGTGACAGACAGACAGACAGCGGAGTCTTAGTAATAGGGTCCCGTTTGACCCTTTGGGTACGGAACCCTAAAAATACAACAAATACTAACTATTTTACAATAATACTAGCCATTAGCCCTGCCCTTGTTTTCATTTAATATCGTTCATGATAAAACACGTTGTATGTGAGGAAATACTCGCTCAAGCAGGCCTAGCTGAACGATGTTTTCCACAACATTCTAAATGTAACAAACAAAATTCAACCGCAACACTTACCCAACAAAGTCCAAATCGTTGAATATGAAAGTCCTGTCCACGTCAAAGCCCACAGCAATGATATCCTTAGCATTGTTAAATGCCATCGCCCGCGCGTCCTCTATTTTGATATCCCTCCACAGTACCTTCTCATCATCAGTCAGTTGGATTACTAGGGGCACGTCAAATACTTCTTGGAGCCACCTAAACAAATAAAATGACGTTTACACTAAATTTTGTATAATCTACCTACAAGATTCGACGACCTCCGTGGTGCAGTGGGCGAATAGCCGGCTGAGACGCAGGAGGTAGCGGGTTCGATTCCCGCCGCGGAGCATGTTGGCATGATCTACAGATTCTCGGTCTGGTTGTTTCTCTATATATTGTAAGTATGTATTTACAATCAGAATCAGTTATCTGGTTCCCATAGTACAAGCTCTGATTAGTTTGGGGCTAGATAGCGCTGTATGAAATGTCCAGCAATATTTATTTAAATAGTTATTTATAGTGTTATCCGAACACATACGGAAAATTCCAAGATTTTTAATAAATCTTTTTTTTTTTATTAAAATACTATTTGAAATAAGCAACGCGACATCTCTTGTCAATGTACTGAACTGCAACGTTTGGCATTGAGCAGGTACAAAAAACTGTATAAGTTTTCCTGTAGATGGAGCTAACGGCGCTTTAGTCGTAATTCTGAATCATCTCACTAATTTCGACCTAGACGTGAAATGGCCTGGTAGCACAGTTGTATAGTGCATCCTCGTATCAAGAGGAAGGTTGCGGGTTCAAGTCCCGTCTAGGCTTGAAATTTTTAAGATGGTTTTTAAAAATCTTGGAATATTTATTTATTTAAGATGAGAAATTTGCATACCTACCTTATAAAAATCCTACAAAGTGATTTGGTAAGTTACTTTGAGAAAAGTGTTCCTAATAGGAAATAAGTCGATTGTGAAACCAAGTTGTTTTTTGACAAATGTCATTTAACTAGCCTTCAAATTTTTGTAATAAATAATGACTGTACAATTTATCTTAGAGCAAGTTTAAGCAGTAAGTTTTATGAGAATAAGTTTAAATAAATGAATATCCCTTACTTTGTAAATAAGAATGGAATAAGATGTCCAATGTGCATACTCTCCGATGAAGGACCTCGTCCTGTGTACAAGTAGAATTTCTTCCCTTGCTCGTGCAAGTTGAGGATGCTGTGGAAATCTCGGTGGGAGAAGAATATGCCACGTCTTAGGAAGTGATGAGCTGAAATAATGAATGAATGAAAACACTTTATGACAACCTCCGTGGCGCAGTGGGCGAATAGCCGGCTGAGACGCAGGAGGTAGCGGGTTCGATTCTCGCCCCGGAACAAACGTTTGCATAATCTACAGATATTTGTTCCGGGTCTGGTTGTTTCTCTATAATATATTATATGTACATATGTATTTATAAAAAAAAGTATATAAGTATTCTATCAGTTATCTGGTTCCCATAGTACAAGCTCTGCTTAGTTTGGGGCTAGATAGCGCTGTGTGAAATATCCAGCAATATTTATTTATTATTTTTTTATTTATCGTACACTATACAAGAAACAAACATAAAAAAACGAGTGTGCTTTAGACCACACGACTGAAGTAAAACTTCTTTTTCAAATATTAATTTATAAAATTGTTCTATTACAAAATTGTCCACAAGTCTGTAGGTCGATCAGTCTATGTTCATTCTGGACAGACGCAAATCGCATTCGCACATTAACGTTTAAAAACATACGAAACGCAACTCTCTCTCTTTCTATCTGCACTAACTTATATCTCCCTCTCAACTTCCGTTCGCACTTTTCGTAACGCATTTACCAGCTTACTCCCCAAGTCAAGCGTGCGTAAAGAAGTTTTACTTCAATAAAGATTCACAAAGCAACAAGTACACTAGGGTGTCTTATCGGTTAGAAGCGATTGCTTTCAGACAACCTTTGGATGGAGATTGTAATATTACAATAATGGAGGGGGGTGTACGTTAACAAAACAAGAACTAAATTTTAGGTGAGCGCTAACATACAATAAAATAAAAACAATACACATAAGTAAATATGCCCTAATTGACAATAATATGTATACCTACAACAAATAAAAAAAAATATATATATTAGGCTACGTTACAATAGAATAATTTAATTTAGACAATGCCATTACATTACCTACGGAAATTAAACCCAACTTAGCCTTAGGTATTATTAGTTTTAGTGATTCAAATCAAATAATATTTATTGCATGAAAAAATCCTACTACAGATTTAATTTTATGTAGGTATAGGTATATAAGCAGTTTATTTAATTTCAATAAGTACCTAGGTAATATAAGTAGATTTTTACAGTGGTAACCAGTTTTTATTTTCCATTTAAGTACATTGATTTTTTTTAATACTTTTAATTTCTTGTATATATAACCTTTAATTAATGTACCTAGTATTTAAGGAGACACTTTGCCACGTAGCGAAAAATTGCAGTGCCCTTGCAGGGTTCATGTTTGAAATGGAAATACTTTTAAGAACTATGTAAAACAACATGTACGCAATAAATGTTAGACATTGACTTTACATGTACAGACAGAGATGTCAGAATTAATTAGAGATTCCAAAAAGGAATCTATAAAATAGGTTTCAATCCCCGACACAAAAAAGTTTAACGTCTATATCTGGCATAGACCATATATGTGGCATCGTAGTTCCCAACGGATCTCGATTCAGCCGCGGTTTTGTTCAATAGAAAGCTAGTTTAACTATGTTTTTGAGCCATGTCAGTTTTCAACCTCTGATGCAAAAAGAGGGGTCGGGAGTTATTTTTTATTTGTACTTGTGTACAAAGATCTAGTAATCCATTTTATGGATTTTACATATGATAATAATAAGCCCCATATTAAATACATATTTTTTTTTGTTCAACAATGAATTTTCAATAATTGTTCATGGTTTTAATTCTTCGTAGTAAACTTAGGTACTTGGTAACTGTTTTTAAAAAAACTTACCTTTCTTGCCCGTAACTTTTTCAAATCTCTCTATCAGTTCTGTATCAATTTTTTGACTTCCAAACCTTTCTGTAAAAGAACAGTTCATTTATTAATATTTCAATAAATACTTCTGTATTACAGAAAATGTACAACAGGATTTAATGATGATGATTAACTTAGAATGGATGCAATATGAAATATGAATTAATAAAGATTGTTCACTCTAGAAATCTACAAAGGGACACTTTTTTTATATTACCTGGAGATTGAACAACCTGCTGTTAAGTGGCAACCTTCACCTATAGCAGCGGATAGCCTCCTAGGTCACACACCTTAGAAATGTGCCCTACGATGCACTGCCCTCCATCCATCACCTTGAGGCAAACAGGTGTATAGCCTCATATCATATGCCTGTAATTTCACCGGCCACCATACCCTTCAAGCCAAAACACAGCAATGCTGCTTGGTGGCAGAAATAGGTGTGGTGGCTTACTTCCCCGGGTGAGCCCTTTCACAAGGAACCCTACTACTCATTGGTATTTATGTATACACAGGCGGATCCAGGGGGAGGGTCATGGGGGTCATGACCCCCCCCCCCCCCCCTGGGCTGGGTCCAGGACCTAGGTGGACCACTAATTAAAATTATTAAACAT
Source organism: Philereme vetulata (assembly GCA_918857605.2). NCBI lineage: Eukaryota > Metazoa > Arthropoda > Insecta > Lepidoptera > Geometridae > Philereme > Philereme vetulata. Next base: position 596,231 of record OU975463.1, on the reverse strand, counting down.
GTTTTTAATTATTTTTTGTCACAATATAGATTTTATGTAAGTACATTCAATATTTAATATGACTAATCCATGTCCCACCCACAGCTGACATGATGATGAAAGAACTACAGACACAGCCATAAATAATATACTGTGTATTATTTATGGTGTGGCACTGTAAAAAGAACCTAAGACTGGCATAATAAGATACTTTCTGTATTAGCTGACCTGCCCCAGCTTTGCACAGATTTATATCTAAATAAAATATAGTCTCCAGCACTCAGGGATAGTGTAGCTTTATATCAGTGAAAGAATATTCAGAATCAGTTCAGTAGTTTCTGAGATTACCCCCTACTAACATACAAACAACAAAGTTTACATCTTTTTAATATAATTAGTATGCATAGATTTACTACCTATTAATTTACAACAGAGGGGTTAAAAATGCGTACTTACGTATCAATTTATCATAATCAATGCCAGTTTCCGATTTGCCTGTTACAGTCCATGGGTCAACAAAATCTTCTTCATCCTTGTCTGTCACTGTAAGACTTTTCAGCAGGGCTTCTGCCATTGTAAATGTATCTGTAAGATAATAAGCATAAGTTTAAGAAAGCAAAAAAAAACCTAATCTAATTTTATTACACAAATGCCTCTAAGCTAGGCAGCCCTAAAATTAGGCACCTGTCCAGTTTAATATTTGGGCATCGTTTCTTAAGCTAACTCTAAGATCTAGTTACATCGGTCAGTAGAATAGAAGTTTTTGTGAAACAGCTGATACGACATGTTGATGGTGACAACAAAGCGTACCATGAGGTTTACTAACGTAGTCAGGTATCAGGTCCTCGGTTTATTCACGTAGCATGTTAATCCTTTCAAAAATATCACGAAAATTTAATAAATCCCGATAAAAGTTGGTTTGGTAGCTCCGGCGATTCTGCTGTTTGGTTATAAATAAATACTTAAAAAAATGTAAATAGTACTTACATTGAAAATACCTTATTATGCTCTGCAATCACCGTTTCTAGGTGAGTATATCTACAGTTTTATTTAGCAGCGACTAGGCTGATGCAATATTAATTTTACTAAAAAAATCTAAAGCGAAAGCTGAATCTACACAAATATGTTTCAAAGATTTTAGCTGTCATAAGTTGACACTCAAGTTAGTCACCACTATCTCTCTCTTTTTACATGGACAGTAAAAAAGGTAAAAACATTTTTATTCTTTAGATGATTGAAAGATTTCTGCAACGCATCTTTCAAAATGTCAGTCAACAGGACTGACAAGACAACATAGTTGGAAGTGAGTCACAAAATTAGTTCCAATCCTTTACTTTCTCCCTCCTCTATTGGCTGTGCTGTCATCGAAAAAGTCATTTCTAGAGAAACGTCACATTTGTCTGTCATTATTTTGTGGTGAATTTTTTGTCTTGATTGATTCGTTACGTTGTCGGCGTTGTCGCGTTTAGTCGCGTTATTTTTGTAAAAATCGACCAAAGAGAGCGCTCCTTTGTCGCAATTATTGTATGGAACATTAGTGTTGAGTAAAGTCGGTGGGACATTGTTCTTGATGGTGTCCGGCGACGATTCAAATGGTGGTCGATTGTCGCGGAAAACTACGAGGTCCCCGAACCGCAAGTCCAAGAAGACAGATGCTGATATAGCGAAAGGATCAGCGTTGCGAAATGAATCGCAACCTTCGGTCCATAAAAGGAACCTATACGTCGTGTCTTTCCCAATCATTATTCTGTTCAACCTACTTAGATCAGTGTTGTATCAGTTATTTATTATTTTCAAATATTTGTACAGTGCGTCTCATCGGTTGATGCAGAAGCCTCGTAGGAACGGCGAGTGCAACCTAGAGGTGGTAGTGAAAGACGGAATAGTTTGTACAGAGTTAGCAACAAGTGAGGAGATGTCTCACGTCCACACTGTAGGTCCAGGGGACCCGCTACTGGCTAAACAGAAGCACCATCACAGAAAAGCATTTGAATACATCTCTAAAGCTCTGAAAATTGATGAGGAGAATGAGGGTAAGGACCTCACCACTGTAGCTAATTTAGATCTTTTGTTATGAGTCATCTATTGATCCATTGGACAAAAAGCTTTATTTGTAGTCTCAGTAGATGAATTCCATTTAGTGAAGATAGGTACTTGCTTTTCAAAGCTTTTTAGGCATATCCATTATAACTCTCAAGTTCTATTGGGTCCCTTAACAGAAATTAAAATATATTATTTTATTACAAAAAAAACATTGAGAAAAGCTCTTTAGAAATTAAATTATTTATATAATACTACCTAATTAATTGAGGTAGACTACTTATCTCCTCATCTGATTGTATAAAAGAAGAATCTCCTGCTAAACCAATAGTTATTGTAGCATCAAGGGACCAAATAAAACATGACAGCTATAGTATGTCAATGTTTTCTATTTATAAATGTTTAATGCTTACAAAACAGGTCAAAAAGAGTTAGCAATAGAGCTATACAAGAAGGGAATATATGAGTTGGAACGAGGCATTGCCGTAGATTGTTGGGGCGGCCGCGGGGATGCCTGGCAGAGAGCCCAGAGATTACACGATAAGATGAAAACCAATCTAGGCATGGCAAAGGACCGTTTACACTTCCTCGGTATGAATCAGCTTTATTATAATATAATTAAAATCCACTACGCCAGTTTGCACGACAGTTCAGCACCTGCCTATCTATTTCAAATATTTTATGATGAGAAAAAAGTTAATAGATTTCTATTGGTACATGAAAATGCAACTAAAATAGGAAAGACAATGTATTATCTACTATGTTAGGTGAGACCTAATGAGTCCCTGTCTCAAAAATAATGAAGACAGTTTAGTTAGTAAGAGATGAAGCCTTACTGGCTTACTGAACTGACCTGCAACCTGCCTTGTTAAAGATATTCTTCCTTCCTAAAGATATATCATGTCCACTTTAGCTACAGCTATTAGTAAAAAAAGCCTTTTAGTTTTTTTTTATAATGGCTGTGTATTTGCATGCTAGCTTATTTTATTTTACACAGTACATTTTCAACTCTAATGTACAATAAAGTTTAATTTAAATGTTGTCCTCAATAGCAAACCTAGTCGCGCTCAGTAAGTTGGGCGTGGAGAGTGAGGCTGAGCGGAGTGACAAAAAGCCTAACGAGTCTCCGCTTAAAATCAGAAGGCCATTAGAGAAGTCCAAGACTACTTTGTTAGTTGACAGTAACAGTGGTCAAATGAAGCCACCGACAGAAGGTAGATCACTGCTTAGCTTGTTACTGTAACCTACAGCAAATTATAAAGTTTAATATCAAGTGATTCTAACATACTAAAACTACACAGGAAAGGGGTCTTCTTTTCACCATATTGGTTCGTTTTATGCCGCGGTCTCTCATTGGCCATATTTGTACCAAAATAATGTGTCAAGGGCGCTCCGGGCATATGCCTTTAAACAGTTTTAAATTTTTAATGAAGATAGATACTCCTAATTGTTATACTTGTGGGGTGGTGGAGGATGTATACCACCTTTTAACGGAGTGTGTCCGTAGTCAATCTATGAGAGAGGAGTTATACAGAGCGCTGAAAGTGAACCAGATCGATGTGGGCCTGTTTCAGAGTGTGTTAGCTGAACAAACATCCGACTCGGCTAACATGCTCTACCGGTCCACATACGACCTGCTGAGGGAGGATGCTTTGTAATTGTATAATAATGTAGACAATTATGGAACTGACATCGTCGTAGAGAACGACGCAAGTTCCTTAAAAAATAGATTAAAACAAAAAAAAAAATGTGTCAAGGGCAATGGCCGTAACATGTGGATGCGATCGGTCTTGAACAATTTGTGGTGCAAAAGTTAGATTCAAAATTTGGTATATAATCTTGAGCCCAAAGTGTGGCTGCGGCATAAGGGTCACTGTAACCTTCTATCTTACCTAACGTGGAATGAACATGATGAGATACACGTACAAAATTGTTTCTTATTTTATAATTGGCAAACTTTGCATGTGGGTCTACTGTGCTTTGGACTGCATCACCATACACTAGCCTATGTTAAAGTAATAATGTTGTGTGTCAGCTTTCTACATGCTTTTTTATCGCAAATAATTTTGACATTTGCCAATATCATAATTCGTGCAACCATATTTTTTTCTACCTACTCGTAATCTACTCCTACTGATTATCTTTACGCCTAACTTTTAAGCATCTAATCTATCCACCTACATAATGTGTGCTGTGTGGAATCATTAATTTTCTGTAATTTACACGACTTGTCCTATTAATTCAGTACAATGCCCACGAAACAATGCTCTTGACGTATTAAGCCTTCTAAACAGAAAATTAAAATAAAAAAAAAATAATCCTAATTTATTGCATTGATATGTTATTGTCTGCTGATAAGTATCGTTCTCCAGATCTTCACCAAATTTTATGGGATTAATAGAATTACAGAAATCAGTTCTTAGCGGAGACCAGTACACACGGCTACACATCAAGCTATAATATTCCAGTATAAGCTGACCTCGCATTGTTTGTATAGGCTTTTCGTAGAATGAGAGGTCAGCTTATACTGGGAATGTATAGCTTGATGTGTAGCCGTGTGTACCATACACAAAAAATATAAGTATATATCTACCTACGCGTCAAATTGCGAATCTCTTTATTTGAAGGTGGTTAAATAAATAGACATGCATTTGAAGACTTAGATAAGTCCTTCGGGGTCATTAAGCTGTCTGTCTTTGCTATTACATGCAGTCGCCTAGTCGAGTCGACGCGACGGACGTCTCGACGATTTTCAAAATGGTCTATTAACTCCTAGCTCATACACACGTTAGTATTCCACAATGGTTTTGGCGACAACATAAAATCTACATTTTACCGTTTCAATGGTAATAACATACATGATACATTGTGTAGAAAAACGATTTTATTGAATACTTCAACGGACATCATGCACAAAACTAACCTTAAAACTGAAGTCATACGGATCAAAATAGCCGATCGAAATCCTCGCGTGTGCGATTACGCTCATGTATGTAACCTTTTTGTGTGCGGATATTTTAGCGCACGAAAATAGTGTTTTGCTAACTAGGGCACTAACAGTGGCATTGCTATCTTATTGAATCGAACACGTTAGTTTTGCATTCAATTCTTACTGAATTATCATCATCCACAGCTTGACTTCACCCATTGTTGGGTATAGGCCTCACCAAGTTTGTGCCATCCACCACGATCCTGCGCTAGTCTCACCCACTGACGGTCCACGACCTTTACGATGTCGGCCACCATTCGGTCACTGTCCTGCTCCATCTGTCATCACCACGTCTAGCCAAGTGTCCCGCCCAAGACCATTTGAGCTCCATAACTCCAATCCCAACGTCATGAACGTTCGTCTACGGATCTCGACGTTTGGAACTCTGAACTCTATCATCATAATAGCGACCTCCAATACTGAACTTAGACCTCCATAGATTTCCATAGCAACCGATTTTGTATGGCCTACCTGAGTCCCATCAACTTTTACCCAAGTCTCTCTATCTAGCTCTACGCTGCGTTTTTCAGTGCGTGGTGGTCACCGCTCGAGAACTTTCTGCCCCAATGGTTAGTTCTTCGAGCTCACTGAACCATTCTGGTTCTTCCTTAACAAGAAGTTTTAGACCCATCATTTTCTCAACCTTAGCATGGCTCCTGCAGACAAATATTCAACCGTAGAAAAGATAAATATGCCATTATGATAATGAAACTTTTTATGTCGAGTAGTATACGTAGAAGAATCTCAGTCCACTCTTCGAAGAGAAGACAAAATCGCTATGCCAACTGGCTAGTCACAGGATCAAACATTTTAAACAAAACGAATCAACTTAAACTTTGATCCCACACTAAGGAGGACTAGCGCAACGATGCCTAAACGTATTTAGTTGCCAAGGCACTTGTCTCACCGCCGGCGATGAGCGAGAAGCGAGTGTGCAGTTCCTATAGTTGTCTCGCTGGGCTATAAAGCGAGTGAGCGAGTGCGGCGGGCGATACTCATCATCTCACGGCGTGTGTTCTGACTGGCAAGCGAGCATCGCTGAGCGAGTGTTGTAGTCGCTGTGACAAAATAGTGGAGAACTTTTAATATACGTGTCTCATTTACTGACACGGAATCTATATCTTTTGTTCGTTGCTTGATCGAGAAAATATGAATGAATGAATGAAATACTCTTTATTGCACACCAAATAAAAATACAATAATGGAAATAAACAATAAATAAAGGTACAATGGGCGGTCTTATCGCTAAAAGCGATCTCTTCCAGACAACCTTTGGATGGACAGGATAAACAAAATCAAAAGACGGCGGTGTAAGAGTACCTACAGACATAAACAGAACCCACAAAATAAAATATACCTATTACTTATACTAATAAACATAAACTTAAATACATACAAATAATATAAGAATAAATAAACTACACTACATAAAGAGGATAAATAACATAAACACTAACTAGCAGTTACGAGACAACGAAAGGAAATAAGGAAAATAGTTGATAGCTAATCGCTTACTCGCCGGCGGTGAGACAAGTGCCTAATTATGATTTAATGAGTTGTCCAATCATACAATAACGTCAGATTTTTTACAAATTTGAAAAAATTGACGCCTTCCGCGGCGCAGTGGGCGAATAGCCGGCTGAGACGCAGGGAGTAGCGGGATCGATTCCCGCCGCAGAACAAATGTTTGCATGAGCACAATCTACAGATATTTGTTCTGGGTCTGGATGTATTTCTATATACCTATTATAAGTATGTATTCACAACAAAACGTATATAAGTATTCTATCAGTTATCTGGTTCCCATAGTACAAGCTTTGCTTAGTTTAGGGCTAGATAGCGCTGTGTGAAATGTCCAGCATATTTACACATGATTAGTCGCTATATATACGTTTAGGGATCGTTGTGCAAGCCGGGTTAAGATTCCCTTTAACGGTACAGATTATGGAAACATGTGTTCCGCCTCAGTCAGCTACCCGCTGCGTCAAAAAGGTCGAACTATGTATGTATCTACATAACTTTTCAATATAATTAGGGTATGCGAACTATATATTAATACTGTCTTAGGTTAAGGTATGCTTCGAGTCTAGCCGCTGAACATTGCATAATAAATTGTCTAGCGCGCGGGTCCAATCCACTCCCGTCTGAAAGGTATAATAAAATTACAGTGTAGGTACCTTGAAAGTTCCAATTCCAACGTAATTTTATTCAACCTTACTGAAATATTCAAGTTAATATAGTTAATCGTTGTAACTGTAACGACCGTAACATTTTAACTGGTGTTAAAGTTGGCCTCAGTAGTTTACGCTGTTATGAAAGACGTATTGGCCTAGTGGGACCTGGCTTCGGATTTGGAAGTTATGAGTTCGAAACCCGATTGTGCATCAACGGATTTTTCTACTTGAAAAATGTAATGCACGTTATCAAAATATGTGAAGCAAAATATCAAGGAAACTCTCGTCTTAGTTAGCTCTACTGGTCATGTCCTTCCGCAAATGAAGACAAATTAAGCTGAGAGGATGATGATGGGTGATAGATATCATCCTCTAAGCTTAGACTGCATTAATTGTCAAGGCCATTCCATTAAAAATCGCAGGCACTATAGCGGTTGCGCCCTTTAACTTATTATATATACTGTCCCTTGTGCCGTATTACTTGCTAATATATAAGGGACTAGCTGTTGCCCGCGACTTCGTACGCGTTGCACTACTAAATGTTTAGGTAACCTCGTAGAAGTAAAGCCCCGTTTTCACTAGGGGACGTCGGGCGACGTCGCGGGGGACATCTACGTGTCGCGGGGCATGTCGCTCGACGGCATTTTGGTGCGGAGGACGTGTGTCGCTTTGTTCCCCGGCTTTGTTTTGTTCCACTACCCCCTCTGGCAATATCTCAACCACAACTATGGTGTGTAGACGAGCAAAATGTCACTCGACATTGTCGCCGGACAGTGGCACGTAAATGTCCCGCGATATGTCGAGCGACTTTGTCCCCTAATGAATACATGGCTTAAAGCTAAACTCGCTGTTGCATCTTCACTCAATCACGTCGTAACAGCTGAACCGATTTCGATGAAATTTAGTATGTACATAGATTATAACCTGGATTATCACTAGGGATCGGCGTAGGTAGTCCTATTTTGGGTCAATGAACCTGAACGATAAGTTAATATGGATATGCCCCGGGATTTATTCCTCGATTCCCGGGAATATTTTTCTGAATGTCGATGTAAATGAAGTTAAAATGTCGATGTAAATGTGTGCGTATAGTGAAACAGAGTCCTCACCTCACCCGCAATAAGCTACAAAAGCGTGAGGGAAAGGGATGACTATAGTGACCAATACAACATATATTTGCATAAAGCTGAATAGTTTATTTGACAGGTATGTTACCCTGTTAAATAAAATAAAAATATATTTCCCGGGATTTAGAAGGCATATCCATGTTAAGTTAACGGTCACTAATTCCCGTGAATAGCACTACCTACGCCGATCGGTAATTATCACATAGGCTACTTTTTATCCCATAACTCTGGTCCCATAGGATATAAATGGGGTGCCAAGTTGCAACACCGCGTTTAGCTTTATTTCTAGGTTATCTACACATTTAGTAGTGTAACGCGTACGAAGTCGCGGGTAACAATATCTAATATTTGGACAAAAAGAGAAAACTTTAATTATATCGGTGTATCATTGTTATCAATAATTATCAGCTCGCAAACTTTCATCTATCACCGGTAACTTAACAGGTTTATAAATTTTGAACTTATCGAAAACTTGTTTAAAATTGGCATGCGAGATAAGGCCACATACGTAATGTAATGACAAGTTAAATACAGACGTAACCTAGATAGGTATAACAAGTACATTTTTGCAAAAATTAGGAAACCCACTCAATTAGCGTTGGGGTTTAAAAACTGACAGTTAAAAACCATGAGAGAGAGCCATGGAGCGCGCCATACTCGGCATCACACTCTTAGATCAAGTTCCCAATACTGAAATTCGCAAGCAAACTAAAGTTCAAGACATCACCCAGTGAATATTGGGGCTCAAGTAGATTTGGGCAGGACACTTGGCCAGACGTAGGGACGACAGGTGGACTAAGGCACTAACAGAGTGGAGGCCGAGAACTGAGCATCGAAATAGGGGACGTCCACCAGCGAGATGGGTCGACTACATCCTAACACCGTGAGGCGTACGTGGTACAGACTGGCACAGGATCGGGAAGAATGGCAGAAACAGAGCGGCCTGTGCCCAGCAGTGGCTCGACACGGGCTGAGAATGATGAAAAACCACCCCAGTTGAGCTAGTTTTCTATTAAAATAACTCGGTCTATCCGTTTGGGAATTACGATGCCAGACACAGAAAAACATAGGCGTCAAACTTATTAACGCAGTCAAAGTGACTCTTTTTAAAGCGTACTGTACATCGTTTTACTCCGCGAGTCTGTGGTTTCAGTATACACAAAGGGCTTACAATGCTCTGCGAGACCAATTTAACAATGCGTTCAGGGCGCTGTTGCGGCTTCCGCGCTTCTGTAGTGCCTCAGGCATGTTTGCCGAAGCACGAGCAGACAAATTTAATGCCATCTGGCGTAAAAAAACAGCCTCACTACTGCGCACAGCACACGAGCAGCAACACCATCCTGAACGTCATCGCCAACAAACTCGACTGTCCTCTGATGTGGAAACTCACGCAGAGGACTAAAACTTAATTAGTAATTAAGTACTAACTCCCCTAGATTTAAGTTTTATACTAACAAAATAGATTATTCATTGTTATCTCATTAAATAAATAATAATAACACCTCTCGTTATGCGTCAAGGGTTAAAACAATTGTTGTAGACCTCCGTGGCGCAGTGGGCGAAGCCGGCTGGGACGCAAGAAGTAGCGGGTTCTATTCCCGCCGCGGAACAAAAGTTTGCATGATCTATAGATATATGTTCCGGATCTGGTTGTTTCTCTATATATTATATAAGTAATGTACCTAGTCAGGTCATATATTCTGTCACATGTTTAATATAAAATAATTGAAACAAGTTTATTCATTATGTAACCATTTATATACCAAAATGAACTTAACAAAACATAGATTCTTATGGCACTAAAGTTTATTCAAAATGACCTCCGTGATTTTGAATACAGGCCTTCAATCTGCGCGGCCAGTCGTCTATCGCAGCACGAACGAGGTCCATGTCAATATCGGCGGCTGCCTTAATCAAGGATGTCTTGAGTGACTCCAAATTGGGATGAGGCTTTGAGCACGCCTTTTCCTCCAAGTGTTGCCATATCTTGTAATCTAACGGATTCAAATCTGGACTGGAGGAGGGCCAGTCTTCGTGCCGGATGAAGTCGATTTCACGCGCCGCCAGCCAGTCTTGTGTGCTTCAGCTGGCGCCGAATCTTGTTGGAATACCCAGTGCCTGTTATTGAACATGGTATGAGAAACAGGTTCCACAAGGTTCGTCAGGACTGTATTTTGATACACAACTGCATTCGTTTTTACACCTTTCTCGCAAAAATGTACCTCTGTTAAGCCCCAATAAGAAACTCCCAACCATACCATGAGCGAGGATGGAAAATGATCTCGTTGGACACGCGGAATACGGTTGCTCGCTTCTTCACTACTGTGTGCGTACACCTTATCATTTTGTTTGTTGTAACTCTCTTCTGCGGTAAAAATTTTTTCATCCGAAAAAAGATTTTCCCGATATTTTTTTCCCGCGTACCGCTTCAACAAAGCGTGGCATCTCTTCAGTCTCAGGTCCATTAGACGAGCATTCAAACGATGTCCTGTTTTTCTTCGATATGCCCGAAGCCCTAAAGTCTTCATTTAACACCCTTTTCACCGTGGTTCTGCTTAACCCCATCTGAAGGGCCAACAGTTTCTGCTTACGTTTGGGATTTCTTTGAATTCGCGCCTTCACAGCTTTTATCACTGCTGGAGTCCTAACAGACCGAGGGCGACCACTTCTTGACCTGTCATCTACACTAGAGTCTTCATTGTATCGTTTGATGGTGCGATAAACGAATCTTTTGGTTATATTAAAATTTTTCAGTATGTCAAAAATTTTAATTGGCGCGTAACCGCAACGATGCAACGCAATAACTGCAACACGGTCTTCTTTAAGCGTCCACTCTATATTTAAAAATGAGTAAAATTCTAAAAAGTATACATTTTTATTTTCATGAACAATTCGAAATTCGAATTCTATAAACTCTTTTGTGGCCAGCATTCTAAAAGAAAAGTTTTTACTGTGTGACAATACTTATGACCTGACTAGGTATTTACAAAAAAAAAGTATGTTAGTATTATATCAGTTATTTGGTTCCCATAGTACAAGCTCTGCTTAGTTTGGGGCTAGATAGCGCTGTGTGAAATGTCCAGCAATATTTAATTATTTAATTGTATTTAGAGCTGAAACGGGTAACTGACATACCATTCTCACATCAACCAGAGCTAATGTTTCCTGTATTTAGCTACTTATTGTAGGTACTTAAACTAGGTAGATTACTCAATGAGTGTCCAGTGGGTAGCAAGTAGGTACATGTCTGTCATACTTATTATCACCAGATGTACAGTTAGCGGCGTAAGTCTTTTAAAAAATTTGAATTTAGTCCTTGCAAATATTTCCACTAAAAACGGGTAAAAACATGATGTGTGCTGAAATACAACAGAATACTATACAATACAATGTACTGAAATACAATAGAACGTAGGGCTTTTAGGCTTATAGGTGAGCAATATATGGCCCAAAGTCTTGAACACCGCCGTAAAGTAGCAAGCCTATCGATCTTTTACTGAATACATTTCGGGGAATGTCCCTTAGACCACATCATCGCTTACCATCAGGTGAGATTGTTGTCAAACGAAGATCTATCCAGATAAAAAAATATGAAAACACTCAATATCATGGTAAACATCATTGGTGGTAAACATGCAAGTTTCAATCCTTTCAAATCTTAATTGCCTAACTGGCAGTTTTTAGGGTTCCGTACTCAAAGTGTAAAACGGGACCCTATTACTCCGCTGTCTGTCTGTCTGTTCGTCTGTCACCAGACTGTTATCTCATGAACCGTGATATACAGTTGAAATTAACAACAAACATGATTTTTTTCTTGTTTTTTAGTTTTTCGTACCCAAAGGGTAAAACGGAACCCTATTACTAAGTCTCCGCTGTCTGTCTGTCTGTGTGTCCGGCTGTCACCAGGCTGTATCTCATGAACCGTGATAGTTTGACAGTTAAAATTTGTACAGATGATGTATTTCTGTTGCCTCTATAACAACAAATACTAAAAACAGAATAAAATAAATATTTAAGGTGGCTCCCATACAACAAACGTGAATTTTTTGCTCGTTTTAGCGCGATATTAATAAGGGCAACAGGTAGACGCTTGAAATAGTCACAGAATATTTAGTTATATATTCACTTAAAAATAAATAATTAAATTATAATAAAACAAATATTTAAGGGGGGCTCCCATACAGCAAACGTGATTTTATTGCTCGTTTTTATAGATAGTACGGAACCCTTCGTGCGCGACTCCTACTTGCACTTGGCCGGTTTTTTAATATACATATCATCACACTCATATTATAAATGTGAAAGTTTGGATGTTTGTTTATTTGTTTGTTACTCAATCACGTCAAAATGGCTGAACCGATTTTCTTTTGCCTTTTGTTGGCGAAGCCGCTGGCGGAAGCTAGTAAAGAATAGATCTTTGTAACAACGTGCCAAAAGCGCCATTTTGCTGTTATACGCCTAGAAAAATGCATTTTATGGCCCCTCTACACGATGAGCCATCATACTAGCCCACTAAGATGGGCCAGCGTGTGGAGGGCGCAGTTGTATCGGATGGCTTATGGCGCGGCGGGATGGCGATGGGATGGCCACGGTGTCGGTTTTTCGTCCGCACATCAAAGGTAGTGGGCCAGCGATGGCAGTACGCGTCTTCACGTGGCCCATTCCACAGTGCGTGCTCGATCTGCAGATATTTGTTCAGGGTGTACTGGGTATTTTCGATGTATAATGAAAAATATCTATCTATGTAATGTTTTGTATCAAGTATATCAGTTATCTAGTATCAATATTAAGAAAATATTGGTAAGTGGTGTATAGATAGATTGTCGCAGCGGCTAATGCCTCCACGTCCATCTTGGAATACGACTTAATCACAACTGAATGTCGCCACCGTGTAGTGTACTCGTAGTCGCGTTTCAACCATCGCATGCCCATCTCGCTGGTCCAGCCCTGGGCCATCATGTACAGCCATAAGGCTCATTTGTATCACCGTGCCTACAACTCCATTACCAGGGATGTTTCAAAATGAATTCAAAAGTTTAAATTGTAACTTATGTCAGTGACGTTACCCACTCATGGTAACATCACTGATGCGTAACACACGGTAATGCACGATCTTTCCAATTGACTTGTATTTTCACGTCTCAGTTGAATAGGCGACATCCTTTATGTGCATAACCATTGAGTATACCAGCCATTGTCACGAGCTAGGTATTTTAAACATTGTGAATTAAACCCATTGAACCGGAAAATTTCCCGCGTTTGTATGGTAATTTTGTTTAGACACATTTTACTAGTCTGTGTGAAAATATTTATTACTAGCTACCCGCCCGCGGCTTCGCACGCGTGGTTTGTCAATAAAAACATTATCCTCCTGCGCAGTTGGGTAAAAAGTCAATTGGTGCTGTTGGGGGACTTCAATGCTCACCTCCAAGAGTGGCTCTTCCCATACCAAAGCACTGACCACGCAGGGAGAGAAGCGCGAAAACTAGCTTTATCGCATAATCTCACCCAGCTGGTCCAAGGAGCAACGCGGGTTCCTGATGTTGACGGCCAAACAGCCAATTGCTTGGACCTTCTACTGACAACTGATCCAGACCGCTACTCCGTGTCGGTTTCATCACCTTTGGGTAGTTTCGACCATTGTCTGGTGAAATCTGTATCTGTCTACTCCCCGCTCGATCTTAGCCCTAGAGGCAAGCGAAGAGTATGGCAGTACAAGTCAGCTGATTGGGATGAAATGCGTGCATTCTTCGCATCATATCCTTGGCAGCAAGTCTGCTTCTCCTCGGATGATCCTTGAGATTGCGCGGATGCCATGACAGATGTGCTGCGTCAGGGGATGGAATATTTTATCCCATTCTCTGACGTAACAGTGTCAGGCAAAGCTCCACCTTGGTTCGGGGCCGAATGTAGACGCGCTGAAATGCAGAAACATGAGGTATACCTGGCATGGGTTGATGCTCGAAACCGCAAAACGAAGGACGTATCTAGGAAGGAGACAGCTTATAACAAAGCTGCCAAGTCCTGCAAGAAGACTTTACGGAAGAAGACTTACTCGATTTGACCACATAGGCCGAATAGGGAACAAATTGGCGTCGTACCCATCGGGCAGTAAGGCGTTTTGGTCCCTGGCTAAAGCGGTTCAGTCGAACTTATGTCGCCCCTCACTACCTCCACTGCTGAAACCTGACGGTACTCTGGCCCATACCGCTAAAGAGAAAGTGAATTTGTTCGCCAATCTTTTTGCGGAATCTTCTCGTCTAGATGCTGCAAGCGCGATACCTCCGAGTCTACCGGATGGTGGGGTATTTAAGCCGGAAATCCGCATACATCAGACCGAGGTTTGAAAAACGATGCAGAATCTGGACAAAGCCAGTGGCCCTGACGGTATTCCGGCAGTTGGCCGGTCTGTGAAGTCTGGACAAGTGCCGAAATCCTGGAAGCTTGCAAACGTGCAGCCCGTGCCTAAAAAAGGTAGTCGTGCCGACCCCTCTAACTACAGGCCCATCTCGGTCGCATCCGTCATCTGTAAGATTATGGAACGTTTACTGAACAACAGGCTCTTGGCACACCTAGAAACGCATAACCTCCTCAGTGATCGACAATATGGCTTTCGCCGAAATCGGTCCACTGGGGACCTTCTAGCGTATGCCACGCACATATGGAGCGAGGCCGTTGAGAAACACGGAGAAGCACTGGCTGTTTCTCTTGACATCTCAAAGGCCTTTGATAGGGTTTGGCATGATAGCCTTATTAGCAAGCTTCCATCATACGGTTTGCCCACTGGTCTGTGTGTCTGGATATCGGACTTCTTGAGGGACCGTTCGATACGAGTTGTCGTTGAAGGCTGCTCGTCCAATCAATTGGCGATTAACGCCGAGGTCCCACAAGGGTCAGTACTTTCCGCAACTCTTTTCTTGCTGCATATCAACGATCTGCTAAAACCCGGTACCATTGGGTATGCAGATGATAGCACAGTTGTGGAAAGCTATACATCTAGTGCACGAGCCAGTGGAGCGCAGATTCAGTCACTCATGGAGGCCATGGTTGAGCGCTTAAACTTGTCCTTGAAGGCAATCTCCGACTGGGGTGATGCCAATCTGGTCTAGTTCAATGCGAATAAGACCCAGGCGTGTCTGTTCTCCGCAAAACGAAGTCAATTTAATCTGACTCCTACTTTCCGAAATGTATCCGTGCCGATATCTGACCACCTCGAGCTTCTTGGTATCACATTAACTCCGACTCTCAATTTCGGCTCCTACATTGAGTCGAAAGTACTGCTAAAAAGCTTGGTATACTCGCAAAGGTGAGGCACTACTTCACACCGGGACAGTTGCTCAACTTGTACCAAGCACAAGTCCGATCGTGTTTGGAGTACTGTTCTCACCTCTGGGACGCATCAGCGAAGTACCAACTTGAAGCTCTGGAATCAATTGAGAAAAGAGCTCATAGGCAACGATGAGCTAGTTGATGCAAGGCTCCTCAGCCTGGAGCATCGACGAAAGGTTACTAGCCTCTCGGTTTTTTATCGAGTACATTTCGAGGAGTGTGCGGCGGAACTTTTCAACCTGATGATCCCACCATCTCCATTCTATCAACGGACAACCAGACGCTCTGCGGGGCGCCACCGCTATATGGTAGAAATACCTCCCATTCGCACAAAGCGATTCTCTTCGACCTTTATTATGCGCACCGCCAAAGAGTGGAACGCCTTGCCAGAGTCTGTGTTTCCAGATAGCTACAGCCTGGATATCTTTAAGTCGCGAGTGAATAGGTTTCTTCTAGGCAAGCTTGTACCATCGTAGACTGCATCATCGCTTACCATTAGGCGAGATCGTGGTCAAACGCAAGCCTATAATGTATAAAAATAAAGTAGGCTATGTCCCAATTCCGGTCTTAATCTATATGTATATCAAATTTCATCGAAATCGGTCCAGCCGTTTGGTCGTTAAAACGTAACAGACAGAAGAATAGAGTTTCTTTCGAATATTATTATTAAGGATTGATCAGAAATTATATTATTACTATACTAGCTGACCCGCGCGCAGCTTCGCCCGCTTGTAATTTCCCGTTCTCGTGGGAACTTGGGGATAAAAACTATATAAAACACTATTGCCAAAGTGACGAGATATTGGATTGGATATTGTTCATACAAAAATACTAAAATTGCGGTTAAAATATGGGGGGTGAAAAATACTTTACCACCTATACTCATACCTACCAAATATACAAAAAAAAATCATTAAAATCGGTCAACCCGTTGCGGAGGATTGCGGACCAAAACCGTGAAGGTTAAATTTTGTACAGATTAGATTTATGATGAAAAATGTCGAATTAAATAAGAGATAAGTAGATATCGAAGTGGAAGAATCTATCAAATAAGATATCGAAGTTAACGAAGCAATCAAATACGATATTAAATTAAAAAAAAGCAATAAAAGTGGATATCGAAAAGAAAAAAGCAGTCAAAGACGATATCGAAGTGGAAGTAGCAATAAAAGAGAATATCCAAGTGGAAAACGCAATCAAAGGCGATATCGAATTGGAATATGTATTCAAAGAGGATACCGAGGTAGAAAACACGATCAAAGAAAATAATTGGAAGCCGAAATTAAAGAGGGTATCGAAATGGAAGAAGTAATCAAAGAGGCCATCGAAGTGGAAGACGCAATCAAAGACGATATCGAAGTGGAAGAAGCAATCTTAGAGGATACCGAAGTGAAAGAAGAAATCAAAACGGATAGCTATCAAAATCGATGATGACAAAAAAACGATTCCACCAAAAATTTTTACTACCATTTTGTAAACTTTACTATGCCTAACTGCTTCCGCTTAGAAGATACGAGGAATTAATTTTTTTTAGGAAAAATCATAATTTTGTTGAGAGGACATCGTAGTGGAAAAAGCAATCAACGAAGATATCAAAGTGGAAGAATCTATCAAATAAGATATCGAATTTAACGAAGCAATCGAATAGGATAATAAATTTAGAAAAGCAATAAAAGAGGATATCGAAGTGGAAGAAGTAAAAGAAGCATTCAAAGACGTAAACGAATTGAAAGAAGCAAACAAAGACGATATCGAGGTGGTAGAAGCAATCATAAACATTAAAATTTACTAAGCAAGCTGCCTAATGCCCCTCCAAAAAAGAAAAAAAAATGAACATCCAAAATGATGATGATTGATGTCGCATAAACATAAAAATTTACTAAGCAAGTTGCTTTATGCCCCTCAAAAAAACTAAAAAAAAAATTTTTGGACATCCAAAATGCTGATGATGATGGATGTCGCATAAACATGAAAATTTACTAAGCAAGTTGCCTTATGCCCCTCCAAAAACGAAAAAAAAAGAAATATTTGGGACGTCTAAAATGATAATGATGATGGATGTCGCGTAAACTTGAAAATTTAGTTATCTCATGCCCCTCCACCAATAAATAAAATTACAGTAAAATAAATTTTATAATACCCACAAGCCTTTTGGCTCCCTACAAAAACGGTATAAAAGTTACGGCAAACGAAATATACGGTGTACGGTATTTCCACAAAAATATTTTGTATGGGACATTTTTTTTTGTATGAAAGTCAATTTTTTTTTCATGGAACCGGATATAAAAAAATGTCCTCTGCAACATTAGTTTTTGCACTAACGCTGTAAGACCTATACTTTCCGAGATACGAGGTGGATGGGAGCGAATGGGGGACAAAAGGGGGACTTTAGGATTTATTCCCAACTCACAGAAACTCCCTCTATACGATCCTACCAAACATTTCCTCCCTACGAGGGGGCATCTGGGAGAACAATGATGTCAATGAGTCAGTGGTAATCGAGCTATATATAATATAATTATTATTGCAATTACTTTTAATTCATTGACATATCTATTTTGACATAATTATTATTATTATCTATTATTCTAATTATTATTATTCTTAAATATGCAAATCTTTTGTCATGTCTTCATCAACTTTTAATAACTGTTTGCTCTACTTATTTCATGTGATTCTAAACTGTATTAATCTTATTAAGAAAAAAAATGTGTATTATTATGATAAAAATTGTGTAATTGTTTGTACGCTTAAATAGCAGAACCTAGAATAGTTCTTTAATATAAGTTCAACCATCAATTATGTACCTAGGTTCACGAACAATAAAGAATTATGAATTATGAAGCCCTAGTCTTCATTTAACACCCTTTTCACCGTGGTTCTGCTTAACCCCATTTGAAGGGCCAACAGTTTCTGCATACGTTTGGGATTTCTTTGAATTCGCGCCTTCACAGCTTTTATCACTGCTGGAGTCCTAACAGACCGAGGGCGACCACTTCTTGACCTGTCATCTACACTAGAGTCTTCATTGTATCGTTTGATGGTGCGATAAACGAATCTTTTGGTTATATTCTAATTTTTCAGTATGTCAAAAATTTTAATTGGCGCGTAACCGCAACGATGCAACGCAATAACTGCAACACGGTCTTCTTTAAGCGTCCACTCCATATTTTAAAAAGAGGAAAATTCTAAAAAGTATACATTTTTATTTTCATGAACAATTCGAATTCTATAAACTTTTTTGTGGCCCGCATTCTAAAAGAAAAGTTTTTACTATGTGACAATTCTTATGACCTGACTAGGTACTTATACCTACTAGCTGACCTGCCCGCGGCTTCGCACGCTTGATATTTCTCGTTCTCGTGGGAACTTCGTGATAAAAACTATATAAAACACTTGTCAAACTGACGCGGCAATGACTTCACGTCAATGAACGACGGTTAAATTATATGGATATTGTTCATACAAAAATACTAAAATCGCGATAAAAAATGAGGAGTGGGGGAAGGAGGGTGAAACTTTACGACCTATTTATTTACCAAATACATAAAAAAAATGATCCGTCTACCCGTTTCGGAGGAGTGCGACCACAAAAGCCGTGACACGAGATTATTATTGATATAAATAAAACAAAGTCGGGTTAGTTACACCATTTATAACTCAAGAACGGCTGAACCGATTTTGATGATCTTTGATTTGCTGGATTTGTCTTCGCCCCGAGTAGCAGAATAGCTATTAAAATATCGGAAAAATTCACGCAAAAAGAAATGATGAAGAAAATTCATTTTCATTTTTAATGATGGATAATTGTCAATTTTACCGGGGTGACGAAAGTACATATTGGCAGCCCGCGTCATATGCATGTCATGTCAAGGCGGTACGACAACTAGTCTATACTAATATTATAAAGAGGAAAGATTTGTATTTGTGTGTGTGTGTATGTTTGTAATGAATAAATTCAAAAACTACTGTGCGGTTTCAAAAATTCTTTCACCATTGGAAAGCTACATTCACCCTGAGTGACATAGGCTATATTTATTGCTAGAAAAGATTAGGGATCCTTACTAAAACTTAAGTAACGTAACCCAAGGTGTAAAAAAGTGCCCTAAAACGTATTTCGTCGCATGCGCTGCGAACTATTGATGATAGAACAAAAGTATGTTCTACAATATTAAAGAACATATTATATCAATATCTACAAAAATAATATTATAAAGTGGAAAGATTTGTTTGTTTGCATTGAATAGGCTCCGAAACTACTGGACCGAATTAAAAAATTATTTCACCGTTGGGAATCTACACTATCCCCGGGTGACATAGGCTACTTGTTATCCAACTGCGCAGAAGGAGGGTAATATTTTTATTGAAAAACTACGCGTGCGAAGCTGCGGATTGGTCAGCTAGTATTAGATAAAAGTTTGAATCATTAATGGTTGAGCCGTGGAAAAATAATCAATGTAGATTCAGCGTCAGCCACTAATCAAGTGAGGCACCCAACTTAAGCCGTACTAGTAATATACGTGGTTCACGCACACACTGCATAATAATGGTGCTTCTTCATTTAGCGCTACGTCTCTTGTTTTTCTGCGTTGGTGGCTTGAGCATACCAGATTTGACTTTATTAGGCCCGTATAACAGCTTTAACTAAACACACTGTGCCCCAAATTTCTACTACTTACTTACTTTTTTTACTACTTAATTTGTGTACTACTTAACCTACAAGTCTCTTAGATTTTAGACAGATTTTACTTGGGTGATTTGTGATCACGCCCTTATAAAAAAAATATATATATAAATAGGTCTGTACAATATCCAAGCTCAACTAAGTGATTTTTAGGTTAAGTTTGGTAACATCGCATTTGAATTAAATATATTTCGCTGTAACTTGCTGGACCCACTATTGTACCCTATAGTCCTACCTACGTATGATGACTATATTCTCTTCATCAGTCGCAGGTCGCAAGCTCACGACTCCTGGCCGAAGGGTCACCGGTAGTGGTGGCGGCCCACTTATGAAATCCCAGACCTTGCCCAGGTCTATGGGCAGATCGTCGTCACAACCCAATAGCAGGTACGGAGTTTATGAACACTAAAGGCCGCTGCACACCGGATGCGTCGTACCGCAACCGGTTTACCGTCCCACACATTACAACGCAGTGGACCGTGCACGTCTATGCATACGCATCTGTGTGCAGCGGCCTTAAACATTTTCAGAGATAAGATGAATTTGACAAAAACAAATCGGAATGACTAACTTGCTGTTGGCCTTTCAGGCCGAACAAGCTTAAT
The DNA here is from genome assembly GCA_918857605.2 of Philereme vetulata. Lineage (NCBI taxonomy): Eukaryota > Metazoa > Arthropoda > Insecta > Lepidoptera > Geometridae > Philereme > Philereme vetulata. The sequence continues at coordinate 575,304 of OU975463.1, read as the reverse complement.
ATAACTTTTGGCAAGCGCAGATGATTCTCAGCCCAGAATGTTTTTAGGAGGCAACTAGTGCAAGGGCACCAGGTGCGAACCTCGGCTTAGGCCGTTGCCAAGGGGGTAGATAGGAGAGGAATGCCCAGGTACATGTCTGTACCTTGTGTACGCTGCAACTGAAGGGACTCGTCGACCTCGCCGGCGAGGTCGGTATATCTTTGAAGTGTGCTCTGTTGAATGTATGTAACTCTGAAATCTCCTCCGCGTTAGCGAAGGCTAGGAGATAATTTGGATCACCGAGAACGTGTCGATGGGTTTGAATATTGACAAACATGAGTATGCGAAGCACAGTTCCTTGCGGAATCTACCAGTGGCGGCCAATGTGTAGCTTTTGACTTTGTTTAAACCAAGACCAATTGTTCTTCTCGATTTGACCACAAGAAAAAATAATCCCGCGATACACAGGCATAAAAATAAACAGTAAATTTCTCCTGGACCGGCAAACTTAACGCAATCAATGTACCTGTGTCTAGTTCTTCATTGTTTGTGATTCCACCACACTTTAGTCATTAGTCATGGTATTCTACAAATTATTTCAATTGTCCTCACCTATGCTAATAATTTTCTTTTATTTCAGTTCAAATGGAAACTACAGTAGATATCCAGTGAAGCCAGCTTCAACGCCACCAGCGGTGAAGAGGCAGCTATCTGTAAGTGTAAATTACAAGAAAATGACACATTAACAGCTACAAGCATGACCCCACACTAAGATTCCCTAGGTGTCGTGAGTTCGAACTATCCCAGATCACGCAGAGCACTGCATCGTGTATGGTACAACATGATACTTTGTTATAGGTGATAGTTACCACTAAACATTAAGTGGGCCACATGCCTGTTCCATCTACAGGAATTATAAAAAACCCGGCCAAGTGCGGTTCGGACTCGCGCACGAATGGTTCCGTACCATTATCTATAAAAACGGCAAAATAATCACGTTTGTTGTATGGGAGCCCCCCTTAAATATTTTTTTTACTTTAATTTAATTATTTATTTTTAAAGTCAATATATAACTAAATATTCTGTGAATATTTCAAGCGTAGACGCTTGAACGCTAGAAGCGTAGCTTTTGCCGTTGTCAATAACGAGCAAAAAAAATCACGTTTGTTGTATGGGAGCTCCCCTTAAATATTTATTTTATTCTGTTTTTAGTATTTGTTGTTATAGCGGCAACAGAAATACATCATCTGTGAAAATTTCAACTGTCTAACTATCACGGTTCATGAGATACAGCCTGGTGACAGACAGACAGCGGAGCCTCAGTAATAGGGTGCCGTTTTACTCTTTGGGTACGGAACCCTAAAAAACGATATCTTACGATGAACAGTGATTTCATTGGAACTATTTTTAGCAGGTTACGCGAACGTCAGAACCAGGTGTGACATAAGATTAATAATTATTTTAATATGATCTCTCATATGCTGCTTGTGAAATGTTCCATCCCTATCAAGTAGTAGTATACTGAAGAAGCTTTCTCAGTGTACTAATTAAAATGTCAATGGTGCTGGTAGAACGTGATGTGATCGTTAATAAATCTGTCTAGACACGTTCTATTTCCCTTTCCTACGACAGATTAATTCAGGCACTATCTGCGGAAATGGAAATCCAAGGAAGTTAATGTGAGTGCAAATCTCTCTTTAACTGCCTGTTTCACCTCTAAATACCGCTATCCTCTTGTTAAGTTTTATCGAAATCTGTCAAGCCGTGGTTTAGTCGTGAATACGTAACAAACAAACAGAGAGACGCGAGTTACTTTCGAATTTGTAATATTAGTCAGTAGTAATCGAATTTGCAATCTTCCATTAAGCAATGATCCTCTCCGTCCAAAGGTTGTCTGGAAGAGATCGCTTTGTTAAGCGATAAGACCGCCCATTATGCTTACTTTTATTTGTTTTTTTCTTAAATCTGTTGTGTCTAGCTTGTAAGGTATAATAAAGAATTTTCATTCATTCATTAGTATGGATAAAATCAAGGTAAAGTATAGCGGGCTGGATAACAGGTATATCGGCCAGGGTCAGATTGCTGGCTGGCCCATATCTTGGAGACCCTCAGGCACTTGTCTCACCACCGGCGATGAGCGAGAACCGAGTAGAGCTAGAAACGAATGGGCGAGCAGCGAGAAGCGAGTGTGTATATCCTATAGTGGTCTCCCTGGGCTATAAAGCGAGTGAGCGAGTGCGGCGGGCGATACTCATCATCTCACGGCGTGTGTTCTGACCGCCAAGCGAGCATCGCTGAGCGAGTGTTGTAGTCGCTGCGACAAAATAGTGGAGAGGGAGTTCTTGCCGGCAGTGTGAACGGTCAGCCATCAATTTTTAATAATAATAAATAAATATTGCTGGATATTTCACACAGCGCTATCTAGCCCCAAACTAAGCAGAGCTTTTATTATGGGAACCAGATAACTGATAGAATACTTATATACGTTTTTTTTTGTAAATACATACTTATAATATATACAGAAACAACCAGACCCGGAACAAATATGCAATATGATCATGCACACATTTGTTCCGCGGCGGGAATCGAACCCGCTACCTCCTGCGTCTCAGCCGGCTATTCGCCCACTGAACCAATAATGTACGTGTCTCATTTACTGACAAGGAATCTATATCTTTTGTTCGGTTCTTGAGCGAGAAAATAGTTGATAGCTAATCGCTTACTCGCCGGCGGTGAGACAAGTGCCTTAATCTATTCATTGATGTGATACAGGTAAACAAATACATACATAGTTAAACTCAAATTGTGTTTCCTAAAATCAGGTCTGTACTGTCTGATACGGATCGCAAGATATGATAAAAATAAATGCTCTAGATTTGTCAAAACTAGAAAATGAGTACACTGTTTATCTTTAGGTATTGGTAAGATTCAGAACGTTGAACTTGTAATTCTTTTATCAGAATTTACTTAATCATCTGTTACAAATGTATCTCTAGGTCACTTTACTTTAAAATGGTCAGTGGTAAAATAAAAAATAGACAGACCAAAATCAATGTTACGAAAAAAGAGATGCATAATACCAGTGATAAACAAACGATTTTTGGTTCATTTTTAGACACGCTGAGTTCAACTCTAAAAATACACATTACACACATAACTGAATAACAACAGAAATACATTTATTTACAGAAATAATATTCAATAATTTACATGACAATAAAATACATAAGAATGAATCATCTGAAGAGCGTTGCAAACGATCTATAGATAGCTTAACGCGCCGACGAACACTGAGCGCAACTTCAATTCGGCCACGTCAAAAACTTCGGCCTGAATATCGCTATTCCTGTTTAGTGACGAAGTTTAGCCACGCAGAGCGACAGTGATAGCAATAGAACGATTCTAAATTTGATTAGATAGATTTTGACCGTGTTCCGTAATACCAAAAATGATGACTGAAAACTTGTTGTATTTTTCTCATTGTGTTGTTATTCTGTAACTAGACGATATAATCTATGTTCATATGACTAGGATACGTAAGATGTTGTTGTTTTTAATACGAAACAATTAGGTTGAAAACAGGTCTTTTAAGACGTAAAAACATGCAGAATGCGATACGCTTCTATTTCATTTTAGGTAAGTATTTTGATCTAATATATGGTTGGGAACCTAGATAAATTCTATTCAAATTAAAATAATACCTTATTAAGGTAGAAATATGCTCCAATTAGAAATGATCTTGGTAGTGCGTGTTGTATGGGCGATTGTCCCTCCGGTGCCCCCTTAATTGCTCCAGATCATTACCAAGCGGAAGTGGCTGTACCCAAAGCCACTGACTGCATTCCCCGCTGAATTACAATGCATAAGTGTTGACGCAGATAAGGGGGCGTCTATTAATTACGTGTTTGGGGGGGGGGGGGGGGGGGGGGTCGAGCCGAATCTCACGTATGTTTATTTTATTTTAGATTACGAGAGAAGCAATATTGAATACTAGTCTTAAATAAAAATAATGAAGCCAATTGTGTTTTGTTAAATAATTTCAACGCATTTACCTCATTAAAACAAATTTTGAAAATTCTCACGTGAGATAAGGCTAGGGACGGAGTGTGTTGAACCAAATCTCGCGACATCTCACCAAAGGAGTAGGGGGGGATCAAAAAATCTTCTAAAACGCCTCCGTGATTAATGGACGCCCCCAAAGCGCCAGCTCTCGGATCACACGTCGCTTCGACCAGTCGCCCAATTATGTGAAAAACGATGATATCTGCAGAAGTATTAAACTGTTTCGCAGACAGAAAGAATTTTGTAAATTGAATAATAGGCCTTTGCCCTGCAGCGGGACAACACAGGTTAAAAATAAATAATAATAATAGGCCGAACAATTGCACCTTCAATTGAAACACACGAATTTACTTATCAGACTGTGGACCATTCCACCATCAAGCACACATTGCGAACACATCACAACTGCACTGACTAACCACCTCACTCCATTAACCATCACCAATATCGCTCACATCAGGGCGCATACCAGGTCCCCGTGAACGGCTCTCCCGTCCGGCGAGCGGTCGGCGGCGGCTCCCAGCGAGGCACGCCCACCAGGAGTAGAACCCCGCAGCCGACGCTGTCAGTGCGGGGAGTGGATCCGAAGCTGGTCCAACTTATACTGGACGAGATTGTGGAGGGCGGTCCGAAGGTGCATTGGGACGATATCGCTGGACAAGACGTGAGTATTTTGTGTCTTATTTGATTAAACTTTTTTTTTGTCAGCTTATATTGTCCCACTGCTGGGCAAAGGTCACCCCCAAGTCTCTCCATCTATCTCTATCCTGTGCGACACTCCACCTCTCCTGAAACAAACAAGGAAAACAACTGCTCGAAAGGAAACAAGATCGTCTCGCCAACGCTTTCTTGGGCGACCCCTACCGCGTCTTCCCTCAGGGTTCCAGGTTGATTAAACTCGATGACTTATATTACTCGTGCGCGATAACTTGGGACCTGCTAGGAATGCGACTCCCCGACCGCTTCCCCTGCACTTCCCCGATGGCGCCCGTATTGTACCGTTCGCATCACTATTTTTTACTAGGGTTTTTAGTCTCGTACTGGCCTACGTCACGTAACGACGCGCTCTGGAATTCTTTTAGTTTTCGTTTGTGTTATTGTTTTGTTGTTGTAGTTTTTGTTGTTATAGTTTGTGTCATTGTTTTGTTGTTGTAGTTTTTGTTGTGACATGATGACCTCTTACAAGAGACGAATGAATCGCAATTAATTGTAAATTTATCGGATACCTCTTCGTCAAGTGATTATAGTGAGACTGAGGACGAAGAACAACCTCTAGAAGGCATAAATCCACTAAGTAGTGACGAAGATGAGATATTGTAAATAATAGATAAAATAAATGTATAAACTTAAACATTGTATTTTTATTTTATTCAAATAGTGTAAAAAAGATTAGATAAAAAGCAGCGTCCTGAGTAACATAATAAATTAGGTTAAAAAAAAACAAAGACGAAGCCGCGGGCGGCTGCTTGTTATGTTCGCTTTTTTGCGGGCGGTACAAACACGCCAATATGACGTCACCGCGCTCAGGTCCCAACTTATCGCGCACGGGTAATACATAAGTTCTGCTGATTTAACTCAGACATAGACTCTGGCTAATTCAGAGAGTGGAAAGATATTATTAATAATAACATGGTATTATAATTATGATTTTATTGTACAATACTTTAGGTATACGTCATATTAGTTTTGGGTATATATGTATTGATTGATATTACTCACCTACCTTTAAAATCAGCTCTCTCTCTCTCTAGCCTCAAAAATTCGCGGGAAGAAAACTTAGGGTTAAGCTCGCCTTTGTACACACGGCTACACATCAAGCTATACATTCCCAGTGTAAGCTGACCTCGCATTGTGTAGCCTTTTCGTTGAATAAGAGGTCAGCTTACACTAGGATTGTATAGCTTGATGTGTAGCCGTGTGTACATGTCCTCTATTTCTGTATTTTTAAATATATTTTCTGGTGTGCTATTAAGAATAAAGAAAATAACAAACGGGCCATCGAAGAAAAGTCCAGGGCAGGTTCGTCCTTTGCATTCTGTCTGTAACTATTTATATGATAGTAGAGTTCTTTAATATAGTAATTTTAGTACAAAATAAAAGGTTTGATAGTATTAAAATAACAAATGCCGCTCTGTCCGAATGAAACAAAAAGGAATGTCAATCATATTAATGCAATCCTAAATTTAGCTTGATTTGGGGCAACAGGATCGCCCCTTATATATATAACTAGCTGACCCCGCGAACTTCGTACCGCCTTAGAATTAGCTGAGTAAAGTGCTAATACCGCTATTAAAAAATAGGGGTTAGTGGTAGAAGGGTGAAAATTTAGGATTGTATGTATTTTTGTATGTGTTGTATCATAAAAAAATAGAAATTAAAAATTTTGTCTAAAAAATAAAAAATAAAATTTAGGGGTGGACTACCCCTAACATTTAGGGGGATGAAAAATAGATGTCGGCTGATTCTCATAGATACCGGATAAGCACAAAAAATTTCATCAAAATCGGTCAAGCCGTTTCGGAGGAGTATGGCAACGAAAACTGTGACACGAGAATTTTATATATTAGATGCACAACATTAAAAACAAATAAAAGTTATAGTATGGTATAGGTGCTTCAATAGCACCACAAGATTTATGAACACTTGTCCAAACTCCTTGTGTCTTCTAAAACCAATATTAAAACTACAAAAAACCGGCCAAGTGCGGGTCGGACTCGCGGACGAAGGGTTCCGTACCATTATCTATAAAAACGGCAAAAAAATCACGTTTGTTGTATGGGAGCCCCCCTTAATATTTGTTTTATTTTAATTAATTTATTTATTTTTAAAGTGAATATACAACTAAATATTCTGTGAATATTTCAAGCGTCTACATGTTGCCGTTATCGATATCGAGCTAAAACGAGCAAAAAATCACGTTTGTTGTATGGGAGAGCCCCCCTTAATATTTGTTTTATTTTAATTAATTAATTTATTTTTAAAGTGAATATACAACTAAATATTCTGTGAATATTTCAAGCGTCTACATGTTGCCGTTATCGATATCGAGCTAAAACGAGCAAAAAATCACGTTTGTTGTATGGGAGTTTCACTTAAATATTTATTTTATTCTGTTTTTAGTATTTGTTGTTATAGCGGCAACAGAAATACGTCATCTGTGAAAATTTCAACTGTCTAACTATCACAGTTCATGAGATACAGCCTGGTGACAGACGGGACAGACAGACAGACAGCGAAGTCTTAGTAATAGGGTCCCGTTTTAACCGTTCGGTACAGAACCCTAATTAAAAAAGTAATTTGAAATGAGGTTTTACCATTGGCTAGCATTCTTCTACTGCTACTAACCCCAGTCTGACAGACACACTCGCACTCACACACTCAAATGCATCACTTATATACACGAGTCCCCAATTTTTGGTCTTAGTAGTTTTGTAATTCTATAATATTAAAGCTTATCTTTAAGTAACTTAAATTTGTTTTTGTTTCTCTCTTCTCTTAATAATCATAATGTATACTTACTCGGTTTGGTCTCGCATTTAATATGTTTAACTTCTGCAAATCTACACAGGGCATCCGCGATACAGGTGTTACACCTAGTGCGGAGCTCATTATGTACTACATATATGTTAATTCTGATTTGGATAATAAAAATATTTGTATTTGTATTAGTTACTGTTTAGTTCTCAACTTACAAAAACTAACCAACTTGAACTTTTTTTTTTTTTTTTTTTTACTTTTTTTTTGTCTGGAAGAGATCGCTTCTAAGCGATAAGACCGCCCATTGTACTATTTGCTTTATATTTTCTATTTTGTTTCTATTTTTTTTTGTTTATTATGTGTACAATAAAGTGTTTTCATTCATTCATTCATTCATTTTTAGGCTGCAAAACAAGCGTTGCAAGAAATGGTGGTGCTTCCTTCTCTAAGGCCAGAACTGTTCACCGGGTTGCGGTCGCCAGCCAGAGGCTTACTTCTCTTCGGACCGCCGGGGAATGGTAAGAAAAATCTTATTTAATGTATGTTTTGAAGTTTCACATAATCTAAATGGATGTACACAAATGGCGGTCTTACCGCTATGTAGCGATCTCTAACAGATGGATGGATTTCCGGTACTTTGCGTAACATAATTGTGACTTTTAGGTAAAAATGGTCACTTGGGTGTTACGTAACGTTTAGGAAGGGGGAGGGGGAGTACAGAAAAACGTAACGACGCGTTACATGAGGGGCGAGGGAAGGTCAAAATACTTCGTTGCGACTTTCCGGTACTTTGCGTAACATAATTGTGACTTTTAGATAAAAATGGTCACTTGGGTGTTACGTAACGTTTAGGAAAGGGTGGGGGGGGTACAGAAAAACGTTACGGCGCGTTACGTGGGGGGCGAGGGAGGGTCAATATACTTCGTTGCGACTTTCCGGTACTTGCGCAACATAATTGTAACTTAGGTAAAAATGGTCACTTGGGTGGGTAAGAAGGGGGAGGGGGGGTTCAGAAAAACGTTACGGCGCATTGCATGGGGTTGGGGGGGGGGGGGGGGGGTGATAGGGTCAAAATACTTCAAAAATTGCGTTACGTATTACTTGAATGCGCCCTAATTATCTCGTTTTTTGTGAAATTAACCTACGGATGAAATGGATCGTGTAAGTCTTACCTACCTTAAACAAAATACAATCGTAAATTGCAGGTAAAACGCTGCTAGCGCGGTGCGTGGCTGCGGAATGTTCAGCTACATTCTTCTCAATATCGGCGGCGACTCTCACTAGCAAATACGTGGGAGAGGGAGAGAAGATGGTGCGCGCTCTCTTTCAAGTCGCCAGAGAGTTGCAGGTATAATTAAATAATTACTTAAACTAGCTACCAGTGCACAGTGGTCGAGTATGATCCGACTATGCCTAAAGTTAAATAAATAATGCTGGACATTTCACACAGCGCTATCTAGCCCCAAATTAATCAAAGCTACAGGAACCATATAGCTGATATTTTTGTTTACTTATATGTATACTTTTTTTTGTAAATACATAAGTACTTGTGTAGAGAAACAACCAGACCCGGAACAAATATTTGTATTTGTGGCAATCGAAACCGCATCTCCTGCGTCTCAGACGGCCATTCGCCCACCGCGCCACGGAGGTCCTCAAACTCTTCAATTTCATTCAGGAAACATTTAAATTCCAGCCAGCGATAATCTTCGTGGACGAAGTAGACTCGCTCCTCTGCGAGCGTTCGTCCGGGGAACACGAGGCGTCACGACGTCTGAAGACGGAGTTCCTGGTGGAGTTCGACGGGCTGCCGGCGGCGGGCGCTGACCGGCTCATAGTGCTGGCGGCGACCAATCGACCTCAAGAGCTCGATGAGGCTGCTCTAAGGTAATATATCGTCAGATTTTTATTGAGTTTTTCTTACTTTAGGTGACCCAAAAAAAAAATCTCTCAAACTTTATAAGAAAATCAGATTGTTGTTGCTCCTGTAAAAATGGACTTACGAATTTTGATAATTAGGCCGACGATATATCATAACAAGAATACACTCGAAAAAACCTTTCCTCGAAATCTACGGAGAGTGAAAGTATTTCAAGTTACAAGCTGGAGATTCGGGATAAAATATAATTAACACCAAATTAACCAAAATATCAATTATTCAATAGTCCTTCCATAAATAAAGTTAAAGCAGAGCGGACTGTTAACATGCAAATGTTTATTGCTTAATTTCATTATATTGTCTTACAAAACACGACGACGCAACATAAGCCTTGATTGAGAGTGAAGGGACGAAACGACCGACCGAATGTTGCCGCTCACTCAGCTCTGCGGCTGTGGCGGCGACGCGGTGGAGGACGCTTGCGGGGCTCCATTCATTCCATTGCGCAGTAGGCCGTTGACTTGACACAATTTTATGAAAATAATGAATATAAATTACAAAACACAAACTTTATTAAACAACTCTAATTTATACTACACAATAAAATAATTATTATTAACGGTAATAAATAATTAACGGTAATTAAAGGCCTCCCGATGCTCGATTAATGCACCGCGCGTAATCTGAAATGAAATGAAAAACCTTTTTTTTGACACGTAATGACATACACAAGAAACAAAGTAACAGACGGTGGGATACCTTGACTTCTGGCTAATTACGTTAATTTGTACATAAAATAAGGCAAAACTGCCAGAAGTCAAGACATTCAAATAAGTAAATGCTTAAATAACAGGCACATCCCACGCAACTCTATCTCTCTCAGCTCTCTCTCTCACAAATCTTTACTGTTCTTGAACATTCGGGTTCAGTCCGGTCTACGCTCGACGCGTTTGTTTATTTTGTCTAGCCTACCATCGCTTATTCTGTGACAGGAGAACTTTTGGTATAGAACCAATACTAAATCTATAAAATAATTTTAAGAATTCGAAAGTAGCTGTGTCTCTCTGTTTGTCTGTCTGTTTGTTACGTTTTCACCCCTAAACGGCTGGACCGATTTGTATGAAATTTGGTATGCAGATAGATTATGACCTGGATTGAGACATAGGCTACTTTTTATTGGTACACCATGCGTGCGAAGCCGCGGGCTGTAGTTTACGCCTAAATAAATCAGCTGTACCATACGATTTGACTAAGTAGGTAGGTATTGGAAAATTTGTAAGCCACCCGAAATTTGTATCGGTTATATTGCATAATCGTTATAGGCAAAACTATTAGATATACTTCAGGCCGGGTCTTGATACCGCTCGCTTTGTTTTCTCCCAAAGTTTGCTTCACATATAGAAAGAAAATAAATTTATTTACAGACATAACAAAACAAAGACATACACAGTATACAGAATGTTTGGTAATATACTGACGATATTCAAATGACATAAAAAAAGCCTTCTCTCGAAAAAAAACTACTAGTTATAATATCATTTTTTTAAAAAAATCAACTAAGATTAGGTGATTAATTCGATATAAAACTTACTGCCTACTTTTGCAATCGACGTCCAAAAATAAAGGCAGATTTGGTATCTCTTTCGGAAATGGCTGCGGGTTTTGGATTAGAAAGAAAAAACAAGAGATCTCTCGATACGTCACCAATACAGTATCTGTGGTTAGATGGCAAGCATTATGCAATAGCACAACATAAGTTTAATAAAGTGTTTTTTTTACTTGCCAAAATAAATTTCACATTTCAATGGTAAACATTTCACAAATCTATTTATTAGGATCATCAAAGTTAATCCTTCCATTTTTGTGCGTATATTATCAAACACCCTATATAGGAACCAAGATAACAGTACTATAAGCACAGTAATAAACTAAAATAATATTAAAAATAGAAAATATAAAATAGTGGCTACATATTACGTCTAGGTTAGGAGTGTCTACAGACTAGGATACGGCTCAGCATTATGCGACCACGCACTAGTAAAGACGAGTGAACAGCACACTGAAGAAGAACATCTTCCGCCGGCTCCTACATTCAGGACACACCATACATATCAAGGAAATGTGACTGTTTGACCGGTGTCAACAGGCACCTAGCCTCGATGTGTGATATATAGTGTTGCCAAGTCCAGGGTGGCAAATTTCGGAACGGAAAGTTAAAATAATAGGGATATTGATTTTCAAATTGGGACAGCTAAAATAGCTAAAAACAGGTTTTTGTGAAGCGTCATTTATTTTTATCAGGTGGTTAGTTTTTAGGGTTCCGTACCCAAAGGGTAAAACGGGACCCTATTACTAAGACTCCGCTGTCTGTCCGTCTGTCACTAAGCTGTATCTCATGAACCGTGATAGTTTTTTGCTCGTCTTTGTTCGATATTGATAACGGCAACATGTAGACGCTTGAAATATTTACAGAATATTAAGTTATATATTCACTTTAAAAATAAATAATTAAATTAAAATAAAACAAATATTTATGGGAGCCCCCATACAACAGACATGTTATTTTGCCATTTTTATAGATAATGGTATGGAACCCTTCGTGCGCGAGTCTGACTCGCACTTGGTCGGTGTTTATTTTTGTAATAGACGTAAATAACTGTATATTATTATTTCTGTTAAGAAATGTATCCAATTTAAATAGTAGGTATCTATTGTCCCCCTCACAACAAACGTATCCAACAATTTAGTTAGGTGCATAGAATAAATACCGACTAAGGAGGTTAGTGAAAAAAACAGGACATCGGCGTCCCGATAATGGGTGAATCGGGACGTGCCACTAGACCCCTGAAATTTGGGACGTCCCGCGTAAATCGGGACTCCTGGCAACACTAGTGATGTACCATGTTGTAATGATTCCGCAGGCGGTTCCCGAAGCGGGTGTACGTGTCTCTGCCGCACGCACACACGCGCATGTCGCTGGTGCGGCGCGTGCTGGCGCGCGGCGCGGCGGCGGCGACGCTCAGCGACGCGGAGCTGGCGCGGCTGGCGGCGCTCACCGACGGCTACTCCGGCAGCGACCTCACGGCGCTGTGCCGCGACGCCGCGCTGCAGCCCATCAGAGGTCAGCTCTACTCCCATCCCTCCTACAGGGCACTCTTCTTTACGCACGCTCGACTTGGGGAGTAAGCTGGTGAATGCGTTACGAAAAGTGCGAACGGAAGAGTACATATTACCTACTGTAGGAGCAAGAGAGAAAGGTGCGCGCGCACATTTTCTTTCTCTCTTCCTCTCATAGTCAGTGCATGAAATGACTTGATTATTTTTCGTAATTTCATTTCGTTTTTGAACAATTTTATAATATTTTGAATTAATAGTTTTAAAAAGAAGTTTTACTTCAGTCGTGTGGTCTAAAGCACACTCGTTTTTTTAACTGGATAGATCTTCCTTTGACCACAACCTCAACTGATGTTAAGCGATGATGTGGTCTAAGATGACGCACTAATATCTAGATGAAACCTATTCACTCTTACCTTAAAGAGGCCCGGATTGTATTCTTTAGGAAAACAGACGACGGCAAAGTAGTACTCACTTTCTTTGGGGTACAAATGGCAGCTATTGGAACTTTTTCCGAAATCTTCGGAGTCTTGTTACTGCAAAACGTTCGTAGTGGACCCCGCTCTTTTGGAGAATTTTACTTTGGCACCCGCCCACAACCATAAAATTGCGTGGCTTGCTTTTATCACTTTACAAGCTCAACACACATACGGAGTCCGTTCATTGGTCGCTTGCCCCGGCGCGGCAGTGCGGCGCGCAAACCACGGAACCGGTGGAGTATTAAAAAATGCGATTGGCAACCACGCCGATCGCCCCGCGCCGCGTCCGGTGTGGACATGTACACATAGATTAATACAAGACATAGTAAACGCGATAACCGCTGCCGCCCTGCGCCTCAAACCGCGTCCGTTGTGTGTATCTCCTTATAATCCGAATACATTGACCGGTTGTACGGACGGATCTCGCTTCATTCACTTGTATAACTTACGCGTACGATGTAGAAACAACGTCTTCGTGATCAATCTTGATGAAATTTGATACATTATGACCTAGATTGAGGCAGAGCGAGATCAAAGCATGCCTTGCGAGGCGGCTCGGTCAGTCTGGACTTGTCTTTTGATAGCTTAATTGCATTTAAAACTAGTATTAATAACACTAAAAAAAGGAACACAGAGGCAAATACCATGCTTAAAAAACATCTTTTTACTCTAGAGTTGGACCCCGAAGAAGTGAAATGCCTGGACCTATCCCTGGTCCGGCCCATCACCTTCCAAGACTTCATGGAAGCGCTCAAACGCATCCGACCCTCGGTATCGCCGAGCAGCTTAGTGGCTTACGAGAAGTGGTCCATGCAGTATGGAGATCTCGGACTCTGAAGAGAAGACTATACAGGTAGGTAAGTAAATGTAACGGTACCATAATGTCAGGACTATACGGGTAATTAAATGTAACGGTACCATACTGTCAGGACTATACGGGTAATTAAATGGAACGGTACTATAATGGCAGAACTATACGGGTAATTAAATGTAACGGTACCACAATAGCAGGACTGTACGGGTAATTAAATGTAACGGTACCATAATGGCAGGACTATACTGGTAATTAAATAAATAAATAATAAATAAATATTTCTGAACATTTCACACAGCGCTATCTAGCCCCAAACTAAGCAGAGCTTGTACTATGGGAACCAGATGACTGATAGAATACTTATATACTTTTTTTTGTAAATACTTACTTATAATACATAGAGAAACAACCAGACCCGGAACAAATATCTGTAGATCATGCAAACATTTGTTCCGCAGCGAGAATCGAACCCGCTACCTCCTGCGTCTCAGCCGGCTATTCGCCCACTGCACCACGGAGGTCGTCGGTAAATGTAACGGTACCATAATAACAGGACTGTACGGGTAATTAAATGTAACGGTACCATAATGGCAAGACTATACGGGTTATTAAATGTAACGGTACCATAATAGCAGGACTATACGGGTAATTAAATGTAACGGTACCATAACGTTGGTGTTCACCAAAAACCAGAGTGACGACGATGACATTTTCTCAAAAATACCATATTATAAATTTTTTATTACTTCAAAAACTTTCTCATTCTAAGGCCAATATTGACCACTCAGACCCGGAACAAAAATCTGTAGTACATGCAAACACTTGCTCCGCTATGTTATCCATGTTCTAAAAACATTCCTACCTAACTATGATACAAGATGTCGTAAGTTTCACTTACTTCCGCAATCCGAACGTAGGGAAATAGCCGATTTGACTTATCTGTTTAACATAGGAAACGACACTGTGGATTGCCCAGAGCTTCTGGAGCTAATAGGACTGCGAACTATTAAAGCTGCATTGAGAAATGCTAACCTTCTTTACGTTCTAAGGGTGCCAACTAATTACAGGCCAAATTCTTTTATGGTGAGAGCTTGCCACCCCTTTAATTAATTGGGTAAGGCAATTAAAGAGGTTGATCTATTCAACATAAAAATAAGTAAGCTCAAACGCTTACTTAGTGACAATTATTTTAATATATAGATTAGGCACTTAACCGATGACGTGTATGTGTATGTGTGTGTGTGTGTGTGTGTGTATTGATATCTCTTCTATTTAATTTCTTTTCTCATTTTATGTGTCATCTACCTTACCTGTTTATATGTATATTACTATTCATCTCTTACCTTATCTGCGGAAACTTTTAATTGGCGTTCTTAGAATAAGTAGCATTTATTGTTGTTTATTTTCTACTCAAATACCTTTTCTGTAACCTAGCTGTAAGTTTTCCTAAAAATCTAAAAATAAAATAAATAAATAAAACATTTTTTTTTCTAGGTATTGGTAAATGAATTTTACAAGAAGCTGCGTCAGATACGACGCGAAAGTGAAGAAAAGGAAAGACGGTTTGTAATAATGATACAATTCATATTTATAATCGCTCAAATTTTAATGAATCTCAATCCAATATGTATTCCCAATTTAATTCCAATGCATTTAGTGTAGTTGACATGTTATTATTTACCATTATTGTGTTAATTTTAATGATCCTTCTAATACGGATAAATGCCCATCTAGTCATAGTTATTCTTGACTGTCCGTAAACGGTACAAAGAGGATTCGAATAAAAATGTTATAATAAAACGCCACAAAATACTATGACATAATAATGACTGTCCTTTTAAATACCGTTATCTTGCCAGATGTGACCCTAAAGTGCGACTTATCTAGCCCAGTGGACCAAAATTGAAACTAAGCGCTAACGGTACAAATTTATACCTAAATATAGCTGTTTTATAGACCCGCTAGGGTCTTCGGTGTCTTCGGGCAAGATAAGTTTGCGACTGAGTACACAACTTTATGCCATTTCTTTTTAGGAGTATAATATCGAGGTATATAACCTTAAAACATTATTAAAAATACGGGGGTTATCATGTACCGTTTTACCGTCGCAACACCGATATAACAGTACGTGGTAAGTCCTGTATTTATAATATCACGTACTGTTTTACGTGCGTAACACTGATATAACGGTACGTGGTAACTCCCGTATTTTCAATAATGATTCAATCACGAAAGTTCTGGTGATCATATTTTTTGTCTGTTAAATTCGATTTATAATTTAAAATAATGTCCTAGCCATAAATACAACATGGTTCAACTATGGAGCCGCTTTCGATGTTAAATATAACTGTCAGTGCTTTTGCTAATCGCTCCATTGTTAAACCAAGTTTTTGATAGAGAAAGTCCCGTCCTAAGACAAATAAAATGTTATTAGAATATGGACTCTGCGCTTGTGGTATAAGACTTATATTACAGAGAATAAACAAAATTCTATATAAGCTTTTTTTTTTGATAATAAGTATTATCATTTTAAAATTTACGCACTGACCCCAAAAAACATACTTTTTATTTATGTAGTTAAAAATAAAATACATCACATATTGATTACAAAAATCCTTGTCTTCTATCAAAAATGCTATTCACAATGAATCATAATATCATAAGAATAACGGTGATGAAATATTAAATGATAATAATTGCTCATATTTGAGCTTGTTATAATTATCATAAGTTTTGCTATTTACACAAGACGCAATCTTCACAATTTACTTACCTTTTATGATAGGAAATCTGTATAAGATTCTTCAAAATAAATATGTAAATGTAACGAAATTCTTAGCTGATTTTGAGTAGTAGCAACATTGAAAACGTAATTTATGCAATCGGTAAATATTATGGTAAAGTTGATAAATATTCTCGTTCAAAAGACGCTATGCCATTTTTGAACACAAATTTATGCAATCGGTAAATCCCACGGTAAAGTTGATAAACATTATTGTTCAAAAGACGCTATGGCATTTTAGAACAAAAATTTAAGTAATGGTAAAGTTGGTAAACCTTATTTACATTGGTAAACTTTATGTAAACTTGATAAACTTATAGTTATATGTACGTTCAAAAGAAACTCGAGATATTTTTGAACACAAATGTAAGTAATGCTAAACTTGATAAATCCTATTTAAATTAGTTCTTACTACTAGTACTTACTTCTAAATACGCTTAAACATTTAGAAACATATGTTATGGTAAAATTGATTAACCCAAATAACATAGGTAAAATCGATAAACTTATTTTTAATAATACGTTGCGTTCAAAATACACTGAAATAAATTTATACGGTATTTCGTTTAACATATTCCAGATATAATAGCAGTTTTGAAGGATCTTATAATACAAACCAATATGAACAAAGGAATGAAATCGTTGTACAAATTATGTGTTTACCGTTTTATAATTACCTCATCATCAGTTTACATTAATATAGCAAAATAATTTATTAAATATTTATTGTATT
This sequence comes from Philereme vetulata, assembly GCA_918857605.2. NCBI lineage: Eukaryota > Metazoa > Arthropoda > Insecta > Lepidoptera > Geometridae > Philereme > Philereme vetulata. Next base: position 557,985 of record OU975463.1, on the reverse strand, counting down.
TCGACAACCCTAATTTAAAATAACCTAAGTTCCATAAATATTTTAATAGATTTGTAGATTTTTTATTAGCTATGGAACAAACGGGATTATAGTGTCCTTTCTGAGCCAGTAAGCTAGTCCCTATAGGACAGAGTTGTCTTAGGGCATTAAATATTAATTGAATAACCTGTGGGTTGGATTTTAGGCCAAAAAATAGACTTATCTAATGTAAAATAATCGCACTTACGTATAATACCTAAACATGGTTTTACTATACTTAATAGGGTTGTCGCTTTATATTATGTTTTTGTATAGTAATTAGTGTTACCAACTCATTTTATTTAGTATAATAATGTCTAGAAATAGAGATGTTTTCGAAGTGTAGTCGTAAACAGCGATGTAACGTTTTTTTTTTAATAATAATTGTTGGCAAATGTACTTATTTTAATTGTGTTGATTGGTAATTTTTATTTAATTATAAACTTGCTGAAAACTTGGTAATTATAATGTTGCTTCGAAAAATGCTGCGGCTCTTATGAGCACTAACAATTTAAGAATGTCGCTACTCAGAGACGTCCACTTTGATGACTAACGGCCGCACTCTTAGTAGTTGCTTAAAGTTTAGGAAGTGTAATTTTTTTTTTATAAATGTGTTTTTGAATAAGGAACCTTTTTATGCTTCCTTGCTTTATGCAACGGCTAGATTCAGTCTATTTTGTATGGAATTAAATGAACATTTGAGTTAATTGAGACTGAGTGTGTCCGATAGAAACGGGTAGCTGTCACTTCCGATTGAAATTGTTTGCTCAAAATTGGATCAGTTTTGAGCATGAGATAAGAATATATTTTTTCATTATAGATTTATGTAAAGTTTCCGGTTGTAATGGCATATCGTAGAGAATCAAATTTAACGAAATATTCAAATATCGCACCTCACGAAGTGCCATTGCAATAGCCGGAAACTAACTTCTCTAATATAATGTTATTGCTGAAATATCATACAGGACCATACGATATAATGTTTAATTGCAAATAGTGCCAGACCATATTTTCTAAAGTTGAGTAATGTCCCATTTGGGAATATGCGGTCTTTAAACTGTAATGTCGGTAGCAGAAGTGCAAATAAAGATGTATTATTTTAAATAATTAAGGTTCCAAACATCGATTGTATCGGCTGTACATTCTAAGGCGCATGTCCACCAACACATACCATAAAAGGGTTAATTCTAATCTAAAATTTCGTAAAATACTAACATTCTTATTTCATCATCATCATCATATCAGCCGTAGGACGTCCACTGCTGGACAAAGGCCTCCCTCATTGATCTCCAGGAACTGCGGTTGGAAGCGGCCTGCATCCAACGCCGACCTGCGGTTCTTACCAAGTCGTCTGCCCATCTTGTGGGTGGACGTCCTACGATGCGCTTGCCGGTCCGTGGCCTCCACTCGAGAACCTTTCGGCCCCATCGGCCATCTGTTCTGCGCGCTATATGGCCTGCCCATTGCCACTTCAACGTGCTAATCCGTCGGGCTATGTCGGTGACTTGAGTTCTCCTACGTATCTCCTCATTTCTGATTCGATCCCGTAGAGAAACCCCGAGCATAGCCCTCTCCATAGCTCGTTCTTCTTAATTCTTATTTCGTTGACGCTAAATACCAAATTAGCATAAATTTAAAGTGACATTTCTTAAATGAAGTTATTTTACTTAAATTGGCGGTACGGGTGTTTGTCGCGTAGTTTTAACGCGACAAACACCCGTAACCAATTTAACTTTACGTTTAGCTTTAGACCTTGTCCAGAAGGGGCGAATTCGCCCCGAATCGATACGCGCGCGGGCGCGATACTTGACGCCAATACACTGCGCCCACAAGCATCGCGCGAATTTAAAATACGCGCGTAAAACGCGTGCACTACTCCAGACTCTCGACTCGCGCGTTATACGCGTGTCGAGATACTAGAGACGCCTTGTTGCGTCCAGATTACGCGCAAACTTCACAGCGAGAGCACGTATCAAGAGAAATGGAGCGCCAACATTTTGATACTGAATTGTTTATCCGTCCCCAAATGCTCGCGCGTCGGTACGCTCCTGGGCGAAACGGTCGCGCGTAATACGCGCGGGAGTATCGCGGCGAATTCGCCCTTTCTGAACAAGCTCTTAATAACAATGGTTCAATACAATCGTCTTCATAGATCAAAATAAATAATTTTTGAATTTGAAATTTGCAAGCTGTTTGAAGACCGCGCATCCTAAAGCTTAGAAATCATAGTTTATGAAATAGATTGAGAAAACAGATTTTTCTTATATCATCAATTTAGTGTAGTTATAGAGCTGTAGTAATTGCAATTTATAATACAAGTTATGTAGATAGCATATATAATGCTAAATATGTTGCGACTTGGTTTTGAAACTGATATTCGCTCTGTGCGCTGTTGATTTTCGATGAGAATTAGGATTTGAAATTAAATAAATAAATATTGGTGGACATTTCACACAGCGCTATCTAACCCCAAATTAAGCAGAGCTTGTACTATGGGAACCAGATAACTGATAGAATACGTATATACTTATTTTTTGTAAACACATACTTATAATATATAGAAAATTATCCAGATCCGAAACAAATATTTGTAGATTATGCAAACACTTGCCTGTCAGCCGGCTATTCGCCCACTGCGTCGCTGAGGTCGTCAAACTTAAACGTAAATAAGAACTTAGAACGTTACAACAGAACTAGTAAGGCAGAAAGGTTCTCGAATCGAGAACCTTCTAGTGAACCAGAAAGGTTTACTAGAAAAGTGGCGGGGAGCAAGTTTTACAACAGAATAAACAGTACTATGTGGAATGTTTGGAAATCTATGGACAAAATATGAGGCTTCGATCAAACTAAATGGGCGACAGACTGGAAAAAAGAACTGAAGAGAATGAAAAATTTTAATGCTCAGGCTGATGTTAACCGGATCATCGATTCTAAAACATTATGTAACTTCGTCTTGTTAGTCATCGTTGACTTCTGGTGGGTTCATATATCCGTCGTTAACCAGATACGAATCGTTTTTCCTTGAAAACGTGTCAAAAGTTTGGGTTGCCACTTATTCAAGAGTCGTAGTCGGTTACCGACGGATATATCAACCCGCCATTGGAAGTTTCAAAACTAAGTCTCAACATATGCCTGTAGATACGCCAATATCATATTCTGTAGAACTTGAGTTATTGCTCCCTAAGTAGTTAAACCCTGAAGCTCGCCATACACTACCAGATTTTAGTGTATTGTGGTCGATGTGTAGGAGAATAATGGAGTCTAAGTTATTATAGCGAAGTTGTATGAGCTAATGGGAAATGGCCAAATCTGGTGTCAAAAGTTTACAAGGTCGTCCGAAGGTATTCGATAATGCTTGCTGTATGTTTCTCCATTCTATCATCGGACCACCAGACGCTCCGCGATGCGCCACCGCGACATGGTAGACATACCTCCCATACGCACAAAGCGGTACTCTTCCACATTTAATAAGCGCACCGCCAAGGAGTGGAACGCCTTGCCTGAGTCTGTGTTTCCTGATAACTGCAACCTAGGGGTCTTCAAGTCGCGAGTGAATAGGTTTCTTCTAGGCAAGCGTGTACCATCGTAGACTTCATCATCGCTTACCATCAGGCGAGGTCGTGGTCAAACGCTAGCCTAAAATTTATAAAAAGATGTTTTTGATGTTTTGCAGAAAGAAGTTTAAAAGCCATCATTCCGATGGCATTTCCCTCTTCATTGTACATTTAAGTAACGGTACCACAAACTTCTTTATTCTATGGTAAAACACCCAGTTTGCGGCACCAACCTGTATCATATCTTCATTGCCCCGCCTTATAGTCGTAGTTACACGATTGAGCTATAGAAGCTAGTAGAAATATGGATACACAAAAACTATTCCTTGTGCAATTTCAACTAAAAATTTCAACTGTTGGACTAAAGATCGGCACACATTTAACAGTCTTAACACTATATATAGAGGAAGACAAAAATACAGCTCAGCTCAGCACACTTTTGGCACTGGGCAGTCTTCTTTAGTGTCGGTGTCACAAGATTAATAGCCATTTTGACCAGTACGTCGCATCTTTGACGGCGTCGGAGTATTAATTCACCAATGATGCAGGAGGCTTGCAACGACATGTGTTGTGGAACCGGGAATCATATTCACGTCCGATTTTACTATTTATTCGAGGGGTTGGACTGTACTTTTAGAAAATTAAAAAGCATTTTGAATCCGACGGCGAACGTATTTGCATAAACCCAGGTGGTTCTGCCCATTGGCATTGATGTAAACTGAAACGCTGTTCTTGGACCTCAAGAGACAACTATGTTTAATAGTAATTGAAGTCTGTACGATGCCTAAGAATTATAATAGATCAGAGCGGAAGATTTTTAGAGAATTGTTTAAAACTTGTTTTTTTTTGCGGAATTAAATAAAATTCGATTATGTACTTTGATACGAGATATCAAAGAGAAAGAAAAAAATTGGTTGTCTGTAAAGCCTGTTTACGGACAATAATTTTACGTGATAACGAGAGAGATAGATGCGTCACAAGCCGAACGCTTAGGCCGATCGTGCCTCTCTATCGCTTGTTCCGCGCTCTCGCTTTCACGCTCGGCTCAGGCGGAACGTGTCAATGAGTCATGCTTTTTCATGCGTGCAACCGGCGTTCATCGATTTATAAGACGTTATCACGTCAAAAAGTTGTTATCAATTTGATACTTGGTGATTGGTCTGGTAGTGTATGATGGCTTGACGCGGTACGTTGGCGCAAAACACAAAAGTGGCGCGGACGTAGCACGGACGTGGCGCCACTCTATTCTTGCCCTTCACAGCCCGCGCCACGTCCGTGTTTTCAGCCTGTCGCGTCCGTGCGGCTTCTCTGTTTTGCGCCATTATGTAGAGAAATCGTAAGGCAAGTGTGCAATCGAAAAGGTTTAGTAGGTAATGAAGTTGTGATTTTATAAATTGTTTTCAATTGTTTGGTTGTGGTTTTTTTGAGACATTTTTGATTGTTGAAGTTTGAAATTTTTCAGTTGAATGTTATCGCGTGGATGATTAAAATTTAAAAAAAGAATCTGCACTAAGCTTTTCCCGAAAAGTTAAAAATTTATATTTAATACTATCCTGACAGGTGCTTTGTTTGCTTCATACACTCATATCGTATGTTTTATACCTTGCTTTTATAGTTTTTAATTTAATTAATGAATTTTATGCTAAAGTTCATAAATTATGTGTGATTTTACCAAAACAGTTAAAACCAATGATTTTTATCTCAAATTTTATCAAACAACATATATTCCCGTCTGAAATTGCGCGCCCCTTATCTTTTTTTAGTTAGAATACTTTCGTGATTTATTTCAATCATTATTATAAATACGGGAGTGTCGGTCGAAACACCGATGAAACCGTACTTGATAAATCCCGTATTTATAATAATGATTAAAAAGTATCTAAGTCATTACGTCTAGGACATTTTTTTTTTTGTAATTGATCGCTTGTTTTACGCATAGTGAGGTAATCGCTACGTCAATAACAAAAAATCTTTATTGATTGCAATCCTAAGGATCATATTGAAATTTTAATTAAAGAGAGAAAGGGTGCGCGAGTTTAGACTGGACGACATTTATGTTAATTTCAGTAATGATGCAAAAATTTATTTTAAATTTTTAAAAATCTATCATTACCATATCACACGTAAAAACAATGTTTGTAATTAAAAAATGAGCTTTATAATATTGAATAACTGCGACTGAGTGTATCCTAATAAAATAATTTAAAAATCCATATTTTAAGTGTTTTGATATTATTTAAAAAGGGATATTAAAGTAAATGAAACATCTGGGATGTGTTGAACGCTTTATTATGCTTAATTAATACATAATCTTTGGGACAATCGTGTACAAAACATTCATTAATTAAAAATAAAACAATGGTGCTTATCTCTTAATCGTGAAATAATACTTGAATTCGAGTTTGTTAGTTTTGTACATGATGTACAGATGGCCTATTTATTGTTGTAAAATAAACGCAGAGGCATGTGGCCGAGTTTTTTACTAAACCTATGCATTATTTACCTTTATTTCTAATGAAATGTTCTTGTAAATAAGCCTTTTGTCCCTAATAATATCTATAAAATTAAAAAAAAAATCAATTATTGTTATTTTAATCGCACGAATTTATTGACTTTTTAAATAAAATTATAAGTTAAGGTCTCATTATTGAGTGTTGGATTGTATACAAGTGTATTTTTTTCATGGTTTTCATAACTAAGCACACTTCTGCCTAATGTCGTCGTGAATGTACACTACGCGTAATGTGATACACGATTTCTAAATAAATGATCAATTTGTGATTTTATTGTTTTATTTTGTCCGGTTTAGTACCGCGAAGTATGAGTAGGAACATCGTAGAATCTGAAATGAAAACACCTTTTTATTATAGCGAATATAGTAGGTGATTGGTCTTATTGGAAGCTTTCTCCTCAGGGAGGAATCAGTTTTAAGTGTGTCATTCATCACTAAATCAAAAAATATATGTCATTCATTGACCTTTTACCTGCAAAGTGAACATACAAAAAAGTCAGTGGCGTAGCGTGCCTTGTCGGGGCCCCGTATAAAAATTTTTTTGGAGGCCCTTATATGGAGGTAAAGATTTTTCACAAAAGAAAAAAAATATTGTGAGAAGTAATATTTATTTATCACATAATTTACCCATTTTACAAATAAAAATCGAATTTTAAATATTCACTCTCCTTGCCTTTTTATCGGCAAACTGATTTATTAAATCATTTATGGCTGATGATGATTTTAGTTTTTCTAAAGTTTCTGCCTCTATGGACAATAGTGAGATGTCTGACAGCCGTTCTTGTCCCATCGAAGTTCTTAAGTAATTTTTTATTAGTTTTAATTTTGAAAAACTTCTTTCTGCCGTTGCGGTTGTAACTGGAAGGGTCAAGAATAAAAAGCATGCTGTGATTACCTCGGGAAAACTGGATGCAAGACTATTGAATTTTACTAGCAATAATTCAATGAGTTCTTTAATGGAATAATTTTTTTTTAATTTCAGAATTTAAGCATGTTTTTAGAGCCTTTAATTGGTCACAAAGATTAAGTGAGATGTCGTTACTGTATTTAGCAGACAGTTTTCCGGAAGCGTTTAATATCTCTTCGCTTGAAGAAGATAGGAGTTTCTCCGGTTGTAATATTTCGAATAGTATATTCGAAATGCAAAGGCTCTGAAATCTTTCTTTAGTTTGAGAAATTAATATATCTAAACAGCAATAGTATACATTGACTTTGAAATAGGATTCCGGGTCGGAAATTCTCTCATCTTGTGATAACTCATCAAAAAAACGCTTCGTTATCTTTCGCCTACTGTTTTTAAAAACAGTTGTTACCCCCCACTTTTTTGCTAAATCTTTGGATTCATTTAACAAACTATTAAATTAATTCTGATGTCTTAATTGGCACAGTCTATTTAAAAGATTACTTAATAAAATACTAGATTTCTGTAAGTCATTATTTTCATGCTGTAGAGCTTTAGAAACAGGATTAATAATTTCAAATAGTGAAGAAAAAAATGTAACGAGCACTAAGAAATCAAAACTCTCTAAAATATTAATTATACTTTTACATTCTTCACGTTCATCTTTTTTATTTGAAATTAAATTTAGTTGGTACAAAGTTTTCATGATTAGTAAAAAAAATTTCTTTACTGCTAATAAAGCGTCGTTCCTAGAAGACCATCTGGTAGGACATACCTTTTTAAGGGTAATCAAATATTTTTCATATGAATCGTCACTTAGCATAGCCCAGCGTTTTATACTATTGCCAAAAAAAGTATATATTTTTTCTAAATTATCGAAAAAAGTCGATACTTCACGAACATGTCTCGCAGCATCGTTCAAAACCAAGTTTAAAGCGTGCGCAGCACAATGAACATAATCGGCATTTGGAGCATGCTCTTTTATTAGGGTTTGTAATCCTCCATACACACCCGACATAACATTTGCTCCATCGTATCCCTGTCCTCTACATTTAGTCAAATCAATTCCATATTCTTTAGTCAAATTTAAAATGACAGTTTTCAGACCTGCAGCACTGCAATCGGTTACTGCTATGAATCCTAAAAAGGACTCACAGATTTTTATTTCTTTAGGCACATTATCATCATTTTCTGTAACCGAGATATATCGAAAAACTACAGATAGTTGGTAAATTTTTGACAAGTCTTGTGTTGTATCCAGAATTATTGTCAGAAATGGAGCTTTTTTTAATTTCTGAGATAATACTGTTCCTAACGTTAGTACCAAGCAAACTAATAATTTCGTTTTGAATCGTAGGGCTTAAATAATTTATTTCACCTTTCGGTTTTATAAAAAGTTCTTTTAAAGTTGCATCATAGTTAGATAGCAGACGTGAAATTGCCATAAAATTGCCAGAATCAGAATCATGCCCCCTCAAAGGTAGATTACAAGATACTAATGTAATTATAACATTAATTATACGATGCAGTACATCTCTCCAGAATGTAATTTTACTATCGATTTCACTTTTCAATAGAGTATCGATGGTATTTCCTTGCAACCAATTATTATAAGAGAGTGAGGCACTAATATGCTGCTGTGACTTTTCATGGTCAAGAATAGTTTGTGTGAAATTGCTTCTAACCGAAACACCGTTAACCCAAGCAGAGGAGTACGATTTGTTTTGACGATCTGCTAATAACCAACAGAAGTGACAGTACGGTTTGTTTAAAACGTTAGAATAACATAACCATGGTCTTATAATTTTTATGCCTGCCTGATTGAAATATGAATAATAATAAGCTGAAAAAGGTCGGTTATTTTCTGAAACTTTTGGAAATGGTCCTTGTGGTTTAAATGGACCCAATTTAAAAATTATTTTTCGTTCGCATTCAGTTAAATTGTCACCAAAATTTCCTCTATCTGATGAAATTATATTACAATCTGCATTATCTGCAGATATATCAGAATCGTTGACTTGGGGTTCCTCGATTTCTGGATGGACATCCGATAAAGTATGTGCTTGGCTTTCTTCTATTTCCGGATGGATATGTGACGAAGAACATGCTTCAGAAGAATCTAAAAATAAACGAGTAATTGTTAAAAAATAAATACGAATGCTTTGATACTAAACTAAAAAGAGTTATATATAAATAAATAACGTTACTAAGGGTCACAGTTAGAGAGTGATCAGTTCAGACGCACACAGATTCTACGCGGATTGTGCTCGTACCTATTAGTAGATACAAAATCACCTGCAGCCCGTCCGTGCATTACTATACACCTGCGTGCTATTTAAACGCAGCGCGTAGTGTAGTGGCCATACAAAACGAGAACCCGAAAGCGAGTCTGCACATCTGAAGTTCTCAACACGCAATTAACGATACGATACGGACTGATAAACAAACAACAAAACAAATCGATCCTATAGATAAGTTAGAATTTTGTTTTTTTTAATCAAGGCATGGAACCCTAAAAACAGTATAATTGTGAAAATCGAGGGGGGAGACAACTTTTTGTGACGGACAGATGGACAGACCGAATTTAAAAGATTTCCTTGTTTATCACTACGGGCCCCTAATAAATGGGTTGGGTAGTAGTGTAGTACTTACCTTTCCAATCTAAATCACTCACAGTATCTTGTCTCTGAAAAAATGAAGAAATTTTGGGCACTTTTTTTATAACCTCGTCCCTTTTCTGTTTAATTTTTCTTTTCTCAGCGCCGCTGGGATAATCTCTTTTCCTTTCACTCATTTCTTTTACAAATCGTTACTAATACTGCTAAACCAGAAGAACAATATTGTTTGTACTGAATTACAATGTAATGCACATTTATATAAAGCGCGTAAATAAACAGTGCACTGCACTCCGTGGTTTAACATCCAATGCAAAGTACAACAACGTACACGTACATCGCGATATCGATGAAGGATTCCCGGGGATTCCCCGCTGAGTTGAAGATGAAGTAAGTAAAACTGGGAAGTCCCGCAGCCCGCCATAACGATGTAGTGTTGCCAACTTTTGAACGCACGCTTAAGGCGGGAAAAAAAGGAATTGCTTTATAGAATTTTGTCATTTGTAAAATAAAATAAATTAGAAAGTTTTTATTCTTTTTCCTTACACACTTTGGGGGCCCCCGTGGCCCGGGGGCCCCGTATAATTGATACGGCAAATACGGCGGTAGCTACGCCCCTGAAAAAAGTTCTACCTGTTTATTTACTATGAGTAATAAAATAACAAAATATAACTGTTTTCAACTTTCAATTTGATTCAACCTTTAAACGACTTAAAATTTTGTAATTTTTATTTCACCTAAATGTTGGCATAGACCATACCTTCAAGTTGAACAAATGATACTGTGCTGTGACGGTCTTTCACGTGGCAATTCAATATTTTCAATTTTTACGAATAATTACGTTGACTGTCGTTCGGGAGGGTTGTGCTCGTCTGCTGGTCGGTTAGATACGTGTGGCCGAAGGTGCGGTTGGTGCGGGGCCGAAACAATAGCTACGCCCATTCGCTCAAAGAATAAAATAAATAAATATTGCTGGACATTTCACACAGCGTTATCTAGCCCCAAACTAAGCAGAGCTTGTACTGTGAGAACCAGATAACTGATATACATTTTTTTTTGTAAACGAATACTTATAATGTACTTATAGAGAAACAACCAGAACGGGAACAAATATCTGTAGATCATGCAAACATTTGTTCCGCGACGGGAATCCGCTACCTCTTGCGTCTCAGTCGGCTATTCACCCACTGCACCACGGAGGTTGTCGTGCTTGATGTCTTGGTCCAATAAAGATAAGAATATATTTTGATTTGACACTAAAGAAGATGTTGGCAGGTAACTCCTCATAAATAAGTCTTACTGAAACAAAAGTCGGTCTTGACAGCGGTACATAATGTCCTGCCTTGAAAATGATGGGTTTCTTCATCCGCTCCATGGCGATCCACATCGCACGCCTGTACTTGACATCCTGCTCGTACCACGGGCATTGGTACAGACAATCTCTGAGAACTTCACTCTGAAATACCACACATCCGAAGATTCTATAACTTGAAAATAACGCGGTGACCAAAGTTTAGCAAGAAAACGCTTATATCTACCTAAAGCTATTTACCCTAATAACAAAGATTTGTCAAATGCTATCAAAAATTTCATTTAGGTACAAAGTCTAGAGCACAGGCGCCGAGAGTCAGACTTTCAGTTTTTTACAAGATTCATTTTGGTGAATGTATGCAAGATCCTCATGACGTTATCCTTTCTTCCCCCTTCCACCACCGGACAAGCAGACGTACCGACAAGTACCACCCATACCTGATTGGCATATCACTTTGCCGTACCAAACGATTTGCTTCAACTTTTCATAATTAGCACGAGTAAGGAGTGGAACTATCTTCCAGCGTATGTTCTTCCGGAGTAGGTATATAATCTCGGGAGTCTTCAAGTTCAGAATGAAAAGGTTCTGTTTAGGCAAGTGCGCTCCATCTTCGATCACACCATCACTTAACATCAAGTGAGGTAGTGATAAAGCGCTTGACTATCATCAATAAATAAAAAAAATTGAGTACAAATCTATTTAGATAGAGAACCTAAAAGTACCTATCAGTAGTTATATTATTATATAACTAGTTAGTATTTCAAAAATCTTGGTACCTATCAGTAGTTCGTGCAACCGGGAGGGAATTGATCACCAAATTATGAATAATTTTCAAGATAGGGAAAGGGACCAAACTTTATAAGAGGATTACCTACCTACTTTGATGTCTCGATAATTTCCTATATCCTATACCTTCTTTATATCGAGGCGTTATCGTCAGTTTAAATTGACCTCTCATAACATTTTTCTTACCCTTTTAGTGAGTTCATGTCCAGTCCAGCAGTAGAGAAACAGTTGCGATAGCATGGTCACCATGTAATTCAACATAGAAAAGAATTGGACGCTGTCATGCTCAACCTGAAATGGGGTCAGGCCGTTAGGGTCCCATAATTGCTTATGTTCTAAAGATAATACGCATTAGTAGTTCATCACAGTTGCCATATTAAATTTATTTATTCTATTTTATTTTATAAGGCACACATTACAAGCTAAAAAATATAACTTAACTAAAATAATAATTTTATCTGGCTTGAAACGTAACTTATGTGTGCACAGAAAAACATATACCTAGTCAGGTCATAAGTATTGTCACACAGTAAAAACTTTTCTTTTAGAATGCTGGCCACAAAAAAGTTTATAGAATTCGAATTTCGAATTGTTCATGAAAATTAAAATGTATACATTTTAGAATTTTACTCATTTTTAAATATGGAGTGGACGCTTAAAGAAGACCGTGTTGCAGTTATTGCGTTGCATCGTTGCGGTTACGCGCCAATTCAAATTTTTGACATACTGAAAAATTTTAATATAACCAAAAGATTCGTTTATCGCACCATCAAACGATACAATGAAGACTTTAGTGTAGATGACAGGTCAAGAAGTGGTCGCCCTCAGTCTGTTAGGACTCCAGCAGTGATAAAAGCTGTGAAGGCGCGAATTCAAAGAAATCCAACAGTAAGTAGAAACTGTTGGCCCTTCAGATGGGGTTAAGCAGAACCACGGTGAAAAGGGTGTTAAATGAAGACTTAGGGCTTCGGGCATATTGAAGAAAAACAGGACATCGTTTGAATGCTCATCTAATGGACCTGAGACTGAAGAGATGCCGCGCTTTGTTGAAGCGGTACGCGGGAAAAAAATATCGGGAAATTCTTTTTTCGGATGAAATTTTTTTTACCGTAGAAGAGAGCTACAACAAACAAAATGATAAGGTGTACGCACACAATAGTGAAGAAGCGAGCAACCGTATTCCGCGTGTCCCACGAGGTCATTTTCCATCCTCGCTCATGGTATGTTTGGGAGTTTCTTATTGGGGCTTAACAGAGGTACATTTTTGTGAGAAAGGTGTAAAAACGAATGCAGTTGTGTATCAAAATACAGTCCTGACGAACCTTGTGGAACCTGTTTCTCATACCATGTTCAATAACAGGCACTGGGTATTCCAACAAGATTCGGCGCCAGCTCATAGAGCGAAGAGCACACAAGACTGTCTGGCGGCGCGCGAAATCGACTTCATCCGGCACGAAGACTGGCCCTCCTCCAGTCCAGATTTGAATCCGTTAGATTACAAGATATGGCAACACTTGGAGGAAAAGGCGTGCTCAAAACCTCATCCCAATTTGGAGTCACTCAAGACATCCTTGATTAAGGCAGCCGCCGATATTGACATGGACCTCGTTCGTGCTGCGATAGACGACTGGCCGCGCAGATTGAAGGCCTGTATTCAAAATCACGGAGGTCATTTTGAATAAACTTTAGTGTCATAAGAATCTATGTTTTGTTAAGTTCATTTTGGTATATAAATGGTTACATAATGAATAAACTTGTTTCAATTATTTTATATTAAACATGTGACAGAATTTATGACCTGACTGACTAGGTATAATAGGTTGGGGAAAACTCTTTTCGGATTATAGTATGTATGAACTTGTAATAAAATCTCTTTGGCTATACTATTTGTATCTGGCTGGTTTTGGTATTATTTAAAGTTTAAATTTCAAAGAAGATAATTCCAAATTCAAGTTAGGAAAATATGTGATTTTTTATTGGTTTTTCGTACTGTAAAGATGGGTGAATCTAATGAAGAAATTCGATACATTTTAAAATTTTACTACAAAAAAGGTAAAATGCAACGCAAGCCGCAAAAAAATTTGCGATGTTTATGGACCTAGTGCAGTGTCTGTGAGAGTAGCACAAATTTGGTTCAAGCGTTTTCAATCCGGAAATTTTGATGTCAAAGATGCACGTCGCTCTGGTCGCCCTATTACGGATAAAATTGATGCCATTTGTGAAAAAGTGGAGCAAGAACGGCATATCAGTAGTTACGACGTAGCTGAAGAACTGGAAATTGACCACAAAACAGTTTTGGCGCATTTGAAAAAAACTGGGTACACAAAAAAGCTCGATATTTGGGTACCCCACGAGCTCACTGAATGAAACCTAATGAACCGTGTACTCATTTGTGATTCTTTATTATGACGTAATGAAACCGAACCACTTTTGAAGAAGCTGTTAACTGGTGATGAAAAGTGGATCACGTACGACAAGAACGTGCGAAAAACGTCGTGGTCAAAGGCCGGTCAGGCTTCACAGACTGTGGCGAAGCCCGGGTTAACTCGCAACAAGATGATACTGTGTGTGTGGTGGGATTGGAAGAGCATTATTTATTATGAGCTGTTACCACCAGGCTGGACCATCGATTCTGAACTCTACTGCGAACAACTGATGAGATTAAAGCAAGAAGTTGAGAGAAAGCGGCCGGAATTGATCAACAGAAAGGGTGTGGTTTTTCATCATGATAACGCTAGACCTCACACATCTTTAGCCACTCAGCAAAAATTAAGAGAGTTTGGCTGGGAGGTGTTAATGGATCCGCCGTATAGTCCTGACCTTGCACCTTCAGATTTCCACCTGTTTCGGTCTCTTCAGAATTCTTTAGGCAGTGTCAGGTTAACATCACGAGAGGACTGCCAAAACTACTTGTCGCGGTATTTTGATAAGAAGCCCCAAAATTTCTATAGCAATGGGATCATGTCCCTATCTACAAGATGGCAAAAAGTTATCGAAGACAATGGTACCTACATGCTTTAGTTAAATGTAAATAAACTATAATAAAAAATGTTTTGAATTTTCTTAAAAAATGCGTAGAAACTTTTTCCCCAACCTAATATACTCATCGAGGAAACAAAAGGAAAAGCGTCTTTAAGAACATAACTACTACTAAATAATTAAAATGAATAGACACATAACTGAGAATCAGAAGAAAAAACTAATAAACAATAATTAAAACAACAAACAAACACGTAATATATACAAAATACCTAAATATACTATCAACCGACTTGGTAGCCCACGACGCTACTATGAGCGTCTGCATCCCGGTTAAAATGGAGGATGTCTGAGAAATCTAGAGACTAGATCAAGTTTATGGGTAAGATTTAAATCCAATATGGCCTATATTTTACAAAATACTACGAGATAGCGAAATCGCCATATTGGATCTAGAGCCAACACCATAGAGTTGGAAGGATTTAAATCCAATATGGCTACACAAGTAAGTAAGACAGTTAACTGGACCATAAGAAGCGCTATCCTATCAAACTACCATTTTACGTTTTATTAATTAACTTTATATTTTAACAAACATCTTTAGGCACCGTCGAATTTCTATTATTTAGGCAACGTATATTTGTATTTTGTTTAATTAAATACATTTATTTGTTAAACACTCACCATAGTTATACGAAGACCGATATTGCAGATTATGGCGACTGTGCCCATCAGCTGAAAGAAGATGTTGGCGTGGAATACATTTTCCACTATTTCTATAAATCTGAAACCATAAACTGATTATTTTTTAACCAAATTTTTAAATGTTTGATAATAACGAATTTTCGTACAAACTTTACTTTAGCGAGTTGGACGTGGCTTAAAAACCAAACATAACTTAATCTATTGATTAAAAATAACTCCACAAATGCTGCTTAGTACCCAAATTATAAGATTAGGAAATCATTATTTCGTTACCCGGCTACAGCTTGGTGGCGTCGCACGCAGTCAGTAAATAACTCATTGTTCTTCTTCAACATTTGTTCTCGCATTCTCCGATCCTTGACAGTTGGTGCTGGGACTGTTTGCACCTAAGAAATATATTTATAACTTGGGCTTAACTTTTAAAACTATTTTATTGGTTTTTGCTATTCACGTTGGCAAATTCGGCTCAGTGACCTGATATTGTTCTAGACATCATGCAAGCTGATAATACAGCCTTTTACAGTTCACTATAAGGCAACAGGATCTGGCAAAACTTGAGCCCAAATGGCACAATGTCAAGACATTTGGATTGTCGGAAATTGTACGTAAGGTCTCATTTTTATGATATACAGATGCCCTATTACAAACAATTGTGGGTAACCTTTAAGCTCATAAATAGTTTTTGTCGCTGTTTTACGGTTGAAGATCAAGCCAATATGGGTAGGTACCTACCTGTTGCAATTTGTCCATCACTATCTCCAGCTGCGCACATCCATACATGATCATCCCGAGTGGAACACTGTCCACCGCGATGAAAAGAAAGGCGCTGATGTAGATAGCACTCATTTGGTATAGGTAACCTAGCTCGTAGCTGGGCGATGTCGCTGGTGTCACTGGCATCCTAGACAAGAAGCAATTAAAAACTAATCGATTATTTGTCTGGTACATGTTTTGGTAACGAAAGCCTCCCTCATATAAATAATGTCACATGAGAGAGCGGTCTTGAGACGCGTCTCCATTTTCAATACGTCGCGTCTTTGGGTTATGAGGTAAGAATAGCACGCATTTGTCCTTCTATAATGGGGTCTGTATCGCGGTTACCACTCAAAATTATTATTTTCTCGGTGGTTTTAAACCTAACCACGCACGCCGCAAACATTTTCTAATGATGAATTTTTTTTGTTCATTGCTGTTTTAATTTAACGAAATTTGTCAAATTCTGTTTTTCCTCTGTAGCTTCTACTTAAAAAATGGTATATCTATTATATGTATTGACATTTTGTAGGATACAATATTTCTTGTACTAAAGGATTATTTAGATAAACTTTATCGGAACTAAATACGGACATAAAAATACTAGGTATAAAGACTAGGTTTTTTAATTTGTAGTTCTGTGTTATAAGAAACTTACCATATCCTAAATGGGAAGGCCCTCGTGTCAGCATCATCTAACAACGGTATCATGGCCCAGAGAGTGCATGTAGTGGTAGCACTCGTCAGAAAAAACAAACAGAGCCTGTTTATCCTCCGTGAGAGCAGAAACAGAATCCTAAGGTAAACACATATGAAATCAGTCACTGCTTTATAGCTAAAGCCAAGATTTCATACAGCCTCATTTTTAACTTCTGCTTACCTTTCATGCTTTTTAGATTGAGCATCAAACACCTCACTCCCCATAATATCCAATAGTGTCACCAAATAATTTTCATTCGTTAAAAATGCCGTGGTTTTATAACACAGGGATGCCTGAGTAAATAGCAAATACGAAGCTTCTGACACGGCCCCTATATCCCCCCAAACACCAGCAATATATACGATTTCAAATACAACGAAAGAATATTGAGTGATCATGATAAAGACCATGTAGATCTGCCATAGAATATTCCTTTTCGACCACAGCCATATTCCGAAGAAGCTTAGGATATTTCGGGGTCGGCCTAAGAACAATGTTGCATGAGATTCCTGTGTCATGACTTTTCACTAGGAAATCAGGATCTGATAACAAATAACAAAGGAGCTGGTGTTACTAAAGGAAACTAAAAGGGGAGTGAGAATTATTGCTTGCTTAAGTTACGGAACTAAATCATTTTCCCTAGTTTACAAACCTACTGTTTACAAATTCATTCGGTCCTAGTCCTAAGTCGTTTTTAAACGGAGTTCTCAAGTATTGTGGCACAACCAAGAATAAAACTAGCTAATGCCTAAAGTTTAAAAGTTTAATCAATTTTATACATCATATAATAATTATACGTAGGTAATAAATATTAGTAGGTATAGTTTGCACCGAACTGAGATCTCGCGATGTTCTGCTATTTATGTAATTATGTTGCCAATCAATTACTTTCGAATACAAAATAAAATAATTGAACTATCGTCACTAAGTGTAATGTGATAACTTCACTGAATTAGGTAACACAATTCTACACAATGTGTATCTACACAATTGCTACATAAAATTATCAATTTGTGATTTGCCTGTTTTATTTTTCTGTTCGGTTTAATACCGCGAAGTACGAGTAGGAACATCGTAATACCTGAAATAAAAACATGTAATAAAAAACTTATATCTAAAAGTTTAAAATTGCAATGAACATTTTAATAATATTTTACCAATTTTGTTTAACTCTCTACTTGAGTAAACTCAGGCTGAATCAGGCCTTGGACATATACCTAGTCAGGTCATAAATTCTGTCACTTGTTTAATATAAAATAATTGAAACAAGTTTATTCATTATGTAACCATTTATATACCAAAATGAACTTGAATACAGGCCTCCGTGTGTAATGACCTCCGTGATTTTGAATACAGGCCTTCAATCTGCGCGGCCAGTCGTCTATCGCAGCACGAACGAGGTCCATGTCAATATCGGCGGCTGCCTTAATCAAGGATGTCGTGAGTGACTCCAAATTTGGATGAGGCTTTGAGCACGCCTTTTCCTCCAAGTGTTGCCATATCTTGTTATCTAACGGATTCAAATCTGGACTGGAGGAGGGCCAGTCTTCGTGCCGGATGAAGTCGATTTCACGCGCCGCCAGCCAGTCTTGTGTGCCTTTCGCTGTATGAGCTGGCGCCGAATCTTGTTGGAATACCCAGTGCCTGTTATTGAACATGGTATGAGAAACAGGTTCCACAAGGTTCGTCAGGACTGTATTTTGATACACAACTGCATTAGTTTTTACACCTTTCTCACAAAAATGTACCTCTGTTAAGCCCCAATAAGAAACTCCCAACCATACCATGAGCGAGGATGGAAAATGACCTCGTTGGACACGCGGAATACGGTTGCTCGCTTCTTCACTACTGTGTGCGTACACCTTATCATTTTGTTTGTTGTAGCTCTCTTCTACGGTAAAAAAATTTTCATCCGAAAAAAGAATTTCTCGATATTTTTTTCCCGCGTACCGCTTCAACAAAGCGCGGCATCTCTTCAGTCTCAGGTCCATTAGATGAGCATTCAAACGATGTCCTGTTTTTCTTCAATATGCCCGAAGCCCTAAGTCTTCATTTAACACCCTTTTCACCGTGGTTCTGCTTAACCCCATCTGAAGGGCCAACAGTTTCTACTTACTGTTGGATTTCTTTGAATTCGCGCCTTCACAGCTTTTATCACTGCTGGAGTCCTAACAGACTGAGGGCGACCACTTCTTGACCTGTCATCTACACTAGAGTCTTCATTGTATCGTTTGATGGTGCGATAAACGAATCTTTTGGTTATATTCAAATTTTTCAGTATGTCAAAAATTTGAATTGGCGCGTAACCGCAAGGATGCAACGCAATAACTGCAACACGGTCTTCTTTAAGCGTCCACTCCATATTTAAAATGAGTAAAATTCTAAAAAGTATACAGTTTTATTTTCGTGAACAATTCGAAATTCGAATTCTATAAACTTTTTTGTGGCCAGCATTCTAAAAGAAAAGTTTTTATTGTATGACAATACTTATGATCTGACTAGGTACATACATAGGTAGGTACCTAGGTACATTTATACTGGGCTATTATCTAATGAAAATTGACAAAAAAGTAAAAAGAATCAGCCTAAACATTCTTCAATTCAATACTCATTTTAAACGTACGAGACACACAACCCTCTTTCATATTCCTTTCAGTCGTACCAACTATGCCCAAAATTCTGTCATCTGTCGCACGCTAGATAGCTACAACAAGGATTTTTCGTCAATAGACATCTTCTCTAATAGCAAAGCATCTTTTAAGAAACAAATTATTTTTGTTCTTAGTCATATATAGCGCGTTCTATAAAATATTCAGAAATTCACTCAACACACACTACACTCTCTCCCTCACCCCCTCAAGTACACACATTTACACAGCATTGTGTAACCCTAGCTCCTTTGTTCTTCAAATGTGTACCTACTAAATTACTAAAATCCTTGAAAATTTAATTAATATAGTATGTTTTTTAATCTTTTTCTCTAGGTGACTAATTTCATAAAAGATAAGTCTATAAATTGAGAATCTGTTATTGGCATTAAGCATTAGTTATAAGGATTGTTGACATTGTTAACAAGTGCTGTTGATTCTGTAATGAATAATAAAAAAAAAACTTGAGTCGCACGCTTAGAATACATATAGCTTAGAAGTTGGCACTCCAATTAATTTTAATAAAATGATGGTCTTACTGCAACAAACGTGGGTCTAGACAGCGGCACATAATGTCCTGCCTTGAAAATGATGGGTTTCTTCATCCGCTCCATAGCGATCCACATCGCACGCCTGTACTTGATATCCTGCTCGTACCACGGGCATTGGTACAGACAATCTCTGAGAACTTCGCTCTGAAAGACCATCGATCAGAATAATTCATTTACTTATCATAAAACCACCCGGTAAGCATTTTGCCAAACATTGGTCACCGTCTGATTTTTAAGATAGTGAATAGTGATAGTGGGCAGAATTTTAAAAGAGGATAACTGATGTCTCGATGATTTCTATAGTAAGAACGAGATGTCACTTTGACCTATCTCCTCACCCTTATAGTGAGTTCATGTCCAGTCCAGCAGTAGAGAAACAGTTGCGATAGCATGGTCACCATGTAATTCAACATAGAAAAGAATTGAACGCTGTCATGCTCAACCTGAAATCAAAGAAACAAAGCGTCAATTCTAACTCAAAGCGGAGCAAATTGTGTTTCATTCATTAGAACCAATATATCTGATTTAAAGCCAATGTTATTTGATCTTATAAAAGAAAAAGCAAAGCAATTGCTTACATTCCCAAGATAATGCGTGCGTGATATCAGTCGCCATATTGAATTTAGAGCAAACACAATGGGTAAGGTTGAATATGGTGTTCTTATACGTTATATGACTTCAGGAGTAAAAACAAAATAAACTTTTCATGAGATAACCGACCACGTAATAAAATGATTGTGTTTGAAGTTCCCCAGTCTATTAGTAGGTACTTCTTAGGTCTATCTATGCATTCAATGCAAAAGTCGAATCTCATAAATCTCACCATAGATAAACGAAGACCGATATTGCAAATTATAGCAACTGTGCCCATCAGCTGAAAGAAAATATTGGTGTGGAACGTATCCTCCACTATTTCTATGAAGCTGTAAAAGTAATAATTTTGTTATTAAAAATAGTAAGGTAGCTAAACTAATTAAATACCTACCAAAGAACATTAAAAAAAATACCCTACGTAGGTAGTACCTACCTTACCTAGTCTCTACGTCCAGTTTGCCTAATTTGAAATTTTTACACCTCTGGCCATCAAAATTAAAATATTTTTGAAAATTAAAAGTTTGACTTGCAGAAATGAGGGCAAGCAAGTATTGTTTATAAATACTGTTCCAAATTTCAAGTCGATAACTTCAGAAGGTTATTGCATGGGCAGGATGGACAGACGGACAAAGTCGCATCATAGGTAAAGGTTCCGTTTTTACCATTTTGGTCCGGAACTCTAATAAAAATAAGTTTTGTTGCGTAAAAATACATTACCTACCTACAACCTCTGTGCTCTAGCTTCAAGTTACAACAGTAAGAAATCATGACATTACCCGATTACAGCCTGGTGGCGTCGCACGCATTCAGTAAATAACTCATTATTGCTCTTCAGCAATTCTTTTCGCATCATCCGATCTTTGACAGATGGTGCTGGGACTGATTGCACCTCCTCCAATTTAGCCATCACGATTTCTAGCTGTCCACATCCATACATGATCATACCGAGTGGAACACTGTCCACGGCGATACAGAGAAAGGCACTGATGTAGATAGCACTCATCTGGTACAGATATCCAATCACGTAGCCAGGCAACGTTTCTGCTGTTACTGGCATCCTAGACAAGAATTAATACAGATAAACTAGTTCATACTTGGTCTGGGATATCTTCCTAGTTTCTGTACTTAGGCGAATATAGTGATATGAATACCGTGCTATTGGGTTTCACAGACTATCATACTCCCAATATTTGATAGCCTAAGTCCTGGTTTCTATATCACTGGAGCTTCCTCTTTGTAAACGGATCATAAAAAGAACAACCAGCCTTGTTTTTGTTAAATTCTCTCCTGACTTGGTCACGGTCTCACGGAGGAACAGGCAGTAAAATACCAGACGAGATTCCAAGATTCAAGCCACTTACCATATCCGAAAAGGGAAGGACCTCGTACCGGCATCATCAAATAGTGGTATCATGGCCCAGAGAGTGCATGTTGTGGAAGCACTCGCCAGGAAAAACAAGCAAAGCCTGTTTATCCTCCGTGACAGCAGAAACAGAATCCTAAGACAAATAAAATTAGTTACTGCATTAGACACACGCATTAAGCCCGTCACAGACTTAGCTATAATATATATTAATATACCGTACTATAATATATATTATAGCAAGCTACCACACACTGAGAAATATATATTTTGCCTTTATTTTTATGATGGACGTCCTAGTGTTCGCACGCATTTTTTAATAAAGGCTGTTCTTATTTCAAAATACCATCAGTAATTATGAATTCAACAAGTACTACATTCTTAATGGACTTGTTGAATTGGATGGGAAAGGTGAGGGGGTGATCGGAACACGCTGTACATTCAAAATATGTCGAAATATATCATGCTATACTAATATGCAATAATTTATATTACGGTATAGCTTGGTGACGTCACATAAATATATATTATAGCTGAGTGTGCGGTAACTCGAAAATTAGTATAGAAAATGTATAGTAATATGCCTAGCTATAAAAATATTAATATATATTATAGCTAAGTCTGTGACAGGCTTTAAGCAACTTATAGAAAGTGACATCTTCTTACCTTTCATGCTGTTTAGACTGAGCTCCAAACACCTCACTCTCCATAAAATTCAATAGAGTTACTAAACAATTTTCTTTTACCAAAAAAGCCATGGCTTTATAACACACGGACGCCTGAGTAAATAGCAAATACGATGCTTCTGAAACGGCCCCTATATCGCCCCAAACGCCAACAATGTATATGATTTCAAACACCACAAAAGAATATTGGGTGATCATGATAAAGACCGTATAGATATGCCATAGAATGTTCTTTGTCGACAACAGCCATATTCCAAAGAAGGTTAGGATCTTTCGGGGTCGGTTTAAGAACAATGTTGGATGTGATTCAGTCATGGCTTTCAGAGTTCAGGGTCTGGTGTAAGAAAAATAATGTGAGACGTCTTACAAAGGGCAACTAAAAAGGGAGTGAGGAAATTTGGTAAAATGTTTGCTATAAGTATTGCGGAACGCAAGCATTTTCCCTAATTACTGTTTACAAATTCATTCGGCTCTAAATCATTTTTACTCAGAGTAGGTAAGTAAGTTATTGTAACACAATCAAAGAATAAAACACGATAAGGATTTTAAAATCTCATTTATTTAATGCCTATAGCATAATCCATAATACTAGGGGCCTAAATTAAATCACTGAAAACAAATTTTAAGCAACCTTTCTAGAAACTAGTAATGACAAAAGTTTTATTTAGTGCGAACGCCGTGAAGTATGTATCTACCTACCACCTACTCGTAATAAAATTGTATTTGTCGCATGTAACTTACGAGTATTTACCTTCTTATTCATTCTGTGCCTGATTCAAAACTGCGAAGTACGAATAAGAACACCGAAGAATCTGCAACAAATTGTAAATTTTTAGCACATGAATAGGCAATTATGGCATAATGACGGCGTCCACGCCGCCGCCGGCGGCTAACTGCAAAGAAAATAACAACCTATCCTCTTCTAGGATCGCGCAAACATTGTGTTCTAGGAATCTGAGCTTATGTTAGTTCTCACCAAAGATCTCACGGGTCTAGGACCCCTAGTCAAAGGTCGCGGTGGTAGATCTCCCCTTTTTCTTGGTGGACACTTTTATCCATCGTCGCCAAACAATTTGAGCGTTATATTTCACTAAACAAACGATTGCATCTTACCGCAACGAAGGTTGGTCTCGATAGTTCTATGTAGTGGCCAGCTGTGAAGACCAGTGGACGTCGCAAGTACTCAATGACGAACCACAAGGTCAGACAAAACTTCTTATCGTGATCGTACCAGGGGCAAATATAGAAGCAGTCTCGGAGTTTCTCACTCTGGAATAGTTCACGATAAACACATTTTGTATACATAAATAGTGTGTGCTGGACTGTTTTCTCTACCATACCTACAAAGATGCTTGTAAACTTTTAAACTTAGGGTTCTTTTTCAATCAAATAATATAGTCTCCAAGTGTACGTTATATCCACTATGGCCAGCGTAGGGCATATCCTTGAATAAATAATGCTAAACACTGATTTCCGTTGTTTTCGCCAGGGACAACATAATTGTTCGAAATTACTTAATTTCAGTATAGCACCTACTAATAACATGTTGTTTCGGTGATAACAGATTTGATAAATTTTATTTTTTGATTATACGTTATTTACCTATTATCTGGGGTAGTTCCTTACCCCTTTCCAATAGGAGACCTAAGTCACAGATCGAAACTATCGAGATCTGACTTTTGAGTGGTAAAGACACAATGCAGATTGTGTAAGAAAGCTAGAATACCAAAGTACTTATAAGTATCACCAATGAACCAAATTCTTCGAACTTATTTCGAGGTTCTCAATTTTGTTGTTTTTAGTGTATTTTTCATTTGTATGTGATATGGGTCGTATTTTTGTGCCTGAAATAAACGTATTTTATTTTATTTTATTTTTTTATTTTATTAGTAGTTTTTTTTCAATATAATATTAATTTGTTTGATTCGCTACGTTCGTGACGAATCACGATTGGGATGAGGATAAAAGAATTGAGCGTGTCTCGTAAGGGTCCTTCAACGACTCTCGTTTTACTTCACTCACCCTGATGGTAAGTTCGTTTCCACACCAGCAGTAAAGGTATAGTTGTGACAGCATCACCGCGAGATAGTTCAGAGTTGAGTAAAAATGCACGCTGTCTGGTGTCTCCTGAAAGCATTATTCATTCAATAACACTTATTCTAGATAAGTGCACTCTCCTAGCAAGAGCCTACGTACGGCAGTGATACGGGTTCCCAACACGCAGAAAATGAAGATGGTTCCAATCAATTGAATGAATATGGGAATGTGGAACATATTCTTCACTTGTGCTAAAAACCTGCAACAAAGAATTATTTTATTGGCATCTGCCTTGCTAGGATGTGTCTTTTACCTCAGTCTCTTTCGTTTTCTTGGAAAAAACTATTTCAAGATGGCTTACTAAAGGCAGATGAGGTTTTAGAAATACCTGGTCCCTTCGAGGATAAATTATATTGATGACCTACATATGGGTCTCTTAGTCATTTATTTATTAACTGATAGTGGATAATGTAGGTACCCACTTATTTTTTTTCTGTTTATTTAAGGACTTTTAAACTATGTTTATGTCAGCCCTATAATGACAAAATTATATATTTAACAAACTAAAAAAAAACAACTCCCTAGTTGAAATAAACATAATTTAGTTTACACAGTGCGCAAAACAGATGCAAGCGCGCACCCTTCGATGTATCTATCGACAAGTACGCACCTGCATACATTCTACGTACCTACCGAATCAACAAAACTATAAATCAATTTGGCTTCTGTTGAGTTAGGACGCGATAAGATGCTGTGAAAAATTCCAACATTGACAATAGTTATACCCAACTCAACAGGAAGCATACGCCTTTCAGCTTGGTTCCGGACACACTCCATCAAAACATGGTGCACATCTTCTGGTGTATCACATTCTTCACAATTAGGCGAAGACACCTTTCTCATTAAGTATGTGAACTTCTTGAGCGGCATGTGTCCGGAACGAAGCCTGTGTGCGGTAACAATTTGTTTCCTACTTATATTTCCCATAAACCACGGCAAACGAGGAGGTTGACTTTGTATAATTTTATACCAAATGCCTTTAGTTTTAGAGCGTTCGTCAAAATATTCCCGCCAGTGATCATAGCATATTCTATTATATTTCGGTAGTAATTCAGAATATGATGGTAAAATATTATTATATTAATTTATATGTAAATTTCTGATGTTTTCTGACAGTCCAATGTGTGAAGGAATCCACTGCAATACAATTTTAACGTTGTGTTGATTAAAATCTTCCAGTTTTCGAATAATGTTATACGCCACTAATATACCTCGATTTTCCGATGTGCAACGAGAAATGTGTTGCAAGGCACTTTTACTATCGCAGAAAATCACTATGTTCAAATAAGGGTCAACACAGCGTTTTATGTAGTTCAGTGCCTCCGATACAGCAAATAGCTCCATCGTCATAATAGATACTGTGGATGCATTTTTATAGCATTCTCCATGTTTCCCAGTAGAATCATAAAAGGCTGCACCAGATGCGCTAGTGCATTTTGACCCATCTGTAAATATTTTAAACCAATTCCTATATTTTTCATCTAATTCACAGAGTATGTCATGTTTTAATAGATTTTGATCATAGTTTCTTTTAGCACTTTGCACACATTCTAGATTATTTTTAATTACATTTTGAATATTAATTTTAGACGGCCATAAACTTAGTAAATACATTTCAAGAGGATTTGAAGATGCAATTTTTTCATCTTTAACAGAGTTATATGTATTCATTAATAAAGGTTTCTTCTTATTTACCCAGTATCTAATACTAAAATGAGTATTAATTGAGTTTAAATAATTTAAAGTCAGACCATTTGTCCATGATTTTGCTTTAAGACAAAACTTAAAAGCTTGGTATTGTCTTCTTAGAAATAATGGAG
The DNA here is from genome assembly GCA_918857605.2 of Philereme vetulata. Classification (NCBI taxonomy): domain Eukaryota; kingdom Metazoa; phylum Arthropoda; class Insecta; order Lepidoptera; family Geometridae; genus Philereme; species Philereme vetulata. The sequence goes on along the minus strand of OU975463.1, from coordinate 531,391 downwards.
GTACGCAGACCTCACTCTCCATGACATGAATTGGCGTTGTCTTTATAAATCCACCTATAATTCTGAGAGCCTGGTTCTGGATTCTATCTACTTTATAGGTGTGTGCATTGGCACTGTTGTCATATAAATAACAACCAAAATCAATCCGACTTCTTATCAAATTAATATAAAGCCTTCTCAAATGCTTAGTATGAACTCCCCAGCTCGAACCCGCTAGTACCTTTAAAATATTTAAGAATTTTTGGGTCTTATCGCAAATCTCATTAATATGTTTACTCCAACGAAGCGAGCGATCTAGCCAAATACCTAAATACTTGATACTTGCTTCGCAAGATAACGGTGCATTATTCACTTTTAATTCTATTTGATGTCGTCTATGCCCTCTACTATATAAACAAAATTTTGATTTACTTGCCGAAATGTCTAAACCAATTGTAACTAAAATATGACCAATGATATCTAAAGAATTTTGAATACTAAAAATACAATTTTCTATTGATTTATCACTTAGAAAAATAACAAAATCATCTGCAAATTGTGCAATTCCTGTATTAACCCTTTTGCAAATTTCACATGTCACAATATTAAAAAGCAAAGGGGAGATTGGATCCCCTTGGGCTAAGCCCTTAGATGTCCATCTCACTAAATCCGTTTTGCCTGAAATGTCATTAGTTATCTATAAATGTCTTTCACTCAAAAATTCCCATAAATAATTGCACAACTTATAACCAACATTTAAATTATTCAAAGTAAGTGTAATTTTATCTTTGAGAACATTATTATATGAATTTTCAAGATCAAGAAAGCATGCTAGTGTAGTATATTTTTAGCGAAACCAATTTGTATTGTTGTAACTAGCCTAGTGACTGAGTCCAAACAGGATTGGGCTTTCCTAAAACCTGTTGTGCACGGCGATAACACGTTATTTTTTTCAATAAACCATTCTAATCTTTTTGTGAGCATTAAATGAAAAATTTTACAGAGGCACGATATCAAAGAAATAGGTCTTAATTTGACCTCATCCGAGTCGGATCTATTTCCTGCTTTTGGAATCGGTACAACCTTAATATCTCTCCACTGTTGTGGAACGTACCCAGAATTAAATATTTGATTGTATAAACTTAATAAATAAATCTTTCCTTTCAATGGTAAATTAAAAATCATAGAATAAGTGATGTTGTCATCACCTGGTGCTGAGTCTTTTTTTTTAACACACAGCTCGAATTCGTTTAGACTAAACTCCTGTTCCAATAAAATATTGCACGAGTCAAAAATAGGTTTAGGTATGCTTACATAATCGGGCGCAATATTGCATAATAACTGTTTTTTCTTATCATATGAAACCTGGGATTTATTTTTACAATAGCCTTTAACCCATCTCATGCGGCGCCACATTTCCGACATGGAAGTACGCTCATTAGTAGAATTACAAAACTTTCGCCAATTTTCAGACTTAGCCCGTGATAATTCTTTTTTAACAATTTCATTCTTATTTTCCAGGAGTTGGATTACGACGAAAGGTACTGAGCGCTAGTCGCCGCTGAGCTACAACTTTCGATAAGTCAGCATTCCAATACGGTTTAGGTTTAAACATGCGTTGAGGATCCATACTTATTTTCAACCACGGAATACTGATATCGGCTGACTGGTTTATTATACCTATGAATGCGTCATACCTTTTTTGTATATTATCGTGGCTGTTATGACAAAAGTTATGTAAAAGTTCTTCCACTGTCTTAGAATTAGCTTTTTTGAAATTACGTCTTTTTACGTAATGTGAAACATCTTTAAAATAAGTGCTAACTTTTATCACAAAGTGGTCGCTACCCAAGTTTTCATTAAGAACAGTCCAAGTAAAATGCACAACTATGTCTGAAGATGCAAAGGTTATATCTGGAGATGATTCTTGTAGACTATTATTGACATATTCAGCTCTCGTGATGCTACCAGTATTCATATAAATAAAACCATGTTCTAAGGAAGAGTCTAGTAATTGTATACCTCTAGGATCATTTTTGCAAGACCAATTTCTATGATGCCCGTTAAAATCTCCTGCTATTAATGATTTACATTGGAATTTAGAAAATAACTCATCCCAGTCTGACTGGGTTGTATGAACTAACGATGGACAATAAACAGATATTATGTTATTTATTAATTTACAATTTAAAGCCTTGATTAATAAAACCTCGATACCCGTGTTACTTAATTCAAATGGACATACCTCAATTTTAATGGATCTATGTACGAGTATACCTACTCCTCCGTATCCGTCACAACGATCCTTTCTTCACCAATTATAGTCACTAATATTTATGTTTATATCTTCGTTTAGCCACGTTTCACTTATGATAGCTATATGAACTTTATGTTGGAATAATAAACACTCAAATTCTGTCTGTTTCGGTTTGATGCTCCGAGAGTTCCACTGGATTATGTTAATAAAACGTTGCAGATAACCAACTGTTATCCATTGTTAAAAATGGATAGGATTTTATTAAGATAATCCCCAATCTTGAAAAACTCAGCTATGTACATATAGCACTCTTCAAACACGACACTTAAAAAGTTTTTTTATTTTCTCATCCAGCGTTTGCTCAGAAGCGATAACCTCCCGTAATTTATTATACAATCTCGTAAACCCAAATGCTTTCTCTTTCTTTGATTTCTCTTTCTCCGATAAAACTTCACACTCTTTTCCCTCACTACTTTCTGATTATTTTCTTATGCCCTGCCCTACAGTAATTTTTTTCTTCTTTTTCTTCTGTTTCTTTTTAGTGTTATCATTCTTCGTAGCTTCGTTTGCTGAGTGAATGCAGTAGGTACTCATTTCCTTCCTCACATTCAGATTCTCTCTCGTCTTGCGTTTTTTTCATAAACATCAAAGCATCCCTGTACTTTCCAGCTTTTGATTGAGGCTCTTCCCCTACTTCCGTTGTCTTCGAAGGTTGTAATGTTAATATATTCTCTAGCTGTCTGATTTTTTCTTTCTCCTGGTACATGTCAAAAGCTTTTTTTGTAAATGCAATTTTCATCACGCATTATAGCTCGTATGTCTTTTTCTTTCTGGAATACGCCTTGTATTCCAGAAAGAAAAAGACATACACAAGACATTTTGATTTTTCAATAGACATGTGTGTGCCTTTACAGTTTACTCATTTAAACTCTTTTGCCTCGCAGCTGGCATGGTTTGATCCGCACTTGGGACAGATAATTTTTTTTATAGGGCAGAATTTCACTCTGTGCCCATATCTCCAGCAACCTGAACATTGCGACACAGGAAAAATGTATGGTTCCACTGTGAACCTGCAACCATATGCTTCATCATACGGGGGCACAGTGACACTTTTGAAACATAAGCGAACAGTTTCGCTTTCAACCCAGTTCCCTTCCGTTGTTTGCCTTTTCAACCGCCATACCGATGTTATCTCAAGCTCGCTCCTAAATATTGATTGTAGTTCTTCCTCATTTATTTCCAAGTCTACGTTCCTCACAATCCCGTATCGAATATCCATTTCATCAGTTCTTTGGCATTTATAACCCTTCTTACTAAATTCTTCACACTGCAATAACAATTCCGCCTTCTTCTTATTTGCAAATGTTATCATTACTTTATAGCTGCTTTTGTATTTAATCTTTATAACATCTATGATGTTGAGGTTTCTCAATAACTTAGCCAAAGCCATTTGTTTAGGTAACGGCTCCGAAGAAGTAACACTTAATTCGCACGTCTCGCTAGTAGAAGATTGCATATTAGCATTCGATCGCTTATCCGATTGTGTTTCATTTGAATTGATGTTCTCCGTTCCATTTTAGAAAAGTCGTTTGGTCTTTCGTGAAACGGGTATGAAGCGCTCTTCTGTGTCAGAATCACTGTAATTTCTCAATCTTTTCAATCTCTGCATCGAATTATCAGAGAAGATATTTTCCTCTGGTGAAAATATAAAGTCACGCTCATCCGCCTCCATCCACCCGCCATCTTCGTCACGTTAATCGAACACCTGTACTGATACGCTGCACGAATTCACACGGTACGCGTGCACACCCTGCACCGTTAGGCGCGCGACTGTTTACCCACTTACTCTGTAGTTTACTTTATTCATAAAACGTTGGTAAAATTATTAATAATGAATCCGTGGATGTTGTCGTAGGTCATGCATTTATTAATGTAACTACTAGCACTATGTTTATCTTCATAATGTATGTCAGTTTTTATCTTCCCAAATAAAAAATATTTAAAAATAAATTACATGGTTTCATGATAAAGTTACGATTATGGGTCTAATCGCCCCAGTTGATTATTTGCTTGGGCAATAATAAGAATTTTCCTAGATCTCACCTGATAACAGCTTGGTGGTGTCTGATACATTCTGCCAGCAGCTTATTGTTAAGTTTGATCAGTTCCTTCTTGTCATTTGGGCTTAAACTATAGGTTGGTACATTTGGAATCTGAAAATTATACACAGAATTTCTTCTAACTGCCTCCTCATATAGGGTTTGCATTGTTATGGATTAGCGAATTGCAAGGGTTATTAAAGATGATTTTTTTTATGGTTTATGGCCTTAGTATTTCCAATTAGATTTGAACCAGAGACAGCCTAGCATTTATCTATATTAATATTATAAAGTAGTAAAGTTTGTTGTTTGTATCTCAGAAACTATATAGAATTTTCAGGATATTTAGCATTATCATCTCAGCCCACATCCACCTTCTGCTGGGTATAGGCCTCCTCGTTATCACGCCATTCTCTCCGGTCCTGTGCCAAGCGCATCCATTGCCTTCCCGCAACTCTCGCGATGACGTCCGACCATCTGGTTGGTGGTCTGCCAACTGGTCTGCGCCCTTCTTGCGGCCACCACTCGGTTGCTGCCCTCGTCCATCTTCCGTCTTTCCTCCTTGCTAAGTGTCCAGCCCATCTCCACTTCAGCTGGTTGATCCTTCTACCCACATCCACGACTTCGGTTCTGCGGATATTTATATTTTAATAAACATCCTTTCGGAGTCTTATTTATAGCTAGCTAACACGCCCCGTGTTAGCTAGCTATAAATAAGCCTATAATCATAGGTATAAAAACAAAAAAATAAAAAATACGCTCGTAAATTTTAAAATAGGGACTGAGTCATAAAATACAAAAGACTATTTATGCTAAGGATGTTTAGGTAACTGAGAAAGTTATGTCCACCCTTCGCACAAATCACTTCTAGAGCGAATATGTCCAACACTTAGGTGGCTAAGTGTTGGACATATTCGCTCTATAGTCCATAGGGTGCATAAGGCTTAGTATCTAGAAGTAGGAGGATTACCTTTTCTATATTAGCCATGATGATCTCGATCTGAGCACAAGAGAACATGATTACAATGAGGAACACCAGATCGATCGCCACGAATAACTGAGCGCTGGCCCCTAACACAAACACCTGGTAAATGTATCCTAGCTCGTAGTTTGGAGAAACCTGTACATCACCCGGCATCCTGAAATATTTTTAAAACTTATACAACGCTATTGTAACAAACCAAACATCATTCGTTGCTTTTTAATTTCTGATTTAGTGATTCCCTCAGTCGAAATTTTATTTAAGTACTAGGTATAGTTTACTACTAGGCACTAGGTAATATTACTGTATTGTTTAACTACTAGGTAGGGCCCGTATTGTTTTATTGTTGAGTAATAGCCTACCTCCAATTTCGCCATTCAGTAAGATCTTGTGGCCCTTTTTCCAGTGCCTCTCAAAGGCGTTCAGCTCGTTTCGCCATCTCCGATGCCTCACTATCTTAAGTCTCCACTTCCTAGCCGTTGGTATTGTAATCTGCCTTATTATTTTATTTTTTATTTTGTGAATTGATCTTTATTCTCTTATATGCGCTTATATCTTCTCTATAAATATTTTAGTAACCAGTGTGATGATTGTACCTATACGAATGGACTTATTAAACTTACCAAATATCAAAGGGCAGAAATCTATGGGACGTATCCATAAGAGGAATGATGCCCCATTGCAAACAGTTAAGAAAGGTGACAATCGCTACTACTGTATATATCTTTCTTACTCTGTTCGAGTGCAGGAAAAGAATCCTGAAAATTTACAAAATAATTTTATGAAACCCGTGCACAAATAGGGGCTAGTCGATACTATAAATTTGTAGCCTCTACTATAACAAATTAACAATAACACTAGACTTAGAAAGATTTACTCACTCATCGTGCTTCTGACATATCGATGAAAATATCCCAGAATCCATATCCTCCAGCAACTTTTGAAACGTACTTTTTCTTAACACGAAATTCAAAGTCTTAAAACACGTTGATGTGTGAGTGAACAGGAAGTAAGACCCTTCCAACATTTGATCTATATCACCCCAGACTTCGGCCATGTAGATAATATTGAAAGCCAAGAAACTCAATATAAGGGCTGTTATAATTATAGTGTAATTCTTATAGAGCATATTTCGGTGTGGGAGTGTCCACACTCCTAAAACAGTTAGGCATTTTTTAGGTAAACTTATGAACATCATAGCATTGCGTTTGCTAGCCATGGCGAACGTTGCACACCTACTAGGTAGGTATATTCGACACCTAAAGTTGAGTGTGGAAAATAGTGGTAGCTTTTATAAAGTCAATTAAATCCAAGTTAAAGTTTGCTAAGCTGTAATTAAGTGTTCGGAACAGTTTCTCGGGAACACCCTGACAGGGTGTTCCCGAGAAACTGTTCCGTGAATCGAAATTCTAAGTGACATTATATACGTACTACGTATTATACTACGTACCTACTGTGATGATGCTTCTACTAAGTAGTTAGTTACTAGTTTACACCACTATGACCAAGTCTAAGTTAGAAGCCATCCTTATCTTAAGGCTTACATTCCGGCGTTTCTAGATAGTGGGATTTGTAATTGTATAGAATGGTGGATTTGCAACTGTTAAAATGGATTTAAATAAACAAAGGCTACGGGCAAAGCCGTCCTTCAATATTTGTCAAATGCTTCGTAATGCAAAAATCAAATTTTCGTAACATTTGACTGTTCTTCAAATGTTTCGAAAATTCGTAAGCATTTGACTAATATTGAAGGACGCGCCCGTAACCTTTGTTTATTTAAATCCATTTTGAAAGTTACAAACCCCACTGTCTAGAAACAATACCTATAATAACGACAAGTACCTACCTACCTAGGTACCTATAAGCCATTGAATTGCTTGACAACCGGACTGCTGACTACTCGTCAATTAGCAGGGCATATTGACGTGAGGTTGTTTGCAGTGTTGAAAAAAGTAAGCAAGAAACTGACGACCGGCACCCACTGTATGGCCATCAGCCACCATCGGCCCGACTGAAAAGCCGTAAGAGCTTCCTCCGATCCACCAATCCCACGGACAAAAGCCCGGCAGTAGCGTGACTTGAATTATGGTCCTCCCAACACACTGCCCCTCCTGATTACATTCCACCCGCGGAGCATCTTCCTTCCGGCTACAAGCTGCAGTGGCCAGTTTGGAAGTCCCTAAACCGGTTGCGCACTCAAGTTGGCCGCTGCCGAGACAATTTAGGCAAGTGGGTATACATCGACCTATTCCGGAGCCAGTGCCACTGCGGGGCCACCACACAAACAATGGCCCACCTTCTCTCATGTCCTCTATGCCCAACCACCTGCACATGGAATGACTTGTACCAGGCAACAGAGAGGGGTGTGGAAGTTGCTCTCTACTGGGCTAATCAAATTTAAAATTCAAATAGCCATTGACACGAAAGAAGACGAAGAAGAAGCAGGGCATAAGTAGTTCATTCAATACCATGGCATGTCTGAGGCCTGCGTTTCTGGACACTCTATGTGTAAACCTACAACCATCGTACCTACATTAATAAAAGGAAACTTTGAAAGTGTAAACTTTATCACAGACTATTGCAGTCAAGGTTTTAATTATTATAGAAATATTTAAGAAACTAATTTCTTATTTTAATAGTGGGTTAGATGAACTTATGCTATAAAATGTGTTCATTTTATTTCAGAGAATTTTCTTATATTCTCTCTTTACTAATTTAAACAACCAACAGTACAAACCAAAAGCGATCTTTATTTACTTAGAACAGAATGAGATACATGAAAAATTTGATGTTTTTAGTACCTACAACATATGTAGAGTAAAAAAAATCATTTCTCTAAATTTCTTTGAGAAGAGTTGTATGTAATCGACTCGTGCATAATCTACTCACGTGCTCATTGCTCATAGGTAGTTTTCCGTAAAAACTAATAAATTAATCTGCATTCTAGTTACGTTGTTTGATTCAACACTGCAAAATAGGAGTAAGATGTTCGAATTATCTGAAAAGAATAAAAAATCAACCAAAAAGAAAGGGACGTCAAGAAAAAGCAATACAGGCTTATTTGTAAAATGCGTAAATTGTGCCATCACTCATCATCAATATCATCAGATCAGTCCACTGCTGAACATAGGCCTCTCCCATAGATTACCAAAGCGAACCATCTGTTGCGGCCTGCACCCAACGGCTCCCAGCAATCTTTATTGTATTCTATTAATTTTATTTCAGATAATTATAATCCATAATCACAATAATTAAAATAATAAATTAAATAGAGTACAATCAAATTAATCAAATTAAATTAAATCAATATTATAACATAGTAGGTAAGTTAAAATTAAAATAAACAACAGACAAATAAATAAATAAATAAATTACTAACGTGTTTTAAATTGCCAGTAGTTATCCCCACCCAGTGCCTCCGAATAGGGCAATCAAAACGACCAGCAATCATCTTCAGAATACTGTTGGGACCACAGAACATAAAAAACAAATTGTTTGAATTGAATTGTTTTTTATGTTCTGTGGTTGGGACTACCGCGCAATCTGTGAAAAAGAGACGCGATTCTTTTCCGCATGATCGCGTGAAAACCGTCGACGTGCGCGTTCGCGAACATTCCTGACGCGCTGCAATGTCGCGGCAATCCCAACAGCATTCTGAAGGCGATATTATTTATTATTATTATTTATCAAGTCGTCATTCCATCTAGTGGGGGACCGTCCTGCGCTGTGCTTTCCAGTGAGTGGTCTTCACTCAAAATAAGTTTCTCAAACCGTAAATAGGTATTGTTGAAGTAACCGGGAGCCGCACCCGCGCGTCATATTGTCATAGCAGATACCTAGTCGCTTGATGTGACCTAGGACGCTTGATGTGACCTAGGAGGCTTGACCTAGTAATGTTGATTTTTTGTTTTATTTTGTAAGGAAAAATGAAATACGTAAATGTAAAATTAAAATACTGCAATAGTATTTTTCAAACTTTCGCGATCACTGTACATAATTATTGATTCATGAGTCAGCCCGAGACCATGACTGTTGCAACACAGCCGAAACGTCGGGATAACAAATAAAAAAGGTACATACGCGATAAATACCCGTTTTAATCAATAATTATAAAATACTGCACACAATTAATCATATCGATAAATGTAGTGTTATTATTGTGCATTAGGTACGTTGATTAATTGTTAATATTTATTTTATTATTTGTATTTTCTTGTTTTTTAACATTATTCGTACATTTTTTTTATTTATATTAAGTATAACTGCATGTTTTATTGTTTCATTCTTTTTAGTTTGTAGTACCTATGTACCTAACGTATTGGTATTGTACTGTAAAGTTGTAGGTACACTATTTTTTTTTGTATTTAATTAAGAACAAGTTTCAAAGAATACCAACCGAAACAAAAGTCTGCCTGAGAAGTGGGATGTAATGGCCAGCCTTCAACACCAGGGGCTTGCGTGTGCGCATCATGGCGAACACTAGGTCCCGCTTGAACTTCAGACTCTGCTCGTACCAAACACACTCGTAAAGCACTGTGTGGAGGTCTTCACTCTACAAATAAAGCGAACTTTACACTACCTACAAAATATATTTTCCATATCACGCAAATGGAAGAGAATGCTTGCTGGCATTATGTTCACATAATATGTGTACTTAGATGATGTACCTATGCCATGTACGGCCTATTGCGCCTATGTACGCATATTATAATAATGTACACAGGTATATTAATTTTTGTGCAATAAAGAATTTTCAATCAATCAGTCCAATCAATCACCTTTGTTGCTAATAATAATAAAATATAAGTTCACAGTTCCCCGCAATTCAAAAAACTAGTAAGTACAAATAAGTATAAATAAATAAATATTTCTGGACATTTCACACAGCGCTATCTAGCCCCAAACTAAGCAGAGCTTGTACTATGGGAAACAGATAACTGACAGAATACTTATATACTTTTTTTTTGTAAATACATACTTATAATATATAGAAAAACATCCAGACCCGGAACAAATATCTGTAAATCATGCAAACATTTGTTCCGCGGCGGGAATCGAACCCGCTACCTCCTGCGTCTCAGCCGACTGTTCGCCCACTGCGCCACGGAGGTCGTCGAATATACCTTCTTCAGCTGAGTCCTTACCACCTGAGACTGTCTGGCAGAAATCTATTGAAGCGATAAGACCGCCTATTGGTATTTAAGTATTTATTTGTGCGTCTCTAATTGGTGTTTTGTACAATCTCGTTATTGACTTCCTATAATTAGATATGTATACCTTCCATATATTTGATTTAACTTTCTTTCTTACTGTCTGCCGTCTGAGTCTGGCATTTTTTTAAATATATTTTTATTCATTCATTACAGAATCAACAGCACTTGATATATATACAAGCACACTCTTATAGCTAATACATAATGCCAATAACAGATTCTCATTTTATAGACATAACTTTTTAGAAATTAGTCACATAGAGAATAATTTATTCACATTCATAATTCTTGATTTGCGACATGAAGTCAATTACAAACATTTGAAGATTAGAGTATTAGCAGAGACTAGTAATATCCATAGACTGTCAATGTCCATATAAGAAATCGTAGCCCGCAAAAAGCTCAAAATCCCGTATTATTTGTAGATGGCGCTGTCTCATAGCCTGGAAACTTTCATAGAGGCCATTGCACCCCACAAATAAACTTAGCCAAGTTACATTCGATTAGCGATGCCGCTAGTCGATAAGTCCGAAAATGTATGGGATTTGACACATGCTATAGAAATACCACGTGATATATTTTACAGCAAACCTATGTAGAAATCGAATCGATTCGTAGCGAATGTAATTTGGCTACGTGCTCAGGTTCAACACCAATGCAGCAAAAAGTTCTACATACAAAGAATCTAAATCATATAGTTACGTACCGTAGCAGTAAGTTCATGTCCACACCAACAGCACACGAAGAGTTGGCTAATCATTACTGACAGGTAGCTCAGTATAGAGAAAAATTGCATACTCCTCCAGTCCACCTAGAAAATAATGAGATAGAATTTAATTATTCAAGTAGGTAGAGTAAGGGTCTTGATGGCCTTGTTTTTACGGCGAATTTCCTTATCCTTGACTAGCTGACCAGCCCCAGCTTCAGGTGGTATGTAATAGATTAAAACGGGTATTTATCGCATACATACCTTATTTATTCGTCGGGATAACAAATAAAAAAGGTACGCATACGCGATAAGTACCCGTTTTAATCAATAATTATTAATCGAGCGAAGCGAGATCTCTAAATCAACTTTGGGCAAATCGGCGTTGTATGTATGTATGTTTGTCCGAGGATAACTTTCGAAGTGTTGATCCGATCATTGTGAAATTTAGTATATAGGTAGTTAGTGATGACACAATTTTGGTGTGACTAAATGACCTAAAAATGTTGGGGGGTTATTGAGATATAGGGATTCAAGAGGGGTAAAAAAATTTTAAATGAAGGTATTGGGTCAAATGAGGCGTCAAATGAAAGGTATTTATTAGTACATTTCAACCCTGTTTTTATTTTTAGTTTCATCTTTGTAGTTTTTGAGTTATTAGCCATAAATAAACAAAACTTTGACAAAATTCACAGGGTACTTACACCAGTGACCCCACAATGCTTAAATTTTGTATTCGTGTATCTTTATTGACACAAATATAGACATAAGTCTGAAATCCAGAATAACTGCATTTTGTACCCCAAAAAGAGTAATCAAATAACATGAACTCCCGTTACCTGTAATGTGAATGAAACTGTAGGTTAAGTAAGGTGGTTATTTGTTTCGTGGCTCTACTTTGATAGTCAAAGATTACGAATAATAATATTTTTGTTTTTAAGGGAGACTCGCGAGATCTCAGTTTGGGACGAACCACTAGTGTATGTACAGTGATCGCGAAAGTTTGAAAAATACTAAGTAGTAGGTAGTAAGTAAGCAGACAGAAACTGACGGCCGTTGGGGCAGAAAGATTATCGAGTGTACACCACGCTCTGGAAAGTGTAGCATAGACCTGCCCCCGCTAAATGGAAATACCTAAAAAAGATTCCTGGGAGCAGTGGTTGCAAGCCCGACTAAATCGGTCGCTCTAGAAATCAATAGGGAAATCAGTTCCTCAACAGTGAACGTCTTTTGAAATGATAAAGAGTAAAACTTACTACTAAAATCCGTAATGCTGACATGCAAATTAAGCCAACACTCCCCGTCAGTTGAAATAACAGATAGGTGTGGTATGCATCTTCCACAAGCTGATTAAACCTAGAAAAAAAGTCTTCATTATGATTTTTTACCAATTATTATTAATTTTAGAATAATGCAAAGCCTCATTCTATTTTCAAATTTACTTATGCTCCTAGGGGCGAAATCGCGTTTACCTATGCATCAGGTATCGAGCTAACAATGTGTACTTTCAAATCATGAGAGATCTATACTTCTATACTAATATTATAAAGGGGAAAGATTTGTATTTTTGTGTGTATGTTTGTAATGAATAAACTCAAAAACTACTGGTCCGATTCCAAAAATTCTTTCACCATTAGAAAGCTACATTCACCCTGAATAACTAACATAGGCTACTTTTTTTCCAACTGCGCAAAGGAGGGTAATGTTTTTATTGAAAAACTACGCGTGCGAAGCTGCGGATTGGTCAGCTTGTGTAAAATATCTTTGTAGCTAATGTGCTTACGCCACAACAGCCTGATGATGCTTGATACATTCAATTAGTTTATTGTAGTTTTTGTCTAAAATGTCTTTTATTTCATTTCCCTTGTTTCCCCGTACAGCTTCAATCTGAAAGAAGATGACTAGGTAAGCAGTTAAGCACTCAAGAAAAGATTTTCTTTGTGCGATTGTGTCAATAGACCTTCCACAGTGCAAACATAATTGCTTAATTTAGAGTCCCTCCTTTAGAGCTTTGATGCCTTAACGCCTGTTTGGTAGGTATCCTGGCAAGAAGAATCGTCAGATAGTAAAAAATGGAACAGGGAGACCTTTGCCAAAACATAATCATAATCATAATGGTAATTCATTTAAATTAGGAACAGTTAAGCTCATATAATTAAATTAGATTAGTTTATAAACTTCTGCTCGGTGGAAAATGCTAGGAAAATTAGGTATCAGATTATAGCCAACTGACGCTTAAAATCTTATCTTTAATGATGTCTATCTGCGCGCAGCCGAAGATGACAGACGACAGGGCGATGCTGTCCACAGCGAAGTACATGTAAGCGCTCATACAGATGGTGAGCAGCTGGAACGCGTAGCCGAAGTGGTAGTGCGGTGACTTCTCAGGGGTTATTGGCATCCTGGGATAGAAAACCTTGTTACCTTCCTAAAAGCAAATCAAACATCCAGAAGGTACCTAGTTTTCAGCAATTTTTCCGAAATGTTAAAGCAACTACATAGAGTAACATTCAAAATATGTAGGAACAGTTAGATGAAGAGACAGCTTGGAGCTAGCAGAGTAGTTCATAGTTTTAACGTTCAAATTTTAGAAAATATTAAGTTCCCATAGAACTTGACGATTAGGAATTCAGAAGTTTCATTTTTAGTCTGGACACTATTTTCTTTATGAGTACGTATGGTACTTCTACCTAACTTACAGCCTAGCTGGCATGTGCATGCCATACTTACCACATATCGAAAGGAAACTTCCGGCTGCCTGCATCGTCGAAGAGAGGCTTCAGCGCCCACATGCCACACGTCAGCTGAGAGCTTATCATGAACGCCAGGAGAAACCTCTTGATCCGAGTCGCCTGGAATTTCAAGATCCTTCAAAGAAACCTTAGCAACTACTCAACTATAAAAAACATCGTATCGAAAAGGTTTTTAATACTTCTCATGAGTTTCCGATTGTGGTTGAAAGGTCTCCGAACCCATCTGCTTCAATAGTTCCTTCAGCATGTCCATGTTCACGAATAAAACGGATACTTTGAAACAGAGGCAAGCCTGCGTAAAAAGTAGGTATGAAGCCTGAGATACAGCATCAAGGTCACCCCAAACGTCAACTATATAAATCGTTTGGAACATCAGAAACAGATATTGCAAGATTATCATAGACATCCTGTGGAATTTTCGGATGAAGCTCTCGTTGTCAGGAGGCACCCATATCCCCAAAATTTTCATCACCAATTTCGCTCTATTGAGAAACAGGTCTTCACAATCGTAAGACATGATTACCTCAATCCTTTCAGAAGGGCTCTAAGTAATGACTGAAGGAATAATTTTCCTAATCGGTTCTTGTTTGTCCACTTAAGCAGTACCTATAATAGCGTAATGATGACTGAATAACCTAAGAAAATTACTGTTTTATATGAAATAGTTCATTTACGTCCGTTATTTTGCTACTTACCTAACTAATTCAAAACGAATTAACGTAATGGGAAAGAGTTAATTGGTTAACTAGGTAGAGTAGACGTAAGTGTACATCATTACATTATTAGTACCTAGGTATATTTGATTTGATTATAACCGTTATGATATTTTATTTTGGTGTTCTGTGCTATAACGTAAAATAAAACTACGCACGGTTGATATCATAAAAACTATTGAAACTCTTTAATCAACAGGTTCCCCTGTGTTACTAACTTTTTCTTTCCATGTCATTTATGTTACCTATATCCGTTTCCGCTTTCTATCGTATGTAATCATCGCAAACCGAAAAATATTGCTACAGGTTTTCTTCAATCAAAATTGTCCATAACTTGATGCGAAGCGTTTAGGGCTAAGGGAATTTCTTCACTGCCTTACTCAGAGGCAACTGAGCTAATAGTTTCCGTTACGCTAGTAGGGTCTGAAGCCAGATATCTGAAAAGAGAAGAACTAAAAGTAAGTTATGTAGGTACCACAGATTTGAAAATACACCAGAAGAGGCATTCTGCTGTGATTGCAAGCCGTGCGCTGTGTCCATAAAACGAAATCCGCGTCCCGCGCCAACCTCACCCTTACCCGCGTAGTTGCTAGCTTAGTCAATTTATCCATTTTGGGGTAAATGTTTTTGGTAAAATACAACTAATGTAACAATGGCACTATTATACTAATCAAATATCAAGGTCGGTTTGCAAAACCATCCCTAAACGTATTTAGCGACTAAACATGTTTAAATTTTACATATTTGTATGTTTTGAACTATGGCACTATTTTATTAATCAAATATCAAGGTCGGTTTGCAAAACAATCCCTAAACGTATTTAGCGACTAAACATGTTTAAATGTGACATATTTGTACGAAGTGTAATATGGCACTATTTTATTAATAAAATATCAAGGCCGGTTTGCAAAACGATTCCCATACGTAATTAGCGACTATACATGTTTAAATTTGACATATGTCCTTGTATGATTTTATCTATGTCACCATTTAATCAAATATCAAGCCCGGTTTGCAAAACGATCCCTAAACTTATTAAGCGACTAAACATGTTTTTGACATATTTGTATGATTTGTACTATGGCACCATTTTATTAATCAAATATCAAGGCTGGTTTACAAAAAGATCCCTAAACGTATTTAGCAACCAAACAAGTTTAAATTTGTCATATTTGTATGATTTGAGAACTCCTTAAATCATATTTAGCCACTAAATACGTTTAGACATCGTTGCGCAAATCGTCTTAAAAAATTTTGTTTTTGTTTTTTTGGGAGATTTGCGAGATCTCAGTGCGGGGCGAACCACTAGTATAATTTAAAACTACGGTTAATAAAAGTGTTTAATCTCAGAATTCTAGAGTAGTGAAAGTAATAACACCTGATATTTAGCAAAACCAGCAAAATGAAGGATCATTACAAACCGAACAATCATTAAACAAATAACAACTTCTGCTACATGCGCTACTTACCTACGTATGAAATATGTGATCTCATCTTGTTTTTTTTATTGAGCCCAGCTGAATTTTCACACGTTGGGACGACACAAGAATGCTTAAATAAATTGAATACTGTAAAACTCGTCACGCTTATCGACGGTCACAGAGTAACTAATGGCGTTCGCGTTAACATCTACTCAATTTGAGTATATGTTACTCAATTTGAGTAGATGTTACTCAATTTGAGTAGATGTTGATGCTTCAGTATTAAGCGCGTTCAATTTATATGGGGTTTTATCTATTCTGTGGTAGGTACCTAGTTATTTATGTATCCGAGCATGTTTTTGACTATGATGTGTCGCAGCCCGATAGGTACGTCAAATAAAGAAACGTCACCGTCACTAATGTCAAACAATGATCGCCGTAAGCAGATCGAGTGCCACTAATTTTTTATAATTTTTAACGATTCCTCTCAATAATGGTGCATTTCTAGTGCATTAATAGCGGCTTAGGACAATGGAGCAGGATATAATTGAGTTCACGTTACCGCCGGCCCCTCGGGGCCTGTGCTTCGATCGAAACGACTTCGTGAAGGTATCAGTCGGCAATTTCCCATAAATTCGCATTTCTATAATTATTTGATGTGGTTATTGCATTATGAATATACCTGTTGTGATTTCAGTCTAATTTCTCCGTGGATAACTTCTTGGCGGACCATCAAAATGTGGTTTCTTTGGAGTCGATGCGTGATGACCTAGGGGTCTATTTGAAAGTCCTGCGCCTGGCTATGATTGAGCTCATAAACAAGGATTACGCGAATTTCGTCAATCTTTGCGCTACTCTCATTGGATTCGATAAAGCAATTTCTAAAATCCAGGTGCCACTGGGACACTTGAATGAAGAAGTTTTTGTAAGTAAAGCATTCTAATTCAATAATTAAAAATACCCAGATTACCTACCTTCATTTTAGCTGTCTACAAATTCTGTTATTATTGTGACATTACTGGAATCCAATCAATGTGAGAACAATAACAGGTAATGCTCTCACAGATAAATATTTTTATTTTATTTAATACTATATTGCACAAAAATACACATTAAATGTACAAAAGGGGGGCTTAATGCTAATAGCATTTTCTACCTGCCAATCTCAAGAGGCAACAAACAGAGGTTAACAACCTGAGAGGTTTTTTATGTTATTGGTTTATTGATTTCAGAGTGTCAAACAATGTTTAGACGATGCAATGAAAGAGTTATCAATGTGGATGAGCCAAAGACACACACTTCAGAAAAAGAAACAGCATTTAAAATATTACAGCCAAACTTTCAACAGCCTCAAAACACTAGAAAGCATTTTGAGCAACATTTCTGATAAGAAAACAGATGACAGAGCAGCATTAGCAGACCGTGCTAGTATGCAATACAACCAACTTAAGTTCTCAATAGCTAAGTGTGAGAACTTGATAAAACCTGACCAAAAGACTCAGTTCAAGGAACTTGGCCAAAAGCTTATACAAACATTAAATCAATTACTTTTCCAATTCTGGAATGACAGTGATGAAGAAAACCTTCTCAAAACACTTATTACACTGGCAACATTAGACCGGGTTGGTGAAACAGAGCTACTTATACGTAAACAAGCTGTTGGTCCATTACTACAAGCTATAATAAACGAGTCCGCACTACAAGGAAGTAAAGATGGGCTCGAGGGAATCTATGAAAGGATATTGTCTTTACTAAATACAAAACTAAAACTACTACTTGTAGTAACACAACATTCCAAATTGACATTTCTTGTAAAAAAATATAGATTTTTAGTAAACTGCTTTTGGTGCGAAGTAGATAGTAGGTTAGAGGTGAATTTATCGTCGATTTTTGCTCCTGGCAACCCCCAAATATTCTATAGAAGGTATAATGAAAGCATGCGATTTGTGAGGAAGATAGAAGAATTTTGTCCAGATGAAGGGACTGTGAAGTTACTACGTGCGACTGTTGAGTACAAGAGCTTTCAAAAAAGATGGAACCTGCCAGTGTACTTCCAGATACGATTCCAGGAAATTGCTGGTAAGTCATTTTAACTATCTGAATACAAGGAAATAAAACAATAGATTTTTAATTGTTATGAGCTTGATATCAAGTCAGCAGGAATGAAAGTGTTAAATTATAAAAACTCAAGTATCTGTCACTAGAAAAGTTGTTGATGGATTGACTTGAAATCCTTACACCAACATTGCATTTGTATATAAAAGTGTTTTTATATACTTTTTATCCCAAAGTTCCCATGGGAACGCAAAATTCCAAGGTGCAAATCCGCAGGTGTTCAGCTAGTTTTATATAACTAGTTGTTCGCCCCGAACTGAGATCTCGCGAGTCTCCCAAATATACAAAAAAATATTCTTAGGGCGACTCGCGCAACGATGCCTAAACGTATTTAGTGGCTAAATATGATTTAAGGAGTTGTCAAATGATACAAATACGTCAAACTTAGACATGTTTAGTCGCTCAATACGTTTAGGGATCATTGTGCAAGCTGGCCTTAATCTTTGACCAATAAAATAGTGCCACGAAATGCATAATCAACTTACTTGACCTACAGTTTCATTCAAATTACAGGTAACGGGAGTTCATGTAATTTGGTTATACTTTTTTGGGGTACAAATTGCAGTTATTCTGGATTTCAGACTTGCTTATATTTGTGTCACTTAAGCTACACGGATACCAAATTACAGTACTGTGGGGTCACTGGTGTACCCTGTGAATTTTGTCAAAGTACAGTTTTTATTATGGCTATTAACTCAAAAACTATAAAAAATTTACTAAAAAATAAAAACGGAGTCTAAATTTACTAATGAAGACCTTTCATTGGACCTAATAGTCTTGAACCCCAATATCTCAAAAAGCCCCCAACATTTTTAGCTCATTTAGTCACACCAAAATTGTGCCAATGATTTAATTTCAAATTTCACAATGATCGGATCAACGCTTCGAAAGTTATCCTCGGATAAACTAACATACATACAATGCTGATTTGCCCAAGTTGATGTAGAGATCTCGCTTCGCTCGATCAAAGAAGTTGTGTAGGTATAGGGTGTATAATATAATGTATGTATGTTGGAGAACACTGATGAGGCCAAATTCACTTTTAGAAGTCCTGAAGCATTGATTCTTCTCCAAAACTATCAGTGCAATGCTCTTGAAATGGCAAAGAATGAATTGATAGTAGGTAGTCCTAGGACTTAAAATTACCACTTACATTCTTTTTATCTAAGTTCACTTTTTCGAATTTAGAGTACTTTGATCTTATTTCACTGTGATTTCACTAGTTTGCTAACCAGTGTACACAATGTAAACTCTGGAACCACTGAGTCAACGCCGTGACATCGGATCGCTCATTGTATTCTATCGCCTGTATAATGGGGAATGGTCTGAGTAGTTATTCGATCTGATCCCGTCGTCGAGATTTTACCACCGCACCTCTCGACAACGTAATAAAGCTCATCCACATATCATCGACAATTGGGTATCGCAACCACACGCTTCACGCGATCTTTTCTACTCCATACTTCCAAGATGTGGAATGAGCTACCAGCTGAGGTTTCCCCGTTAGGCAACGACATGGCACGCTTCAAGAGAAATGTAAAGCGGTGTCTACAGTGTAGGGAACGCATCGACAATACCCCGGGTGTTGCCGGTGTCAATAGGCGACGGTGACCGCTTACCATCAGGTGGGCCGTAAGTCTGTTTCCCCACAAATAACATAAAAAAATACTATCCTTTAATATTCTACAATATCAATGATTTTATAATGTAAAAAATATATGGTTTTCTTTTCGTTAAATATTTTTAAAATATTTAAATTTATGGGTTCCTAATACATCCCATTTTAAAAAGATCATTATAGAAGCCGGAGTTCTTTACTGTGAATAATAATAGAATCATAAGGTCAAATTCTTAATGATATGGATGAAAAACTTAAACCCTTTTTGTAGATTTATATTAAGCAAAATGTTTGGTAAGCATTCCTCTTATTAAAGTAATGATACCCCACATACCTAGTTACAAGGTTAATGGCTCATTACATACAATGTTAGCTTATCAGCAAACTAAAATTAGTCAATAAGATAAATGAATAGGTAATAGATAGCTGATATCACATTCATCTCAACACAGCTCATTCATTAGCATTATCATGAGTAAACTGAGTCAAGGGTGATGACGTCGTGAACGTACCATTGCTAGTGTTTATTAGTTGCTGCCATCTTTCTTAAATATAAGTACCTAAGACCGGCTCGGGCGTACAGGGGTAACAAATTCCCGACTGATTGTGAGTCAGCCAGGCCCAAAATACTGTGAACGCTCGAAATAGTATTGGGCGCTAATTCTAGGTAAACAGTCGGTGAGCCCCTGTTTACTTGCCTAGTGCGTTATCGTATTATGTTAATAGGCTAGCTTTCCTTCCTCCCTACCTAATTAGGAAAGTTAGTTTGTTAGGTTTTTGTGAGTACCCATCTAATTAGGTATGCCGTGTGAGAATCGAATGAAATTAAGAATAACACTAGTATGTTATTAAAAGTAGGCATTAGACCTAATTTTTTCCACAGTACCACTCTTTAGATACACGAGCAAACTACGCTAATACCGAATTACTTAGAAATTATATATTGATTAGAGATTATAAAGAGTT
Source organism: Philereme vetulata (assembly GCA_918857605.2). Classification (NCBI taxonomy): domain Eukaryota; kingdom Metazoa; phylum Arthropoda; class Insecta; order Lepidoptera; family Geometridae; genus Philereme; species Philereme vetulata. Next base: position 510,569 of record OU975463.1, on the reverse strand, counting down.
ACCGCGTAAACACGCAACACAGTTGAAGGAAAGAACCTTCATCGTCTGAATTGGCCTTAAAGAGTACTATGCTGTTGAGTCATACTATTCGTAGTATCGAGTTTAATTTTATGCTTTACTCGCTGGCCGCTGCGCACCCGACTCAGCTTACGCGATTTCTACCTTAGCAAAGCTTAGCTCGTATTCTGAAAAACATATGTAACTTTAAGACTTTTAAGCTCACGCAGAGAAGTTTATTTTCAATAGTCGCGTAGCATCTATTCTTATCTTCTGGTCCAAAATTCCCCAGAGCCTGAAGACTAAAGTCTTCAACCAGTGTGTGTTGCCAGTGATGACCTATGGCACTGAAACGTGGTCCTTTACTCATGGCCTCATGACCAAGCTCAAGGTCGCTCAACGAGCTATGGAGAGGGCTATTTTCGGGGTCTCTTTGCGTGACAAAATCCGCAATGAGGAAATCCGCAGACGAACTAAAGTTGCCGACATAGCTCTCAAAACTAGCAAGTTGAAGTGGCAATGAGCAGGCCACATCGCTCGTAGAACCGATAACCGTTGAGGAAGAAAGGTTCTCGAGTGGAGACCACGGACTGGAAGACGCATCGTAGGCCGGCCCCCCACAAGGTGGACCGACGATCTAGTAAGAATCGCGGGGAGCCGTTGGGCGCAAACGGCTACCAACCGCTCGTTGTGGCGATCTAAGGGGGATGCCTATGTTCAGCAGTGGACGTTTTTCCGGCTGCTGATGATGATGTAGCATCTATTTACCAGCTGAATTATATAATAGATTTGTATAGTCACATAAGATCCGACTTTTAAGAATGCCGCCGGTGTGTAAATAGCCGATGTCCTAAACTCGCGTTCGGGTAAATGATAGATTAAATAATGTACTCTACTGAGTATAGGTAATACAACTTCATGACTTTAATCACGTAGGTAGACAAATCATATCGAAAAGCAGGTTAATGAACGATCATAGAAATTACAAGAACTTCATCATAAACTTAAAATCACGAGTAAATAAATGTTATTCGACAGGAAGCTACGAATCCGCCCTTCAGAAGACCCCTACGATAGAACCCCACGATGGCTTCCTCCTAAAAGAGAGCCAGCGGTGTTGGCAAACCCTGCAAGAGTGCTGGGCGGACGGCATCTACATCGACGCTCTAGGTCACAAGTTCTGGAAGCTGTCTCTGCAAGTTTTAGCGCGGTATGCTACGTGGGCCAGCGCGTACTGTACACAGGTATACCAGTAAGCCTATTATATGCTGAAAACGGTATCACCAATTCTCCTCAAAAATAAACTCGCAAACACCATTTTTCAAATATAGGGTGTTTGATAATATACGCACAAAAATGAAAGGGGTTATTTTGAAGAGCATAATAAATAAATTTGTGAAATGTTTACCATAGAAATGTGAAATTTATTTTGGCATGTAATAACAAACACATTATTAAACTTACGTTGTGCTATTGCATAATGCTTGCCATCTAATCACATATACTGTATTGGTGACGTCTCGAGATATCTCTTGCTGTCCCTTTCTAACCCAAAACCCGCAGCCATACCGAAAGAGTATCAAATCGGCCTCATTACAATTAATCACCTAAACTTAGTTGATTTTCTTTAAAATTTGATAATATAACTAGTAGTTTTTTATGTTTTAAGAAACCGTCACTTGAATATCGTCGGTATATTGCCAAACACCCTGTATAATCAGCATTGGGATCAGTCCATCCGCTTGGAAGTAGATGCCACAACCAGACAAAGGCTTCAACTTGTAATCGCTCTTTTTAATTGCTGTTGTAAGCACTACCCTAGATTTTAAAGATAGCAGCATTTTATTATAGCTGGTGACACCTTTTTAAGGGATTCCCCTAAAAATTCTGAAATAGTGGATAACAAATGTGTCATCATCATCAATGACTATTGTTTCAGAGAACTTCACCACCGAAATACGAACCGACAAATGTAAATAAAATCCTTGTCGAAAACAGTATTAGCATTTACGTCGACGTACAAGCCCTCATTCATCGATTACCGACCTTCCAAGAACTTGTACAAAGCAAATTCACCACTAATGTAGATTTACTGAAAAAGAGCTTGCAATCTTCCGAAGAGACATTACAAGGCACGAAGAAGAAAGTAAAGGAATGCATTGTGAATGAGCTGTTCGATTACTTCAATGTTCAATTGAAACAAGTCAGTGATATACCAAGATTGTACAGAAAGACGAACCGGAGCATACCCACGAGGCCATGCACTTACATAGAAGTAGTTACAAATGCACTGAAAGAATTCAGCGAAGATGCATCTAGAAGACTGGACAACGCGTTCGTACTAGAACTCCTCAAGGCCTTGTTCAACGTTATGACCGTTTCGTAAGTAATTTCGTAACATATTGACATCTTATCTTTTAAATTAGGTCAAGTCTAATTTGGTGTATTTTTTCTAGATACTACAAATATGTAGAAGATGTTTTGACCTCAGTGCACAAAACTGAGGAATCCTTGAGAAGACTGAAACAGATTAGAGAAATGTCGCAGCAGAGCAGCGACAGCGCGGGCGCCACGGACGGAGACAAGATCAGACTTCAACTGAATGTGGATGTCATCTTCTACGGCAAACTTATACAGTTACTGAGAATCAACGTGAATAGTGTTCAGAAATATACAGAGTTATCTACTATGGTTACGGAAGCTGTTAAAAATATAGATATTAAATGATATAGCAATTTACCCACAGAATGTGTTTTCTTATTGAATCAGTAAAAAACAGTATTCAACATAAACATGTATTTTGATCAGCTGAATAAAAATTGTATGATTTGAAAAAATAGAAACCATCCACTTATTACTTATAATTATCAAGTTATAAATCTTACTACTATTTGTGTGGAACAAAGTATTTCAGGATTGTGTTCGATTTAGGTTTGTTCGCGTTTCGCGGGCTACTTCTGGTCACTCCAGCTGAGCTGGATGGGTTCTTCCACATGGCTTTGAGCTCCTGTTGCATGTCATCTGGCAGTGCACTGAACACTCCCTTATCTACATAGCTGGGACAGTCATTGCAGGCTCCATCTTCCACCACATCCTTCATAGTGTCTGACGCGTCAGACATGTTATCTCGGGCCGGGCTGGCGCGAGGGGTCAATGACCGGTCGCGGGAATTTAACCTCAACTCTGAAACTTTTTCTAACTCCTTAGAATTTAGTCTGAGTTCGCCGACTTTCAGTTTACTCGGCGATGCGACTTCCTCTTTCGCCAGGCACCTTCTTTTAGCTATCCAGTTGACCTTTTTAGGCTTTTTCGGGGATGGCTCGACTTCAGCGTCGGAGTGATCGGTTGTCGTACTGCTGCTCGGCGACACCGCCGAGTAATCCATGGACGAAGCTGACGTGTCACAGTCATTTGATAAATTAAGTACGGATTGGACGGAAATATCATTCATCAGATAGTTCACTATACAACTTCTTCCTGTCATACGCTCTTGAAACTTTGTGAATGCCAGACCCACTAGAGTCAAATGGAATGGTTTAGTTAAATCAATCAGCTTATTGAATAATTTCATTACGATCGCTAGGAGTTTCTGTTGACCAGAATCAGTCACTGATAGCACACCATTGCTCAGAGAAAAGATTGATGGAGAGATTTGACTTTGTCTTGACTCTCTGTGGCTGCTGAGCCGCTTGGCATCTTTCTTCCGCAGTGTGACCCTCAGAGAAACTGGAATGCGTCCATCTTCCCTGACTAAGACAAGCAACCTTTGAAGCAAAGCAGAGAACTTGTCTTCAACTTCACTTTTCACACTGACTGTCTTGAAACTGTCTTCTAAACCAATGCTTTGTGGCTTCCCTGACTGTTTTACTGGCGTGTTGTCCTCTCCTAAACTTAGGGTCTTCAATCTAACTGCCATGTCACTGCTAAAATGCTTCTTCAACTTCTCTGTTGATGCCTCTTGAAGATCCTTTACTGTGATGATTTTCTGTGAGATGAGAGCTTCAGTTGTTTTAGAGCCAATGCTTGGAATGAAACGGACACTTGTAAGACTTGACATAAAGCAGGTTGCATGCTCCGGGAATATAGTAGTTTGGTCATTAGGCTTGTGTAATGGACAGATAAGTTTTGCTAACAACTTGTTGTGAGCAATACCAGTACAAGTTGTGAAACCTAACTCATCATATATTTTCTTTCTCATTTCACTGGCTATTTGTGATGCTATCCTCAGTCTGTGATGGCAGCCACAAGGGCATTCTATGCTTGGTTCATTGTAAATGTGGCCGGAGAGTGCTACACTCTTATCACTCATACTTTTTAACTGTTCCTGAACTAAACTTGTAACATCAATAAAGTTTTCATCCATACCCAGTTTTTCTACTGGACACTTCCAACCCTGCAGCGCCATGAAGATCTTATTAGATGCTTTTCTGTATTCATGTAAGTCCTCTCCATTCGCCAAAGCTAAATTCGGGCAAACTTTCAATGCATCCGATATAAGCATGCACTTTTGAACTCCATACTTCCTGGCTTCATAATTGCTGGTTACGACGATGTTTTTCTGTTGAATACCAAGTGGAACATTGCGGAGTTCGGGCTTTCGAAGCATCTCCACTTGAGCATAAAAACAGTCAACGTCCATGTGAATTATACTTCTAGAGTGCTCGCTGTCGTTTTCATTATACCCAGAGCTGCTAGTATCCATATTCCTGCAAAAATTAAACAAGAAAGTCGCAGTTTATATTGTTAAAACTAAGTTTTACCTGTTACGGGGCAAAGTAACGAATTGTGGAAAAATCGCTTACCTGTCGTCCATGGCTTTGTTATAAGTGGGTAAGATAGATTGGGAGGCTCATTAATCAAGGTAATTTGTAGAGAATAACTGCTTTTCTTTTATAGAAATCCAAAATATTGATATTTTCACAAGACAATCGCAACGACACATCAACAGAGCCAGTGTTGCCAAAAAAAAGATTTCCCTCTTTTTCTCTCTTTTCGTAGTGATGTGCCAGTTTGGCGTTACGCAACATTAGTCGATTAGTTTGCAACGATTCCAGCTGTTTTGGTCGTTGCCATTGGAACAAATGAAATGTCAGTCATCAAACATCAATCAATTACGTCATTTTTCTTTGCTGTCATTTTCATTTTGTAAAGCAAACTTCGCAAAGTGGGTGTTTCAGTTTTTTTTTTCATGTTTGATACAAAAGATTTTTTGCAAAAAGGCAGTTATTTACTATAAAAACAGTTATGACTCCTTGAATAACCACGATGGAGGGATTGCCTTCGGGTGATATACCGGCGAAATATCAGAAGTTGGCGTCGGAGTACTCTAAAGTGAGTTTTTATCAGTCCAAATGTTTTATTGTGGTGAAACACGATCGGTAATTTGGTGTTTCCGTTGTTTTAGTTGCGAGTTCATGTAAAAGTCTTGAAGAAGGGTGTTTTAGACGAGCAGGCCAAGTCTAACGAGCTGCGAGAGACGCTGAAAGAGCGGGAAAAGGCGCTTAGAAAAGGGGAGTTAGAGATAGACTCTCTTACGTTTAGGAACCAGCAGCTGACGCGGCGGGTTTCCGTTCTTCAGGATGAACTTGAGGCGCACCAGGTCATTGCTATACATTGTTATTTTTTTTCTATTGTTCTGTTTTTATTCTGTTACTTGTTGGAATCATAGATCAGTCACTCTTCCAATACAAAGCTACAAAGCTTGTAATTCTATCTGTATAAATAATTTTACAATTATTACCTCCTAAACTATTTGCTAAAGTTGATCAAATAATAACAGTCTTGTTTTACTGATGTTTATAAATCTTTCTAGTTGAAATCAACAAAGAAATCGAAGAGTAAAAATGATGAAAAACAAGCTAGTACCAGTAATGCAGGGCCCGGGCCCCTGGACTCTCGGCTGCTCCAGGAAGAACTACACAAAAAGATAATTGAAAATGCCCAATTTGCTTCTCAGGTAATAATATAATTTATAGGAAAATAGAGTTGGTCTATATTTTGAGATCATATGAGGACCAGTAGAGCATAATAGCTATGTCAGATGTTTGTTCACTTAACACACTGAAATATAATGGAATATTAGACATAGACAGACATTTATTTGCTACCATAGCACACATAAATTCACACAATCAAAAGGTAGCAAGAGAAAGCACAAGAGAAAACAGAAAATTACATACAACAAACATACGAAAAATAGAATGGAATAATAAATTTACAATGTAGTCAGGGAAAAATTAAAAAGAGGCAAGTAGGTATGTATGTGCTACTGCAGCAAATGGGTTCCAGCTCGGCAATACGCCTCGTATATATTGCAGTAAATATGTTGTTATCAGTTGTATAAGTTCTTAAAACAGCTTTAAAGATAAATTGTTATCTCTGTACTTTTTTATTCATAATATTACCTAATTTTTAATTATTAACTATTTCCCAAATAAGCATTTCCTATTTAAAAATATTCATATATTTGGAATAAGCTTGGTAGGTCTCAGAGGCAGAATTATATTAGTAAACCTCGCTGACTGGTCTAGGAAAACCAAAATGATACCAAAGCTAAGTTTTAATTTATTTATTAGTGAAACACTTGTCATCAAAGATGTTGGCCTAATAAGACGACAAAAGTAAATAATAAGAGACTCATTATAAATAAACCATAGTCTTTGTTCATAAGTTCAAGTTTGTATGAGTTGTGGCCAAATCCAGTGTTATAGAAAGAGTTTATAGGTCACGCCCAGTATGGCCTCCAGTGATTAACTATTCCTGGGTTATCATCATCATAATAAACATTCAGGCGTGCGTGTCTCACCTCAGTAACATTAGTTTAGGAGTGGCACTATAAATAAGCAAGTACATACTTGTTAGGATGATATCTGTTTATCTTGTGTAATGTGGTTTAGCCATGTTTTAAATCATTTAAATTATTAATATAGTAAGTTCATATAACGTCAGACCTGTTGAGGTCAATAGGAAAAGCGAAAAGGTACTCTACTCAGTAGAGGGCCCCTGTGCTGACCTTTAGGATGATAGACTGTATGGGGGCACTGCTAACCCTGTACAATACGACTGATAATAACGAAGATTGGATTTTTATGATGAAAACTGACTTGCCTCTGTTCGCTCACGGATTTTTATCAAAACAAAACATAGCCTATATCACTCAGGGATAGCTTTACTGTAATGATATAATTGTATAAGATATTTTACAAATTGTTGCAGTTATCAGATAGAGCCTTTGAGGTCTCCCAGCTGACAGCATCTATAGAGGACTACCAGAAACACATCAATGAGAGTGATAGTAAATATAAATGTGAGATAGCGAAGCTACGGAATAAGAACCAGGAGTTGCAACTTACTTTGGAAGAAGCGAGGAAGGAACGGCTCGGTGGAACTCCTAGTAAAGTACATCTGGGCAGTCAGGCGCCTAGTTGTAATGGAGACTTTTTATCTGAAGGTGGTAGTTTGGTAAGCATGTTTCGGCTTAAAGAGTATGGGTGACTTAACAAGATTGTAGGGCATGTTGTCAAGGTGCGTGACCTACAATTCTTTTGTTATAGGCGATGGTTACTACATAACATCAGGTGGGCCATTTACATGTTTCATCCTCCAAGTTGTATAAAATAAATAAAATAATGCTGGATATTTCACACAGCACTATCTAGTCCTAAACTAAGCAGAGCTTGTACTATGGGAACCAGATAACTGATAGAATACTTATATACCTGTTTTTTGTAAATACATACTTATAATATATAGAGAAATAACCACCCAAAATACATTAAAAAAAGGATTTACAATAATAGTCATAACTTTAACCAAGGCCTTTAGTACGAGTTGTCATAAACGCAAACCTCGATGGTTTTTTTTTAATCTGTTTTTAGGGCGTCGTTCTTTACGACGATGTCAGTTCCATAATTGTCTACAGTAATAAATGATTATAAAGCGTCCCTCTTCAGGAGGTCGTATGTGGACCGGTAGAGCATGTTAGCTGAGTCAGATGTTTGTTCAGCTAAAACACTCTGAAACAGGCCCGCATTTATCTGGTTCACTTTCAGCGCTCTGTACAACTCCTCTCTCATAGATTGACACACTCCGTTAAAATCCTCCGTTATGATCGTTTTTCTTTCAGAGTTATTGGCGAGCTTACGAAAACTAGTGTCGTTTGCGTATTTGAAACGTACTAATGGTACAGGTCAAAATGTGGTGATAACAGGGTAGTGCTAATGTCTTTTAATTGATCCAGACCATTGCAAAATGTGGAGCTGTAAGCTCACACCATCATCATCCATTTTTTTTTCGCTAGTCTATATTTTTCCATTGCTGGGCAAAGGCCTCCCCCAACTCCTTCCACCTATCGCGATCCTTGGCATATTCCCACCATTCCTTCTCGAATCCGCTGATATCGTCGCGCCAACGCTTTCGCGGCCGACCCCGACGTCGCTGTCCATCCTCCGGTACCCAAGGTGTTATGATATTGGCCCATTTCTCCGGAAGCATTCCACTTACGTTTACTTACATTTTACTTACTTACTTACCATTTTAATTACCTAGCTAATTTTTTTTAATATTACTACAAAAACACTGTTAGGCTTAGTGGCTAAGCAAATAATGAGTCAAGTGTGTGTTTCAAGCATTTGTTTTGTTTTAGCTTGGTAGTGAAGATGCACTCAGTTCTGTGGACGATCTGAACGTGAACGAGCAACTTAGTATGAAGGCACTTAGCTTAGAACAGGTAAAACAGTCACGTTCAATAAGCATAAAAAGGGCCTTCAATGCCCTTTTGCTGCTATACCACTCAACATACCTACTTCATGATTAAACATAATTAACTATGTTTCAGTTTTGCATGTACTTTTTTTGTTTTGAATAATTTTGATCATGTTCCTTATGTCTCATCTGTTGTAAATGTATTATGTGCCAAATGATTGTCGAAAATAGTTTTCTCTTCACATAATTATATAACTTCATGCAAATCTGTTATATATTAGATTCTGTTAGATTAGAAGTATTTTATTTACGCCGCCGTCCTTATTTGTTCACATAGATCCTGTCCAACCAATGGTTGCCAGGAAGAGATCGCTTTTAGCGATAAGGTCGGCCGTTGTGCATATGATTTAAACATTTTTTTTTTTGTTCTTTATGTTTTAACTAGCTGTCGCCCGCGACTTCGTACGCGTTACACTACTAAATGTGTAGGTAACCTAGAAATAAAGCTAAACTCGCTGTTGCAACTTGACTTGGCCCCATTTTTATCCTACGGACCCGATTTATTGGATAAAAAGTAGCCTATGTGTTAATCCAGGTTATAATCTACGTACATACTAAATTTCATCGAAATCGGTTGAGCCGATTTTACAGATTGACAGTAAAGATATTATCTATCTAATATTAGACTGTGTTACCTAATAAGTTACATAAAAAAAAATTTGATTGAACTCATTTGTAATTTTTTTTCTACCTAGCCTATGCTGTCCCAATTTTACTGGATAATATTTTACAGGATAATCAGAAGCTCCGAATGGAATACGGCATGCTTCAGCTGGAGAACGAGAGCCTAATACTGGAAGTGGCCAAGCACGTGTCGGCGTCGCAGCGGAGGCGAGGCGATGGACACGACTCCGGAGATTTTAATGTGTTTAATGAAACTTCTATAGGTAAAGTTTACACCTTTTTCAATGTACAATAAAAAAAAACTCAAAATATCTAATAGGTTATGTGGCTGGCTATGTTCAGCAGTGGACGTCCAATGACTAATATGATGATGATTAATTGGTATAGTTTTTACCCACAAAGCAAAAATAGATAATATTATATAAATAAATAATGAATATTGCTGAACATTTCACACAGCGCTATCTAGCCCCAAACTAAGCGGACCTTGTATTATGGGAACCAGATAACTGATAGAATACTTATATACTTTTTTTTTATAAATATGTACATACTTATAATATATATAAAAACATCCAGACCCGGAACAAATATCTGTAGATCATGCAAACGTTTGTTCCGCGGTGGAATCGAACCCGCTTCCTCCTGCGTCTCAGTCGGCTATCCGCCCACTGCGCCACGGAGGTCGTCAATGGTCGTCGATCGACGCCATCGAGATGATAATATTAGATACCCACTAGGTTATAAAAGGATGGCCCGAGTCGGACGGGGCTTTTTAATAATAAAAAACAGGTGTAACTAGGGTTTTAGATGAAAGTTTTTAACCCCTGATGCAAAAAGAGGGAGACGGGGGCTTAATAAATTTGAATATGTATTTGTTTGACCACAGACACATAGGTTTGACGCCTGTCATTTAATTTTTTTTTTTGCAATTTTGTCAATTGCCTTCTTTACTTTGAACAATTTCATAACTTTGAAATTATCTTCTACATATCACTACCTGTTTACAAGAATTGTTAGTAACTCATCACAACACTACCTATCCACCTATATATCCACCTGTCTACTTGTGTGAATTACATTCGTCCAGTGAATTACTTTATTCCATCCAGTCATCAATCCATGCAGTGGATTACTTTATTCCATCCAGTCATCAATCCATGCAGTGGATTACTTTATTCCATCCAGTCATCAATCCATGCAGTGGATTACTTTATTCCATCCAGTCATAAATCCATCCAGAGGATAACTATATTCCATCCAGGTGGATTACTTTATTTAATAGGTTTTAATTTGTTGTTCAGATGGCGAAGGCAGAGTGACTGGTCTACTAGGAAGCGTAGAAGTGCCATTTCTGTTGAACCACGAGGTGCAGTCCAGAGAGGAGCGGATGAAGACATACTTTAGGAATAAGATTAGGGATCTCAAATCTGAGAAAGATGACCTGAATAGCATGGCTGAACATTATATCGTAGAGGTGAGTTCTACATCCCTACTAATATTATAAATTCGAAAGAAACTCGGTCTTTCTGTTTGTTTGTTAAGTTTTTACGACACGGCTCGACCGAATTCGATGAATGTTGATGTATAGATAGATTATCCTTACTACATATTATAAGTTCGAAAGTAAGCAGTACTTGTGCTGCTGTGTTCCGGTTAGATGGTAATGGTATGTTCCTGTAATTACTGGCACATAGGCATAACAGCTAAGTCCTATAGTATGACAACGTATCCACATAGAGATCAAGACAACATAATACCTTGTGTTGAATTCTATGTGGATATCCATGGGCTGCAGTAGCCACTCAACATCTGGTGGACTGCATGCTCGTTTGCCATATTCAAATTCAAATTTGTTTATTTACACATAAATATAACTTTACAGAATTAATCTAAAACGCTATATCTAAAACTACAGAAACAATACAAATTATAATATAGGTACATTCATTTTAAAACTTACATATTTAAGTTCAAAAAGGTACACAAAAACAAATACAATAGGGGACTTAACGTAACTAACATAACATCGGTATACTTAACTAATTAAATACTCTCACAATAACTGAGACAAACTAGCTCGATCGTCTTCCAGTCATCCGCAAACACGTCAAAATGAGGATGGATTTTAATAAGCTCATTAAGGCTGCGCTGCGCACGGGAGATGGGTGACTGTTGGCAGTGCAACGTACGTGCTCGCAGTGGTTCCAACAAACGCACTCGGCCTGATCGAAATCTGGCACGTTGTTCGGGCACGCAAAGCCGGCTGGCTTCAGTGAGAAGAGAGGGACAATCAGTAACACCTTTCAACAAACTGCACAGAGTTATGATTTGTACATAGAGCCGCCTTGTTTCTAGGGAGTTATATCCCAAGGTACCTTGCAGAAACCTTGTAGGGTACATAAACGGATAGTATCCGTAAAGCTTTTTATATATAAAACGCAAAAATCTTTTTTGAACCTTTTCTAACATAAATGAGTACATAAGTGACTTCATACGGGTTCCAAATGCATGCACTAGATTCAACTTTGGATCGGATTAAAGAAGTGTAGAGAAGTTTAATGGCATTAGCATTGGTAAAGTTTTTACAATTACGGGATACGAAACCTAGTTTTTTAAAACAAGAGACAGTAAGTGTACGGATATGGTCGTGAAAATTTAGTTCACTGTCGAATACTACGCCAAGATCCTTAACCGAATAGCACCGTTTGATCGTCTCACCGCTAAGCTCGTACTTTGCAACCGTATACTATGATGGCCGAGTAAAGGTTACTACTTCGCATTTGGACATGTTAAGATGAAGTCGATTTGCGTCGCCCCATGCTTGAATTGCGTTTATTTCACTCTGCAGATCATCACAGTCTTTTGGCGTTTTAATGCTAGTGAAGACCATGACATCATCTGCGTAAATTAGGCAATTCGCTTTAGTTATACACTTAGCCAGGTCATCAATCATGATAGTGAACAGTAATGGACCTAGCGATGAACCTTGACTCACGCCTGAACAGGTGTGGTACAATATAAGTAGTATAAAAAAAACTGTCTGTCTGTTAATTACGTTTTCACGGCTCAGCGGCTGGATCGATTTCGATAAAATTCGGTGTATAGATAGATTACCACCGGGATTGAGACTACTCTTTATCATTGCGCTCAAGGAGAGTCATGTTTTCATTGACAAACCACGAGTGCGTAGCCGCGGGCGGGTCAGCTAGTAGTTTTTTTTTAATTTAAACTACATGGTGGTATACTACATTTTAGTTTTATACATTTTTACCCAACTACGGCGAAACAAAAAGGAGGGTTATGATAGAGAAAGAAGTTAAAATAAAATATTATTTTATTTTACATTATTTGTTCTAGCCTAGTACATATTTTTGTTAATGTGTGATAATTCAATAAAGAGATACGAGGTGCATTCAATAAGTACCTAGCCTCATCGCCAGAGGGCGCTGTAGTTTCAAAAGAGTTTTACCACAGTCTAGCACATTCTTTTTTAATTCTTTTTTCAAATTTTCATTCCAATCCCTTCATTTGTTTTAATTTGACAACTTATGGTGATTCGATTCCTATTTTTGGAAGGGAAAACGCGCATCGAAATCAAAGAGCGCTTGGATGCTGTGTACGGTGACTCTTCTCCATCGATGGCCACCGTCAAGAATTGATTCAACGAGTTTGCACGTGGCCGTACGTCGGTTTTTGATGAACCACGTCCAGGTGCACCGAAAACAGCTGCTACGGAGGAAAACATTAAAAAAATCCATGATCTCGTATTGGCAGATCGCCGATTGAAGGTTCGGGAGCTAGCTGAAACTGTAGGCATTTCAGAAGGAACAGTGCATCATATTCTTCACGAGGAACTCGGCATGAGAAAGCTGTCGGCGCGATGGGTGCCGCGTTTACTCACACCGGAAAACAAGTGCAACCGTGAGACCACATCGGAGACGTGTTTGGCGCTGTTTAAGCGGAATCCAGCGGAGTTTTTGCGTCGTTTTGTGACCGTCGATGAAACCTGGATCCACTGGTACACACCAGAGACCAAGGAGCAATCAAAACAATGGATCCAGACCGGGGAACGTGCTCCAAAGAAGGCGAAAACTGTAAAATCGGCCGGAAAAGTTATGGCCACCGTTTTCTGGGATTCACAAGGTGTGATCTACATCGATTACCCCGAGAAGGGTAAAACAATTACAGAGCTTTACTATGCCGATTTATTGGGCCGATTCGACGCCGAATTAAAGAAAAAACGACCCCATCTGGCGAAGAAAAAAGTGCTGTTTCACCACGACAACGCACCGGTTCACACGTCTGCCGTTGCCATGGCCAAATTGGTCGAATTACGCTACGAATTGCTGCCCCATCCACCGTATTCTCCAGATTTGGCCCCTTGTGACTTCTTTCTGTTTCCTAATCTGAAAAAATCTCTCGCTGGGAATAGATATGGATCAAATGAGGAGGTCATCGCCGCCACGGAGGCCTATTTTGCAGAGTTTGTCAAAAACTATTTTTCGGACGGGTTAAAAAAGTTGGAGCATCGCTGGGCTAAGTGTATCGAACTAAAAGGAGACTATGTTGAAAAATAAATTGCCACTTTTCCAAAATTTTCGTTTACTTTTTGTAGGCTAAGTATTTATTGAATGACCCTCGTATCTATCTACTATATCTGTCTGGAGTACAGTGAGAAAGAGTTTGATAATTTTTGAAGTAAAACTTCTTCACGCACGCTTGACTTGGGGAGTAAGCTGGTGATTGCGTGACGAGAGCATTACGAAAGCTGTGATCGGACGAAGCGAACGGCTGTTCAGTGGAGATATAAGTTAGTGAAGATAGAAAGAGAGAGAGTTACGTTTCGTATATAACTGTAGAGGCAAGAGAGAGAGAGGTGCGAGCACAAATTTTATTTCTCTCTTTCTCTCATAGCCAGTTACGTTTCGTATATCTAAGACACAGTGCAGGCCTATTGTCTGTATCACACTGTAGGAGCAAGAGAAAGCAGTGCGCGCGCACATTTTTTTTCTCTCTTCCTTTCATAGCCAGTGCATGAAATATATATCTCAGTCAGCAGTTCGTTTACGAGTTTGCTGGCGTTACGCGAACGGTAATTTCTTGATTATTTTTCGTAATTTCATTTCGTTCTTGAACAATTTTATAAATTAATATTTTGAAAACGAAGTTTTGCTTCAGTCGTGTGGTCTAAAGCATACTCGTTTTTTTTTAATTTAATCTTTTTCGTGTTTAATTATTTTTGACATGTTTCTTATTATTATGTTAATTTAAATTTTTATGTCACAATATTTATGTATAATTGTTTTTATAATATGTATTACTGATTTGTTTATCCCATCATGTGTGTTTGTTCGTTTAATTTTTATAATTTTGTGTTCTACTGTGGTCTTCTAGTGTAATTGGTGTAATTGCTGTTCTAATTGAATAAAATAAATAAATAAAATAAATAAATACAATAAATAAATAAAATAAATAAAATAAATAAAATAAATAAAATAAATAAAATAAACAAAATAAATAAAATAAACAAAATAAACAAAATAAACAAAATAAACAAAATAAATAAATAAATAAAATAAATAAATAAATAAATAAATAAATACATAAATAAATAAATAAATAAATAAAATAACGAAATAAAATAAATAAATAAAATAAATAAATAAAATAAATAAATAAAATAAATAAATAAAATAAATAAATAAAATAAATAAATAAATGAAATAATGATTGAAAAAAATGATTGAACTGTCCGTCCATTTTTTGTTAAGATGTGTTGATGTGTTGAAGCACGACACTATTAGCCGATTGGTGAAAATAAATAAAATAAATAAAATAAATACAATAAATAAAATAAATAAAATAAATAAAATAAATAAAATAAATAAAATAAATAAAATAAATAAAATAAATAAAATAAATAAAATAAATAAAATAAATAAAATAAATAAAATAAATAAATAAAATAATTAAATAAAATAAATAAATAAATGAAATAATGATTGAAAAAAATGATTGAACTGTCCGTCCATTTTTTGTTAAGATGTGTTTGTGTCGCAGTGCGACATGCTGCGACTGCGACTCGAGGAAATGGAGCGGGATAGAGAGTCAGGCGAGAGCACGCTGCAGGAGAAGCACGACACTATTAGCCGATTGGTGAGTCACCTGCCACTATAAAAATCATACACATTCAAATCATTTATTTCAAATATAACATGGCTATAAAGAAGTCTTCTTTTTTATGTTATTTGTGGGGAAACAGGCTTTCGGCCCACCTAATGGTAAGCGGTCACCGTCGCCTATTGACACCGGCAACACCCGGGGTACTGTCGATGCGTTCCCTACACTGTAGAAACCTCTTTACATTTCTCTTGAAGCGTGCCATGTCGTAGCCTAACGGGAAAACCTCCGATGGTAGCTCATTCCACATCTTGCAAGTATGGGGTAGAAAAGATCGCGTGAAGCGTGTGGTGCTTCTTTCTTCTGTTTTAGTTAAAATAAATTTCAACTTGCTAGGTCCACCCATTCCTGAGTAAATCGGTGGTGACACACGGACAGACTCACAAGAGAGCGATTAAAAGGGTTCCTTTTTTACCTTTTGAGGTACGGAACCCTAAAAACTGAACAAAAGACAGCTTCATCCCCGAAACAATGATGATACATAAAATTTAAAAAAATACGATTATATATTCTGTAAAAGTAATGCTTGATTGTTTACGCTCAGGGACTAAACATCACACTAATATTATAAATACGAAAGTTAGGATGTTTGTTTGTTTGTTACTCAATCATGCCGTCACGGCTGAACAGATTTCGATGAAATTTGGTATATACGTAGATTATAACCTGGACCCACATAGGCTACCATTTATCCAATAAATCAGTTCCCATGGAATAAAAATGGGGTGTCAAGTCAAGTTGCAACATCGAGTTTAGCTTTATTTGTATGTTATCTTCTTATTTAGTAGTGTAACGCGTACGAAGTCGCGGGCAACAGCTAGTACGTTTATAATGTAAGAAGGTGTAAACTAGACGAGTCTTTTTCAAATAGCTAGTCAATTATGACAGGTCGATAGAACGTAAAATATCACGTAAATACATCATGTGACGTCACACCAAAAGTTAAATATGAAGTAATATATAAATATGATGTATAAATATAATATACAAATATGAAATATGATGTATTTACGTAATATTTTACGTTCTATGTACCTGTCATAAGTGACTAGATATTTGAAAAATACTCTAATAATAGTTACAGAGACTATGCAAACTAAACATAAAAATTGTTTATTGGATAAATATTCAAGCTACTGGTATTAAACCCACCTCTAAAATCAGTTAATACGATTCCGGATGTGTGTTTTAAGTTAATGACGTACGTAACAAAACAGGTTGTATAATGTAGTTGTTATACTATTTCCATTTCTTTATTTTCTCGATGAAGATAAGTTCTAATTTGATAGTTGTAGTGTTGTGACCTCATGGTGAGAGCTCATCGAGTGACAGTGACGATTCATCAGATTTTGATTAAAATAAATAAATAAAGATTACCTGTCGTTATAATTATTTAGTTTCATTGTCGAGTACCTACCTATACCTACTTATTTTACAACAGCTTCGAAAATTTTAAAGAAGTTGGCATTATCAATCAAGAATCAATACGTGTAACATCTTGTAATGAAATATAATATCAGTTAATAAATTTGTACAAAAGTATCCGGCAGTAGTTTAGTTTCTTACATTTGGTAAAAAAATATCGGGTTGTTATCGTGTTACGTTTATCGATAGCTCCATCCCTATCAGTTTCTCCGACTTTGGTATAACCTTGTACGTGCGTAAGCGTCATGCATGTTTTTTATAAAACAATGCATACATAATGTAAAAAAGACGCTCGTTCAAGTTTTCACAGGTGCTGTCATCGAGAAAAGAAAGAAATGGAAATAGTATAGTTATTTCTTATTAAGTATATAAAATTAACTAATTTGTTAGATGCTTTTTTTATAACTTAAATTAACTGTATCTTTTTACAAAATTATTATACCTTTAATAACAGAAAGAATATAGAATTATGTATAATAAAATACAGAAGAAACAGTTGAATCATCTAAAGACCGTTGCAAACGATCTATAGCTAGCTCAACTGCTACAGATCACTACCAGGCGGAAGTGTCCCCAAGACACTGGCTGCATTGCTCCACTGAATTGCGTTGACCCAGATAAGCGCCAGCTCTCGGATCACACTTTATTATTAAATTAACTGGTATTTTTAATTCAAGGAAGAAGAGCTCCATTCCACGTCCCATAACTACGAGGAGCAGATGTCAGTGCTGACGGAGCACGTGGCCGGACTCAACGAGCAGCTGACGAGGCAGCACGACGAGATACAGCATCTTAAACATCAGCTCAGCACGAGGAGGAAATAATTAAGTTCATCATCATCATACCGGCGCAGGACGTCCATTGCTGAGCATACGCCTCGCCAATGGATATCCAGAGCGACCGATCTTGTACGGCCTGCACCCAACGGCTCCCAGCCACCTTTAACAGGTCGTCTTTCACACTAGATGGAACAATTAATTTAGCAGTTATAAATTATGTCATTTAGGACTTACTTATGTCACTAACTCATGCCTTATCATGTTAAATACCTAGGTTAGGAAATATGGAATCGAAACGCTACGAAAATGAATTACAAGGTGTATTTGTAAACCATCGTATAATTTATAACACCTCTGCCAAAATCTATCTTTCCATATGTTGCAGCGTTTTTATTAGTGTTGAAACGGATAGTGGTTTGGCCGGATACCGGGTACCGGATATTCGGCCCTTTTATCGCGTTACACAACAGGATCAGTGATCAGTTTGGTGGTCAGTTCATTTGAATCAGTACCCGCAGTTGTCAAGGTTTGCTAGAATGTATCTTTCAGCACCTGGCAGTAGCGTTTACTGCGAAAGGCTATTTTCAGAAGCTGATCTGGTATACGAAGCCAAGCGGAGTCGCCTTTTACCAACAAATGCGGAAAATTTGGTATCATTCACCACAATTTGCCACTTGTTAATTTTGAGTACTAAACTAATAAATAAAACAAATATTTATGACGTGCGATTATAAAAATAAACGGTGTCCCATAACTTATTGTGGTATGATTTGCCTTGTGTAAAATAATGTTTTTTTTTTTAAAGTTTACTATCCGGAATCCGGCCGGATAGTGAAAACAAGGCCGGATACCGGATATCCGTTTCATCTAGTTTTTATCCGACTGCGAAGAGAGTAATGTTTTTAGACAGCGATATAAAAACAGATAAGTGTTCTAGATGAGCAGAGTGGTTCCCCAAAATTCGACAAGATTACTAATGTACGTATAACGTAGTATTTATTTATTACTTTAAAATGTTATTCTGGCTTGGTCGTGAAGGAACAGGCAGTAAAATTGACGTTTCAAAGTGATCCTTGTGATTTTAAAGAATAAATTCTTTTTTTTTTGTCAAGTTGGTCTGAGGTATTTTATAAGGTAAAGTATACCTCCACACAGTTTTAATTAGTTTCCGACTGCGTGATATAAAATTGTTAAGTCTAGTCGTTGCACTTCTAAGGCAGGACAATAGGCCTAAAATAAGATAAATTCCCTTTATGATCTTCCTTCATTATTGTATGGGGGTAATTTGTAACTTGTTTAATAACTAGAAGGTTACAATAATATAAGCAAATGCTTTAAATTTTTGTTAAATTGGTTTAACAAAACATAAACAAACGTTGCTGACGGCGCGGAACGGCAACGTCGCATGCGCCTCCTCGACATCGTCTAATGATGTAGAGTAGCTTAAGAAGCTAGAGACATCTTATATTTTAAATGGAGAAATAACCAATAATATAAACGTAATTTTGAAACAAAATACTGCAAAGCTATTTACTGTTTTGTACCTTGATTTTAGTATTTAACGTGTATTCATCGCGGAGAGTCGCGAAACGCGACTACGGCTGTTGCAATAAAACGTCAGTCTGGATGATAAATAAAAAGGTCTTACGTATCCGTTCTTATTTGTAATAATGTATAGTGATCGCGAATGTTTTGTAGGTACCAGGAGGTAGTATTTTTTATTTATTCGCATTTCAAATTAAACCTGTATATAAGGGCTAGATCATGTAGGGGAGGTAAGCCTAAAACGGGTACGCTAAGGGACATGTGAAATAAAAAATACTTAGAAACGTAAAATGTACCAAATAGTTTTACTAAAGGAAATGTTTATTTAATATAGTATATAAAAAAAATAACAAACATAACCATTCTCTTCAACAATCTTAGAAAAACAGAAACTGGGAGACCCTTCCAAATACCCGTTTTGCCCTTATAGGGGGCCTAAATCAGGTACCTCATCAGGGCATAACGGGTAAAGGCTATATAATGAGAACAATCAACTTATTTTTATAGTTTTACAATATTTATTAACATAAAATCACTTATATTTTCATTTAAGCGTCTTAAATTATTAATCAGACTCATATTCAATCACTATAAATCATCTTTGGCAACAAACAGCTACTAAGAAGAATTTAAAAATAAACTAGAGTACCTACCTATTGTTATTTTTATAGTTTTACAAAATACTTTAACATGAGATCACTTATATTTGCTCATTAAAACTTCCTAAATGTTTAATTAGACCAGTATTCAATCTTTAATCTTGTTTAAATTATAAATCATCGGTGGAACAAAACAACTAAATAAAAACTAGTAAATAAGAATTAAATAAAAACTAAATTACTCTTGGCAGGCATCACAGTAATAATTGCCTCTGCCAGAATAAGAAGTGCACGCTTCGTGAGCCCACATGTCACAATCGTCACACCTGATCCAATCTTCTAGAGGTGGTTCAGTATATAGATCAGCACAGACTAAGCAAGCGTATTCAGTTTTGTCATTCTGACTGTTTTTTGGACCACGTTTGGATCTTACCTGTCTCTTGTTGGTATTACTACAACAAGCTATTACTTCCTTCTTATTAGTGCTGGGTTCCTTTAAATTTTTCTTCACTGCCTTAAGTTTAGTGTTAGTAGGTTTCTTCTTTTTGTTTTCTTTTTCCCTTAGTTCCTCTTTTACTGGTGTGCTTGTTAGTATTTCAGCCTTTTGTGCCTTACGTTTTCGTGTAGTTATATTCGGTGTGATTTGAGGGAGTGGTCTGATGTCTATTGGAGTTTTATGCTGTTTTATTGGTGGTGACGGCTGCATTTCCGGAGTTGTGGGCCTGTTGACTTCAGTAACCTGTAACTCCAAGTCTGTGTCAGCTACTAGTGGCGGAGAATTGTTGGACTGCATCTCAGATGCTGTTTTTTCAGTTTGTCCTGCTGTCACTTCTGCTGTTTCGCTTAAAATAGTCGGTGTTTCTGTAATATCGGTGTTATCGTTAGTAGGTATCTCGATATTCAACACAGCGGGTTGAATATTTGCCGACTCCTCATTTCCAGTAACTGGCTCCGGCCTGTCTGTCAAAGTAGATGGCATATAATCACTTTCGTCAAATACGTTCCGATTGGTTGGCCAAATGCCAGTAGATGAAAACCCTTTTATTGCGTTATGGGCACTGGCCGCTTTCATGTAGGCTTCACCAAACAATCTGGCCACGTCATACTGTGAAATAATGCGCCCGACGTGGGTACGCTGAAATACCGAAACAGCTTGTTCGAAATAATTTTTAAGTGGTCCGTAAACACACGTATCCAAAGGCTGTAATCGGTGCGTTGTGTGTGGTGGAAAAGACACAAAAATCACATTGTTCTTTGAAGCATAATCCAGGACTTCTAAATATTTATGTGACACGTGATTGTCCATTACTAAAATTATTTTTTGCTCACTAGTTGGCCTAGTCATAGCCACAAAATGTCGAAGCCAGTCTAAGAATGTTGGGCCATTTATCCAGCCGTTGTCTGTGCAGCTTGCGACTGATCCAGGTGGAGCGCCATCTAGAAGTCTTGGCACCATTCGCTTTCTCCCAAAGACTAAAAATGGGGGTATAAACGCACCTGCTGCATTGCAACAGCAAACCACTGTTGTGAGTTTACCACGCTCGACACTAGATATCACACCAACCTGTTTTTTTCCTGATCTACTAAGAACTCTAGGCGGCTTGTTGCTATTAGTCTGAATTCCAGTTTCGTCAACATTGTAAATGCGCGTCGCGTCAATTTTATGTTTATCGATCTCTCCCTCTAGCAAATCGAAAAACCTCTGTACTTGTGGTTTGTTAAAACCCCTAGCGCGTGCTAATGACGTCGGTTCTGGACGGCGTAGACTTAAATCAGGATGTCGTACTTTAAACCCAATGTACCAATCTTCACCAGCCATTCCATTTTTGAATGGGTGTGGAATATTGTTGTTTTCGGCATATTGGTACACGAGTTCTAAAAATTCTTTCTTGGTCAGTCCAAAAAACAAACCTTCCATATGAAACACATATTCAAGAAGCTCGAGTTCCTGAGGATCCGTGAATACAGTTGTGTACCTGCCAAGTTTCTTCTTCGGGCATCCTTTTTTGATGTGCCGCTGCAACGTGGATAAGTTTATACCGTACTTCTTAGCCGCACCTTTCACTGAGGTTTTGCTAGCTTCTTCCATAGCAAGTTTCATAACTGCCTCGTCCCATGATGCATTAGAGGTTTTTCTTTTATATTTGTTAACCATCTAGAATAAAACAAACCAAAAATCTTAATTAAAACCTCATTTCAACCACCCAAACTACTTACATGACCATACTAGGGCAAATCGGGTACATACCCGTTTTACCCCTACCCGTTTTGCCCAAACGCATGTTTTTATTTTTAACCGCCATAACCTCAAAACCAAATGCAGGAATGCCACAAGTTTTTTTTAATTTAGATGCATAATTCCTTGCAAAATCACAACACAAAACTTAAGTAAACATAATCCATACAATATTTGAGTATTCACTGTTACCAAAAGTAATTTTTTTTTAGTAAAACCATCAAAAATATTGTTTTCAATCTTACCTTGCAAGCGCTTGCGTCACAGCGGAGAGCCGACTGCCTGTGATTGGCCGACTGTCACGCCACCTCGCTGCACTCGTACATTCTCACTAAATAGACGTAACACGCAACAAACAAGCATACCCGATTTAGGCGGGGTACCCGATTTAGGCTTATCTCCCCTACCGTTTTATAGCGAGAGACGCGATGCGGAGAGCATCGCACTCACCCGGATGAACACTCAAATGCCAATGGCACGTCAAATGTATGTCGGAGAGGCAACCGGATAGCGAGTGGTAATCTGGGCCTTGAAGTGGTACAGAGTCCCATCGTAACGGCCGAATTGACCCCAATTGGACGGGGGCGGTGATACCGGATGACCGGATAAAAATGCGGTTGCTTGAACTTGCCAGCCGGAACACGTGGGTCTGGTGGTTGTTGTTGGGGGGGATCAATGGAAAATGAGCATGCACAGACTTTTTAAACGTCCACGCAGTCAGTAAGTAATCATTTGAAAAGGATTTCCAAGAATTATGTGTAGCGTATGGCATTATTGTAATTTTAATGAGGTTTGGGGGTGGTGAAAGTAGGGATGAACTTAATCGAAATCGGATGGCATTGAAACACATCATTATTTGTACTAATAACAGTTTAAATTACGAATGTCATCCGGTTTAAAAAATGTGTACTATGTTGTTTTAAATTATTGTTAAAAGAATTAAATAAAGGATTTTTCGGCGACTTTTTTTTTATAATGTACCCGGGGTCTTAGGAGGTTATAAAATAAACTATTCTATGCGAAAATGCAAAGTTTCAGCTCCGTCTTATACTTACAATGGAAACAAGGCACTCATTATATGATAATATCATCACAAGTTAATAGACATACGTGTATAATTAATAAAATACATATTACATTTTGAAATTAAATACCATTCTCTATGAGTAAATGACTGACACTCGACGTCAAAGTAATTATGAAAAGACACATCGTTTTTTTTACAAATATAGTGTGTTAACCATTATTGATATCACTTTTATTATAGAGTTCGTGGAGCAGGATTCAGGATCATTACTCAGTTTATTGTATAGTTAAATAGTAAAATCAACTTAGTTTCCACCCTGTTGGTTTGTTAACAGACGGAGCTGATTTTAATTCGTAATTTTCGAAACACCGATAAGACGGTACGTGATAAATCCCGTATTTATAATAATGATCGTAACTTTATGTGATAGATTATTACGTATAAATATATTAGACAATTGACATTCCAATCACATTTATTTACAACATTTTACATTGAAATCTTAAACATTTACTATTTACATTTCAGCTTGCACATTCTGAATTTATAAATTGATTGATACATAATAATATCATACCTACTCTTTTTACACGCGATTAAATATTATCGTTTTGTGGAGCTTTTGACGCCTACTTCGAATTGCACTTAACCTAGAGTCCATGACATTTTCATAAATCAACATAGCCAAAAACTTTATCCGATTTTTTATCATGGGCCAAATCTTGTTTTAATGCCATTCCATCAAATATTAAAGCAACATTCTTTAAAAAAGATTTTTCTTGTGTTTCTAACTGACTTTCTAAATAATCAAGAACCTCCGTTAGAAACCCCACATTACAATTAAATGTTGAAAGAGAACGCCTTATGGTGTCTACATGAGGCAACGCTACATGTTTTCTTAAAAATGCATATGCTTTTGCGGAGTAGAAATGCATAGTTAACGCAAATGATTTTACTTCGTCACTATACCTCATACTCTGCGGGGACTGTTTCGTTGGTTTTTTTAATTCTTTGCAAATACAGTCAAACCTGGATAAGTGAGAAAACTCTACAAGCGAGAGTAATAGCCAGGACCCGTCATTTTAAGCTCCCAAAACCTCTATTAGCGAAAAACAAACCTCAGTAAGAGAGTCGTTTTTCCCTCATGGACCTCCGTAAGTGAGACTGCTACTTATCTATACCTCTATAAGCGACAGTCGAGCTTTATTTACAAATTTAACATCTGCTGTTTTATAACTCACTCTTAACTTTCGTGGAACTTCCTACCATTGTTTTTGTATTGTTTTCTCGTCAATATTGTACCTATTCTATTTCGTGGAACTAAATAAAGTTGTTATATTATCGCATTCTTTTCGAATGGACACATCTGCTATTTTATAACTCATTCTTAACTTTCGTGGAACTTCCTACCATTGTTTTTGTATTGTTTTCTCGTCAATATTGTACCTATTCTATTTCGTGGAACTAAATAAAGTTGTTATATTATCGCATTCTTTTCGAATGGACACATCTGCTATTTTATAACTCATTCTTAACTTTCGTGGAACTTCCTACCATTGTTTTTGTATTGTTTTCTCGTCAATATTGTACCTATTCTATTTCGTGGAACTAAATAAAGTTGTTATATTATCGCATTCTTTTCGAATGGACACATCTGCTGTTTTATAACTCATTCTTAACTTTCGTGGAACTTCCTACCATTGTTTTTGTATTGTTTTCTCGTCAATATTGTACCTATTCTATTTCGTGGAACTAAATAAAGTTGTTATATTATCGCATTCTTTTCGAATGGACACATCTGCTGTTTTATAACTCATTCTTAACTTTCGTGGAACTTCCTACCATTGTTTTTGTATTGTTTTCTCGTCAATATTGTACCTATTCTATTTCGTGGAACTAAATAAAGTTGTTATATTATCGCATTCTTTTCGAATGGACACATCTGCTGTTTTATAACTCATTCTTAACTTTCGTGGAACTTCCTACCATTGTTTTTGTATTGTTTTCTCGTCAATATTGTACCTATTCTATTTCGTGGAACTAAATAAAGTTGTTATATTATCGCATTCTTTTCGAATGGACACATCTGCTGTTTTATAACTCACTCTTAACTTTCGTGGAACTTCCTACCATTGTTTTTGTATTGTTTTCTCGTCAATATTGTACCTATTCTATTTCGTGGAACTAAATAAAGTTGTTATATTATCGCATTCTTTTCGAATGGACACATCTGCTGTTTTATAACTCATTCTTAACTTTCGTGGAACTTCCTACCATTGTTTTTGTATTGTTTTCTCGTCAATATTGTACCTATTCTATTTCGTAGAACTAAATAAAGTTGTTATATTATCGCATTCTTTTCGAATGGATACATCTGCTGTTTTATAACTCATTCTTAACTTTCGTGGAACTTCCTACCATTGTTTTTGTATTGTTTGCTCGTCAATATTGTACCTATTCTATTTCGTGGAACTAAATAAAGTTGTTATATTATCGCATTCTTTTCGAATGGACACATCTGCTGTTTTATAACTCACTCTTAACTTTCGTGGAACTTCCTACCATTGTTTTTGTATTGTTTTCTCGTCAATATTGTACCTATTCTATTTCGTGGAACTAAATAAAGTTGTTATATTATCGCATTCTTTTCGAATGGACACATCTGCTATTTTATAACTCATTCTTAACTTTCGTGGAACTTCCTACCATTGTTTTTGTATTGTTTTCTCGTCAATATTGTACCTATTCTATTTCGTGGAACTAAATAACGTTATATTATCGCATTCTTTTCGAATGGACACATCTGCTATTTTATAACTCATTCTTAACTTTCGTGGAACTTCCTACCATTGTTTTTGTATTGTTTTCTCGTCAATATTGTACCTATTCTATTTCGTGGAACTAAATAACGTTGTTATATTATCGCATTCTTTTCGAATGGACACATCTGCTATTTTATAACTCATTCTTAACTTTTGTGGAACTTCCTACCATTATTTTTGTATTGTTTTCTCGTCAATATTGTACATATTCTATTTCGTGGAACTAAATAAATTGACGGATTTTTTTAAGTGTAAATAAGTTCTAAATTAATAATTCATCTGATGACCTGCTCCGACGCTGCCATAAACGTGGCAGCGTACTGGTCAAAATGGCTATAGTATTGAGACATCGGCACGAAAGAAGAAGAAGAAGTTCTAAATAAAATAAAATTACATAGTGCATGAATTTTTGTTTTGTTTTCGTAAGCATCTTGATACCTACCCTTATAAAGTACTTATATGTCGAAATCTAATGAACGTAACATATACACACTATTAAAATATATATGTACTTATTACATATATGTTGTGCACATATTTTTATCATATAACATATTTACTACATTCGTACTTGCTGTGACTTGTTATTGGTACGTACCTCTATAAGAGAGAAACGCTATCTATGTACCTGCATTAGCGAGAAACTCGGGTTAGTGAGAAACCTCTATAAGCGAGAATGAGATTGTGCTCCCTTGAACTCTCGCTTATCCAGGTTTGACTGTATTTGCAAAATTTCCATGAAGTATATTTTAAATTTCACTATTACTAGCACATGATTTTATAATTTTAATTAAAGATTTCATAGTATTCACAGACTTGCTCAGCCTCACAACTCTTTCAGCCAAAAGTTTGTTTCTCTTTTCAAGAACGTCTTCTTGCGATGTTTTTATTCGAGCCTGTATGCTTTTGTCCACGCAAAACTTGATAGCTATGTGCTTTGGTTGTTGACCTAAAAACAAATATATTTAAATAAACTATGTATAAAGTTTCAACCTTATTAACTTGAATTGAAATAAATCATTTCTTCTATATACATAATATTATGTCAGTACGTAATAAATAAAACCGGCCAAGTGTGAAATAAGATCAGCATAGTTTAAATAGATAATAATGAATGACAAATAAGATAATGTTGAGGACACCACAAAAAATACTTACATGATGTGATGATGAAGTCATATTACTCATTGCTTCATAAATTAGACTGACAGGTTCTTTGGTCTTACCAGCTTTTTGTTCCTTTATTATTGATTCAAAAACACTTTTTGAAAAATAAAAACAATAGGTTTACACGATGATAGACTTACAATCACATTTATTTCTTGATAGAAAGGGGTTACTCCTATTAAAAGTTTTTTCCTGAACTATCGTAATCAATATCTTTAAAATGAAGACTGCATATTTTTGCGCATTCTGAAAAAGGTCGTCTTAGTGGCACAATTGCCAACCATTTATTCCGTTCCATAGCATCAGAAGGAAACCTGAAAGCATTATCGAACAATTAAAAATTATCGTCTAGTACAGACAGACAACGCGACTGTGCAGTCCAGTTTGCGTGGCACTCTTGTACATTGTAGTACCAAATAATATGTGGTCACCCTAATTAGTATCGTTCGACGAACACAAAAACAGTTGATAAAGGACAATGTTCGCATTACTAAGTTTATGAGCAGTCAAAGGTTTAACTTATTACCGTAAAGAATCAGGTATTTTAGGTAAAGGCTAAACAATAGGACTAAAATAGCCACGAACTGAACACGAACGAACAGTTCACAACTTCCTAAGTTTCATATTAAAATTGTGTACTTGTGAAAAATCACATCACATGCTGGATGGATACCACTCGCTTATACACATACGTACTATGCATTTGATATCCATTGTGCTCTTATTAACGTAAATATCCCAAGAAATTACCACATAAAATCATGAAGCGATGCGCAAACGCCGCAAACGTCCGCCATGTTTCACTCTGGTATACTTTTGCGGAGAGATGGAAGGTCAAAGTAAAACATAAAAGGTTATTCGCGGTCAAAAATCCTAACTTATAAATTAAGTTCCCAGTGTGGTTTCCATTACTATATAAGTTCCTTGGTTCACAGCCATGATAGTTTCAAAAGTTATAAATGAAAATGTTATTCCAAATTGAGTACAAATTAAGCTATCACATATACAGGGTGTCCTGTATACAGGTACAGATTAGAATCACGATTGTGTACGATAACAAAATCACCCTGTAATAAAAATATGGGCTTGTTTTGAGGGTAGGACTTTATTATAAAAAAACAGCTACAGTAGATATACCTACTGTCATCTATTAGTTTTATTATTTACAAATCATGTTATAAAAATCAGTTGTATTGTAAACGGTTTTGTATTCATACAAAAATAAGTAACCTATGTAAAGTTATGTATGTAATAAAATTTGTATACAATACCTGTAATTTTTAAGAGGAATAAATTATCTCTAGTTTTAAATTTGTGTTTTTGTTAGAAAACTTTATAAGTAGCCTATTTCCAGAAGTATTTCAAGTTATTTATTTGAACAAAACACAAATAGATTAGATTAGAAAAATCTTTATTGCACTAATAAAATAATACATAGCGAACTTAATGCTAATTAGCATTTTCTTCCCGCTAACCTTTGTGTAGTGTGGAGAAAGTGGTAGTGCCAGAAAATGGAAATTTAATCAAACTTTAGCTTAGAAATAAACTTACATAAATTAAAAATATAATAATACACATACATAAACGAAATACACAAATATATCTACATAAAGTGCTCAATTTTTTTGGGTATCTTGAAGAGAGATATGTGTTTAAAGAGTTTGGATTTGAAGATTCCCATAGAGGCGGCCTTGCGGATTTCCACTGAAAGAGAGTTCCACAAGCAGATAGCAGTCACAGTGAAAGAGTTAGTGAAGAAAGAAGTGTTATGCTCAGGCGTCTTGAATAACAGATGTTGAGAAGAACGAGAAGGACGATCAGGTGGAAAAAGAGGAGCAAAACGTGCTTTAAGATACCAAGGAGACAGAGGATTTTGAAGGATGTTATAAAGAACACGGAGTATATGAGTATCCCGACGAAACCGGATTTTGAGCCACTTTAACTATGAGCGGTACTGTGAGATGTGGTCGTACTTGCGTAACCCGTATACCTGATGCAGAGGTTTAACAACCGCTCCAGTTTATTAAGTTGCTCCTCAGTAGCGTCGGGGTAACACACATCTGCATAATCTAGGATAGGGAGTAGGATAGAATTTACAAGAGTAATTTTAGCTGAAAAAGGAAGGAAATTATGCATGCGCTTTAGAGCGTGCATTGATCCATACATCTTCCTGCTGACTTCAGTAATGTGCTACTCCCATGATAAGTTCTCAGTGATGATTAGGCCAAGATTCTTTACTTCAGAGCAGTAAGCTAAGGGGACATCGTTATACGTAACATAAGGGAGAGAGTTACAAATACAGTTGAAAACCAACACTGATAAAATACCTACATAGTAGTCTGTTATTTGGCAATGGCCCCGCAGTAGGCTCAGGGCCTGTATCCTGGGAACCATTTAGGAATATAAACATAACTTCTAAATTAAAAAAAACCGGGCGTTACATAAACCTGGAGGTGTATACATACTAGACAAATTATTTAATACTAGCTGACCAATCCGCAGCTTCACACGCGTAGTTCTTCAATAAAAACATTACCCTCCTTTGCGCAGTTGGGTAAAAAGTAGCCTATGTTACTCAGGGTGAATGTAGCTCTTCAATTAGATACCAATTAAAAAGATTAGATAAAAAAGATTATCTTAAAGGAGTTTAGATAAAAAAGATAAGATAAAGAAGATTAGAAAAAACAAGACTAGATAAAAAAAAATTAAAAAAAAAAGATTAGATAAAGAAGATTAAATAAAAAAGATTAGATAAAAAAGGTAACATATAAAACGTAAGATAAAAAAGATTCGATAATAAAGATTAGATAAAGAAGATAAGATAAAAAGATAAGATAAAAAAGATTAGATAAAAAAGGTAACATATAAAACGTAAGATAAAAAAGATTCGATAATAAAGATTAGATAAAGAAGATAAGATAAAAAAGATAAGACAAAAAAGATTAGATAAAAAAGATTAGCTAGAGAAGATTAGATAAATAAGATTAGCTAAAGAAGATTAAATAAAAAAGATTAGATAAAAAAGGTAACATATAAAACGTAAAATAAAAAAGATTCGATAATAAAGATTAGATAAAGAAGATAAGATAAAAAGATAAGATAAAAAGATAAGACAAAAAAGATTAGATAAAAAAGATTAGCTAAAGAAGATTAGATAAATAAGATTAGATGAAGAAGATTAGATAAAGAAGATTAGATAAAAAGATTAGATAAACAATATTACATAAAAAAGATTAGACAAAAAAGATTAGATACAGAAGATTAAATAAAAAAGATTAGACTAAAAAGATAAGATAAAAAAGATTAGATAAAGATTAGACAAAAAAGCTAAAATAAAAAAAAAGATTAGATAAAAAAGATAACATTACAAAAATTAGATTTAAAAGATTAGATAAATAAGATTGGATAAATAAGAATAGATAAAGAAGATTAGACAAAAAAGATAAAATAAAAGGATTTGATAAAGAAGATTAGATAAAAAAGGTAAGCAAAGCGATTAGATAAAGAAGATTACATAAACAAGATTAGATAAAGAAGATTCGATACAAAAGATTAGATTAAAGATTAGATAAATAAGATAAGATGAAGAAGATAAGATAAAGATTACATAAAAAGATTAGATAAAAAAGATAAACTAAATAAGATTAGATAAAGAAGATTAGTCAAACACGATTAGATAAAGAAAAAAAGATACAAAAGATTAGATAAATAATATTATATGAAGATTAGATAAAAAAATTAGATAAAGAAGATTAGATGAAGAAGATTATATAAAAAGATAAGATAATAAAGATTAGATGGAGATGATTAGATAGAGAAGATTAGATAACAAATAAATTAGATAAAGATTAGAAAGGAAAAAGATTAGATGAAAAGATTATATTAAAAAGATTAGATAAACAAGATAAGATAAAAGGATTATATAAGAAAGAAAAGATTAGATAAATAAGATAAGTAAAAAAAGAATAGATACAAAAAATAGATAAAAAAGATAAGATAAAGAAGATTAGATACAAAAGATTAGATAAAGAAGATAAGATAAATAAGAATAGATGAAGAAGATTACACAAAAAAGCTAAGATAAAAAAGATAAGATAAAGATTAGATAAAGATAACAAAGAAAAGATAAGAAAAAAGATTAGATAAAAAGAATGGATATAGAAGATTAGTTAAAAAGGTAAGCAAAATGATTAGATAAAGAAGATTATATAAACAAGATTAGATAAAAAAGGTTAGCTAAAAATTTCTTCGTCTCTGAAACTAAGCTTAGTTTGTATTTGGATGAAAACTTGTGGCCACATGGAATAATATTCAGGCGGTTTGTGAATTTCAAACACAAACTTACGAACAGATGTACTTCTGTAAATGGCCTTAGAAAATATAAATAATGGATGAAAATAATTTAAAGTTGATGAGCTACCTCAAATTTGCTAGCTTTAATTGTAAAAATGTAAAACTTGTGATATAATTGCTTTGCAAGAAACATGGTTATTGCCCGAGGACATACCATTCCTAAGTTCGATCGACGCTGAGTTTGGTTACACGGGAACGTCGGCGGTGGATACTTCGGCAGGGATCCTGCGCGGGAGGCCGTACGGGGGTGTGCTTTATTTTGGAAAAGCAGAGTCTTTCAAAAGATATCAGTGTTGAAGTGTGACAATAGTCGTGTATGTGCAATAAAAATCGTAACAAGTGATCGACCTGTTATTGTGATGTGCATCTATATGCCTACGAACAAGGTTGAAAAGCTACCTGAGTTCACGGACTGTCTCGGTATGGTAAGCGCTATCATAGATCAGTACGGTGTAGAATCTGTTTACTTATTGGGTGATTGTAACGCGAACCCTTCTGAACTATTTTATAGCGAACTCATACATTTCTGTGACGATCAGCGATGGTCTTGTATCGATGTTGACTTTTTGGGATTACAGTCAGATACCTACACATTTGTTAGTGACGTATATGGATCATGTAGCTGGCTAGATCACTGTATAGTGACTCAATCAGCAAAACATTCTGTAACTAAAGTGTATGTTGATTATGATGTTGTATGGTCAGATCATTTTCCTCTTGTAATTGAATGTAATTATAGTATGTTAACCCCGAGTCTACCACAAATACTTATAAGAATGTATTTTGGGGGGATAGAACAGAGGACGAAATTACTTTGTATGAAAATGAATGTCACATGGGACTGAAATGTATTGACTTTCCTGCTGAGTTCGTAGAATGTGTTGATCGTTTTTGTAATTATGCTGACCATAGATGTATTCTTGATGGGTTGTATTCTGACATCATGACTGCCCTTTGTACCGCTGCCGCAGCTAGTCGAAAGAGCACCGTAAAAAAGGGTGAAGTGAAGTCTCGTAAATTCGATTGGAACTCACATGTAAAAGTGGCACATAGGGAGGCCAGGTCTAGTTTTCGAGAATGGGTCCTTTGTAATAGACCTAAATCTGGTCTTGTTTACGAAAAGATGAGCGAGGGCAGAAGGGTCTTTAAATCGCGTTTAAAGTGGTGCCTAAATCATCAGGACCAAATCAAAATGGATGACTTGACCAGAAAACACGCAAGTGGAGATTTTCGTGATTTTTGGCAAAGTACTAAAAAAATGAATGCTCGGCCGGGTCGGCCAATGAGTGTGGAGGGGTTGAGTGATCCTAAGGGTATTGCCGACATATTTAGGGAACAGTTTATAGTCAAGTCGCCGCTAGGACCTGAGCGGGAGATGTCCACTGCTGATATGCCTAAAGATAAGCTTGAATATAGATTTACGGCTAGGAATGTTGCGAAAGTAATAAAAACGCTCTCCAAAGGTAAATCTGCAGAACACGATGGCCTCGGCATTGAGCATCTCCAACATGCTGGCCCTCATACGGCTGGCGTCTTGGCCATGTTCTACACCTTGTGTGTCGGTCATTCCTACTTGCCAGTTGATTTAATGAAGACAGTTGTAGTACCCGTAGTAAAGAACAAGACTGGAGATATGGCTGACAAGTCCAACTACCGACCCATATAACTGGCAACTATTATTGCAAAAGTGTTTGACGGTTTGCTTAATATGTAGTTAGATGAATACCTAACCTTCAGTAGTTCAGAGGGAGTTAAGCTGACTTTATTTCGGGCGTACTGTACCTCTCTGTACTCGTGCAGCCTGTGGGCGAAGTATACGCAGGCGTCGTACAGCGCACTCCGCGTCCAGTATAACAATGCACTCAGGGCGATGCTGGGGCTGCTCCGCTATTGCAGTGCATCAGAGATGTTCGCAGCGGCGCGGGTCGACTGCTTCCATACCGTCATGCGCAAGCGAGCCGCGTCCCTGATACACAGGCTACGGGCCAGCGCCATCACCGTCTTGGCAATGATAGCCGGCAGAGTAGACTGCCCGTACACCAGACATTGCTGTCACAAGCATGCTCTCAAAAACCCTGTATAAACATTAGTTTACTTATTGTGTTGTGCGCTTTCCTATATGAGCTACATAATTGCTTGAAATAAATGTATTTTTTTTTTAATATTAGTTAAAAAAGAGAAGATAAAGAAGATTCGATACAAAAGATTAGATAAAAAAGTCTAGATTAAAGATTAGATAAATAGGATAAGATGAAGAAGATTAGATAAAAAAGATTAGATTATAGATTAGATAAATAAGATTAGATGAAGAAGATAAGATAAAGATTACTTAAGATTATATAAAAAGATTGGAAAGAAAAAAGATTAGCTAAAAAAGATTAGATAAAGAAGATTATTCAAACAAGATTAGATAAAGAAAATTAGATACAAAAGATTAGATAAATAAGATTAGATGAAGATTAGATAAAAAAAATCGATAAAGAAGATTAGTTAAAAAGATTAGATAAAGAAGATTAGATACAAAAGATTAGATAAATAAGATTAGATACAGAAGATTAGATAAATAAGATTAGTTAAAAAAGATTAGATAAAGAAGATTACATAAACAAGATTAGATAAAAAAGATTAGATAAAGAAGATAAGATAAAAAAGATAAGATAACAAAGAAAAGATAAGATAAAAAGTTTACATAAAAAAGATTGGATAATGATTAGATAAAAAAGGTAAACAAAGAGATTAGATAGAGAAGATTACATAAACAAGATTAGATAAAAAAGATTAGCTAAAAAAGATTAGTTAAAAAAGATTAGTTAAAAAAGATTAAATAAAGAAGATTCGATACAAAAGATTAGATAAAGATAAGGATAAAAAAGTTTAGATTAAAGATTAGATAAATAAGATTAGATGAAGAAGATTAGATAAAGATTACATAAAAAGATTATATAAAAAGATAAGAAAGAAAAAAGATTAGATAAAAAAGATTAGATAAAGAAGATTAGTTAAATAAGATTAGATAAATAAGATTAGATGAATAAGATTAGATACAGAAGATTAGATAAATAAGATTAGATAAAAAGATTAGATACTGAAGATAAGATAAATAAGATTAGATAAAGAAGATTACATAAAAAAAGATTAGATAACAAAAAATTAGAAAAAGAGTAGAAAGAAAAAAGATTAGATAAAAAACATAAGATAAAAAAGATAAGCAAAAAGATTAGATAAATAAGATTACATAAACAAGATAAGATAAAAAAGATTAGCTAAAAAAGATTAGTTAAATAAGATTAGATAAATAAGATTACATAAACAAGATAAGATAATAAAGATTAGCTAAAAAAGATTAGTTAAATAAGATTAGATAAATAAGATTAGATGAATAAGATTAGATACAGAAGATTAGATAAATAAGATTAGATAAAAAGATTAGATACAGAAGATAAGATAAATAAGATTAGATAAAGAAGATTAGATAAAAAAGATTAGTTAAAAAAGATTAGATAAAGAAGATTAGTTAAAAAAGATTAGATAAAGAAGATTCGATACAAAAGATTAGATAAATAAGATTAGATGAAGACGATTAGATAAAGAAGATTAGATAAAAAAATATTTGATAAAAAAGATTATTATGGAGATGATTAGATAGAGAAGATTAGATAAAAAAGATAAGATAAAGATTAGATTAAAAAGATTAGATAAACAAGATAAGATAAAAAGAATATATAAAAGATTAGAAAGAAAAAAGATCAGAAAAAAAGATAAAATAAAAATATTATAGACGTATAAAAAATGAGTTTCTCATATAAGAGAAATGTAAATGTCCTTTTGAGAAAATAAACGCTCTTTAACCATATTGGAAGATCATGCAAACAGTTTAATTGTTCAACGGGAATGAGCCCGCACCTCTCAGTCTGCTGCTCGCGCACACCACGCTTTTAATACGATGTGCAAATGAAGCAAGCTTATGGTTCACCTGATGATAAGTGGTAACTATCGCCTATATCTGAGTATTGCCTCGTAGGTCACGCACCTTAGAAAGGTGCCATACGATGCTCTGCGTCCATCAACCTGAGGCATTCAGTTGTAAAGCCTTATGAGCCTGTAATTTCACCGGCTACCATACCTACCCCCGGGTGAGCCCTTTCACAATGAACTCTTAGAATAAAATAATTAGGAATTCAATAAAACCACTTGTTATGCACAACTTTGTATTTTAACGATAATCATAAGCACCTTATAATATGTCATCTGTTACAATTATTTGTTTCTCAACAGTTACATTATCGTTACAAATATTTATACAAAATCATTTATCCATAAATAGTTCATCGCCCAACATTATGCAACATTTTCCACGCTTGGAAGTCTAGCATAAGCAAAAGCAGTGGTTTCCAAACAATATTATTATTTATTTTAATGCAATAAAGTCTAGAACCCTTTGTCTTGGTAGTCTCAATAATTTCCAATCTAAAATGGCGCCGATAATCATTACTTGCACACGAATGCATGGAACATACTGCAAGAGGAGATTTTCGGCGCCATTTTAGATTCGTTTCTATAATACAACATTTTTGCCGCGGGGCGCATGTCAGCCTGGCAGGTTATACTTTAATTCTCTAATACTCTTCTTCCGCCGCGCTTGCATTACGGAGAGCTCCTAAAGAGCTATGAGGATTTAAGATCGACATTTCCAAGCAGTGGCTTAAGTTTTGTTGAAATAATCAAACATGATCAAACACAGTCCAAATATAGATTAGTTTTTTTTAGAGGAAATATAAATAATATGATATAATCTGGTGGAAAATCACACCGATATTGTATAATATATTTCTCTGTTTATATTAAAACACGACTAGATCTATCTCAGCCAAATAATATCCCTCCAGGCAGGCAGGCAAAATAAAAAAATCGCACGACGCACTGAGAACACCTGGAGGAGCTATTGGTCGATGAAAGAGCTGATGAAGGGCAACCTTCCAATAGTACTGAAGCGCAAACTCATGGACATGTCAGTCCTTCCCGTTCTAATGGCTCCCAAACTTGGTATTTGACTAATATCCAAAAATCCAAAGTCAAGGTTTGCCAAAGGGCGATGGAGCGCAGTATTCTTGGAGTTAAAATAACTGATCGCGTCCGCGATACTGCGCTCCAAAACCAAAATCGCCGATGTAGGGGAGAAGGCCGCCAGGCTGAAGTGGGACTAGGCCGGTCACGTCAGCAGCGTGCCTGACGAACTGTGGCCCAAAATTACCACAAAGTAGAGCCCTGAGACGGCAAAGCGGTGCCGCGGTAGACCACGCCGGAGGTGGCGGGACGAGCTGGACGCCGCCGAGAGGTCTGGCATGCGGTGGCACTGGACCGTTGTGAGTGGCGGAAATGCGGGGAGGCCTTTGCCCAACAGTGGGACAATATGGGCTAATAGTAATAATATTATAAATGGAGAAATATATTATACAAGTTTTATACAGATACTTGATTTTGTCCGTGATTATGTTCATGTTTGGTCATACGAATATAAAGTTTGCAGTTCAGTCGCGGTCTAACAGGACATTTTAAACAATAACATGCTATAGTAGTGTGTGGCAAAATGTTACCTCATTGAGGGCTACTTTTTCTCTTGTAGTTAGAAGGTTTTGTTCTTAGGAAAGTATAGATTTATTTGGAAGACAAAAAAACCGCATTTTCGAAAGTTACAGTAATTTACAGTAGTCTAGAAAATGACTTGTCAAACAGATTTTTTATTTTTGCAATATCTTACGTGTTGATTTGTTATTTGGGTTAAGAAAGAGTAATTGAGACCCACTTGTTTTTTTTGACAAATGTAATTTCCTAGGCTGACTGTAATTTTTTTTAGATCTGATATAGTGCGTTTGTTTTTTTTCTTCAAAATAAACCTTTAGTTTCCTAATAACAAAACTGTCGCACTACAACAGAAAAGGTAAGGCCCTCAATGAGGTAACATTATGCCCCACCTATATAGTAGATGGATACATAAAATGGGCATTATTTATCCGCATTGGGTGCACTTTACTAACCATCGGATACTAGAATAGTTGTGAGACCATTTACCACTCTATCACTATGAAAATAAACGCTAAATTAAAAATGCGATGTGCCTTACCTCGTAAAAATAACTATAATTTCTTTGAATCTAGTGGACTAAAGACACACTGCGTTTCAAGTGTCTCTCTTATTATAATTTGATTAAATAAAAATTAAAAGTTAGCTTCGTAAATCAGAAGATTGTTTTCATAACTATTAACATCCTACAAATCTATGAAAGCTAGCGAGTCTACAGTAAAAACTGTGACTTACAAATAAATGCATAGGATGCCCCAAGTTAGGGTGGACCAATGCTGGAGACAGACCACAAAGTAGATAGGTACAGAAGTTAAGCTTAGTACATAGCGATAACAAGCGCACAAGGACCTCGGTTCAGTCGATCGCCAGCCGCGAGCGCCGCGCTTTAGCGAGACGTAAATCATGTTTTGTGTAACATAATGTGGTCATAAGTCATAAGCATTTATTGGTTTTTTTTACACGTCATACATTCTATATTTATCTTATTGCAAGTATTGTTACACTTAAATGGATCAGAATAGTCTATTAAGGCCAAATTAAAAAATGTAAAAATAAAAACATTAAAATAATTAATAAAAAATCTAGTCAATAAAAGCATCTGAGTACTCGATTAACCAACGATTTCGTTTGGATTTGAAGTTGTGAGTTTTACTTTTGATAATTTATGTTAAAAAGTTTACTTGACAATAAATATAAGGCCTTATCAAAATGTTGTATTTCGTTCTGAAATATTGTAGGTGCCAAGCAATAGCGCTACGCTCGAGCTTTATTGTATATTTATTTTAATTGATAAATCAAATCAAAATCGGCCGAACTTTACTTCTGTACCTATCTATTTTGTACCAAGACGCAAGACCGAAACAATGATCACACGCGACACCACTTGTCTTCGGTCTCTGTCTCAACTCGAAAAACCACCTTTAGTCAGTGAAAACAGAATCTACAATTTAAAACATACCATGCAAAATCTTCCAATTTACAATGCGCATAATTTCAACTCCCTTCCTGCATTTGGTTAAACAAAATAAATTAACGATATCTTAGTTTTGATGTTATGGCTCTTGCATACAGTCTGTCACCGCACTCACGACATTAATTTAAAACACATATGTAGAATCGTATTAACTGATTTTAGAGATTGGTTTAATACCGGTAGCTTGAATATTTATCCAGTAATCGACACATTTCTAATAAACAATTTTTAACGTAAATCAGCGGGGCCTTTGAGCCGATGCCGCTTAGTCAGTTTAACAGATGCCTACTTACATGATGAATTAATATGATTTGTTTACCTATTTTATACAGGCTGTTTCATTGATATTTTAGGAATTGAAATTAAGGTAGAAGAGAAAAAGAAAAATAACTATTTTAGAACAATACTACACTAGCCATCAGCCCTACCCGTGAAATAAATAATGTCGTAAATGCGGTGACACGCAGTATAAACATGTTTTTAATATGACCTACGCAATATTATGTATTAATACAGTGTATTCTATAACTATAATTGTATATCGCTGGTGGTCTATATTGGAATGGTGCTTAAAATTATAATTTGTCTGGAAAGTCCAACAGCGCTTATTATTTTCATTTTTATTATATTCATCAACCCTTTTTAAAACCTTTATTATAAGTAAGCCTAAGCATATTTTAAAGTTAAGTAAAAAAGTTATTTACCAGTGAGCTGACAATATTTTAATGATAAATCTTTGATTCCTTGCTATCAGCAAACCAGCATTCACCACTAAGATAAATCCAATAGTTTATTTTCAAACACTATTTCACAATACAAATCTTCAAAAGAAGACCAATAAAGCCGTAGAAACATTCATCCAAAATTATATTCAAACTCTTGTAACCGAGAGACGACATCGAACTTAAACCGAAAAACATATACAGAATAGAAAAATAGCTTTACAAAAATTAATCAGTAAGGAAAAGTTTTTAAAGTAAGAACATAAGGTGATCCCTATACAAAAGTTCAGTGGCGATTCACTATAAAACTGCATCAGATATGTCTAAACCAATGCGTATCGAATTAGTTACGTCATATTATTGTCGCAAAATCAATAAAATTGCACATAATGATTCGAAGAAATCAATTATTTAATGACAATTAAAATAGAGAAAATGATTTATCATCATCATTCACTGCTGGGCATAGGCCTCTACTTGTTTCTGACATTCTTCCCGATCCTGTGCCAGTCCGAACCACGTACGACCCATCTCGCTGGTGGACGTCCCCTATTTCGATGCCCAGTTCTCGGCCTCCACTCGGCTCTCTCCACTGTGTGCCTTAGTCCACCTGTCGTCACT
This sequence comes from Philereme vetulata, assembly GCA_918857605.2. Classification (NCBI taxonomy): domain Eukaryota; kingdom Metazoa; phylum Arthropoda; class Insecta; order Lepidoptera; family Geometridae; genus Philereme; species Philereme vetulata. The sequence goes on along the minus strand of OU975463.1, from coordinate 470,652 downwards.
ACGTCTGGCCAAGTGTCCTGCCCAACTCCACTTGAGCACCAATAATCGCTTGCAGACGTCAGAGAGAGAAAAGATGAAGAGAAAATGATTGATGTTTAGATATTTATGAATTGCATTGCTAAATGACTTAGGCATTGCAATGCATCCAGTGTCTTGGGGACACTTCCACCTGGTAGTGATCTGGAGCAGTTGAGCTATCTATAGATCGTTTGCAACGGTCTATAGATAGATTAGATGATTTTATATTTTTTCTGTTAATAACTAATTCGATATATATGTTTAGACATTTCTGCTGTTTATGTATCTAGCGAAGGTGCATTGACTGTTTGCATAGGAAACAAACCACCTTAAGTATTTGGAGAATCGATGTCGCCCCTAAACGATGTTTTCGGAACGTTCAATAATCGTGCCGTGTTACTGACCACATATATCAGCCAAATATATCAACATTATTTTCTAATAACCATGCAACAATTTTATCCATATACATATTGAACAAATTATTTTATCACTATGTACCAATCAGTTTTAACAGTTAGTTTAACAATAAGGCATAGTTTATAATCCTACCTTACTGTTAAGTCCAGCTTAAAGTAATGTTTATTGCAAAACAGCTTCTCGAGGATAACATCAACAAAATTCACTACAAAATTTTAATAGTTACGTGAACTAACTAGTTACCATAATAATATAGAACAATTATTTATATTTGCGTAGTTTAGAGCGTCCTTTCGCGCGCTCAACCCAAGTAAATGCTCACTTTGTTTAACTTACAATTGGCTGAACATTTGTTTTGTGGCGCTCCGCAATTTTCTTCGTGTTTTCGCAATTTTAAAGCATTTTTGGAGACGCTATATTATGAGGAGCACACTAATTAATAGTAGTAACAGCCGAGTACAGTCACTTTCATGATTTTGCACTTAACGTCCAAATGTCCACATATCACCGAGAGTACCCGAGATATTCCATGGTTACAAAATCACCATAAATAGACAGTGTTGGTCAATTCCCTGTTTGTAATTAAACACTGATCCACGGATTCAATATCCTACCGTTCGTCACATCACCCCCGACACTTGACACATTTTCCACTGGTACTTTACTGCTTCATTCAATCTAGAAAGTTGGGAACTAGTTTGAGGCATCCACTTCCACTTTAGGCTGTACATTTCGATTTTCAAGGGCCTTTCTTTTATAACCAGGATTGTACTCGTCTTCCGAATTTGGTTTGATTTCGGTGTATTCGAAAGGTGCTTTATAATTTTGCTCTTTGGTCTTCCGTGCTCTTTGTACAAACCCTGCGTTTTGAGATAATCGTCACTCCCTTCTGCCATGATCGGGCTCTTCAGAAGCCCTAGTCTGAGTTACAGTCACGAACAATAACATTTAAGCAGTTAAATATCCGTTTCTGACGGTACTTGGTCATAGAGTAAGTCAACTTTAATACTAAACTGTTATTTATTACTCGTGACCGTACCTACTAGTTTATAGACAAGTTGCCCGATACGTCCGCTAGAGGCGTTTACATTTCTATACAAAGGCACGTCACTCAACTCAGGCTAAAGCCTCTTGCGATGTACGTCCTCAGAGTGTTATGGTCGTGTAGCCTCTCAACGCGAGCGCGCGGCGTTCAAATCAAATGCTTTCGTAGTCCCGAGTGGAGTGGGCATATCGAACGCATGGATTAGCAGCGTGCACGTACGTGTGTACCTGGACGGCGTGGCGCGGCGTGGCGCGGCGCGGCGCCGGCGCGCGCGCTAGCACTGGTTCGCGTCCGGCGGAGTCGGCAGGTAGGGGTCGGCGCGCTTGTGCTCGATGAGAGCCTTCACCGTGGACGAGTCCGTGGGCAGGTCGGACTTCTTGCGCAGTAGTGGCTTGTTGGCGTTGTACCCTTGTTTCCGTACCTGCGGGGTTACCGTACATTCAATAAGTAAATAAATAATGCGGACATTTCACACAGCGCCATCTAGCCCCAAACTTAAAGCTTGTACTGTGGAAACCAGATAACTGATACAAAACTAATATACTTTATATAATAATATGTAGATCATGCAAACATTTGTTACGCAGTGGGGATTGAACCAGCGACCTTCTGCGTCTCGCCCACTGCGCCACGAAGGTCTCCATTAAAAACGGAATGATCATCTATATGTTAATACGTGAAGAGAAAACTGTGTACCCCTTTTTAAGCTTCTTACGCGCACAGAGGAGTGTGTGATTTGAGAAAGTTTATATAAGTATGTTGTTTGTTTAAGTATATAAGTATTCTATCAGATAACTGGTTCACATAGTACAAGCTCTGCTTAGTTTGGGGCTAGATTTTTTTTTATACTACTTATATGGCAAACGAGCATGCAGTCCACCAGATGTTGAGTGGCTACTGCAGCCCATAGATATCCACATAGAATTCAAAACAAGATATTATGTTGTCTTGATCTCTATGTGAATACGTTGCCATACTATAGGACTTAGCTGTTATGCCTATGTGCCAGTAATTACAGGAACATACCATTACCATCTAACCGGAACACAGCAGCACTAGTACTCTATTTGGCGGCAGATAAAGGTAAGGCGGTGGTGCCCACTTCCTCGAGCCCGTTCACAAAAGCTCTACCACCAGTTAGATAGGTTAGATAGCGCTGTGTGAAGGGGCTTTTCCCATAATCCTGTACATGGCAGCATTTCTCCATGCATAATCATCCATGCAAATCAAATGCATAACTTTAATTGCCGTATTAAGTATTATTTTCCTCTTGTGTGTATGTATTTTTTATTTTTTTGTTTATAATTATGTTCGTTTAAGTGTTGCGTCTGCTTCTTGTGTTCAGTTTATGTGAATAAATGTCTTCTTTCTTTCATCATATCAGCCAAAGGATATCCACTGCTAAACATAGGAGTCCCCCATAAATATCCAGAGCGACCGATCTGTGCCTGTGACTTTGGTTTGTCTACGGATCTCCTCATTTCTGATTCGATCTCTTTAGAAACACCAAGCATAGCCCTCGCCATAGCACGTATAGGGATGATAGAACGTTATTAGTAGAGTTCCTTGTGAAAGGGCTCGCCCAGGGTAGTACTCGCACACCTGCTTCTGCCGCCAACCAGCATTGCTGTGTTTCGGTTTGAAGGGTATGGTTGCCGGTGAAATTACAGGAACATGAGACTATACAACTGTATGCCTCAAGCTGATGGACGCAGGGCAGAGCATCGTAGGTCACATTTCTAAGGTGCGTGACCTACGAGGCAATTTTCTGTTTTAGGCGATTGTTACCATTTAACATCAGGAGGGCCATAAGCTTATCCCATGGAGTGTGGCTGTGTCACGGACACGGCCGTGTGTTGTACGTGAGCACGTGCACGTAACAGCTAATATTTTCTATGCAAAATATAAAATACGCTTTTTTATGTATGCTATATCATGTTTGAACACTAAGAAGTCGTTCGAGTTATACTAAATGAAATCTCATAACGCAGCAAAGTGACCTCAAAATGGCGGAGCTCCCCCTCCACCACGGGCGATACGTCACAGTCCTCACTTAGCGTAACGAATTATTTGATCCTTTAGCTATCCAGTGGTGTAATTACATTTTAGATGGAGATGATAACTCCAAGCTGCAACACCAAACTGTATCCCCACTTGTTGATTTTGTTATCATTAGTTTTTTGGATTGCCTCCCACTATGGAAGCAATTTTAAAAACTTATTCACGCCAAAAAAACGGGTAGTGGTTACCTCCAGCGCGGCGCGTTCTATCTGCTGGTAGTTGAGTTCGGGCTCAGCAACGAGCGCGGCGACGGGGGGCGTGGCGGGGGGCGCGGGGCAGGCGGCGGCGCGCGCCTCCAGCCGCTGCCAGATCTCCTCGCGTTGCTGCAGCCGTTCGCGCTCTCTGCAACATTACATTCCTCTATTTTATTTACTACTAACTTCCGCCAGCGGCTTCGCACGTGTGTTATGTGTTAATCCCGGTTATAATCTACGTGCATACCAAATTTCTTCGAAATCGGTTCAGCCGTTACGACGTGATTGAGCAACAAACATCCACACATACATCCATACAAACTTTCGCGTTTATAATATTGGTGCGACACGACGTCGCACACGTGGTTTGTCAATAAACACATTACCCTCCTGCTCAGTCGCTAGAAAGTCGGGTAAAAGTAGTCTATGTCTGAATCCCGATCATAAAGACGAGGTCCGTGGCACGGTGGGCGAATAACCGGCTGCGACGCAGAAGAGTTTCGATTCATCGGCGGCGCCTTCGCGCCGATGCCGCTTAGTCAGTTTAACAGGTACCTACTTACATGATGAATTAACATGATATGTTTACTTATTTTATACAGGCTGTTAAAATTAAAATTTTCTTCGGTAATGGGTTTCAAGAAAACCCTATTTACAACAATACTAGACATTAGCCTTACCCTTGTTTTCATTTAATGTCATACATAACAAAACACGTAGTATATCCCACTAATATTATAAACGCGCAAGTTTGTATGTTTGTAACTCTTTCACGTCGGAACGGCTGAATGTACGTACATGATAACCTGGAAGCTTGTATAAAATGGAAGATGACACGGGTTTAGCCGCACGCCTCACCTCTGTTTCTCTTGCTTGTAGTGCTGTGTGCACTCGTCGAAGAGCTTCTGGTTCATCTCCATGAAGAGCTTGAGCGCGTTGTAGACGAGCCCGTGGATCGTCTTGTTCCAGTGGCTCTTGGTGTTGCGGTACAGCGACGGGAACATTATCGGCAGAATGTGCGTCGCGTTGTCCGAGATCAGGGACATTATGTACTCGTTGTTCCAGTAGTACAGCGCGCGCTCTGCCACCTGCAAACAATATTTTACTTACAAAACCTTCGTCATTTATATCAATCACTATAAACAGCTCAGGGCGGTTCAGCTGGTCATTATATGTATATAGAAAAACACCTAGACCCTATACAATATCATTCGCAAAGGTTAACTGGAATAGAACGCTTGCTAGCATTAAGTTCGCTTATGTACAGATATATACATTTTTGTGCAAAAAAGATTTCTCGCAGGAAATAAGGCTACCAGGCTACAATGGGATTGGGCGGGCCATGTAAGACGCATGCACCCGGACAGATGGGCAACGATCGCCACGCAGCGGGTGCCTGAAGACGGGCACAGGCGCCGAGGAAGGCCTAGTAGACGCTGGCGTGATGATCTCGAAGCCTTCGAGACAGATTGATGCTAAAGTCCTGGAAGACAGTGGGGAAGACCTTTGCCTTGCAGTGGGATGATACAGGTTGAAAAAAGTGGCATTCCGGGAGTGCCGACAGAAGTCAAAACTTAAATAAAAGCAGACTGCACTACAGATTACTTGTATACAGAGGTGTCAGTAACAGTCAGTAGTCAGTGACAGGTGTCGGTAACAGTATCGCGAGTTCAATGATTTTTTCCCATCTCAAAAAATGCTCAACGCGCCTAAAGAAGTTATCACTCCTAAATAATAGAATTTTCAATCAATCAATATCTGTAGATCATGCAAATTTGTTGCGCGGCGAGAATCGAAGTCGCAACCCCCGGCTCAGCTGGCTATTCGCTCACTGCGCCAAGGGGGTCGTCAGATAAAGTCTCGTAAAGAGCCTATTCTGGACTTGAAGACTCCGAGATTATACTGGTTCGGAAACTTCGACTAATTGACCTACGCGGTATAAACATTTCCAATACAAATAAATCAATTTTATCATGATCAATATTAGCATTAACCTCGGTAATAAATTCCATCGCTATAACCTACAATGTAACCCGTCGAGTATTCGCATCGGATGAGATCTGGCATCGTTCCAAACATCCTTTAGGTAGTTTGTCCGTATGCAGCGTACCGTATTAGCGCGAGCCAATCTACCAAATAGTAAACGGGAGTTGGCAGCTTGTTTACTACAGACCTAAGTTGAGAAAGGACTCAGTTGTTTTGAAGGGTCAATGCGCAATAATATTTGTACTAAAAACGGGATATTTACTAGCTGACCCGCCCAACTTCGTACCGCCTTGACATGCATATGACGCGGTCTGCCAATGTACGTCGCCGGTAGAATTGTCAATCGGGCATCATTAGGTGCATCTATGTATGAGAAAATGAATTTTCTTCATAATTTATTTATTCTGCTATTCGGGGCGAAGACAAATCCAACAAATCAAAGATCATAGAAATCGGTCTAACCGTTCTTGAGTTATAAATGGTGATGGTGTAACTAACCCTAAAATTTATAACTCAAGAACGGTTGGACCGATTTGTATGATCTTTGATTTGTTGGATTTATATATAAACATACCTTTTTGAATAAAAAAATATAGTACAAATAGTTTTCATAACCATGATAGTTTCAAAATTATTGATTAAAATGGGTATTTATCGCGTATATACCTTTTTTATTTGTTATCCCGACGTTTCGGCTGTGTTGTAACAGTCGTGGTCACGGGTTGACACTGAAAGGGAAGTTGTCACGAGAGTCAAACCGTGACCACGACTGTTGCAACACCGCCGAAACATCGAGATAACAAATAAAAAAGGTACATATACCTTTTTTATTTGTTATATATACCCGTATTAAATAAATACCCGTTTTAATCAATAATTATGTACAGTGATCGCGAAAGTTTGAAAAATACTATAGTTTCAGAAGTTATGTCGTTGAGCCATGTTTAGATGAGTGACCGTTTTATTCAGACGACCTCCGTAGCGCAGTGGGCGAATAGCTAGCTGGCAGGAGGTTGAGGGTTCGATTCTCACCGCAGAATAAATGTTTGCATGAACTACAGATATTTGTTCCGGGTTTGGTTGTTTCTCTATATATTATAAGTACGTATTTAAAACAAAAAACATATATATGTATGCTATCAGTTATCTGGTTCCCATCGTACAAGGTTTGCTTAATTTGGGGCTAGATGGCGCTGTGTGAAATGTCCAGCAATATTTATTTATTATTAAGACGTTGTTTCTGACTAAAACATCACTTTAGGTGTGGGTGTGATTGGACATTGGAAAGGCTGTGATTGGTAATTTTTATTTTTTTTAAAGCATAAAACAGTACTAAGATTGAAAAAATACAATTTTAAAATAATGAAAAAAATAATCTTAAAATATTAAAAATGTTTTTTTATTATTTTTAAATTAAAAAGAATTATCACTACATTGGTTGATAGGTTCTACCCCAGACGTGGTATCACTGGCATCGTCGTCCTCAGATTAGTTCCCCGACTCGTTATAAATAATAACAAAGTCCAAACGTAACAAAAACATAAAACTTTAACAAACAAAACCTTAACAAGAAACAGCAAAAAATAAAACTCCAAGTGAACTGAAATGACGCGAACGCGTGTATCGCTAACAAGTATGCCGCGGGGTCGCGTTTCCAGCCAGGCACCAAGTTAAGTTGACGGAGTTATAGCTGTATTCAAATAAATGTATACAAATGGTGGTCTTATCGCTAAGTAGCGATCTCTACCAGACAATGGATGGAATGGATCATGTGAGTTTTACCTAAGGTATCAATGGTGTACTACATACATATGAACAAGAGTGTTTACCTGGAAGTGTGGGCTCGACACGCACTTGGCGAGCTGCTTGAAGAGCGGGTCCATGATCTTCTGGAACTCTGCCGGCTCGATCACGTCCAGGATCTCCTCCATCTCGTTCAGGAACATCACTTCCTTGGGCGAGTGAGTCTTCGGCCAGTATTTTAATAATGCCCTGCAAGCAAACGAATATAACCTGATCATGTTGAGCTGAGCTGAGTGCCATTTCATCCCTGCACAGACACCACTTTTAACCTTCGGTATACTGAAATACAGATCTGGAACCCAAGCATACTAAAGGTTAAAAGTTCTTTACACTTAAGGGTCCTGTCTTCTTTTACCCGTTTTATGCGAATATTTCGAACAAGTCTGTGGCTCGGTTGATAAAGAGAGATAAACAAAAATATATACACCCAAAGTTTGGTTCATCAAAACTTAGAAGATCGAAAAAATAAATTTAAACATATCACATTCGTCATATAAATTAATTTGTAACTCGCGTTCTTGTAAAATGAGCAATTGAGAGAAATCTAACCCTGTGTTCACCCAAAAAACGAATCGTAAAGTTTTTAACAAAAATAACATTACAACAAAAATACTGTCTTCTTTGAAATGCGATTAAATTTTTTTAGTATCTTAATACAATATTTAAAAAAAAATAACGAATAAAAACTGCGCAGTTTTACGCTTCAAAAGATGTCGTTTATTCGAAAGTAGAAAGTTTATGAGTTAAAATTCACATACAAAGTTCAACCTTTTATTTACATATAAAAAAAAACTAGAAGTCTACTATCCATTAATTATTATAATATGATTTTTTTTAAATCACACATAAAATGATGAAACGCAACACGGTAGTTATGGGTACTCTTTCTTCCTCAAAGTGAATATATTCACTTATTCCGACTCCGTCATCCGATCTGATTCCTCTTAATGATTCCTCTATTCCTTTGATTCTTTTACTCGGTACTGTACCATCCCGTCCACAGTCGACCGTTAATCGTTTCTAGTAAGGTAGGTGTATCGGGGTGTGTCGTCTCGCTCTTGGCGCGCACAATAGTTCAAACCTTGCTTTGGGTTGGTAGGTCACAGTTTCTACAGGTAGGCGCTTAGTAGGGACGTACTCGGTATCGAGGATGACGCCACAGTAATAAAATTAACAATAAAATATAGCTTAAATAGACTAATTATATCGGTACTAATTATATTATTATTTATGTCACAAGGAATGTCAACTAAAAATAAGAAAAATAGAAGAAAAATTACCATTACACATCAACATTCATAACAGAGAGTGAACAGAAAAGAACAAAACATTTTTTCTGAATTGTATTATAGTAAGCCTTGCATTGTATAGCATTTCACTGTTATGTATAAGAGTAGTAGAGTTCCTTGTGAATGGGCTCGCTCGGAGAAGTACCAATCAGCATTACTGAATTTCGGTTTGAAGGGTATGGTTGCCTGTAAAATTACAGGCACATGAGGCTTTACATCTGTATGTCTCAAGTTGATGGACGCAGGGCAGTGCATTATAGGGCAGATTTCTAGCGAGCGTGACCTACGAGGCAATTCTCTGTTATATGCGATGGCTACCACTTAACATCAGGTAGGCTATAAGCTTGTTTCATAGCATGTAATAAATAAAATAATAAAAATCGTTAATCGTATAAATAAATTGAAATTAGCCTTGTTATAACGTTAAATAATAATGTCAAAATTCTACAGAAAATAATTGTCGATGTCAATGAAAATTATTTTTAAAAAGCATTCATTTCCATGCCTGCCTAGTGAGCTACTGAACAAACCCGAGTTTACCCGAGCGCTAACCAACGATCGAACGAAGCCGGCCAATTGTGCGTGCCGAATCGAAGAAATGAGTCGGAATCAAATCAAACTACTCCGGACCCGAGCTCTAACGATCACGAATTGAAAGAATAATTAAAGATTCCTCGGAGTCGGAATCAAAGCAAACTACTCCGGACCCGAGCTCTAACGATCACGAATCGAAAGAATAATTCATGATTCCTCGGAGTCGGAATCAAAGCAAACTACTCCGGACCCGAGCTCTAACGATCACGAATCGAAAGAATAATTCATGATTCCTCGGAGTCGGATCAAGCAAACTACTCCGGACCCGAGCTCTAACGATCACGAATCAAAAGAATAATTCATGATTCCTCGGAGTCGGAATCAAAGTAAACTACTCCGGACCCGAGCTCTAACGATCACGAATCGAAAGAATAATTCATGATTCCTCGGAGTCGGAATCAAAGCAAACTACTCCGGACCCGAGCTCTAACGATCACGAATCGAAAGAATAATTCATGATTCCTCGGAGTCGGAATCAAAGTAAACTACTCCGGACCCGAGCTCTAACGATCACGAATCGAATGAATAATTCATGATTCCTCGGAGTCGGAATCAAAGTAAACTACCCCGGACCCGAGCTCTAACGATCACGAATCGAAAGAATAATTCATGATTCCTCGGAGTCGGAATCAAAGCAAACTACTCCGGACCCGAGCTCTAACGATTACGAATCGAAAGAATAATTCATGGTTCCTCGGAGTCGGAATCAAAGTAAACTACTCCGGATCCGAGCTCTAACGATCACGAATCGAAAGAATAATTCATGATTCCTCGGAGTCGGAATCAAAGCAAACTACTCCGGACCCGAGCTCTAACGATCACGAATCGAAATAATAATTCATGGTTCCTCGGAGTCGGAATCAAAGCAAACTACTCCAGACCCGAGCTCTAACGATCACGAATCGAAAGAATAATTCATGATTCCTCGGAGTCGGAATCAAAGTAAACTACTCCGGACCCGAGCTCTAACGATTACGAATCGAAAGAATAATTCATGGTTCCTCGGAGTCGGAATCAAAGTAAACTACTCCGGACCCGAGCTCTAACGATCACGAATCGAAAGAATAATTCATGATTCCTCGGAGTCGGAATCAAAGCAAACTACTCTGGACCCGAGCTCTTAACGATCACGAATCGAAAGAATAATTCATGATTCCTCGGAGTCGGAATCAAAGCAAACTACTCCGGACCCGACCTCTAACGATCACGAATCAAAAGAATAATTCATGATTCCTCGGAGTCGGAATCAAAGTAAACTACTCCGGACCCGAGCTCTAACGATCACGAATCGAAAGAATAATTAATGATTCCTCGGAGTCGGAATCAAAGCAAACTATTTCGGACCCGAGGTCTAACGATCACGAATCGGAAGAATAATTCATGATTCCTCGGAGTCGGAATCAAAGCAAACTACTCCGGACCCGTGCTCTAACGATCACGAATCGAAAGAATAATTCATGATTCCTCGGAGTCGGAATCAAAGCAAACTACTCCGGACCCGAGCTCTAACGATCACGAATCGAATGAATAATTCATGATTCCTCGGAGTCGGAATCAAAGTAAACTACTCCGGACCCGAGCTCTAACGATCACGAATCGAAAGAATAATTAATGATTCCGGAGTCGGAATCATTAGCAATTGGCCGGAATCAATAAGACTTTCAACTCCGAGTGCTGAATCGACTCATTTCACTCACTCACTCCGGAGTTACTCATCGCTACAACGCGGCCACTGGCAGTCAGCGCCGAGCGCTTTTGGAGAGAGGACGTGTCGCTCTTTGTCACGAGCACAATACATACACTTGAGAGCAATAAAATCGCACATCCGCACATTTTTACTTAAAAGTTAATTTTTTTTTTATTTGGAGCTTACAGCAAATTAAAATCAAATTAAATTAAAGTGCATAATCTAGGCATTCGCAGAACTGATAAAGGGTTGACATTTACCTTTAAAAACAACTCATTAGCAACAAAACAATAGACCCCCTTATGTCGCTCGATCCAGGTAAGGCCGGCGGCGGGATTTATCGCAGGTATAAAAGAGTGCATATTGAGGGAATGGTCATCATTTGCATACCAACGTACAGTGTGAAAGGTTCTCTATTGATATTGGCTTCAAACGGAACACGAAAATGGATACTACACCAGAAGTAGCCGCTCAAGTGGTTGCCCTTGTTGAATCGGGGCTTAAGCAAAGTCAAGTGGCTCGACAATTGAGTTTGAGCCGATTTACCGTTCGGCGTGTATACCAAAGGTATCAAGAGACTGGTGGCTACCAACGGCGACAAGGATCGGGCCGTCCCCGTGCTACAACAGAGCGTGATAACCGCTTTCTTATAACGACATCTTTAAGAAATCGTCGTTTGAACGCAGTTCAACTGGGCCAACGACTTCAAGAAGTTCGTGAAGTAGAAGTTAGCCGGTGGACAGTCAGAAGACGATTGAGAGAAGGTGGCCTGACTGCACACAGGCCAGCAAACGGGCCGAAATTGACCCCAGCCCACCGAGAAGCCCGCCTTCAGTTCGCTCGAGACCATTTGAATTGGACCGAAGAGCAGTGGAGTGCAGTCCTGTTCTCTGATGAGTGCAGGATGTGCTTGCATGGCAACGACGGACGGGGGAAGGTGTATAGAAGATCGGGAGAGCGATTTGCCCAATGCTGCATAACAGAACGTGTCGCCTATGGCGGTGGATCAATCATGTTTTGGGGAGGCATGTCTATGGAAGCAAAAACCGAGCTTGCCTTCATCACCGGACCGAATACTGGTCGCCAATCAAGAGGATTGACTTCCATACGATACATTGAGGAAGTACTCGAGAGCCACGTCGTACCTTATGCTGGGTTTATCGGCGAAAACTTTCTGTTTATGCAAGATAATGCAAGACCGCATACTGCTGGCATAGTGATCGAGTACCTTCAAGAGGTGGATGTGACCGTTATGGAGTGGCCAGCTCGAAGCCCAGACCTCAATCCCATCGAACATCTATGGGACGAGCTGAAAAGAAGAGTTCGAGGCCGAGATGCTCCTCCATCGACTCTACAGGAGCTGCAATAGGCGATCGCAGAGGAATGGGAGGCTATTCCTCAAGACTTTATCAAAAGTCTAGTAACATCAATGAAAACACGGATGGAGTCAGTGATTCAGGCTAGGGGAGGGAACACTCGGTATTAATAACAAACTTTTAATTAATTTTATCTTTTAATTTCATAACTTTGACACCAATACTTGAATAAAGAATTTTTTACTAAACATGCATTTTTGTTATTGATCCACAAAAGCATTTTTATGTAATGATTGAAAGACAAATCAGATACCACTGGATAGGTATTAAAATAGACTATGAATCTGCATTACAGAAACATAATATTTTTTGTTTTTTTTTTTAGTTATGTCAAAAAATCATGAATGTGCGATTTTTTTGCTCTCAAGTTTAGTTACGTATATATAATACTATAGACAACAGCATACAATTATAGCGCGACCGAGTGATTTGATCTGTATGGATACTTACAGATCTATAAAACTCATTGACACCATTGTTCTCCCAGATGCCCCCTTGTAGGGTAGAAATGTTTGGTATGCTCGTATAGAGGGAGTTTCGGTGAGTTGGGAATAAATCCTTAAGACCTCCTTTTATCCCCCATTCGCTCCCATCCACCTCGTATCTCGGAAAGTATGAGACTTAGAGCATTAGCGCCAAAACTAATGTTGCTCAGGACATTTTTTATATACGAATCTAAAAAAAATTATCTTTCATTAAAAAAAAATTGTCCCATACAAAATATTTTTGTGCAAATACCGTACACCGTATTTTTCGTTTGCCGTAACTTTCATACTGTTTTTGTAGGGAGCCTAACGGCTTGTGGGTGAAATTTATATTACTGTATTTTATTTATTGGTGGAAGGGCATGAGATAACTAAATTTTCAAGTTTATGCGACATCCATCAACATCATCATTTTGAGACGTCCCTTTTTTAGTTTTTGGAGGGGCAGAAGGCAACTTTCTTATTAAATTTTCATGTTTATGCGACATCCACAAGGATCACTTTAACGTCCAATATTTTTTTTTTAGTTTTTAGAGGGGCGTAAGGCAACTTTCTTAGTAAATATTCAAGTATATGCGACATCTATAAGAATCACTTTGAAATACTTTTTCCTCAGCAAATTATCCAATTATGTAAAACTTTGCAAACCGGTAGAACTAAAATAAAAATTCTAGACTATACTAAAAACGTTCTGATCTGATGATGGAGTCAGGAGCCGTTCCGTGGAACTCCTCAGCAAGTTGTCCGATTGAGGTCAAACTATGCATACCGGTAGAATTTAAATATAAATACTTTTCTATTTTAAAAACGCTTTGATCTGATGATGGAGTCAGGAGCTGTTCCATGAAACTCCTCAGCAAGTTGTCCGATTAAAGTAAAATTTTGTACATCAGTAGAACTAAAATGAAAATTCTCAACTACACTAAAACGCTCTGATCTGAGGATGGAGTCAGGAGCTGTTCCATGGAACTCCTCAGCAAGTTGTCCGATTGAAGTAAAACTTTGCACACCAGTAGAACTAAAATGAAAATTATTTCCTATACTAAAACGCCTTGATCTGATGATGGAGTCAGGAGCTGTTCCGTGGAACTCCTTAGCAAGTTGTCCGATTGAGGTGAAACTATGCATACCGGTAGAATTCAAATGAAAATACTTTACTGTACTAAAAACGCTCTGATCTGATGATGGAGTCAGGAGCTGTTCTATGGAACTCCTCAGCAAGTTGTCAGATTGAAGTAAAACTTTGCACACCAGTAGAACTAAACAGAAAAAACGGTTTGATCTGATGATGGAGCTAGGAGCTGTTCCTTGGAACTCCTCAGAAAATTGTCTGGTTGAGCTGAAACTTTGCACACCGGTAAAATTCGAATGACATTACTTTAATTGATCGAGCAAAGCGAGATCTCTAAATCAACTTGGGCAAATCGGCGCTGTATGTATGTATGTTTGTCCGAGGATAGTTTTCGTAACGTTTATCCGATCATCGTGAAATTTAATACATAGGTAGGTAGTGATGGCACAATTTTGGTGTGACTAATGAGCTAAAAATTCAAGTCCCGTCTAGGCTTTTTTTGAGATGATTTTAAAATAAAAAAAAATCTTGGAATTTTCCGCATGTGTTCGGATAACACTATAAATAAAAATACTATTTGAAATAAGCAACGCGACATCTCTTGTCAATGTACTGAACTGCAACGTTCGGCATTGAGCAGGTACAAAGAACTATATAAGTTTTCCTGTAGATGGAGCTAACGGCGCTTTAGTCGTAATTCTGAATGATCTCACTAATTTCGACCTAGACGTGAATTGCCTTGTAGCACAGATGGTAGTGCATCCTCGTATCAAGAGGAAGGTCGCGGGTTCAAGTCCCGTCTAGGCTTGAAAAATTTTGAGATGATTTTAAAATAAAAAAAAAAAAAAATCTTGGAATTTTCCGCATGTGTTCGGATAACATTATAAATAAAAATACTATTTGAGCTAAAAATGTTGAGGGCTTGTTGAGATATTGGGGTTCAAGTGGGGTAAAAGAAATTAAAATGAGGCTATCAGGTCAAGTGTGACGTCAAATGAAAGGTATTTATTAGTACTTTTAGACTCCGTTTATTTATTAGATTATTTTTCGTAATTTCTTTTTAGTTTTTGAGTTATTAGCCATGATTTGTGTAGCTTTATTGACACAAATATAGAGAAAAGTCTGAAATCTAGAATAACTGCAAATTCTAATCTAAAACGAGTACTGATTAACTTTAATTATTTGTAACGTGAATGCAACTTAGTTGGTTGTAGTTCAAATTAGTTGGTTGTAAATTTCGTGGCACCTGTATACTAGTGGTTCGCCCAGAACTGAGATCTCGCGAGTCTCAACAAAAATAAAAATAAATATTATTCATAACCTTTGACTAATAAAATAGTGTCACGAAATACACAACCAACTACTTGAACTACAGTATTATACAAATAACAAGTAACGGGAGTCCATATTAATTGGTTACTTTTTTTAGGGACAGAAATTGCTGTTATTTTGGATTTCGGACTTTTCTTTATATTTGTGTTACTAAAGCTATACAAATACCAAATTTCAGTATTGTGGGGTCATTGGTGTACCCTGTGATTTTCGTTTAAGTTTAGTTTTTATGACGCCTAATAACTCGAATACTACAAGGATGAAATAATAAAAACGGGGTCTAATATACTAATGTATCTTTCATTGGCTTTCACGGCTCATTGCACCTAATAATCTTATTTTTGTTGTTTTGCCCCTATTGAACTCCAATATATCAGCAACCCCCAAACATTTTTAGCTCACTTAGTCACACTAGGATTTTGCCAACACTACCTAACTATACATCAAATTTCACGATGATCGGATCAATTCTTCAAAACTTATCCTCGAACAAACAAACATACGTACACACGGCCAATTTGCTCAAGTTGATTTGGAAATCTCGCTTCGCTCGATCAATTAGTCAAAGATTGCGAATATTATTATTTTTTTGTTTTGTACTCGCGACTCGAGAAATCTCAGTTCGGGGCGAACCACTAGTTATTTTACTTGTAGAAATCTAGTCAGACCATTATAATCTCGGAGTCTTCAAGTCCAGAGTGAACAGGTTCTATCTAGGCAAGCTCGCTCCTTCTTCGACCTTACCATCAGATGAGTACCTAAGTGGTCAAGCGCTTAACAAGTAAGATAAAAAAACTGTATAATACAAATGAAGATACGAAGATACACACTATACTATAAATAAACATTTTCATTCGATCGACATGACAAAGGATCAAAATTATTTGTCCTATAATGAGGTGTATAGGTTCCGGGAGCCGCGCATTTACGAGTCGCGTGCCTGCCGGACTTCCTAAATGTCTAAACTTGACAGCGGCAGATTTGGGAACGGATTTATAAGCTGACAAATAATTCGATTTAACTTTTGACGTTTAGCGAGTTGCCACTTTTAGAGCAAATACAAATAGTGATGTAAAAATTGACAGTAATGACGAATCATTAGCTCATCGAGTTGATTTGATGAGAGTTAAAGTGCTGAGACATTGACTTCTTTTAAAGTAAATTTAACTGTAATTGAGCTGAATCGAATGATGACAAGTGGCATGTTGACTTTTGTTAACAAGTGACCTCTTAGCAAATTTATAACAGACTTCAGATAACAGTAAAAACCAAACTACTCTACCAATTTTGATGAAACTTCCTTAAGATCAATCTAAACGTATATCCTTTCAAATAAAAAACTTATTTTCCAAATCAGTTGACATATAACGGAGTTCTGAGCTAACAAACATAACATAAAAATTAACAAATTTAAGCCTAATATGGTTTTCTCATGGATGCCATTGTCAGAACTGGACCAAATGGAAACGGGACTACACGGGAAGCATCAGCTTTCAAATAAAAAAGAATTATCGAAATCGGTTCATCCAGTCGAAAGTTCTGAGATAACAAACCTAAAAAAAAAACAGTCGAATTAAGAACCTCCTCCTTATTTTTAAGACAAAACAGGTCTTTTCGCGCACAGATTTATATCAGTATCATAATTTTGACTACCCTCGACGTTTCGGCCAAGTTACATCGGCCGTGGTCACGAGAGTCTCTTGTGACCACGGCCGATGTAACATGGCCGTTTGTCTTTTTGTCTTAATAATATGAGTATAGTTCGCGATAATTTAAAAAGTTCAACCTCCTCCTTTTTTTGAAGTCGGTTAAAATCTGTGCTGTACTCACACTCGTCGTTGGATTGCGTTATTATTATTATTTTGTTTTGCGTTTTGACCTTTGATAATCATCAAATATATGAAATCAATCGGAATATTTAACACATTATACTTAAAATTGTTCTTATTGTTATTTAGTGTGTGTTTTAGTTATGGACTTTATTAAGTTGCCTGAAATAAAATATCTTTATTATTTATTTTATTGTTAACTAGCTAACCCGCCCGCGGCTTTGCACGGGTGCTTTTAGTTATGGACTTTATTAAGTTGCCTGAAATAAAATATCTTTATTATTTATTTTATTGTTAACTAGCTAACCCGCCCGCGGCTTTGCACGGGTGCTTTTAGTTATGGAGTTTATTAAGTTGCCTGAAATAAAATATCTTTATTATTTATTTTATTGTTAACTAGCTAACCCGCCCGCGGCTTTGCACGGGTGCTTTTAGTTATGGACTTTATTAAGTTGCCTGAAATAAAATATCTTTATTATTTATTTTATTGTTAACTAGCTAACCCGCCCGCGGCTTTGCACGGGTGCTTTTAGTTATGGAGTTTATTAAGTTGCCTGAAATAAAATATCTTTATTATTTATTTTATTGTTAACTAGCTAACCCGCCCGCGGCTTTGCACGGGTGCTTTTAGTTATGGACTTTATTAAGTTGCCTGAAATAAAATATCTTTATTATTTATTTTATTGTTAACTAGCTAACCCGCCCGCGGCTTTGCACGGGTGCTTTTAGTTATGGAGTTTATTAAGTTGCCTGAAATAAAATATCTTTATTATTTATTTTATTGTTAACTAGCTAACCCGCCCGCGGCTTTGCACGGGTGCTTTTAGTTATGGACTTTATTAAGTTGCCTGAAATAAAATATCTTTATTATTTATTTTATTGTTAACTAGCTAACCCGCCCGCGGCTTTGCACGGGTGCTTTTAGTTATGGAGTTTATTAAGTTGCCTGAAATAAAATATCTTTATTATTTATTTTATTGTTAACTAGCTAACCCGCCCGCGGCTTTGCACGGGTGCTTTTAGTTATGGACTTTATTAAGTTGCCTGAAATAAAATATCTTTATTATTTATTTTATTGTTAACTAGCTAACCCGCCCGCGGCTTTGCACGGGTGCTTTTAGTTATGGAGTTTATTAAGTTGCCTGAAATAAAATATCTTTATTATTTATTTTATTGTTAACTAGCTAACCCGCCCGCGGCTTTGCACGGGTGCTTTTAGTTATGGACTTTATTAAGTTGCCTGAAATAAAATATCTTTATTATTTATTTTATTGTTAACTAGCTAACCCGCCCGCGGCTTTGCACGGGTGCTTTTAGTTATGGAGTTTATTAAGTTGCCTGAAATAAAATATCTTTATTATTTATTTTATTGTTAACTAGCTAACCCGCCCGCGGCTTTGCACGGGTGCTTTTAGTTATGGAGTTTATTAAGTTGCCTGAAATAAAATATCTTTATTATTTATTTTATTGTTAACTAGCTAACCCGCCCGCGGCTTTGCACGGGTGCTTTTAGTTATGGAGTTTATTAAGTTGCCTGAAATAAAATATCTTTATTATTTATTTTATTGTTAACTAGCTAACCCGCCCGCGGCTTTGCACGGGTGCTTTTAGTTATGGAGTTTATTAAGTTGCCTGAAATAAAATATCTTTATTATTTATTTTATTGTTAACTAGCTAACCCGCCCGCGGCTTTGCACGGGTGCTTTTAGTTATGGAGTTTATTAAGTTGCCTGAAATAAAATATCTTTATTATTTATTTTATTGTTAACTAGCTAACCCGCCCGCGGCTTTGCACGGGTGCTTTTAGTTATGGAGTTTATTAAGTTGCCTGAAATAAAATATCTTTATTATTTATTTTATTGTTAACTAGCTAACCCGCCCGCGGCTTTGCACGGGTGCTTTTAGTTATGGAGTTTATTAAGTTGCCTGAAATAAAATATCTTTATTATTTATTTTATTGTTAACTAGCTAACCCGCCCGCGGCTTTGCACGGGTGCTTTTAGTTATGGAGTTTATTAAGTTGCCTGAAATAAAATATCTTTATTATTTATTTTATTGTTAACTAGCTAACCCGCCCGCGGCTTTGCACGGGTGCTTTTAGTTATGGAGTTTATTAAGTTGCCTGAAATAAAATATCTTTATTATTTATTTTATTGTTAACTAGCTAACCCGCCCGCGGCTTTGCACGGGTGCTTTTAGTTATGGAGTTTATTAAGTTGCCTGAAATAAAATATCTTTATTATTTATTTTATTGTTAACTAGCTAACCCGCCCGCGGCTTTGCACGGGTGCTTTTAGTTATGGAGTTTATTAAGTTGCCTGAAATAAAATATCTTTATTATTTATTTTATTGTTAACTAGCTAACCCGCCCGCGGCTTTGCACGGGTGCTTTTAGTTATGGACTTTATTAAGTTGCCTGAAATAAAATATCTTTATTATTTATTTTATTGTTAACTAGCTAACCCGCCCGCGGCTTTGCACGGGTGCTTTTAGTTATGGAGTTTATTAAGTTGCCTGAAATAAAATATCTTTATTATTTATTTTATTGTTAACTAGCTAACCCGCCCGCGGCTTTGCACGGGTGCTTTTAGTTATGGAGTTTATTAAGTTGCCTGAAATAAAATATCTTTATTATTTATTTTATTGTTAACTAGCTAACCCGCCCGCGGCTTTGCACGGGTGCTTTTAGTTATGGAGTTTATTAAGTTGCCTGAAATAAAATATCTTTATTATTTATTTTATTGTTAACTAGCTAACCCGCCCGCGGCTTTGCACGGGTGCTTTTAGTTATGGAGTTTATTAAGTTGCCTGAAATAAAATATCTTTATTATTTATTTTATTGTTAACTAGCTAACCCGCCCGCGGCTTTGCACGGGTGCTTTTAGTTATGGAGTTTATTAAGTTGCCTGAAATAAAATATCTTTATTATTTATTTTATTGTTAACTAGCTAACCCGCCCGCGGCTTTGCACGGGTGCTTTTAGTTATGGACTTTATTAAGTTGCCTGAAATAAAATATCTTTATTATTTATTTTATTGTTAACTAGCTAACCCGCCCGCGGCTTTGCACGGGTGCTTTTAGTTATGGAGTTTATTAAGTTGCCTGAAATAAAATATCTTTATTATTTATTTTATTGTTAACTAGCTAACCCGCCCGCGGCTTTGCACGGGTGCTTTTAGTTATGGACTTTATTAAGTTGCCTGAAATAAAATATCTTTATTATTTATTTTATTGTTAACTAGCTAACCCGCCCGCGGCTTTGCACGGGTGCTTTTAGTTATGGAGTTTATTAAGTTGCCTGAAATAAAATATCTTTATTATTTATTTTATTGTTAACTAGCTAACCCGCCCGCGGCTTTGCACGGGTGCTTTTAGTTATGGACTTTATTAAGTTGCCTGAAATAAAATATCTTTATTATTTATTTTATTGTTAACTAGCTAACCCGCCCGCGGCTTTGCACGGGTGCTTTTAGTTATGGAGTTTATTAAGTTGCCTGAAATAAAATATCTTTATTATTTATTTTATTGTTAACTAGCTAACCCGCCCGCGGCTTTGCATGGGTGCTTTTAGTTATGGACTTTATTAAGTTGCCTGAAATAAAATATCTTTATTATTTATTTTATTGTTAACTAGCTAACCCGCCCGCGGCTTTGCACGGGTGCTTTTAGTTATGGAGTTTATTAAGTTGCCTGAAATAAAATATCTTTATTATTTATTTTATTGTTAACTAGCTAACCCGCCCGCGGCTTTGCACGGGTGCTTTTAGTTATGGAGTTTATTAAGTTGCCTGAAATAAAATATCTTTATTATTTATTTTATTGTTAACTAGCTAACCCGCCCGCGGCTTTGCACGGGTGCTTTTAGTTATGGAGTTTATTAAGTTGCCTGAAATAAAATATCTTTATTATTTATTTTATTGTTAACTAGCTAACCCGCCCGCGGCTTTGCACGGGTGCTTTTAGTTATGGAGTTTATTAAGTTGCCTGAAATAAAATATCTTTATTATTTATTTTATTGTTAACTAGCTAACCCGCCCGCGGCTTTGCACGGGTGCTTTTTCAATAAAACATTACCCTCATTTTGCGCAGTTGGCTAAAAACTAGCAAATGTCCTTTTCCAGGATATAATCTCCTTGCGAAATTTCATTACGATCCGTTCAACCGTTTAGTCGTGTTAAGGTAACTAAGAAACTAACAAACAAACAGAGTTATGTATGTATTATACATACAAACCTTCCACTTGAACCACTTTATTTATTGCTGAAAACTGCATTAAAATCCATTGAGTAGTTTAAAAGATCTAAGCAAACATAACAAGCAGCCGCCCGCGGCTTCGTCTTTGTTTTTTTTAACCTAATTCACTTACTACCGTAGAACTTGCAGAAGTACCTGGTGTCGGTGAAGTATTTTATAAGCGCTTGGCTTCGTTTTTTATTCTTATCAACGTGGTTTTCGATATTCCCGTTGCTATGCATGTTCGTTTTACTGCCTGGTCAACAGGTAAACAAAACTGTTTGTTCCGTTTTTCGTTTTCAAAAAACGCCAGTACGAGACTAAAAACCCTAGTAAAAAATAGTGATGCGAACGGTACAATACGGGCGCCATCGGGGAAGTGCAGGGGAAGCAGTCGGGGAGTCGCATTCCTAGCAGGTCCCAAGTTATCGCGCACGAGTAATATGTAAAGATAGCTTTATTTAGCACTTATTGTACCTACCTACTCCTGTTAGCATAATAGGTGTGTGTGTAAATAAATACCTTTTATTAATTTAAGCTGTTGCATTATACTCGCTGGTATAGATAGACATATCGAACCATTCTAATGTTTTCTTACCTAACTACAGGGTGCGTCAATGAGGGATCCTTTTCAAGGAACTGCACGATGCAATACGCCAGCTGTGGATGGTACACCGACAGGGACTTTGCCTTGTGCAACGGCAATAAAACCTGAAAATAACAAACACAAATTAAACTGGATTTGTAGCGTATATGTGTAGTTTAAGCACTAATATAAAATAGCACCCTATTACTGAGACTCGGCGGTCTGTCTGTCTGTCCCCACGCTCTATCTCATGAACCGTGATAGTTAAGACAGTTGAAATTTTCACAGAAGATGTATTTCTGTTGCCGCTATAACAACAAATACTAAAAATAGAATAAAATAAATATTTAAGAGTAAGGGGGGCTCCCATACAACAAGCGTAATTTTTTGCCGTTTTTATAGATAATGTTACGGAACCCTTCGTGCGAGAGTCCGACTCGCACTTGGCCGGTTTTATTTTATTTGCTTTTGCGATTTTTATATCATATTGTGATCGCCACTTGTTTTTATGTCACCCCTAGTTTATGGGGGCGTTCAAAGTTCACCACTAAGCCATACAGCTGCCAAAAACTGTAGGATATTCTTAGGTGTGATAACAGTTAGCTCCTCCTGACTGAGAATGTGCCTCATTACAGAATCTGCAGGTTTGTGTATCGCATAGTCCTTGCTTGAACTTGCTTATTAAACCGACAGTGTCCAGTAAGGGATCTGACTATAATGGGAAGATTGTTTCTGTTTAGAGGTAAGATTCGGTTTTTATGCCGTTTGTCAAAAGCTTTATCAGTGACCATCTTTAGTTACAGAGTCTTTATTATAGAGAACCTTAAAGTAGCCTGCCAGTCTTCAAATAAGCGCGCTACAAAGCACTTGTATGTCGTATTTATATAATTCCCACTTAGTAGTTTATGTTTCATTCTAACACATAATAAGACATAATTTTAATTCACATTCAAACTTTATCCTTTATTTATCGTTAAATTGGTGATCCCGACATACTAATTTATAAATACGAACCTAACTCCGTCTGACTGTCTGTCTGTGACGTTTTCACGACTAAACGGCTGGACAGATCTTGATGAAACTTAACAAGGAAATAATGTGTATCATGTGAAAGGACATGGAGTTTTTTTTTTGGGGAAAATCAAGATGTTTGCCATAAAATAACGAAAATTAATCAATTACACTTGACCTGCGCCATACATTTGAAAAAAGAAGTTGATACATCGTCACAAGTTATATACCAAATTTTTTTTTAATTTTTCGAGTTAAGAACCTTCTTGATGGTCGCGTCTGGGTGTGGTTAGGTTTAACCAAAAGAGTTCGGAAAATATTTTTTGGTTTAACAATGGGCGTTGTCTACATTTTCAGTCGTATGCGATTTTCGTTAATTGGCGCTGTTATAATATACAGAATATTAGAACGTGGTTCCTCACTAAGAGTCCTCATTAGAAGGCTCAAGGAACTCGTAGCTAAGCGCGCTATGGAGAAGGCTATGCTTGGGAGTTTATCTACGAGATCGAATTAGAAACGAGGAGATCCGTTGACAAAACATATTCTTATTTTAATGCAGGCTTACAATTTTATTACCAAAATTATGAATTTATTTATTTTCCACGTTTCATTATTTAATTTATTCACGCATTTAATTAACTATATTGTTAAAGCCAAACATTATTTTTTCAAAATCAATCTATCTTTATTAATCACATCATTATTTGTTTATTCGAAATGTATCGATTACTGCTACCGATATTAAACCCCTCTTAAATCAGTGAATACGATTCCGGATGTGTGTTTTAAATTAATGTCGTACATAACATAACAAAACTAGGAGGGATGACGGGCGTTGGACGAAGGCGATTACAGAGTGGTGGCCAAGGGATGCTCGTAGACCAAGAGGCAGACCACCCGCCTGATTGTCGAATGATATTGAAAGCGTAGCTGGGTGTCAATGGATGGGACTCGCAAGGGACCGGAAAGAATGGCGTAATAAAGAGGAGGCCTATACCCAACAGTGGGTGCGAACGGGCTGAGATGATGATAACAAAACCAGTTGTAATATTTGACTATGATAACTTTCTCGAATAAAATATTACCTTAAGTAGGAACATCTTGTGTTCCTCTTTGAGTGGCAACGCGAATCCGTTGATGATGGACCCGAGGATCTCCAGCAGTTCCGCTATGCCATTATGGTGTTCTGTCTCGTATATAAATCTGCAAAGATTTCATCTATTACATGTATGCATGCATACTAATATTAAAAGTTCCAAAAAAGTCTGCGTGTCTTTCTGTTATTCCCTTTTCACGACTAAACGGCTGGATAGAATTTCATGAAATTTGGTATACACATTAAAACCTGGATTGAGACATAGGTATTTTTTACCGTAAGGTAACTTTTTGGACATACCACGCGTATACGACAGATACCTCTTTATTAAGCCTAAGAGTAAGCATTTTATTGATCAATCGAAGCGAGATCTCCAAATCAACTTGGGCAAATGGGCTTTGTATGTATGTATGTTTATTTGTCCGAGGATAACTGTTATCCTCGGACAAATAAACATACATACATACAAAGCCGCTTCGAATATAGCGTTTGTCCGATCATCGTGAAATTTAATATATAGGTAGGTGGTAATGGCACAATTTTGGTGTGACTAAATGAGCTAAAAATGTTGGGAGGTTGTTGAGATATTGAGGTTCAAGAGGGTAAAAATATCAAAATTAGAGTATTAGTTCAAGTGGAACGTCTAATGAAAGATCTTCATTAGTAAATTTCGACCTCGTTTTTATTTTTAATTTAAATTTTGTAGTTTTTAAGTTAAAGGCCATGATAAAAACTGAACTTTGACGAAATTCACCAATTCTACCAGTGACCCCACAGTGCTGAAATTTGGTATGCGTGTAGCTTTAGTGACATAAATATAAGGAAAATCTGAAACCCAGAAAAACTGTAATTTCTACCCCACAAAACAAACCAAATGACATGAACTCCCGTTACCTGTAATTTGAATTAAACTGTAGGTCCAGTATGTTGGTTATGCATTTTGTAGCATTTTTTTGATAGTCAAAGATTACAAATAATATTTTTTTGTTTTTATGGGAGACTCGCGAGATCTCTGCTCAGTTCGGGGCAAACCACTAGTATTCCATAATTGTCTTATGGCGGGTTCCTATACCTGTCGGTAACCGACTACGCCTCGTATCTCCTTGAAAATGTGTCAAACTAGTGTCAAACTTTTGACAGGTTTTCAAGGAGAAACAAGTCGTAGCTGGTTACCGACGGATATAGGAACCCGCCATTAGACTTTTCGAAATTCGCTTCCAATCCATTATTTAGTTAGACAATAGTTTATCACTATTTCTATATCCTAGCCCACTTGTACTATTTACCTCCATTCAGCGAGTGATAATACACAACACACAGGAAACGGCCCCTCAAACGATTAGATAATTCACTATGAAAATAACGAGCGTAAGATAGCGAAGAAACATCAACAAATTATTAGGAAAACGTAAGAAGTATTTTCACCGACATAGCACAATGGATTAGCAAGCTGAAGTGGCAGTGGGCTGAGCACATAGATAAAAGAACTGACGGCCGTTGGGGCAGAAAGGTTCTCGAGACCACGCACTGGAAAGCGCAGCGTAGGACGGCCCCCCACTTGATGTAATGAAGACCTGGTAAAGGTTGCTGGGAGCCGTTGGGTGCGTGCAGGCCCGATAAGATAGGTCGCTCTGGAAATGTACGGAGGGGACCTATGTTCAGCAGTGGATGTCGTCATCGTGATGAATAGATAAAATTAATTAATTTTTACATTCTTCTTCTTCTTAGCGTGTCAATAGCTCTGCTTATATTGTGTAAGATAGGTACTTGGCTACATGTACGATGGCGAAAAGAGAAGCAATTTTTAAGTCAACCATTGTGCAGGTGTTCGGGCACAAAGGGCACATTAACCGGTGTTTCATCGACTGTGCTGGGTCACCACAGTCGCATTGCGTTTGTCTGGGATCCCTGAACCCCCATTTGCACATATTGAATACAGGCATACCACCCCCCGGAGTGCGTCGGGATGTCGCCTGCTCCATAGAAGAATATAAGCAGGAGTATGACAGTCGACATCCTTTAATAGCCATCAAATTCCACAAGGCCGCCTGAAAAGTCGTAAGAGTTTTCAGCGTTCCACGCAGGCCACCAGCGACGACCCATCTGTTGCTAGACGCGCACTGTAGATAGGTAGTAACCCCCCCACCACCTGACTTCATTCCCCCTCAAGAACAGCTTCCACCAGGGCACGACCTGCCGTGGCCAGTGTGGAAGTCCTTATATAGGCTTCGCACACAGAGTCAATATGTGCAAAATTTTTACAATGATGAGACAAGTGCTTGACACGACAAATTTTCGATAGGAATCCAACTTCCCACTAATATAAGAAACGCGAAAGTTTGTCTGGATGTTTGTTACTCTTTCAAGTCGTAACGGCAGAACTGATTTCGATGAAATTTGGTAGGTACGTAGATTATAACCTGGATTAACACATAGGCTACTTTTTGTTGACAAACCACGCGTGCAAAGATGCTGGCGGAAGCTAATCATACAATATTGCTAGCCTCTCCTTAGCCTAAGACATACAGGTGAAACGACTTATGTGCCTGTAATCTATAATATAAAAATGAATCGCAAAATGTGTTGGTAAGCGCATAACTCAACAACGCCACCACCAATTTGGCCAATTCTTTTTTGTTGTATTTCTTATTGGCAGGAGAAAGTTCTTATGAAAGAAAAAATTAAGAAAATTGCGCGCAAAATTAGAAAATTTAAAAATACTTAACCACCATATAAAATTATTTATAATAATCTAACCTTAGCGCTTTTATAATGTAACCTTATGACGTTTCACATAGAATTGACAGAATGCGTGCTGCAAATATCGTCAGAGGATGTCAAAAAAATGAATATCGTTTGAAACAGATGCTTCGGTCGGAGTTATCCCGAGATATTGCCTATATATGTAAAAATGAATTGCTGTTCGTTAGTCTCGCTAAAACTCGAGAACGGGTGGAGCGATTTGGCTAATTTTGGTATTGAATTATTTGTGGAAGTCATTCATTTTCTCATACATAATGATGGCCGGGGACAACAATTGACAATTCTACCAGGGTGACTTATATTGACAGCCCGCGTTATACCTATGCATGTCAAGCCGATACGAAGTTCGGCGGGACCACTAGTGTTAAATAAAAATAATGTCACTCCCCTTCAAACTGGACCTAAGCAATGCTGTTTTGGGGCAGAAATAGGTTTGATGGTAGTACTTCCCCGGACAAATCTTACACAAGCTCTACTACTAAACAATATTAATGCATCACACTAATATTATAAATGCGAAAGTTTGGATGTTTGTTTATTTATTTGTTTGTCACTCAATCACGTTGTAACGGCTGAACCGATTTCGATGAAATTTGGTATGAACGTAGATTATGACCTGGATTATCACATAGGCTATCATTTATCCCATAAATCAATTCCCATGCTCATAAAAATGGGGTGTCAAGTTGCAACAGCGAGTTTAGGTTTATTTCTAGGTTATCTACACATTTAGTAGTGTAACGCGTACGAAGTCGCGGACCAAAGCTAGTACTACTATAAATTCAAAAGTAGCTCTGTCTCTCTGTCTGTTTTTAGGGTTCCGTACCCAAAGGGTAAAACGGCACCCTATTACTGAGGCTCCGCTGTCTGTCTGTGCGTCTGTCACCAAGCTGTATCTAATAAACCGTGATAGTTAGACAATTGAAATTTTCACAGATGATGTGTTTCTGTTGCCGCTATAACAACAAATACTAAAAACATAACATAAACATTTAAGGGGGGGGCTCCCATACAACAAACATGAATTTTTTGCTCGTTTTAGCTCGATATTGATAACGGCAACAGGTAGACGCTTGAAATATTCACAGAATATTTAGTTATATGTTCACTTTAAAAATAAATAATTACATTAAAATAAAACAACAATTTAAGAGGGGCTCCTGTACAACCAACGTGATTTTTTTGGCATTTCTATAGATAATGGTACGGAACCCTTCGTGCGCGAGTCCGACTCGCACTTGGCCGGTTTTATTTATTGACAAACCACGCGTGCGAAGCCACGTGCTGCAGCTTGGGAACATTAATTCTCTATATTGTCAGAATGGGATCGCGTCATTAATTGCTGTCTGTAATTGATCATTATACACATTTTCCTGTGTCTATTTGTGTAACTTACACAGGGTTATAAGCAACAGCTGACCACGGAACTAAAAGATAATCTGATTCGGACCGATTAAACAAAGTAACCTTTCTAAAATATCAATGTAACAGTCTGTATAAAATAGGTAAACAAATCATATTCATTCATCATGTAAGTAGGTACTTGATAAACTACCAAGCGGCATCGTCGCAAAAGCGACGCCGTTTTACGTTAGAAATTGTTTACTGGAAATGTATCGTTTACAACAGACAGCCCACTCTGCAGGGGATGCCTCACCGAAGAAGAATCAGCAGCCCACGTAGTCCTGGAATGCTTGGGGGTAACAGACAACTTCTGCGCTTCTGGTCGGAGTTAGGCTGGCTATCCATATAGTCAACTCTCTCACGCATAATGGACCACTTAAGAGTTCAAATGCGGAAAAGGGAGTCCATCAACGTAACATGTATCGATTCATCATCATCATATCAGCCGTAGGACGTCCACTGCTGGACAAAGGCCTCCCTCATTGATCTCCAGGAACTGCGATTGGAAGCGGCCTGCAACCAACGCCGACCTGCTGTTCTTACAAAGTCTGCCCATCTTGTAGGTGGACGTCCTACGCTGCGCTTGCCGGTCCGTGGACTCCATTCGAGAACTTTCCGGCCCCATCGGCCATTTGTACTGCGCGCTATATGGCCTGCCCATTGGCAACAACCCCCTTATGTATCGATTAATGGATAAATATTCTAGCTACCCTGTTTAATACCCAGCTCTAAAATCAGTTAATACGGATGTGTGTTTTAAATTAATGTCGTTAATAACAAAACAGATTGTATAGAGAAACGCCTATTTCCGGAACATATATTTCTAGATAACGCAAACAACGTTTCCGCAGGAGGAATCGAAGCCGCTACCTGCGTCTCAGCCGGCCATTCGTCCGCTAGTCGTCGAGGTCGTCAATGATATCATCAGGTGTGAAGTTGCAGAATGGTACTCACTTATAAAACACATTGTTGATTTGTTTTCTAATGTAGGCGCGCAACACTAAAAACTTTCCGTATATCCTGTGCAATGTCGTCTTTAGGAAGTCACGTTCGCGCGGATCTTCAGAGTCGAACAAATCTAGTAGCTGAAACAAAAATATTACTTTAAGTTCATTGATAGCACACATTAAAACTAATTACTGTCATCCTTGAGAAAATCGGCGTTGTATGTATGTATGTTTGTTTCTTCGAGGATAACTTTCGAAGCGTTTATCTGATCATCCTGAAATTTGGTATATAGGTGATGGCACAATTGTGGTGTGACTAAATAAGCTAGGGGGGTTTATTGAGGTAATGGGGTTGAAGAGGGGTAAAAAAAGTGTGGCACGTGTAATAAAAGCTATTTGTGAGTACCTAAATTCATGCGGCGCCCCTCCCCCCTCAACTCAAACGCTGGAGGAGGGGCGCCGCATTAATTTTGGTATACACATAGATTATGATCGGGATTGAGAAATAGGCTACTTTTTACTCGACCGCGCAGGGGTAATGTTTTTATTGACAAACCACGCGAGCGAGGCCGCGGGCGGGTCAACTAGTGGAACAACGATAAATTAGACCTTTAAAAAACCCCCAACATAATATGCTCGTAATAAATTTCGATTGAACAGCAAGTGGATCGCTGCAGGCAAAATTTTAGTAAATGGGGCTACATTGGAGAGTCGGCGACTAGTTGCCCATGGAGTACATATCCTACTATGCACACTTACTAGGCTGCCTATTGTGCAGCCTTTTTCTTGCACCCTGAGGGATAGTTGTTCCGCCACAGATAACGATGTTGCAGTGCCCAAGTATTGCCAAAACAACATTTGTTATTTAAAATATGAACCATATCGACACGATGAAGAAGATTTTTACAGCTGACCTGATTTTCCACACACAGCTAACACCCTAGTTAGTTTAAACTAGATTTATATTTAAAGAAACCGATTTCGTCTATCCGTTTGGAGACTACGATGCCACATATTTATACCAGCCCTTTTTTGCGTCAGGGTTAAATGTATAAAAGGAATCCATAATCCGAAACAAAATAGTATCGAATAGTTATGGATCCAATAATAGCAACACCGACCTAACTAATTGACATGAATGGCGTGTATTCAATGCATCACAGCCAATATTCCTCATTCGCTGCCATCCATCGTCGGGCAGATAAATTGCCATTCGCTGAGATCGAGAGCACCTACATGAGCATCTTATAAAATACTTTTCAACACACTTGCGCGTAAAGTGAGCCAATAGTACATCGTTCTTAGGGCCATAAACCGAACTATACACACAAGTGCGTAATAATATAACACACTAGTGCATAATAGAATTATCCCTAAAAAGTTAAGTTAGTACCTAACTGCAAAATAAGTACGAGTAAACAGAGCATTTTCAATTTAACCGGGTAATACAGATTTTGTAACAAGAAAGAGGTTTTATGCCGAAAATCCTATTACATTTTTGGAATAAATAAATGTATCCCTAAATAAGACGAAAAAACATTTATTATAATTAAATCATTTATAATTAACAATACATTGTTATAAAATATTTGCATTTTATCACTAAAATTATAATTTTGAAGTAGGCAGTATGGCTAGGTATATGTAATCAATTAACTTACATTTCTAATTTTTTTGTTTGTATTGCATTTTGTTGCTGTTGATAAATAATTGTAAAAATGTCAAGCTTCAAATAAAAATAAAATAAATATTGCTGGACAATTCACACAGCGCTATCTAGCCCCAAACTAAGCAGAGCTTGTACTATGGGAACCAGATAACTGATAGAATACTTATATACTTTTTTTTGTAATTACATACAATATATAGAAAAACAACCAGACCCGGAACAAATATCTGTAGATCATGCAAACATTTGTTCCGCGGCGGAAATCAAACCCGCTACCTCCTGCGTCTCAGCCGGCTATTCGCCCACTACGCCACGGAGGTCGTCAACGGTTAGTACAGAACGGTTCGGTTTAGTACAGAAGATTTGTTTTTTCCTCGCAAGTGTGTTGAAAAAGTGCGTATGAAACTTGTGAGCAACTAGCTCACTAGACACTCAGCTGATTTACGCCCTCGCCTACGGCTCGGGCTGCAAACCACAGCCTCGTGTATAATGAGCAACTTAGCTCACTTGTATCATAAAATGTATAAATAACTTCGTATAAGCTATCAATTATTTCATCATCATACCAGCAAGAGGATTTCCACTGCTGAACAAATACCTCTACCATACATTTCCAGAGCGAGCGATCTAATGCGGCCTGCACCCAAGGGCTCCCAGGAACCTTTATTAGGTACTCTTTCCAACTAATGGGAGGCCGTCCTACGCTGCGCTCTCCAGTGCGTGGTCTCCACTCGAGAACCTTTCTGCCCCAACGGCCGTCAGTTCTTCGAGCTATGTGCCGTGCCCACTGCCACTTCAGCTTGCTAATCCTCTTGGCTATGTCTGTGACCTTGGTTTGTCTACGGATCTCCTCATTTCTGATTTGATCTCGTAGAGCCCAGCAAGCATAGCCCTATCCACAGCACGCTGAGAGACCTTGAGCCTTCTTACGAGGCCCATAGTAAGAGACCACATTTCTGTTCATGGTTTCTGAGAGACCATTATTTCACTTTGCAAACATTTATGTGCGATGAAGAAATTAGAGACCAAACTAGGAAACGTACTTTTTCAATGTAAATTCAGTGTTTCCAAAGATTGCTTAGAAGATATCGCTTTTATTATTAATGTATAATATTTATTTATGTATTATATATGTATTATCTTCAATGATACTCAAATATATCGGCAAATCCGATAGTGCCTTAATTAAATTGATGGCTAAAGGTTGGCTTAAATATGCCATATCTATTATATTAGTCCGTGAAAAGATAACATTGTATACCTTTTTTAGGTTATTGCACGCACGGAGGAGGAGTGTGAGATTTGGCATAGTTAAAGTGTATATGCAGAAGGAGGGGCGAATACTAAAATAGAGAAAAAAAATATTAATTAATTATCAAATTTCAACCACTGTGCACTGATAAATCCCACTAATATTATAAACGCGAAAGTTTGTATGTATGTATGTGTGGATATTTGTTACTCAATCACGTCGTAACGCCTGAGCCGATTTCGATGAAATTTGGTATGTACGTAGATTATAACCTGGATTAACACATAGGCTACTTTTTGTTGACAAACAACGTGTGCGAAGCCGCTGGCAGAAGCTAGTAGTTATAATAAAACTGTAAAATGTTGCTTCCTGGTTGTTTGTTGAGACCGCCTTTGACCTAGTCACTCTACACTAACATTTAACTGTACTACATGTTATGCGAAGTGTGTGAGTAATGACTAATGAAGAAGCGTCGTGTGCTCTGAATAATCACATTAATCACACATAATCTAAAAGGTCGGTATCGAAGTTACTTGGGTCAGTTAGCTAGCTTCGGAAACAGGCAAGATAAGGAAATCGATCGCCGCATCGCGAATGCCTGGAAGAGCTACTGGTCCATGAAGGAGCACATGAAGGGTGACCTTCCTCTGACACTTAAGCGCCAACTCATCGACATGTGTATCCTGCCCATCCTAACTTACGGTGCGCAGACATGGTCTCTGACTGAAGCCCAGAAGTCAAAGCTCAAGATTTGTCAAAGGGCAATGGAGCGTGACACCGTGCTGCGCTCACTTACCGGCATTGCAGATGTAGGGAAGAGATCGGCTGGACTTAAGTGGGAATGGGCGGGCGTCGTTGCCCGAATGCACTCCGAGAAATGGGGCCATATTGCAACACCATGGACGCCTGAAGACGGAAGGCGACGTCGGGGTCGGCCGAGAAAGCGTTGGCGGGACGATCTCGACACCTTCCAAAGAGGATGGTGGAAGATAGCGACAGATAGGGATGCTTGGAGGCACTTGGGGGAGACCTTTGCCCTGCAGTGGGACGAGATGGGTTAGGAAAAAAAATCTAAAAGGATTATGTTTCTAGAAACCGTAGTCAAAACTATACATATTTTTTAATCTTTTTTATGTAGATTCTTTGACTTCAATCTCATATGATGGTAATATATGAGTAATCACGCCTCTCCAGATGGATGGAACTATGAATCACATGAATGCTACCTATGGTTTCAAACATTGTACCAACAATATCTGCGCTCTACATAATTGACCTGAACAGATCCCTATAAATTACACCCCAGTAGATAATATATAGTTTACGAGCAAAGGCGCGCCGGGCGATACTAATGAACCATTAGTTTTCGACGTAAACGCGGAAAAACACCATAAATCAAAAACCCTGAACAGCGAAGGAGACGTCGAATTGAAGTACAATAATAGATAAACAGATGAATATATTAACATTTAAAGTGGCGCCGGTGGTGTAATCGACCACGTCTTTGTGTCCAATGCTTGTTGTATGAATACAAAGTGTGGGATGTTTTTCCACCAATATTCGAAGCCTCTGAATGAGAAGGAGTGGACTACGATCCTCGGGCAACTAGACTTGTATGCCTGCCTGTATTGCAGTTAGCGGTGGTTTGGACCTTTTCATTCGCCATTTTGCGCGTTAGGTAGGATAACTCCTTTGTTGTTGTTTTCCCTCCTAAGTTACTCATGATTGGCTTCCCCCCATCGCATTGTACTGGTGGACTGACAATCACCGGTAGCTGTCGTTTTTTACTGTGATGTTTCATTCAAAGTCATGAATTACCCGATTGGTTTTAATGTTTTATCAGACACATTCTGTGCATAAAATGCTCATTGGAAAGGCGTTCTGTCCGCCTGAAGATATTGTTGTCGACCAGTAACAACTACTCAATCAATTTAGTTCAGGGCAGGGGTGGCGAAGAAGTCGACCTCGATCACAATGTAGACCGCATCTCTAAAGTTTGAGCAAGGCTGGCTAACCATAAAGGCATATGTTTTTCCCGAATGTGCAATTGGTGCTCTCTATACAATTCCTCTTAAACAGATCCTTATAAATTACACAATAGATATTATTTCCTTACTTTTGCATTTTTGAAGTAGTATCTGACGCTAACTAACCAAGAAAGGACCGAATACTTGCTGCTCATCTCATCAATC
The DNA here is from genome assembly GCA_918857605.2 of Philereme vetulata. Taxonomy (NCBI): domain Eukaryota; kingdom Metazoa; phylum Arthropoda; class Insecta; order Lepidoptera; family Geometridae; genus Philereme; species Philereme vetulata. The sequence goes on along the minus strand of OU975463.1, from coordinate 436,308 downwards.
CGTTACTTCCTAGTCTACTAATACCACATCACGTAAAAGAGTACCGAATCAACAGTGTTATAAATCTATCGGCGTGTTCGGTAAGTTCGGTTAACAATTATTCACGCAGCGGTCAAGGGCGGGCTGGAGCGTCGCTCGTTTCCCCGAATTATTGACAAACAGGTGGTCTAGTGTGATATATTATTTGAAAATACTTGTGCGTGTAGACCAAATGTAGCCTAACTATCGCGTAAACTAGCAGTTTAGTTTTTTATCACAACTTGTTCAATATATCTAAAGCACTTCGTTGAAGGAAGCGTTCTAAATATTTCTTAAAATATTCAGCTGGTAATGTTAGTGAAAAGAAGATGTGAATTTTCAAAGTGCCTTTGCTTGTTTGAGATCCCTCTTATTTGAAACGGCGGCAGACCGAGAACGTAAATTTCTTAAATAAACTTGCATTTTCAGTCCCTACCCGCTACAAAGAAACGTATGTCGATCCAAGACGCTATTAGAACTGTGACGCCTCAGAGCTGTCGATTACGTTATTGAAGTTATATTTTGAAAATATCGTAACTGAGTGCCGATTGGCATTTGGACGAGCGCCCACACATATATGAAAGTACTGATGGAATTCCTGAATGCATTTGAGATTTTTAGTGAAATATTTGCCAAAATCTACACGTGTTGGTAAACACATGACATACAACATCCCACGCTTTGGCTGGCTAAAAAAACATCAGCATTCGGCTGTCGACTGTCAACACAACAAAACATGGCGTGGGATCACTACATTAGTTCTAATTGTACGTTTTTATTTTTAGCATCATAGTTTTTACTGATTCCAGAATGCACTGAATCCTTACTGTTTCTTTTAGTACCTTTAGGCCTTTTTAACTCACCACCTGAAGGTGATCACTGATCGAACGAACCGTCCGTTGAGGAAGAAAATGCTGCGTCTGTCAGGTCAACTCACCGAAAGCACAAACTTCTGGTCAATATACTTCTTGGCTATATTTGGCTGGAAGTCAGGGGACTCCAGCAGTCGCAGGAACAGCTCGTAGACCAGCTGTAGGTGCGGCCACGCCGCTTCCAGCGTGGGCTCGTCCTCTTCGGGGTCGAACTCCGCACCGTTGGGGTTGGACGATGGTGGTAGCGTCCGGAAGAGGTTTGTTGAAAACTACGGACAAAGGACAGATATTTTTCACGATCGCAAGTGTCAGAGTCAGCTAGATTACTTTATGTTCCGCGTAAACGTGTCGCATTTTGCGCAGTCTTTAATATGGCAATAGGGGATGATTCTAAATCCAGAACCGGCGAAAGTTCGTTAATGTAAAACAAATCTGATTAACAGTGAATTCATAAGTGTAATCAATCTGAAAATAATAAAAAAGGCATCATTCCAAGTTTAATTACTCATAAAAAATGACGTCGGCGTCGTCTCAGAAGGTCCACGTGGTCGATGAACTGCCTAAAGTGAGAACTTGGAAACAAAATGCGGAAAACTACGGAGAATACCAGAATAATGCAATCAACAATGACTTCTGCAGGTGATGAAAACTAACCGGTTACAAGGTGGTGTTTACCAGTTTTCGCCTGACGGTTTGATAATGCCAATCTGTGCTCCGTGAAAATTACAATTTACGGTCGATTCAGCACGTACTATTCTCATTGATATTTTACGCTTGCTATGTGATATAAAGATATGGTATGGTTGAACGAAAATAGGTATAGATACGAAGTTACCATTGTGATGGTCATTGACAGATCAAGTATTAGAAGGGATATTTCTAAAGATTTAGGTTTTTGAAATATTACACACAATATTTAGATTCAAGCTTATGGGCGGGCTATCATATGTTAAATACGTTGATAACGTGATACACATAGCGTCGCCTATGTTTATATAGCCTCCCCTGAGAATGTTTTAAAGGAGTCGATGTTGAAATCGATATGTTTAGTATTTTATAAAAATCGCCACAGAACGAATGTCAGCGGTCAAGGACGAGCCGTTAAAAAGCCATTAACCACGTTAGTTTACTTTTCAACCAACATAATGTTTTCAAATTATATATAGCAAGCCAAACATTTGATACGAAACAGTTACCACTATAACGTTACTGCTTTATCGCTACGAGAATCATGGTATGAAGACTGATTACATAACAGTCATTATGAGGCTGCGAACACACGGACCCTCGCACTTCTTTTCACTTATCTACCTTACTACGACTTCCGGATAGATGACCACTGTGAATGCATCTTACTACAGCTGTAAGCCCTATTTCACGGAGCTTAGGATTTTGACTCTCCCATGTCTGTATATCTACGAAATCGCTAAATTCATTAAAACAAATATGGACCTCTTTATAAACCGTAAGAGTAAACGGCTTCATAATAAAACTTGTTTCCCACCTAATAAGACAGCCTTGTTTAATCAGAGTGTGATGTGTCTGGCTCCACGTATATAAAATATAACCACCTACCTGAGTCTGTACTGGGTTCTTCGAGTCTGAATGTGTCCAAGAGAAACTTAAAACTAATATTAATAAAAAAGGCATACTACAACATAAATGAGTTTCTTAGCGATAAATCCCTTGAATAATTTTATTATGTAATTTTCTATTATAAGGTAAGAGGTGACATGTTGAATATTGTAAATTATTTAATGATTATTTGGTTTCTTCTATGTAACTAGTTGTAACGCTGACTGAAATAGTAAGCGATAAACGCTGATTATGGACGAACGCAAACTGTATCACTAACCACCTGTTATTAACCCATATTCGTAATAATTTGATTGATTGATTGACAGATAAGCTTATCTGTCAATCAATCAATCAAATTATTACGAATATGGAATACTAAGGGAATTCTGATGTGTACGCTTTGACATCTTGCAGGTACACATTCTAAAACAGGAATATTAATTCGTTTAGGCGTGTTATTATACCACAGGTTATTACTTATTTCTTACCATACTGACGGCTTCCGGATAGATCGCCTCGGTGATGACGCCCCGCTGTGAGGTGACGTACTCCACCATCTCCAGCAATGCTGCTCTCTTGACTTCTTTCCATTTGAGGTCCGACAGCGGCTCGTCTGCGAAGTCGAAGAGCAAACAGCATTGCCGTAGTTTCTGGACGAACAGCTGCTCACGTTCCGCAGCTGGTGCATCTACGGAAAGTGGATACAATTATAAATAAATAACAATGTTTAAACAAATCTGTTAATAGGCCCTGATAATATACGAAATAAGTGGCTGCATCCGAGATTAGCTTTCGTTTTACACAATGGTCCTTTTCGCGTTAGGGAACAGTTCAAACATAATAATCAATTTTTTTTAAATGTATTCATCCAAAGTCGGATATCTTCAGATATATAACTTAGTATTAAGTACGAAGACCCGTAAAGATATCAATTTAAGAGGCAGTCTTGACATAACGTGTGCACTTTTTGCGTAGCATAGCGTTTAATGACGTGACAGGTTTTCCAAATCGACCGCCGATTATTACAACACCGATCGATGGCACATGCCTTCAAATGTCTGTTTTTGTGGCATGCCTTCCTACACTATTCCAGACATAACATAAGCTTAAGCACAAACATTGCAGACAAGAAAATATGATTATACAAGAATATAGTTGAAGAAATCAAATACAAGATTAAACTCAATCTACAATTCCAATCTCAACGAACTTGAAGACGCAGAGTCGCGTCAGTCGTTTAGAAATCTCATCAGGTCAGGTTACAATCTAATCACGACACGAGATGTTTACAGATCTGAAGAGATGTCAGATAAGCGAGGCAGCTTTTTCCCAACGATGCCGTTTTATCTTCAGGGAATGCCGTGCTAATGTTTCGTTCTAGGTAAGCGCGCACGTGCCCTGAGAGTTACACTAATGTAAATAGCTTCTCCTGCGGATTCGTCTAAGTTTTATATCTACCCAGTTAATTAGTAGGTGGGTAGTACATACTTTTCCAAATAACAGACATACGCCGGGTGAATTGGTAAACTGCTGTAGACAAATTTTGAAAAATGTCTCTTCCCGTAATTCAGCGTGGTGCAATATTGAAGTTAGAAATCCACCATTTCATACAAACCTCATTATTGAAAGACGCGGCAATGTATAAATAGGTGGATTTAAACTTCTATCTAAATCAAAATGCACACAGATTATTATTCTGCTAGGCTAGACCACTCTAGAATTGTTGGTATCTACAGAAGAATAGAGAAAAATTAAATTTGAGTGTAGAAAGTAGAGACACGACCGTACAAATGTTTCTACTAGAGTAAAAATCTATTCTTCCGTAAAGACATTATTTTCTAGGGCGATCATGCTATTAGGGCTGGATGCCCGTAATCCAGAACCGTTTCTCAATATTTGGGAACTGTTGACCATTCATCATCATCATCCACAGCCCGACTTCACCTACTGCTGGGTATAGGCCTCCCCAAGTTTGTGCCGTCCGCCACGATCCTGCGCTAGTCTCACCCATTGCCGGCCCGCGACTCTAACGATGTCGTCCACGCATCTCGCTGCCGGACGTCCTACCCTTCTACAGCCATTCCTCGGCCACCATTCAGTTGCTACCCTGCTCCACCTGTCATCACCACGCCTTGCCAAGTGTCCCGCCCAAGACCCGTGACGTTGGGAATCGAGTTATGGACCTCAAAAGGTCCATAACTCGATTCCCAACGTCATGAACCTTCGTTCTTCTACGAATCTCGACGTTTGGAACTCGATCGAAGAGTTTGAAGACAGAAAGAATTGCATCGAAATAATTGAGAGTTATTTTGGTAGGTAGGTTAGGTAGGTACATACCCTAGGTACATTTTTACTTAACTATATCTCGTTACCTATTGCCTGCAAACAAGTTTCATTCCATCTACGTGCCTTGCAACATATCCATGTAATTCTCTCGCAGAAGCTCCTACAAAATGAATTCCAAATGAAGCTCTGAGGAACTCAGCCAGAACTATTTTATCACTGAGTGGCCTTTATAGAGCCCGACGGAGTAATTACAAAGGCGGATAGAAGCTGAGATAATGCATTTTCAAGCTGTGCTTTATCTTTTTAAAACAGTCGTGAAAAATTTCCACGCACGCAATTTTACCTAGTCTTGCCATAAATACTGTAACAAAGAAAAAAAAAATTTTTCTTGCATATAACATTTATTACTTTTACAGTGTGTTAGTTTAATACATAAATATAAACTAATTTTGAAATATAAAAAGCTTATTCGAAGTGGTCTCCATTGGCTGCAATACAGTCCTTTAAACGTTGAGGCCAGTTATCAATAGAAGCACGCACTCTTTCCATGGGAAAACTCTTTACAGCCAATCGTATGGATTGTTTTAGGGACTCCAAATTATCATGGCGTTTAGAGCAAGCCGTACTCTCTAAAACTGACCATAAATCATAATCCAGCTGATTAAGATCCGAACTAGACGACGGCCAGTCTTCAGCTCTGATGAAGTCCGAAACGTTCGTTTCCAACCAAGACTGCGTAGACCGAGCTTTATGACCCGGCGCCGAGTCTTACTGGAAGGACCATTCTTGGTTATTGAACATGGTGTTGTTAAGGGGCTTCAATACCTTCTCAAGAATGGTATCTTGATACACTTGTGCGGAAGTTTTGATACCCTTTTCAGAAAAGTATGGCACAGTCACTCCATCATAGCTAATACCCCACTAAACCATCACTGAAGTCGGATAATGCCCACGTTGCACTCTGTCGACTAATTGGTAAGCTTCCTTAGAGCTGTGAGCATAGATACGGTCATTTTGTTTGTTAAAATATTGCTTAATTGTAAAAAAAATCTCATCCGTAAACAAAACTTTTCTGTGACCTCCCTTTGCGTACCGCTTCAGTAGATTTTTCGATTTTACCACTCTATTCTTTTTTAAATTATCAGTTAAGAAATGACCAGTATTTCTCTTATAGGCAGTCCTAAGTCATCTTTTAAAATACGCGACATGGTTCTAAGTGCTATCTTCATCTCCCGAGATAAAATCTTTTGCTTTCGGACAGGATTTCTTCGAATTCTCTCCCTTACTGATTTGACCACCTTTTTCGTACGAACACTACGTGGACGGCCAGATCTTTTTCAGTCACAAACAGAGGAGGTCTCATTGTACCTATTAATAGCCCGGTACACAAACATTTTACTAATACCAAGCGTATGAAGAGTTTTAAAAATTGCATTTGGCTCCATACCTACTTTCTGTAATGCAATCACAGCGATTCGGTTCTCTTTATCACCCCACTCCATTTTAATATCGCAAAATTTTGTACAATGTATTGGCGCCAAAATGAGAAAACACAATGAGCAATCATATAAAAATGACAGATTCCAAATTCAAATGTAATTTTTTGTTTATTTTTATTTGTAACAGTATTTATGGCCAGACTAAGTATATAAATTTTATATTTTACTAAGAAAGAAAGATATATTGTCATTGTTTTAAAAATATGTATTTTATTTCTTTCAATTATTAACGTAATTTTCCATACCTTAAAGAAACAAAGTGGGAATGAAAAGGTCTGTAGAACCAAGCAAACCAAGCCATCTAAATATTTAATATGCTGCGGCACAACAGCAGTTATATCGATCTGCAATTATATCGATTTATAAGTAATAATAGAACTATGATGTGATAGTGCACCACCTGCAGCAACCCTCGCGTAGCCGCCAATCCTGATATATTTGTACTGAATTCAGAAATAATGTGAAATAATTCAGAGTGGAGTGTGAGACTTCATATTTAACGAAGGCGAGGAAACACGAAACAACCCGAAAGTGGTGAAGAAATAATAGTATGCCTAAACCAAAAAAGAAACTGACGTACTTATATATGTCATCGTCAACGAGAAGTATTCTAATGAAGTATTTGGAGTAATGGAAACATCGGTCACAAAAAACGAAGTCAGATATTTTCGACCGCGTACACATCGCCTGTAACCACCATTCCCTACTGTGTACGCCATTCTTACTTATACTAAAGTAGCAGGTGTAATAAAATGGTAGAGAATCAAATGCAGAAAATATGTATAGTTACGCACTAGTACGAGTATAATTGTATTGTTACAGTTTAGGGATTACAATAATAATACTATACTATTAATACCACATGTTAATGTTATGTTTATGTTAAGGCGCGTATAGTAGCTGATTGGTCTTATTTGGAGGCTTTCTCCTCAGGGAGGAATCAGTTTTATGTACTAAAAAAATATATGTCATTCATTGACCTTTTACCTGCAAAGTGAACATACAAAAAAGTTCTACCTGTTTATTTACTATGAGAAATAAAATAACAAAATTACTGTTTTCTGACTTTCAATTTGATTCAACCTCTAAACGACGTAAAATTTTGTAATTTTTCTTTCACCTAAATGTGGGCAACGACTATACCTTCAAGTTGAACATATGATGCTGTGATGCGACGGTCTTTCACGTGGCAATTAATTATTTTCAATTTATCCGAATAATTAGCGGGCGTATCCTTAGAAGGTGGTTGCGCGGAAGACGGGCGGCGGGCGGCAGTGTACCGCTGACTGTCGTAGGGAGGGTTGTGCTCGTCTGCCTCGCGCTCACCTATTTTTTGGTCGGTTAGATGCGTGTGGAGGAACGTGCGAGGCCGAAACAATAGCTACGCCCATTCGCTCAAGGTCTTCGGCTACGGTTAACGCCTTAATACATACTTCATGCACCGTCGATAATTAACGTACACCATTTCCACATAAAATATTTTCTGCGGAGACTTTCAACAAACAATAAAGTTATTTATTAATTCCGCATAGAAGTTTTTCTCCCCTATCTCCAAAATTAAAGCTGATTATAATAAAAACAATAAAATACAGAACGGGGCCTGGCTGTTTCCAGTTTTCCACCCATTTACGGGACAAGTTACTCCAGCCGAATTCCGTTAGTAATAAATCAGGGTGCTTCACCCCCTATAAGGCGATGAGTTGTCCCAAATACGTGCTTTGGGCAACAAAGCCAAGCCATTGGTTCTGAGACAAAAAGGTTTCGTGGATTTTGCACTAGATATACTCTACTAGAAATACTTCTTCAGTTATGGATTAATTGTTTTCGGTGATAGATACGAAACTTTTCTTTGAAAACCTATCCATAACTTATTCTTTATTGTACACAAGAAAATACATTAAAAAGTACAGAAATAGAGGACATGTACAAAGGCGAGCTTAACCCTAAGAAGAGTTTTCTTCCAACAAACCTTTGAGGCTAGAGAGAGAGAGAGAGAGAGAGATGATTTTAAAAGTAGGTGCGTGTACAAGAATCATAAATATATACATATATCTTAAACAAATAAAATAAATAGACTAATATATACAAAAATAAATATATACCTACAATAAAATAAAATTACAGAGAAAGATACACTTTAACTTTCTGTTTGAAAATGTTAAACGATGGACTAGCGCGAACTTCATGGATGTCATTAAACATAATCAATGTCTCGTCCACCGTTCCATACAAGTCGCTATAGTAACTATAAGTACGGCCCGTAATCCAGTACAATACTACCTTTTGTGTATTGTGTGCGGCGTCTTGAGACAATGTGATTTGTATGGGACGGTGGACCAATTAGTCTCTTTGGCTGCGTTGGCAGACGTTGCCAAGTCATCAACTTTTTTATCTGTTGTTGATTACAAAGATTGGGGTAGCCAAGACAGACGCGACAGTAGACACAAGGCTGCGAAGTGATGCCGATAAGATATCCGACAAGTAAGCCTACATTTTTTAGGTAGACTAGTGGACCCGCCGAGCTTCGTACCGCCTTGACATGTATATAACGCGGGCTGTCAATATACACTGCCGGCCAAAAGTTTGAGACCACCTACATCAAAGTAGGAAAATGAAATAAAACTCAAAATACAAAGCAAGAGGTTTAATTATGAATTAAAATACTTATTTCCTAATACACATACATTATGAAGAAAACAAAAAAATCAAGAAAAATCAACAGATTTTTCGTCGAAAAACCCTCCCTTGCATTTTATTACTACTTTCACTATTCTTGGCATACGAGCAATCAATTTGTCGATTGTATCTTGTGATATATTGTTCCAGCTTTCTTGTAAAGCCTTCCACATGTCTTCTTGCGAAGTGGGACAACAACTGCGCACATTTCTATCAAGCTCTTCCCACAAAAGCTCAATCGGGTTGAGATCCGGACTCTGAGGGGGCCACACCATGTTTTTTAAAACCCCTTCTGTTTCTTTGTGTTCTAAATAACCCCTGCATAATTTTGAACTATGTTTTGGGTCATTATCTTGTTGGAAAAAAAATCCATCTCCAATTATTCTTGAACCAGACGGAATGGCATTTTGCTGTAGTATTCGTTTATATTGCTCCTTTTTCATGATTCCTTCGACTCGTACCAAATCTCCGGTTCCATGGCCCGAGAAGCATCCCCAGACCATAATGGAACCACCACCATGCTTGACTGTTGGCACCACACAGTCTGGCATCATCTTTTCCTCGACGTTACGTCGAACAAAAATTCGTCGTTTTGAACCAAATATTTCAAATTTGGATTCATCTGACCAAAGAACTTGTTTAAAGTCTTCTTCAGTCCAGTCTCGATGGGTAAGGGCCCACTGCATCCGTTTCTTTTTGTTTTGTGGCCTTAGTAGTGGTTTTCGAACGGCGACGCGACCAAATAACTTAGCATCTCTCAAACGTCTTTTTACTGTAGTCAATGATACAGGTTCTGATCGGGATTTGTTCACTTCTACGCGGATTTCTGGTGCTGTTAGGCGTCTATTCCGCTTGCTGGTAGTGACGATGAAGTGATCCTCGCGAGAAGTGGTAGTTCTCGGCCTTCCCGAACGCGAACGATCTTGATTACTGCCAGTCTCCTTGTATCGGGTTATTGTGTTATGAACACAAGTCTTCGACAACTTAAGTTGAGAGGCAATCGCACGTTCAGATTTGCCTTCGCCGTATAAAACAACTATGGCAGAGCGAGTTTCACTGCTAATTTCGCGAACTTTTCCCATTTTAAGATGTCTTCACTGTAACAACGACGAGCTCAGACTAATAAGGTAGAAAATAATTTACTCCATAAAAACTTAGGTACTAAATATGTTTTAGGAAGCTAACATAATCCCTGATATCGGTTAACGCGAAACAAACCCAAAACAATAAGTAATGAGCAGATCATAAAAATATTACAATGACTCTACCACCTGGTCCTTGCGCGGCGCTCATTGATGTTTTGAAACAATAGACCTTTTTAGGATGATAACTTAAACAACAACATAAATAATGACTCTTAGAAATTCTTTAATAATAATAGAATACGCAGGTGTTCAAATTAGCTCATTATCATATGTGTACTTTGAAATATTTTGTTGGTGACAAAGATTTTTACAGTGGTCTCAAACTTTTGGCCGGCAGTGTACGTCACCCTGGTAGAATTGTCAATTGTTGTCCCCGGCCATGATTATGTATGAGAAAATGAATGGCTTCCACAAATAATTCAATACCAAAATTAGCCAAATCGCTCCACCCTTTCTAGAGTTTTAGCGAGACTAACGAACAGCAATTCATTTTAATATATAGAGATAGACAATATCTCGGGATAACTCCGACCGAAGCATCTGTTTCAAACGATATTCATTTTTTTTACATCCTCTTTGACAATATTTGCAGCACGCATTCTGTCAATTCTATGTCAAACGTCATAAGGTTACATTATAAAAGCGCTAAGGTTAGATTATAAATAATTTTATATGGTAGTTAAGTATTCTTAAATTTTCTAATTTTGCGCGCAATTTCCTAAATTTTTTCTTTCATAAAAACCTTCTCCTGACAATAGAAATACAACAAAAAAAAGAATTAGCGAAATCGGTCCAGCCGTTCACGCGTGATGGCGTGACCAAGGGAAATAGGGATTCATTTTTATATATAGAGATTTATTTCACGTTGTTCGTGGTTCTTGCCAGTTTCTAATTAATGACTGTCTGAAGCGGTGTTTAAATCTAATGATGATTGTCAATAATTACTATTCAGTCTTTAAAACTATATTATATTTTTACGATACAAAATGTAGTGTGGGTGGATTAGGTGGTGTAATGTTTTGTTATCAGCCATTGTCATCTTTTATGACATCATATCACTATATCGATTAGAACACACTAGCTTTGATTGCTTCGCTTTAGTAATTTGAAAGATATAATTAGTTTTGATAATTATCATATCAATAACATTAATTAATACATTAAAAATAAATACTTATGGTATGATATCATAACGTTAAACAGTTAATTTGTCCAACTTTAACCAATTTTACAAAATTATTGATTGAAAATATACTAAAATATTCCTAGATTGCAGAGTTTTGCGTCTGGTGAAATGTGGTTAGAATGAAAAACCAACGATAGTCGTAAAACCGCAACTCGACAGTGTAAATAAACAGAGTTCGCCTTCTATCCGAGATAAGAAACATTTTACAAGTGATGGGCACAGCTAAAACCTAAACAATGCCGACGGCTGATTATCAACACGAGTCAAGCCACATTAACGTCAACAGGCAAACGACCTCGCTACGGAATCTACTCCTAAAAGCTTAAAAAAAATGCCGAAGTTGAAATAAGCCAGATTCCTTAAAGCGTTGCATGAATAATGTCAATGGGAAATTTACTGCAGGACAAGGACGTCGCATTCCACTTCCCATAGCAAAGCATGTATAGTGGGCCGACCAGTGGCCGGCGATACCGATGGGTCGATACTATTTCTGCGGCGTTTTCGCCATTGTAGCCATACGGAACCGGCTACCTAGATGTACTGGTTTGTTTGATGGTCATTAGTTTCATCGTTACAATATTGTTTCAAGTATGTGTGTACGTAGCGTGCCTCTTCAAGGTTGCCAGACACTAGGCGTGCGGACGATTTAAAGGCTCCTAGCGGTTATCATCTGTGTCAAGCAAGAGATAACGACAAGAATCGTTTTCATCAAACGATCCGCGAACTCTTCGATTAATTCAACAGCTTCGATATGCCGAAAAGAGATTCGGCTATTTCGCATGCGGATATCGAAAGTAAGAGAAACATCGGAGTCGGTTTGTAAACAGTGCGGTTTCAGCGCCGGGATTATCGTGGTTACTCGCTCGTACGGTAGAGTGGGTACCGAACCGACGCACCTTTCAGTAGAGGGAGCTGCTCCATCAAGCTCTCCTTATCGTTGTTGGGGATCGGTTGAGGGCGCTCGGAGTCCGGGACGGGCGCGGCGGCGGCGGGGGGCGGCGGGCTGCGCGCGTCCGGCGGCGAAGGCGCCTTCTGCGGCGGAGCCGGGCCCTCCATGCCAGCGTCACCGGCGAACAGCGCGAAGCGGAAAGCGCGCGCGACGTCTGACACGCTCTCGGAGCGCTTGGTGGCGGCCTGCGACGCGACGAGATCGAGGCCCGAGTGGAACGACGGGGACTTAGGGATACCCAGTGGTGAGACGACGCGACGCGGCTTCGTCTCAGCGGCGGTGAACATCGCGCGAGAGGGCGCGCGCGCGGCCGGCCCTGCGTGGACCATCGCAGGCGGCGGCCGGCAGCGGCATCCGAGCTGAGCCCGGCGGCAGCTCCGGGACCCGTGCGAGCTACGGGGGCGGCCGGACTGCCACGCGCCTAGTGATACACTCGCGACGCGCCGCGTGCGCGCGCATACAACCACCCCCCGCTGCCGCCTCGCGCCGCTCTATACAACCTCCTCTAGGGCTAGGGTTACCACGTCTTTCCGATACTATCAGCTTTCTACACTTTCTGCGATCCCAAACATGTAAGCTTCGTATCGCAAACGTCTTCTACAAGCGAGGACACGACTGGCGCCGGTTTTAAGAGCAGCAATGAAGTTGTGTTCTTGCAATATGCCACTGTTTCGCAATTTGGCTGGGTCAGAGGTCGACAACGTGCATCGCCGGGTAATGAATAGCGAATAGCCACCGTACTGCGAGATAAGCATATACGTAACGTTTCATAATACCCAGTTGTTAACAGAACAAAACGCTGATCGGTTGATATTGTGACGATTGTATCTTTATTGTTTTAGATTGAGCCGTACTTGTTCCATCAGCGAGTTGAATTGCTGCCATATTTGCGAAGATAAAAACGAGTCGGTGTGGCCATGTGTTAACCCAATTGTCGGAAAAGCAAGCCAGACATATAAAATCGTAAATCGTTCAATGGCATGCGGCAACGGTGGCGATTCCAGGAAATTGTAAGAAAACAAGGGGCTGAGGGTAGGGTTGCCATACGTCCGGAATTTTCCGGACATGTCCGGTAATATAGGTCTTTGTTCGGAATGCGGGGGGAATCCTAAACCGTCCGGAATTTCTACATCTAAGTAGATAACGAGTAAAATAAAACAAAATAAACCAAATATTTTATTACAAATAAATAAACAATCAACATTACTTAAGTTATTTGTCATTTTGATCATTACTGATATTTATTGCTCCCAAAATTCGAGAATTTGCTTCGTTCATTCGACACACGGTGCTAACGACATTCATGTTATATTTACAAGAAAGTCCGGAATTTTCATCAGATGTCAGGAATTTTCTCCCGGAATTTCGATTTTTTAAATCTGGGAACCCTAGCTGAGAGGTCGGCTGGAGGGTAGTTTGTTTGGGTGCTTCCTTGGGGGACTGGTACTGTCAGCCCTTGCAACGGGGCGCGTGATGCCAGACGCATTCCAAATTCCCCCTGCACCATCGATCGGATAATTGACATCAAATTGTCTGTTTCACTTTCTGGGATTGACGGGCTGATGACGTCACCGGAGGGTGGTTTCAGGATGATCCAAATTCATTCGTAAATATGACTTTAAAGAATTTTAATTTTATAATAAAACCATCTTTACTAACTCTTCATTTATAATTCCGACAAATCTGAAGTGCATCGAGTTAGTATTTGGTATAACAGATGAAACCGCTATACCGCAATATGATAGGTTTATTTATTATACTCTCAAGCCTTGCGGTAATCTATTCTCCGCTATCAGTTTTCACTATCACACTATACCAACTGATAAGGTAATTGAGTTATTATTAAACAAACCAGATAAAAACAAAACAGTTCCTAAAAAAAACGAATTTTAAAAACCCGACTGCAACACGAACTTTAAAAGAGGTAAACAAGCTTGCACATTTTGATAATCACAGGCATATAAATATAATGAACATCTTTTGATTCAATCCATCCTATCATATACCTATTTAGGGCGCTACATTGATATCAAACTATCAAGCAAACTCTGTTCGTTAAATAATTTGGGTTTTGAGAGCGGAATATCTAAATGATACGTTATTATTTTTTTTTAAACCTATATTTTCCCACTGCTGGGTAAAGTTCTCCCCCCTGTTCCTCCACATCTCACGATCACTCGCCACGTCCCACCAGCAATCTTGGAATGCATCGAGGTCGTCACGCCAACGCTTCCTCGGCCTGCCCCGGCTTCGACGCCCATCTGCAGGCACCCATCGTGTGACGACTGTTGCCCATTTGTCTGTGACCATACGAATGACGTGACCCGCCCAGTCCCACTTCAACCTGGCAGTCTTGTCGCCAACATCTGCGATGCCGGTTTTCGCGCGCAGTGTGGTAAGTTATTATATTGTGGATATATTTTGGGAGACAGACTGCTTTACAATATTTTCCTTCGCTAGTTTATTAGCTTGTTATTTGTAATTGCCTGCCCCAATTTCTGCCAAACACAAGCTTTCATGCAAGAATACTGCATTGAAATTTGTCCAACCGTTTGGGAGCTACGATTCTACGAACAGACAGACAGATAAAAGACAAGCTCTCCTCCCAATATACCACAAAAAGCGTGTGAAAACTGCAGACAGTTGAACTATCACGAAGACGAGTACTTTCAAATCAAGATACTTATTTTACTTATACGACTTGGAGATGGAATAAACATATGGCCCACCAGTTAAGTGGTAACCATCGCCTATAACTACCTATTGCCTCCTAGGTCACGCATCTTACGATGCCCTGCGTCCATCAACTTGAGGCATACAAGTGTAAGGCCTCATGTGCCTTTAATTTCACCGGCAACCATACCCTTGAAACCGAAACACAGCAATGCTGCTTGCCGGCAACATAGGTATGATGGTAGTCATTCCCGAACTCTACCACGCTGATACACACATGAATATCAGCATACACAGTTATGAATAACTGCCTCTACAAGCTACATTGTTATTTAATTCCTCAGTAGTGCTAATACGAGCCTTAGAGCTATGTTACACGCTCGACTCGAGCATTGCCATTAGAGGTTGACACTTGTACTAGAGATTACGACGAGTATAAGTCGGCTTATACATTTTCCAGGGCGTAATGAGATAGTAGCGATTTCAAGTATGGCTAAGTTATGTAACTTATGTTTGAGAAAGAAAGAGAAACATTTGCCTTCAGTAGCCCCACTCTGTAGGTCTCTGAATAGAATGAAACATTTATTCGGAACAAACAACTTACATAGTAGAACCGGACAATATGAGCGTCTACGGTTAGTTTATTTTATTTATTAGGTCTACCAACGATTATAACAATATTTCATGCTTCATCATCATCATCATATCAGCCGTAGGACGTCCACTGCTGGACAAAGGCCTCCCTCATTGATCTCCAGGAACTGCGGTTGGAAGCGGCCTGCATCCAACGCCGACCTGTGGTTCTTACCAAGTCGTCTGCCCATCTTGTGGGTGGACGTCCTACGCTGCGCTTGCCGGTCCGTGGCCTCCACTCGAGAACTTTTCGGGCCCATCGGCCATCTGTTCTGCGCGCTATATGGCCTGCCCATTGCCACTTCAACGTGCTAATCCGTCGGGCTATGTCGGTGACTTGAGTTCTCCTACGTATCTCCTCATTTCTGATTCGATCCCGTAGAGAAACCCCGAGCATAGCCCTCTCCATAGCTCGTTGAGCGACTCTGAGCTTATTCATAAGGCCAATAGTGAAGGACCACGTCTCGGTTCCATATGTCATCACTGGTAACACACACTGATTGAAGACTTTCGTCTTAAGGCACTGAGGTATGTTGGACGAAAGGACGTTGCGAAGTTTCCCAAACGCTGCCCATCCGAGTTGGATTCGACGATTGACCTCTTTCTCGAAGTTGGACCTACCTAATTGGACTGTTTGTCCTAGGTATACATACGCGTCGACAACTTCAAGAGCCGAGTTCTCAACCATAACATTTCATGCTTATCTAAAGATTAATCTTAGTAGGTACTAATTGCACAAGCAATTATAGTTCAACACCGCGCATGCGCTAATACAATATCTAGTAACAATAACAAACTAACACTAGTCAACACTAGACAAACAATGCTTATAGAATGTTAGGAAGGAATCCTTATGCTAAAAGATATTACGGCTTAGCATTAGCTTGAGTGAACTTTACTCAGAGCTCAGAGCTGAGTTTCCAAAAAAAACGTAGTCCACGATTTAGCCCGATCAATCATACTAATATTATAAATGGGAAAGTGAGTTTGTTTGTTTGTTACGCTTTCACATCATAACGGCTGAACCAATTTCGATGAAATATGGTATGTAAATAGATTATGACCTAGATTGAGGCACAGGTTACTTATCATGCAGCCTAAATCACTAGTTCCGTTACGGAGTGCTTTCACAACAAACATCCACAGCACTTTAATTTATGATTAGCTGATCAATCCGCAGCTTCGCACGCGTAGTTTTTTAATAAAAACAGTACCCCCCTTCTCCGCAGTTGGGTAAAAAGTAGCCTTCCAACAGTGAAAGAATTTTTTAAATCGGTCCAGTAGTTTCCGAGCCTTTTCAATACAAACAAACAAATCTTTCCTCTTTATAATATTACGAATTTTTTGTAGATATTGACATGTTCTTTAATATTGCAGAACATACTTTTGTTCTATCATCAATAGTTTCCGCAGCGCATGCGACGAAAGACGTTTAGGGGCACTTTTTTACACCTTGGGTTACGTTACTTAAGTTTTAGTAAGGATCCCTAATGTTTTCTAGCAATAAATATAGCCTATGTCACTCAGGGTGAATGTAGCTTTCCAATGGTGAAAGAATTTTTGAAATCGGCGCAGTAGTTTTTGAGTTTATTCATTACAAACATGCACACAAAAATACAAATCTTTCCTCTTTATAATATTAGTATAGATTAGTTGAATAGGATTACCTTAACCCAACAGATGTCCGTCCACCTGATTCCATTCCGAACAGCTAATCTAATTACGGGGTTTTTAAATGTCAAGAACGATTCCGTGCTTCGGTCAAACTCGACTAAGATGCTGAAAAACTAATTCAAGGTCTTAATTAACATAGGGATTAGGGGATTATTGACGTGGCGATAGAATAAACTATGACGAAGGAATTCGAGCACCAGTAACTTTTTACGACGAAATAATTATTCGCCCATATGTCGTGGCCATTGCAAATCGAAGAATTTGATGATTTTCTCCTGGATTCCATCAGTTTAGATCTTGATCAAATTTACATGAAGTGCTCTTTTTGTAACAAATAATAATTTTTGTAATCGGACAACGTGTTAAAGAATTATCGCTGCTATAAAACCGACGAATTGAGGGCTTTCCTTTATTTAGGTCGTTTAAAAATTCTGACACTTGCGAGTAGAAAAACCACCTTCTCATACGTTGCGGCGTCTTTAGACTAGGTTTGCTTGTACGAAACATTTTTATTTTCATACACCAAATTAGTTGACCCGCCCGCGTGGTTCTTCAACATTACCCTTCTTCTGCACAGTCGGGTCAAAATTAGCCAATGTCTCAATCCCGTTCATTGATTGATTGATTTAAAATACTTTATTGCACTTATAGAACTAGTACAAAGGCGAAATTAATGCTAAAGAGCATTCTTTTCCATTATTATATGGCTATTGGGTTGGGATGCGAATCAACATTTTAACAAAATACATGCTACTATACATACTATATACCTACAAATAATACTACATGCCGGCTAATAACACGATGTCTGAAGCCAACCCCTCTAAACCTGGTGTACCCTTTGGCAGGCATATCACCCCCTGGAGTGCGACGAGATGTGGCTTGCTCTATTGAAAAGCACAAACAAGAGCATGATTGTCGACACCACTTATATGACAACATCACATCCCACAAGGCCGCCTTAAAAGTCGTAAGAGCTTTCAACGCTTCACAAGGGCCACGAGCAATGACCCGACTGCCGCTAGACGCACACTGTGGATAAAAAGTAACTCCCCACCGCCTGATTTTATCACCCCACAGGAACAGTTACCACCCGGGCACGATCTACCGTGGCCAGTCTGGAAGTCCTTAAACAGGCTCCGCACCCAGGTTGGCCGTTGCAGACTGAAATATGTGCAAATGGGGATTCAGGGACTCAAACTTAACGCAGTGCGACTGTGGTGATCCCGCGCAGTCGATGCAGCACTTTCTAATGTGCCCATTGTGGCCAAACACCTCTCCAACATAGTATAAATGAAAACGTAGAACCCTTGACGCGCTAACAAAAACCCTCCGTCGACCGAGACACGTTCTAGGAGACCCGGATGACGAAATCACTTCCGCTAATGCGGGTGAGTCATCCACATTAGACAGAGCAAACACTCCACAAATACACCGACCTCGCCGGCGAGGTCGACGAGTCCCTTCAGTCGCCGCCTATACGAGGTACAAGCACGTACCCGGGCGTTTCTCTCCTATCCCCGTTCCGGCAACAGCCCAAGCCGAGGTTCGTACCTAAGTGGTGCCCTTGCGCTAGTTGCCTCACCAAAAATAAAATTAAAGGGCTGAGCGCCATCTGCGCTCGCCAAAAGCTCGGTTAAGCTGCAACGGCCTCAGAGGCCAACAGCGAGATAAGTCCATTCGAGAAAAAAAAAAAAAAAAAAAAAAAAAAAAATGACGCGCTAACAAGAAGACTAATATTACTAACATAGATGTTATTTAAGTTTTATAACCTAACCTAACGAACCTTACACAAATGGACTTGTAAATTATTGAATGAATTGAATTGATAACCTTTGTGTATTGTAGATAAAGATGTTTAGGTAGTGCACAGGAAAGAGAATTAATCAAAATGTGTACAAGACTAATACAAACAGCATAATATAGGTACATACTACATAAATAAAACCTACTTAAATACTTAATATGATAGACTTAACTATAGATTTTCCCGTTGTACCGAACAAGTTAAAGTTACGCTTTTTAAAGCGTACTGTCAGAGCTTTTACACGGGAAGTCTGTGGGTCCGAAATACCAAAAGATCATTGGAGGACCTACGCATCCAATATAATAACATCTTCCGGATGATGTTGCGGTTGCCCCGATACTGCAGTGCATCGGGGATGTTTGCCTACTATCACACAGATGGCTTTCACGCCATCATGCGCAAAAAAACGGCATCGCTGATGAGCAGAATTCGGGGCAGTCGCAACAGCATCCTGAGGACAGTGGCTGAGTGCTGCACATCTCCGCTCTGGAAGTGTTTTGTGCGGAGGGTGATTAATGAAGGAAATAATTTCCTCAGTTAGTCACACTTGGCACAAAATGGTGTTTTCTATTTTCACCAAGTGCCTATTTTTTTTTCCTATTTTTATTTTTGTATATTTAGCTGTTCTTCTTTGTTGTTATATATATATATATTTTTTTGTGTGTATGTTAGTCTTAAGATATGGACTCTAGTTGTCTGAAATAAAATATTTTTATTTTATTTTATTTTTTTATACCAATATCAAATAAAAATACATACTTAAAAATAGAAGAAGTGATAAGGAATAAATTGCTCATTTTTGGTCGGTTTGACCGAGAAGGTGCCTATAGATTCTCAATCTGAATGCTTCCACTGAAATAGCCTCGAAATAG
Source organism: Philereme vetulata (assembly GCA_918857605.2). Taxonomy (NCBI): domain Eukaryota; kingdom Metazoa; phylum Arthropoda; class Insecta; order Lepidoptera; family Geometridae; genus Philereme; species Philereme vetulata. The sequence goes on along the minus strand of OU975463.1, from coordinate 416,440 downwards.
TTTGGTGGCATATTATTCCAGAGACGAGTAGCGGTTACGGTGTAAGAGTCAGAGTAAGTAGCCGTGTTATGCTGTGGAGTAATCAATTGGAAACGACGAGACGATGGCACAGCCTTGTCCTCAGTTGATACGAATGCAAATCGCTCTCTGAGGTAGCTGGGAGATAGAGGGGTGCGAAGAATACTATACAGGAGGGATAGCATGTGCGCATCTCGACGAGCTCTGATGTCAAGCCGAAATTAGCTGCTGACGAAATACCGAGACATGATCATATTTTCGTAGGTCATCATCTACTTATATACCAAATTTCATCGAAATCGATCAAAGCCCTTAGCCCTTAATTCGGGAAAACGTAACAAACATACAGAGGGACAGAAGGACAGAGTTTCTTTCGAATTTATAATATTAGTATAATAATAATAAATATTGCTGGACAATTCACACAGCGCTATCTAGCCCCAAACTAAGCAGAGCTTGTATTATGGGAACCAGATAACTGATAGAATACTTATATACTTTCCATACTAGTATGGATTATATATTTTTATTATAACACAGACATCGTAAATCATTGAAAACTACCAGTCCTACACATAAGCAAAATCAATATTGGATTGATATATATAGGTAAACAAACACAGACAGTTTTGAGAAACTGCTTTGCTCGTAAACCAGAAAAATGGCTAAGCAGCTTCTCAAAACTTGTCGTCTGATCACAAATTTACAGTCTTAGCTGATTAGCTATGCGATGTGAATGACTAGAAACATCTGGTGCAAATTAGCCCATTTTTATGCAGGGGTGCACATTTTTCTCAGGTCACTTGCAGTCTAGCTCGTCTAAAATAATCTCTATGAGCGCTTTTTTACTCTTTTGCGTTGGTGAATCTATAAAAAACCAGTCACTTTGTTTTGAATATAGGTATGTCTAGTGAGACTAGTTTATCTACACTAATATTATAAAGAGGCAACGCTTGTGAGTTTGTTTGTTTGGATGAGTAAGCCCGGGGAAGTACTACCACCGCCTTGCAGCATTGCTGTTTCGGATTCAAGGGTAAACTATAAAGATTAATTTTAACATTATTATTTAAAGAATTTGACATTGTTAATATTTAAGTTGTAATTTTGACACTATTATTATTGTTTTTTGTATGGATTTGAAATTATATATTAACATTATTTAATTTGTATTCAATTTTATCGTAGAGAGTTTGACATTTTTATTTATTAGTAATATTCTTTTTTATTTTAGAATTTCGCACGCCTCGATGAGGCAGCATGCAAATGAATCTTATTTTATAATTGACGATTACGAACTATTGTACGTACACACGGCTACACATCAAGCTATACATTTCCAGTATTAGCTGATCTCATCTAGGAAAAGGCTACACAATGTGAGGTCAGCTTATACTGGTAATGTATAGCTTGGTGTGTAGCCGTGTGTACAACGCATGCGAATAAATGATTATAATTAATGACTATGATTATAGGCTATACTTTATGTTGATAAAAATCCGCGAAAAGCAGAGTCGTATCAGCTAGTTTGTCATATGCTTGAGACTTCATAGTTAGATTCGAATCTCCGTCCAGTACGTACTTTAAACTAATCGTCAGACTCATACAGAATACATAAGTACAAATATCGCTCTACACAAATGCAATTCCGTCTAGCTGTGTCAGTGCAGTTGGCTCGCAGACAAAGTTAATGAAAGTTAGTGTTTTGGAACACAATCAGCTTCAGTTAGAACAGCTTCGGAGTCAATGCATTGGCCCTACAAAGGCCACTTTAGCTGGTGTATTTCTAAGAAAAATGTGTAAAGCACTTGGCTGATAGCCAGAATTGGAAAGCGTCGTCTGAACATTAGGATATCGCGTACACAGATAGTAAGCACTACATTCCGTACATGTACATACTGTACATACATACATCTGTATTTTATACCCACTCTTTTACTCAGCAGGCTACCAGACTCTGGAATGCCCTACCTGTCACAATTCCACATGCTAAATCACTCCCTACTTTTAAAAATATGCTTCATCAACATTATTTGTCATCATCATCATCATCATCCACAGCCTGACTTCACCCATTGTTATAATATATATGCCTCCCCAAGCTTATGCCATCCGCCACGATCCTGCGCTAGTCTCACCCACTGACGGCCCGCGACCTTTACGATGTCGTCCACCCATCTCGCTGCTGGTCGTCCTACCCTTATATACCCGCTCCTCGGCCACCATTCAGTCACTGTCCAACTGTCCCGCCCAAGACCATTTGAGCTCCATAACTCGAATCCCAACGTCATGAACCTTCGTTCGTGTACGGAATGTACGTTTGGAATTCGATCTAACAGTCTGATGCCGAGCATGGTACGCTCCATGGCTCTCTGTGCAACTTTTAACCTGTATTATTTGTCATAACATAACACAATATTAATATGTATGTAATTCACTATTTATATCAACACTAGCTGACCCGCCCGCTGCTTCGTACGCGTGGTTTGTCAATAAAACATTACCCTCCTTCTGCGCAGTCGCGTAGTGTATCCTATGTCTCAAGTCCATTCATAATTTATCTAGGTATATAGGTACCAAATTCCATCGAAATCGGGCGAGCTGTTAAATCGTGATAAGGTAACAAACAGACAGAGAGACAGAGTTACTTTCAAATCGGGTAGATTATAACCTGGAATAACACATAGGCTACTTTTTGTTGACACGTGTGAAGCCGCTGGCTGAAGCTAGTTATACATATAAACCTTCCTCTTGAATCACTCTATCTTTTGCTGAAAACTACATTAAAATCCGTTGAGTAGTTTAAAAGATCTAAGCAAACAGACAGCGAAAGCGACTTCATTTTATACTATGTAAATATTATGTAGGTACGAGTATGTATGATTATCCAAGGTACCCATTTGTATGTTATTTAATTCATGTAAATCTGTTATATACTTAAGATCTGTTAGATTGGAACTATTTTACTAACGCCGCCGTCCTTATATCGTTCACATAGATACTGCCCATCCAAAAGTTGGCTGGAAGAGATCGCTTTTAGCGATAAGGCCGATTTTACCTGTTATTTAAACATTATTTTTTGTTCAGTTTGTTTATTTATATTTTAATGGTGTGCAATAATGATATAATCTATCTACATCTTTTCAAGGATTCAACCGGATCTAAGAAATTACTTACGTCAGAGTTTATAATCGGCATCGACACGAGACAAAATGAGCTTATCGCAAAAACGGTAATTGTAACGTCATTGAACAGGCACGCCCACCACACACATCAAATACAAGTAATATGTAATTTTATTGAATTGGAATGAACGAAGGATTTCGGGTCAAACAACGTACGATTATAATATATACGTCACATCGACCTAAATCAATCAGACGAATATTTACACTGTTTATATTTATTTTCAGTATACTTTATACCGCACACCGAGAACTCACGTCTAAAATTGCAGTTTATGTAGTAAATAACTTTAAGTTTTTATTATAATAGATATGTATATTAGGCTAAGCTAAGGTATACTGCGTAGTATTTTTCGACTCAGCCGAAACGTTGGGATAACAAATAAAAAGGTATTACTCGTGCGCGATAACTTGGGACCTGCTAGGAATGCGACTCCCCGACCGCTTCCCCTGCACTTCCCCGATGGCGCCCGTATAGTACCGTTCGCATCACTATTTTTTACTAGGGTTTTTAGTCTCGTACTGGCCTACGTCACGTAACGACGCGCTCTGGAATTCTTTTAGTTTTCGTTTGTGTTATTGTTTTGTTGTTGTAGTTTTTGTTGTTGTAGTTTTTGTTGTTATAGTTTGTGTTATTGTTTTGTTGTTATAGTAAATGTTGTAAATTTATCGGATACCTCTTCGTCAAGTGATTATAGTGAGACTGAGGACGAAGAACAACCTCTAGAAGGCATAAATCCACTAAGTAGTGACGAAGATGAGATAATGTAAATAATAGATAAAATAAATGTATAAACTTAAACATTGTATTTTTATTTTATTCAAATAATGTAAAAAAGATTAGATAAAAAGCAGCGTCCTCCCTGAGTAACATAATAAATTAGGTTAAAAAAAACAAAGACTAAGCCGCGGGCGGCTGCTTGTTATGTTCGCTTTTTTGCGGGCGGTACAAACACGCCAATATGACGTCACCGCGCTCAGGTCCCAACTTATCGCGCACAGGTAATACATATGCGATAAATACACGTTTTATTCAATATTTATGGTATACTCAAGGGCGGATCCAGGGGAGGGTCATGGGGGTCATGACCCCCCCTGGGCTGGGTCCAGGACCTAGATGGGCCACTAATTAAAATTGTTAAACATAATGTTTTTATATATTTTTGTCACAATATAGATTTTATGTAAGTACATTCAATATTTAATTAATTTAATATAATATTTTGATTTGTAAAATTGATTTTGTTATTTAAATATAGGTATTTTTAAGTACAGTATGTAAGTACATTAATAAATAGCCTACTTTTTACTTGTATCTATGATTATAAAAATTAAATTATAACCCCTCCCTGTGTATACTACGTGTTTTGTTATGTTTTGTACGACATTGAATGAAAACAATGGCTAGTATTGTTGTAAAATAGGTTATATTCAAATCCTAACATATCAATGAAACAGCCTGTATAAAATAGGTAAACAAATCATATTCATTATGTAAGTATTACCCGTGCGCGATAAGTTGGGACCTGAGCGCGGTGACGTCATATTGGCGTGTTTGTACCGCCCGCAAAAAAGCGAACATAACAAGCAGCCGCCCGCGGCTTCGTCTTTGTTTTTTTTAACCTAATTTATTATGTTACTCAGGGAGGACGCTGCTTTTTATCTAATCTTTTTTACACTATTTGAATAAAATAAAAATACAATGTTTAAGTTTATACATTTATTTTATCTGTTATTTACATTATCTCATCTTCGTCACTACTTAGTGGATTTATGCCTTCTAGAGGTTGTTCTTCGTCCTCAGTCTCACTATAATCACTTGACGAAGAGGTATCCGATAAATTTACAATTAATTGCGATTCATTCGTCTCTTGTAAGAGGTCATCGTCCCAATACTTTTGTCGGAACTAAACTAAAACTAAAAAAAACTACAACAACAAAACAATAACACAAACGAAAACTAAAAGAATTCCAGAGCGCGTCGTTACGTGACGTAGGCCAGTAAGAGACTAAAAACCCTAGTAAAAAATAGTGATGCGAACGGTACAATACGGGCGTCATCGGGGAAGTGCAGGGGAAGCGGTCGGGGAGTCGCATTCCTAGCAGGTCCCAAGTTATTGCGCACGAGTAATATGTATCATTTAAACTGACTACGGCATCGTCGCAAAGGCGCCGGCGCCGGCGATTTACGTTAAAAATTGTTTGGAAATGTATTGATTACTGGATAAATATTTAAGCTACCGGTCTTCTTGTTCTTCTTTGGTGTCAATGGCTATTTGATTTTTAAATTTGATTAGCCCAATAGAGAGCAACTTCCACACCCCTCTCTGTTGCCTGGTACAAGTCATTCCGTGTGCAGGTGGTTGGGCATAGAGGGCATGAGAGCAGGTGGGCCTTTGTTTGTGTGGTGGCTCCGCAGTGGCACTGGCTCCGGAATGGGTCGATGTAGCCCCACTTGCCTAGATTGCCTCGCTAAAGCTACCGGTATTAAAACTACCCCTAAAATCAGGTAATACGATTCCGAAAGTGCGTTTTAAATTAATGTCAAATATAACAAAACAGGTTGTATCGAATATTTACAATTAAAAGTGGCGTGAATGGGTCGGTGTTTAGAGTTGGACGGGAACGTGACTTTCCAGTCCATTATTACGTCAATATCACAACACAATATCGCCACACATAACACATGTGGTTTTAACGGCACATAACATTATGCTATAGATCTATTTGCGATGACGAAAAATTAAACGCGAGTCATAAAAAAACTACAGCATTTCGGTAAATAAATCAAAAAATGATAGAGAAGGAGAATTTAATAAAGCGGCTAAAATAAGAAGGTTTGAGTCGTAATTCCGTGAGATACCGACGTTCATAATTCATCCCCCCTGTATACGAGTGCGGTTTAGTCTTCCGTATTACACCAGAACGGCTTTCAATGTAAATTGAGCTTTACTTCGAGCTTTATAAAGCTTAGTATAGCAATGTATACCAACCGGTCCAGAAACCTGCATACCTGAATCACATGGAACTTTTTAAATTTTTGCGAACTATATTCATACTATACTATACTCACGTTTCGGCCAAGTTACATCAGCCGTGGTCACGAGAGACTGTAACTTGGCCGAAACGTCGAGGTTAGGTCGAGGTCGTCGAGGTCGAAACGTCGAGGTCGAAATTATGATTTTGATATAAATCTGTGCGCGAAAAGACCCGTTTTGTCTTAAAAAATACCTAAATGTGGTTTTGTTTTAAATAACAAATCACCAAGTCACCACCACTTGAGGGTAGATGTTATATTTTACTTAGAAAACTTTCGTGATTGATTTCAATCATTATTATAAATACGGGATTTATCACGTACCGTCTTATCGGTGTTTCGACCGACAATGTTTCGGTTCAATTCGTGAACCTTCATCAGGGTGAGTGCGATCCGCTCCGAATAACGTGCGAGACGTTATTCGGAGCATTGAGTGCGAGCGGTTCACGAATTGGACCGAAACATTGTCGGTCGAAACACCGATAAACGAGATGTTATATTCCTAAATGTTACGTAAAGCTTGAGTGGGCGCTACTGATTTTTACTGGTTATGTGCATGAATAGAACCGTACGAAGTCCCCTTTCAGCATAGATTCTTTCTTCATTACATACTGACGGTATTTTCTTTGGAAATGTCTTAGGTCCTCACTGACCTAACATTTCCCAAGAAAAGAACGGATCATACAATAAAACACAACCTACAACCAACATCGGAGTGCATTTTTTATACACCAGAACTACTCATTCTATACTACCACAGTCTATAGAACCTTATGTTTTTTACGCTGTGATACTACGGTGTGGGTGTTTTGTGGCATCCCTTCTTGTTAAACCTCGTTCCGCACGTCACTTTTGTAATGCAAATCTATTTATTTCCCTTTAAAAAACGAATTTACTTGACTGGCCATGTGCACAGGCACTTTTTAACACTTTACTGTGCAATTTCGGATTATCTACACCCTCTAAGTCATGTGACAACTGAGTGAAATAATATGTCTAGTTAATATTATACAGCTATATCATTACGACTATTATTGGACGACAGAGCTTCGACAGTTCGACACTGAACTGGTCACATTACTTAGGCAATTGTTTAACCCTAATTATATCAGCACGTTCATTATATTATCGTTAGACCCGTTTTCAAGCGGTTCTGTATAGTAGAGACAAACATATGTTGCCAGTTTAGTGTAATTTGGTCAGATATTTTGTATGTAGCACGTAACAAGTAACAACGTTGCCCACTCGATAATTCTTCTTCTTAGCGTGTCAATAGTTCTACTTATATTGTGTTAGATAGGTACTTGGCTACATTGATGGCGCCAGGAGAAGCCATTTTTAAGTCAACCATTGTGCAGGTGTTCGGGCACAGAGGGCACATTAACAGGTGTTTCATCGACTGTGCTGGGTCACCACAGTCGCATTGCGTTTGTCTGGGATCCCTGAACCCCCATTTGCACATATTGACTCTGCAGCGACTAACCTGTGTGCTAAGCCTATTTAAGGACTTCCACACTGGCCACGGCATGCCGTGCCCTGGTGGAAGCTGTTCTTGAGGGTGAATTAAGTCAGGTGGGGTTAATTACGCTTCAATATGTCAAAGTTCGCCAACTAGCGTAAGTGCTCCGCGGGAAATTATATTTAATTTCAATCCAACCGTTTGGTTTAATTAACAAATATTACCTACCTCTTCAATACAATTGATATGAAAAACTTTTCATAAAAATAAAAAAAAAATAAAAATATTTTATTTCAGACAACTAGAGTCCATATCTTAAGACTAACATACACACAAAAAATATATATATAACAACAAAGAAGAACAGCTAAATATACAAAAATAAAAAATAGGCACTGGGTGAAAATAGACAACACCATTTTGTGCTGTGGGTGACTAACTGAGGAAATTATTTCCTTCATTAATCACCCTCCGCACAAAACACTTCCAGAGCGGAGATGTGCAGCACTCAGCCACTGTCCTCAGGATGCTGTTGCGACTGCCCCGAATTCTGCTCATCAGCGATGCCGTTTTTTTGCGCATGATGGCGTGAAAGCCGTCTGTGTGATAGTAGGCAAACATCCCCGATGCACTGCAGTATCGGGGCAACCGCAACATCATCCGGAAGATGTTATTATATTGGATGCGTAGGTCCTCCAATGATCTTTTGGTATTTCGGACCCACAGACTTCCCGTGTAAAAGCTCTGACAGTACGCTTTAAAAAGCGTAACTTTAACTTGTTCAGTACAACGGGAAAATCTACGGGCCAACATGTTACCTCGGACCGCCAAGGCCCTACGCTCCCTCTCAACATCTGCATCGTCTTTAAGATCGTCGGCAAGAAAATGTCCCAGATATTTAAATTTCGTAACACGATTTAAGTTCAAGCCGTTTAGGGTTATATTCAGTGTATAACCGGGACATTTACCGGCGGCCTTAAAAACCATGTATTCGCTCTTCTTCGCATTATATATAAGCCCGTGCTCAACAGCATAGGCTTCACAGACCCTCAGTAATTCCCTGAGATAAAAGGTTTAATTCACTAAACAGCTACTCTGACTAAGGGAGCATTTTGTTTCTAGCAAAAGCTTCAAGGTGCTTCAGAGATTTACAGTGAATAGGGCACACGGCACCTATGAATAAGTTACGAGCTGAAAGTCGAGAAGTAGGACGTGTTTAGTTGAGTGTGCACTGTGACGTCTGAGGGGAAATTCATGCAGAGAATCGGGCAGTGAACGCCGAAAGTCGGAATGCATACGTCATACTTGTTTCGTATTTGAAACGGGACGGTAGCCATTTAGAACATGTGCGACACGATGTATCGCAATAAAATACTTTACTGTGAAAACTTTAACGATCAGCATGACTGGTAGATAATGCTATTAGCATTAAGTCATCATCCTAGCAATATTCTGTTTTGTGTGAAAGTATTAAATAAATAAATAAACATTAGTGTCCTTTGATCAACGAATGAAAGAAACGGTAGTCCCAATTTGAAGACAAGAAACTCTCGAACGTAAATTAACGTAATATCAAGTACTTATTGAATTTGTCCGCTTCGCTGAACGAGATGAAAGTTCGCCTACTTCTTAGAAAACTTTGTTTTCGCTAAGAGTTCGTAGAATTTTAGAATTTACTTGCAATTCAATATTATTGTCAAGACAAGACTGTATCGCCTATCCTTTGATCATTTCCTCGGCCAGTCAGTATCAGTACGGTACACAACAAGGCTTGGAGCTCTGAAAGGGGGCGGAAACGGCACGCCACACAAAGGGGACGAGGCAAAGAGCGGAGGCGGACACATGCCACTTTATACGGCGTTTAGCAGCCGCGGTGCCTACTGTGCCTACGGCTCTTTGAGGTTGGCTTTCTTTAATGTGGAATGTTAGTTATAATTACTAAGGCAGAATGGCTGTCGAATCTAACACGATTACACTGGCGCGTAAAACCTCACCCCTACTGACCTTTTGATCAGTAAGCCCGAATGGAAGTACCCTATTGAAGAGCAAACGATCTACAAGTAAAGTTGTATTCTTGGTGAACATTTTTGAAGCCTTTCAAGAGATTGAATGGTACACTGTGGAGAATTACTGTCGCGTATTCTGTATTAGTGCTGCCATCTTTTGAACTATTGATGTCTCTTGATAACTGGGGTGGTTTCACCAAGTGGCGCTAGGGGGTAGTTACAAGTTCCGCTTATATTCTACAAAATGTAACTCTACAATAGTCACTTTCTGAGATTGATAATCTATTGATGTCATCCAGGCCGATTTCGGCTACGGCGACATTGTTCCTGCTTGGTTCCGTTGATGCGCTCTTTGATGACTAACATAGCCAATTTTGGGCTTAAATGTGCGCGAACATAATGTGCATGTCAGAGCGCCATTTATGTAATTATAGTGTATGTTGGCGGGTGTTATGTGACAATTGTACCTAAATGTGTAATATTACACATTTAGGTACAATTGTCACACCGTGTTGTAGCAGCTATATTATTGTCGGGTCAAGTCTGATACTCATTTGCATAGAATGTATAAATAGTGCCAATACAATAGACAAACTTATCTAACAAAAGCGTTATTGATCATTATTTCGCTATTATGAAATCGCAATTGATCGCATGGAGATTGCTCTATTATCTCTAAGATAGAAAAAACTATACAATGATAATCGTCACATCAGCAGTAAACTAGCCAACGCTATTTACTACTATTTATAACTAAATGATAGAAGATAACCTTGCTCTGCTGGAAACTTAGGTTTGCAAGCTTTTATATTCTATGCTATCAAATAAAACTAGTGGCTCGCCCTGAACTGAATCCTCGCGAGTCTCCCATAAAAACAAAAAAATATTATTTGTAATCTTTGACTATCAAAATAGTGCCACGAAATAAATAACCAATTAACTTGACCTACAGTTTCATTCAAATTACAGGTAACGGAAGTTCATGTCATATGGTTGCTTTTTTTGTGGTAGGTACAAATTGCAGTTATTCTGGATTTCAGACTTTTGCCTATATTTGTGTCACTTAAGCTACACGCATACCAAATTACAGCACTGTGGGGTCGCTGGTGTACCATGTCCATGTGAATTTTGTCTAAGTTTTGTTTTATTATCGCTAATAACTTAAAAACTACAAGGTTTACACTTAATTTAAAAACGGGCTCGAATCTACTACTGAAGAACTTTTATTAGACGTGCCACTTGACGGGATAGTCCCATTTTGGATTTTTTTACCCCTCTTTAACCCCAATATCTCAACAACCCCCCAACATTTTTAGCTCATTTCATCATCATCATCATCAGCCGGAAGACATTCACTGCTGAACATAGGCCTCCCCCTTAGATCGCCCCAACAAGCGATTGTTAGCCGTTTGCACCCAACGGCTCCCCGCGATTCTTACTAGATCGTCGGTCTTGTGGGGGCCGGCCTACGCTGCGTCTTCCAGTCCGTGGTCTCCACTCGAGAACCTTTCTTCCCCAACGGTTATCGGTTCTACGAGCAATGTGGCCTGCCCATTGCCACTTCAACTTGCTAATTATGAGAGCTATGTCGGCAACTTTAGTTCTTCTGCGGATTTCCTCATTGCGGATTTTGTCACGCAAAGAAACCCCGAGCATAGCCCTCTCCATAGCTCGTTGAGCGCCCTTGAGCTTGGTCATGAGGCCATGAGTAAAGGACCACGTTTCAGTGCCATAGGTCATCTGGCAACACACACTGGTTGAAGACTTTAGTCTTCAGGCTCTGGGGAATTTTGGACGAGAAGATATCGCGAAGTTTCCCGAACGGTGCCCAGCCGAGTTGGATTCTTCGTGCGACCTCTTTGTCGAAGTTGGACTTACCTAATTGGACAGTTTGTCCTAGGTATACATATTCGTCGACAACTTCGAGAGTATCGCCCCCAACAACTACCGGTATGTGTGCAACATGAATATTTGACATGATTTTCGTCTTGTCCATGTTCATTTTAAGACCCACCTGTTGGGAGACCTTACTGAGGTCGCTGAGCATGGTACCGACTTCCTCGAGCGATTCGGCCATAATGACTATATCATCGGCAAAACGAAGGTGCGTGATGTATTCGCCATTGATATTGATGCCAAGTCTGTCCCAGGCCAAGAGTTTGAAAACGTCCTCCAATGCGTTCGTGAACAGTTTCGGAGAAATTACGTCTCCCTGTTTCACGCCTCTCTGCAATTGGATTGGTTCCGTACTCTGGTACTGTAGACGGACTGACATAGTGGCGTTACTATACAAACACTTCAACACTTCGATATACCTATAGTCAATTTGGCATTGCTGAAGAGACTGCAGTACCGCCCAGGTCTCGATTGAATTGAAGGCTTTTTCATAGTCCACAAACGCTAGACATAACGGCCGATTATACTCCTCGGTCTTCTGTATAATCTGGCGTAGCGTGTGGATGTGGTCTATAGTACCAAAGCCTTTTCGGAAACCGGCTTGTTCGGGAGGCTGGAAGTCATCGAACCTGCGTGCGAGACGGTTCGTAATCACTCTCGAAAACAGCTTGTAAACGTGGCTCAAGAGCGAGATGGGCCTGTAATTCTTTAATAAGGTTTTATCACCTTTTTTAAAGAAAAGCACCACCACGCTCTTATCCCACGCTTTTGGCGTGGTTCCTTCAAGGACGACGGAGTTAAATAACTAATTTAGCTCATTTAGTCACACTTATATTGTGCCATCACTACCTTTCTATATACCAAATTTCACGATGATCGGATAAACTCTTCGAAAGTTATCCTTGGACAAAAAACATACATACTTAAAATGCCAATTTGCCCAAGTTGATTCAGAGATCTCGCTTCACACGATTAATAAGCGAATGCGAATGTGGTGGACTCGATTGAAGAAGAAACGTTTAGATCCTCCTGCTTTTTGGTTTATAGCGCGGAACATTGTTTCAAAAACGCTTTATTTATTGATTTTTAAGTTTTAAATTTCCGTTGTCTTCCGCGTTGTGCAGACAGTTTTGCGCATTTATCCAATTATTTCTCCTTCGTTACGCGCGTTCAATTCCAATAAAAATGTAATTTGTTCCCTTTTATACGGTTTCGCCTTGTTGTTTGACTCAAACGATATTATTACATCACTGTTCAACCTTCATTAGCGCCTGGCCGTGCAACTGTAGAGAACACATTACTCTAATTAGCAACATCTCATTTTATAGGCTTACATAAAACCACATTCGTGTAGAGTAACTACAACTTCTAGACTCTAAGAAAGTAACATTAGGATTCTGAGTGCTGAGTGCGTATTTTGAGATATACAAGCACTAGAGACGTACTAAAGGCATTACCTTGAAATGACACCTTATACAGGCTTCTACAGGCAGTAGGTCTAACAAGACAGATGTACCAGTTACACAATGATAATTAGTGGTAAAAATTAAAGAATCCCAATAGTGTATTAGCGCTAGAGAACTCTAAAACAAGAGTTATGTGACAGGCACTGTAAGTTTAACTATAATCATGTGCACAAACACTCATTGTTACAGTTGAAATGATCTGCACAATTTATAAAAATATTGGAATATTTATTTTTTTATACAACTTATATGGTAAACGAGCATGCAGTCCACCAGATGTTAAGTGGATACTGCAGCCCATGGATATCCACACAGAATTCAAAACAAGGTTTTATGTTGTCTGGATCTCTATGTGAATACGTTGCCATACTATAGGACTTAGCTGTTATGCCTATGTGCCAGTAATTACAGGAACATACCATTACCATCTAACCGGAACACAGCAGCACAAATACTGCTATTTGGCGGCAGATAAAGGTGGTGGTGCCCACTTCCTCTCGAGCCCGTTCACAAATGCTCTACCACCAGTAAAATAAGAAGATGTGACAAATGTAGTAACACCACATTTTCATAAGGCATTTATGCTAACATGAGAATTTGACAAAATTTCTAAAAGGAAAATAACCAGTCTAGTATGTCGGCTATCATGTTTCCATCTTATTCCGACATCAACTGTGAGAATCGTTTACTTTTGCGATAGAAAACGTGTTGGCGAACTAACCATAGTTTATTCGGTTAACGTTTGCGAAGTATCTTTGCAAGTTCAAAATTGTGGAAAAAATGCCAGCAAATCACTTGCACTATAGGCAATTTGTTCTTGGAATTGTTCTGTGCGGGTTAAAATAGTTTTATGCCCCTATCTAAAGAGGTCTAATACATTCAGAACCATCGAGAAGTTCCATCACAGCCTTCTGTCTAGGTGATACTGCTACATACATCCTTAAATCTTTGTATAATTATTGGAGCGAAATTTCTATATCGGAATTCTCATTCTGATGATATAGTCTTCGACAGACTGACACATAAGCCCTTGTGAAAATGGAAGAAAACTGTGTGTCTAGTTAACAATGTAATATGTGAAATACAGCCCATTTGATTCGCAGATTTCATATTCCTACAAGCAAAAGGGCATACTCCTAGTAGTACTCCTCAAGGTGCGGTCGAATTGGATTATCCCTACGCCGCAGATCCATTTTCCTACGTAAATAGCTTTCGATCGAGGGCTAGATATTGCCTTATTGGAGTATGTTATTACATTATTTTAAACATATTGCCTGAATATTCGATTCTACATATTGATTTTCATAAATTAGGTTTGTTTAGGCTTATTTGTGTTTTGGGTTGACCGTGAAATATAACAAAAATTTCACTTGTAGAGTCAATATTTATAAATTACTAGTGGACCCGCCGAACTTCGTACCGCCTTGACATGCATATAACGCAGGCTGTCAATATACGTCACCCTGGTAGAATTGTCAATTGTTGTCCCCGGCCATCATTATGTATGAAATTCCACAAATAACTCAATACCAAAATTAGCCAAATCGCTCCACCCGTTCTCGAGTTTTAGCGAGACTAACGAACAGCAATTCATTATATATATATATATAGACAATATCTCGGGATAACTGACCGAAGCATCTGTTTCAAACGATATTCATTTTTTTTACATCCTCTTTGACGATATTTGCAGCACGCATTCTGTCAATTCTATGTCAAACGTCATAAGGTTACATGATAAAAGCGCTAAGGTTAGATTATAAATAATTTTATATGGTGGTTAAGTATTCATAATTTTTTTAATTTTGCGCGCAATTTTCTTAAGTTTTTCTTTCATAAAAACCTTCTCCTGACAATAAGAAATACAACAAAAAAATAATTAGCCAAATCGGTCCAGCCGTTCACGCGTGATGGCGTGACCAAGGGAAATAGGGATTCATTTTTATACATAGAGATGGAAAGCAGAGATAACTGGGTACCTGTCCAATAACGCAATATATCTATTTCGTATTTTTCTAGATTGCGTGGGCAGTGTCAGAGCCCGATCTAACGAAGATGAATCACTTGTGTATCAAAATAAAGGCAAAGGATAGCTTGCGTCTGCGAAATAACCGCCGAATACCGATCCATCAATCAGTCGTACGTACTGTAGTAAGACTATTCGCCGGCCGAAGGGCAAGGCCGATCCGCAAGTAATCACTGTTTATTTTTATAGACAGAACTGGGAACGAAAACCTCAGAAGAAATGGAGTAATTGAGTACCTATAAATTTTATGCACAAATCGATGAACTTCCATTTCTTGAAATAGCTAACGACTTGCGTATGAAACCTCTGATCTAGTTTAATAGTTCGGAAATCAAAATCTTCTAGAATACAGATAAAAGATGAAACAGAACCACAAGCAACGTTCTAAAGTAAGGAAAACATCGAATAGCAGTAAAACACAACTATTGCGTAAACACCAAGGAATGACGCAGACACTAGGTCACCCACTATTCAAAGCTTTTTTTTAAATGTGTAATTTTGTAACAAATACCAAGTCCTCTGTTAACAAAGTCGCTTAGAAAAATCGTTTCTATGATTTTTACGGGTCCAATCCAGTGATTCCCCACTACTATCTTAAGGAACAAGTTGAATGTGCTGATGCCATGCCCTTTAGATTAGACTGACCTTTCCACATAGGCGGACACTGGTTACATGTATTCCCTGGAGGATGATAGTAAAGGGTCTTACCTTTGATAGGAGGCAGCTTCACAAGCTCCTGGTTGTGGTTGTGCACGTTGAACCTGCTGGATCCATGCTTCTTTGGATGGCCATTCCATCCAGGCGGGCAGGGGCTCTCGGATGCCCGGGGGATGATAGCGGTGGGGGGCGGAGCGCCTGTTGCTAGAGATGGGAGCTGCTTTTCTGGACGACTCTGGAACAAGAAGAAAATGAATTAGGATTACTACCACCAAATCATTGTGTCCTCCTAGTTTTACATAAATTTATGTGCAATAGATTATTACATATATACATAAATAATATTGAATGAAGCATAAAGGAGATTTCTTCTATGCGCTTTTGTACAACCTTGTGTGTGAAGTATCGTCTTATGGATAAGAATCTACAAGTAGGTTATTTTATATCGACGCTTTTTTAGTTTATCATATCATACACTAATTACCTTATAATATATATTCCCATTAGAAGGAGTATAGGCCAGGAATGACGAGAAAATTACATGCATGACATTATTTGCACATGAAAGGGGAAATATTTTCAGACCGGGATCAAAAGGTTTGCTATTCATGGCACAGCACCGCTAGCAGACATTATATCTACAAAGATCCAATGAAGTTGAGAACCTGGGACCATTTGCCTCGGTTTATTTGACTCCCAAATGTAGGATGAGATACTATGGTTCGTTAGTTTCGTAACTATTTATTCTGTTATTATTTACTGTTACAAGTGGTTTACCGTTTCGGTTTGAAAACGGGAATAATTACAGAAAAACATGAACCTTCACCTCACCTCTCGAGCAGAGCTCAGGATAAAAAGCATGATGTAACTTTACAATTAGTTTGCGGTCTCGCCAAAAACATAAAAACGAAAAAGGGGTCAAAGATAAAAAAAAATCTGATTTAAGTAACTGCCAAGTTCTATTATAGTTGCTAAAGTATGTATTTATCGGACAAATTTAAAACAAGGTTAAAACAATTACCCTCTTTCTGCAAAACTAAACTTTGACCCGTATAAAAAGCGAGAAAAACTTTATTCATCCACCAAGCTCCATTTTCCAAGTGACATTTCATATTGCATCGAGAACAATCACCAGGAACTCTATGTGGGAAGTCGAGTCAAGGTCTATGGACAACGATGGCAGCAGAATGAACTCATTTGTATGCGCTTGTTAAATATACGTGTCATCAATTGTTGGGATGCAGTAAAGCTCGTAAAACCGTGTAAAATTACAATCATTGCGGTTACATTAGTTGTTTACCCCGGTGGTTACTGGTAGGTGATCAGTTTTAACGATCGCAGACCATTTTGCTTCCTGGAGTAATTCCATGCAAACCGGAGTAAAGAACATTTGGCTGGAGTTTAGTATTTGCTTAGCTGTGTAGCCGCTAGATGGAGCGACTGGTGATCTGCGCAATCTAAGTGGAATCTCTCTGTCTGGGAAGAGCCGAAGATTGAGCTCAGTGGTGTTGTGTGTGCGTCATTGGATAGGCAAGTAGACTACGTAACGTTGTAGGTCATGCTTCTCTTCGTGAAAAATATTTTAATCCTAATCCAAGGACAAACTTACATAGTAATGTACACGGTAGTAGGTTAAAATAAATATCACAGAATATAAGTTGAATCTGTCTGACTACGGATTTCAGTGGTAGAATAATATGAAAAAGACAAAAATGAATATCAACGACTCCTAGGTACTCCTTTGATTTGATCACAACTATTTGCAAGGAATAAAGAATACAGGCGTTTTTTTATTTACGAGTGTATCAATAGCAAACTCAGATGCTACACATCGTGAGAGATGAGGTAATACATTTTGATTGAATTGTCAATTTGATGAAAACGAAACTCTAGGCGAAATTTGTGTAAAGTCCTGGTTATTGTAGTTTAGTACTTTCTGCGTTCAACTTTACGCACAGTCGACTACTACATCAATGTGAAATACTATCATCAATTCTCATGACGTGTATTACTAGTATTAAGTACTACCAAGTATTATTGTATATTGATTCTTGCGATGTACAAACAACATTGATTCTCAGTACGTTCGTCGCAGATTATCGATCGCTCAACAGGGACAGAAGTATTGAATAATGAATCAAACGAGCATCGAATGTCAAGGTTTAGGATTTCTTAGGTATTGTAAGTGGAGCTGTATGATCGATACGATACTGATATATATATAAGTGTCTATTTAGTATGAGGCAGTTCTTGATGTCATATCCTTTTATTCGAACAAAATAAGATAAGCACCGTTAAAAAACCATTGACCTTGAATGACCTATGCATGACATTAACATAACTTTATCTACGGAAGGTAATACATAAAATATTTATTGTATGTATGTTTATTGATCGAGCCAAGCGAGATCTCCAAATTAACTTGGGCAAATCGGTGTTGTATGATGTTTGTTTGTCCAAGGATAACTTTCAAAGTGTTGATACGATCACAGTGAAATTTGGTATATAGGTAGTGATGGCACAATCCTGATTTGACTAAATGAGCTAAAAATGTGGAGGGGTTGTTGAGATATTGGGGTTCAAGAGGGGTAAAAATATAACAAAATTGGACTATCCGGTCAAGTGGCACGTCTAATGAAAGGTCTACATCAGTACATTACGACCCCGTTTTTATTTTTAGTATAAACTTTGTAGTTATTAAGTTATTCGCCAAAATAAAAACTGAACTTTGGCGAAATTAACAAAGTACAGCAGAGACCCCACAGTGCTGAAATTTGGTATGCGTGTAGCTTTAGTGACACAAATATAGGGAAAAGTCTGAAATCTAAAATAACCAAAATTTCTACTCAAAAATAGATAAACCAATAACATGAACTCCCGTTACCTGTAATTTGATAGAAACTGTAGATAAAGTAAGGTGGTTATTTATTTCGTGGATTTATTTTGATAATCAAAGACTACAAATAATATTTTTTTTTTGTTTTTATGGGAGATTCACGAGATCTCAGTTTGGGGCGAACCACTAGTTAATTGTAGTATAAAACATTTTGCTTTATCGTGGTGAAAGGATTCGGCGTAGGTACCTACTTGCGAGAGACAGTTCACATTCTAGTAGGCATTCCAGTCTAATTAGTACAACGTATAATACCTAACCTAAACCATATTCTACTTTATTACTCGTGCGCGATAACTTGGGACCTGCTAGGAATGCGACTCTCCGACCGCTTCCCCTGCACTTCCCCGATGGCGCCCGTATTGTACGGTCGCATCACTATTTTTACTAGGGTTTTTAGTCTCGTACTGGCCTACGTCACGCAACGACGCGCTCCGGAATTCTTTTAGTTTTCGTTTGTGTTATTGTTTTGTTGTCTGGAAAAAAGAAGTCAACCATGTGGACAGGCTTCGACAAAAGTATTGGGACGATGACCTCTTACAAGAGACGAATGAATCGCAACAAATTGTAAATTTATCGGATACCTCTTCGTCAAGTGATTATAGTGAGACTGAGGACGAAGAACAACCTCTAGAAGGCATAAATCCACTAAGTAGTGACGAAGATGAGATAATGTAAATAATAGATAAAATAAATGTATAAACTTCAACATTGTATTTTTATTTATTCAAATAGTGTAAAAAAGATTAGATAAAAAGCAGCGTCCTCCCTGAGTAACATAATAAATTAGGTTAAAAAAAACAAAGACGAAGCCGCGGGCGGCTGCTTGTTATGTTCGCTTTTTTGCGGGCGGTACAAACACGCCCATATGACGTCACCGCGCTCAGGTCCCAACTTATCGCGCACGGGTAATACCTTTACAACCCTTGGTTACGTATGTACAACGAAGCCACTAAGTAAATTAACACAATGACAACGCAGACATACCCACGCGTACCTTCTCGACTGTAAAGGTTATTTTTTCAGCAGTCTTTTCAAGAATACAATAAAATTACGTCAAATTGATTGCCAAGTATGTAGGTACCCACGCATATCGCATAATTTTATAGTACGATTAGAAATGTATAGCTTTTACAAGACAAAAATAGCCTGAAGGATTCATAGAAAAGCTTAAGGTTGGCCGGCTAAATATCTCTTGACCTTTTCTTAATAATCTAGACAAGAATAGACGCTGCCAAGATAAAGCTAAGCCTTTGCCGGATCGCCAAGCCCACTGGCAACCCTACAAACGGATATAAATGATGAAGGTATTCAAGATCCCGGTACCAAACCAATCATGTCTTATCCGATCATGTCCGAAGACGCCACAATTCGATTACAGTTCAATGATGTACCGAGTTTTATTGATTCAATGCAATCTCTGTCTCGGAAGAGATCATGGGATAAGTATAAAAGAAAATGTTGCATACAGCACACTATGACTATATATGAGCATTATGAGAGTAAGTCTGTCCCACAATACTGACCTTTTTTTTCTAAAAGGGATATTTTTACTGAAAGGTCCTTTTTAGCGAAACTATACTATAAGGTTAACAAATTCGATCAAATATACCCAAGGACAGGAACATACGAATATCGAATAGATAAAAGTAATAGAATGAGCGAACTGCCCTCAGTTTCCAAGAGCAGTTTCAAACTGATTCAATTTTGAAAACCGAAGGTTAGGAGCTCTCAGCAATTTCCCAATAAAAAACATATAGGTACCTTACTATTTTTATTTCCTTGGTCATATTCTTCGATCGTATGTATAGAAGAAGATGAGTACAGCTCATAAAATACAAATACAATTAATAAAATAAATAGGTGCAAAAATGAATAATGTAAAAACGAGTACGTCCTGTGAGATACAGAGCAACACAATATTTTGCAGGGAATATACGACGAAATCGAATACTGCATCATGAATTATCGATTCAATTTAATTATGAAATGGTAGCGTCCTTTCCAGCACGGCGGCATTATTACAAGCATTTGCATTTGTGTACAAACGTATGTTAATAATATCGAATGCGTGAAGGACGCAAAGCTATGCGTGTAACGTTATTTACTTGTGCGAATGGCCAACGAACTCGCGGCTAAATGGAATGCCCTTGCTGAACGAACAATGATTGACGTGGAAAATGAAGAAAACTCTGCTTGGACGTGAGTGATTTGAAAGTAAATACATAGTACAGGTACACGTTACACGCATATTTGCTACGCGTTATAAAAATGACTGATTGATTTTAATATTGTTCAAGAAATAATAGGAAAATATTTATAAAAGCGAGTAGAGATTTCAGTTTAAAGAGTTCAGCGAGAAGAATTTTTGCAAACAAACATACGAAAACAGAATGGAAAAGTTTCTTGTGTTTGTTTTACGTAAAATAAATGTAGACCAGTCTCGCTAAGCCTGGCCATGAGCTCCTTCTCGTCGGGCTATGACCGTCAGAGATTACGAGAGGGAATGGTGTCATCCATTATGCAGAGCGATGAGAATTTGATTCAGGTATAATACAAAGATGGACCACATTGATTTGGTTGCCTGGTGAAATAATACTTTTAGGGATTCTGGCTTAGACGTTGATAATTTGTTTTCCAGGCTTGGCATAGAATTGATTGTTACCCAGCGGATTTGCTTTGAAATGTTATTTGTTTTTTATGCCTGTAGCATGGTAAAGTAACTTTTTAAAACAATTCATTTTTATTGTGAGAACATTTCTCGCCGAGGTTTTTCTAGAGCTAAATTTACTAACAAATTCGTGCAATATAATATACTTATTAAAAATGTCGCCCGATCACATACAAGGCACATGAAACGACGAAGGCACAATAGATTAATCTCAAAGCCGATAAAAAATTATAGCATAATGGGAGCGTGTGTGCCGTTGGGTATGTAAAGCGAATGGACGCGGCCGGCCTAGACTTGCGGATGGCGCGCGCGCGACCGTTACCTCGGACTTGTATCTTCAATCGTCAATCGTCATGTAACACTTGATGCGAACAGGTTCTGAGTTATGTTATAGGGGTTTGAATCATCAGACTTTGTAAATGGGACATGGATACTTCGAAAGGAAAGTAAATGAAAATTTTTAAAGTTTATACTGCGTTAACTTGTATTGGTATCTGTGTTGTGTTTAAATAAATCATTTAAAGAATACATGTCTACCATGAAAAACAACCAGTCGGAGCAAATTCACTTATCGAATAATCGATCTTTCAATAAAAAACTTACCGTAACCGGTGAACGATTTCTTCGTCTCCGGAACATTGACGACAATGATTGAGTGGCCATGTTGGCTGAGGTCGCCGCGGACACTAGCATTTCCACAAAGCACTTTACATCAAAAATAACTGAAAATGTTTCACTATTTCACTTTGTTCTACACAAATTTGGTGGAAAACTACAGTAAAAGTTTTAATTGCACCTAAATTTTAGCACAAAATCACAGGGAACTGGCACATTAGACAGACGGTACGTAATGAAAGTCAGAAACAATAAACTTTAACTAAAACGCCTCATCAAAAGTTTCACAGAGAGGGCACTCGGGCGATATTTCGCGGGAAACAGTTCACCTATCACTTCTCTGTTTGGGCAACACCTGCGGTGAACTTTCTCTATCTGTAAACAACACTAATCTATACGAATATCGAAATACAGTCAATATCTCGTGATTATTTGGGACGAAAGAATAAAATCCAGTATTTCACACACGGCTGCAGACAGCAGAATAAAATTAGTTTGCAAAATTTAAAAGCATATCCGTTAAGACAACTCTAATTCTATAATTCAAATTGATTGCACTAATGCTGAACCTTATTGCATCGATCGATGGAGAAGCGACGCGCCCATACACTACCTCATACATAAACGATAACTCACTGACTTTGAATTTATAATAAACTTTTACTGACATAGTTTACTCGTATCTGAGATAACCGCGAGCATGCGTCTCCAAAATCTTAACATAACTGACATCACTGGCGTTAAACAAACTAAAATTAAAATATGGTACAGTTATATCACCGTTGAACACATCTCTTCGCTTTTAGATCAGAAGATGAATACAGTAGAAGGCGAACAAAAGTGCGGTGCCACTTGTTATACTGACGTGGTATTTGTACGAAAATCGATAGTCAACTACCTGACAACGCAGGAATCGGATTTCTAAATGGTATTGTCGAATTACAGTGGTTTCCTACAATTAAACGGTTAATTGCGGCAGCAGGTTACGTTATTATTAACAAACGTTTGGCCTTGTTGCATAAATCATCGAGTATTCAACAGTCATCGGTAATTAATAATTAGTCCTTTGATTTGATAAAAACAATTACGATTCGCATTTTCTTTCCGTTTTAAATCTGACATACTGTATCGGATAATTCTAGTTAATATAATTGTTATGGAAGTAGAGCTCGTTATTCTGATATTATTCTTCACCAGAGAAGTCAGAAAGAAGATGACAACCGTAATCATGGTTACTTCAGGAACTAAACATTCAGATTTGACAAATATAAGCAATAAAATATATCACAACATGACCGTCATTCAAGTTCTTGTTTAAGCATGAAACGCCTAATCTTATTCCGTTTGTTTTCCATTACGTCTGCAAATTGCCATGCCAACTCCGGCTTAAAATATTTTCTTCAGTGTTTCACGAAAACTAATTTGCACAATGATCTTGGAATACTGACTTGAGTTGAGTCTTGAGAGAGCTGGCTTTATAGGATTGGGAAGGAGTTTCCAAAGGGCATCAAATGGTTCCCAGGCACCTTTACAGGTGGAATATCGTGTTCATGGCTGTATGTACCCTCGTATCTTTGGACCCGCACAATGTTATGTTGACCTCTTCTGCCAGAGTAACACTCTACTAGAAATCAATACTCAAGACTCACACGTTCAAGACCAGAGATTGCACTGAAACATTACAGATTCGAGAATGATAATATTTTCACGATTTGCATATTTAAAAAATCCTAGATCAAGGCAGTAAACTGATGGGAATGAGCGATGGGCGCCCACGTAAGCGCAAGCAAACAATTATGAGCGAGCGTCTATTTATTCAGAATATTTACGTGGCAGATCATAAATAAGACCAAGTTCCAGTTCAGCTTATATTTATTATAGCTTCTGGGTTTCTGGCTAATACGACGAGTCCAGGCGGTGAGGTAAGTCGACGACATTGTTATTAAAGTCGCGGACCATACCAGGATGAGAATGGCGCAGGACTGTGGTGGATGGCACACACTAAAAGAGACCTATACGCAGCAAGTTGGTGAAGTAAGATTGTGGATAATGACTTGGCGTTTGCTAAACGCCATAAGTTGTTTAAAATAATCAAAATGTTACAATCCAATGGCCTACGGATGAATACTTTCATTCAAAAGTTGTCACCGCTCGAGAAAGTTGTTTTGGGTTGGGCAATATAAGAAATGCAACAAATGCAGCTTGAAAAAATTTCCACGTAGCGTTGACGTGAAATTTACTGACTAATTTCCTTGTACGGATTTCATAAGGATAGAAGGGACGAACGTTCTTTTACGTCACCGGTAGATTTAATTCATGATATCATGTTTGATTTTGTTTTACTCTTGTGTGATCTTGTGTTTGTGTGTGTGATAGTTGGTTAAAGAACCGGTAAGGTGCATGCGCGACGCAAGTGGCTTCGAGTCACAATTTTAAAATATTGTACCATTACGTATGTGTACTAATATTATAAAAAGGTAAAGGTTAATGTTTGCTCGGGGTTATCTTAAACTACTGACCGATTCTAAAAATATTTCAATGGTAGAAGATAAGCTAAAGATAAGATAAAAATGTTTATTGCCAAAAGAAAATATGTATATCATTGATGCCAGGTTACATAATCCGGGTACAATTATTTTTTTAAGATGTTAAAAGCGAACTAACTGAGCATCGAGCTTGTATCTTGCGCTTCTACAGTGCAGTTAACAAAAGTAGGTAAGTTTATAAGATGTAATATCGCTAACTACGTAACAAAACTAGCGCGGGAGGTAATGGTTTTAGTACGTAACGCAAATCTACCATCAACAAATCGTATGTTTATTATTTAAAACTTGTCATTTAAGTACAACTGTTTTTAAGTTCTGTTAAATAGATTATTCTTATTCTTATAGTTAGGTAAGGACTCATATGACACTGAACGAGGAACGAGGGTTAGAACTCGGAGAGAAGGAGAAAGCTAAGGCTAGGACTACATGGCATCCGGGTCTCCCCGATCCGATAAAAAAACAATTCTTTATGCTATCGACTACACAAGGTCCGATTGAATCAGGAGAAAAATTCCCTCAGACGAGCGCTAGCACTTGCGTTGGACAGACGACCCGATGATGCTTACTTTTTACAAGCGCCTTATTACTTGTATGCAGTGTATGTATATTTGTCCGGGTGGAAATCTTGCCTGAATTTTAAAACCGCTCTCTTCAACCGATTGAGCTGAAATTTGGAATACATATGTAACTTCAGTGACAATGCAATAATATGGTACCATGGAGGTGGTCTCATGATGGAGAAGGATGCTAGACAACGGAACTTCTGAATGGATTATAGTAGGCTACTAGTGTTTAGGCTCATTTGAATCTGCTTGCGGTTCCGATTATGAATTTTATAAAAGCTTGTTTTGAAAAAGTAATTTTTCAACAAAAAACTTATTTAGAATGGTATGCAAGATTTACAAGGTAGCTGGTAAAAACTCTATTTACTCAAAAACTAAAGGGAGAAGCAATTAATCTTCAAATCGCGAACCCTACAGTGGATTTTAGCCGGTTACAACAACCAGTTCTGTAAATTCTTTATTGTCATAGCCGGAAAATGGAAATAAATACCTACAAGGTGGCAGAAGTAGTCGACACAAAGAGTATTCAAACGCGCACCTCCTGCATTGTGTTTTATTCCACGGCATATTAACGATAAATAAGCAATTAGAAGCCTCTTCACAAACCATATACGATAACGCCATAATATTGTATCAACAGAGAAAAACCAGTCGAAGATAATAATTGGGGGAAAAATGGATTTTCGTTTAGCAGAAACATTGGAATGCTTCTATTTTGAAAGATGATGTCAGAGTGCAAAATAAGCCTACAGATGTGTATAGAGGCTTTATTTGATCAATTGATTGTCACGATCGAACAGGGACAGAAATAGATAGATTAAAAAGTATCGGGCCACAAAACCCACGCTCCGACCATCTAGTCCTGAAATAACTAAGTTCCTAATACACGGTTAGGTCTCCAAATAAATGGTAGAGCTTAAAACTAATTTACGACCTTAGGGCCTTATCACAAAAAAAGATAAACGCACGTTGAATACTAGTTTAAAAATTCCTTACCTATATACCATATATATTGCTATTGTATATCTTAGAATATACGAAACAAATTAGTTATTTACCAGCGCTGCGTGCGTGACTAATTAGTAATGTTTTTAACGACGTGATCATTGTAATACACATTGTTGAACAAAGGCTGTAAGTTGTAAGCGATCTATTTTACACCTGAAATATTAAGGTGTACGAATGAGCGCAGACGGTAATCGAGAGTGTCATGGAGGTTGTATTTCATGTTAGCACCAAATGTAACATCTAGCTTCGGTACTAATACAAATGTTTTCATTATGTTTTATTCCTTTATTCTTAATTGCACACAAATAGATTATAGATAAAAATAGCTTACAAAATGGACATTTACAAAGTCGAACTCAACCCTAATAATAATAAGTTTTCTTCCAGCAAACCTTTGAAGATAGAGATATTTGATTATAGTGGTGGGTACGTGCACAGATAATGATATTTGAGTAATATACTAATATATAGTATATACTATAATAAATACAACACTTAACCATATTAAAAAATAAATAATAATACCTATAAACTATACCTACATTATAGATAAACATAATATATTATACAAAATATAAATAATATACCTACTTATACATTATAACCTAAAAGCGTTCTTTTTAGGGTTCCGTACCCAAAGGGTCAAACGGGACCTTATTACTAAGACTCTGCTGTATCTGTCTGTCCGTCTGTCACCAGGCTGTATCTCATGTTGTTTTTCAAGGTGAAATTTTCACAGATTATGTATTTCTGTTGCCGATAGAACAACAAATACTAAAAACAGAATAAAATAAATATTTAAGGGGGGCTCTCCTATACAACAAATGTGATTTTTTTGCTCGTTTTGCTCGATATTGATAACGGCAACAGGCAAACGCTTGAAATATTCACAGAATATTGAATTATATCATTCACTTAAAAAATAAATAATTAAATTAAAATAAAATTATTATTTACGGGGGGGGGGGGGGGGGGGGGGGGCTCCCATACAAAAAACGTGATTTTATTGCCGTTTTTATAGATAATGGTACGGAACCCTTCGTGCGCGAGTCCGACTCGCACTTGGCCGGTTTTATTTAAAACACTATTAGCGACGACCGACGTGACGACTAATATGGGTTTTAAGAGTGCTCAATTATTTTTCGTGGCAAATCGTAGCACATTTGTTGTAGATGTTTAACAGGTCACACCATAGATCACTATTGATGTTTATAAGAACGCACAGCGGGACACTGTTAATGGTAATTGAGAACCATTAACCTAGCAAACACCAGGAAGTGAGGAATATTGGTAATTGATAGAAGCCATTAATCTCGAGTTAAGTAACGGGGAATTTACCCAGCTAACACGTGCTTCATATTAGATAGACTAGTTAGTATTTGATTTACTCTACCAAGAAATTATTATAGTCTGCTTCGGTTTTAAGAAGCAAGAATTTAGTGTCTGAACAGTGTTTTTTCTTCTTCTTCCTGCCCTTTTCTCACATTACGTGGGGTCAGCACAACATGTATTTTTCTTCCAAATCTCTCTATCGGTCGTCATCTCCGTTGTCACTTCTTTCCTACCCATATCATTCTTCACACAGACCAGTCATCTCTTCTTCGGCCTTCCTCTACTTCTTTATCCATCCACACTCATATCTAACACACTTTTAGTCACATGCTTTTCTTCGTTCCGCATGACATGCCCATACCTCGCTAGCCTCTTACTCCTCATATTTTCTATCACTGGCGCTACCTTCAAACTTCCTCTAATATACTCATTCTTTATCTTATCCATTCTCGTTACCCCACACATCCATCTCAACATTCGCATTTCCGCCGCTTCTTTCGTCCTTTTCTTGACCCAACACTCTTATGATCGTCTTGAAAATGAAAAGTGTTCTCGAGGCACAAAATATAGATTTTCTTTTCTTATAAAACCCTTTTGTAAAGTGTTGATTATCGAAAGAAAGTTAGTTGACCTTTAATTCTAAGGGCAGGTGCATGGACATGCGGCGCGAGCATCGCTTTATAAACGTGCCCTAACAGAGGAGGAACAAGCTAAAAAAGATATGGGGAATCGAAATATCACGAAAGCTACCAAAACCCGGCTCGTCAGAGCGTTGGTATTTTCCATCTTTCTCTACGCAGGGGAGACGTGGACCCTTCAAGAAAGCGAAGAAGAGAATAGATGTTTTACAAATGTGGTGCTGGAGAAGAATGCTTGGGGTATCATGAACATAATTCCGTGCCAATCAATCCATACTCCAAGAACTCGGCATCAAGCAGCGTATTTCTTCATTGTGCATTCTCACGTTCTTCGGACACGTGTCGCGACGTGGAGAGGTTGTGGTGCAGCCTGCAGGGAAAGGTTGAGGATACGCGACCACGCGGTAGATCGCCAATAAGATGGACGGGCTAAATCAAAGCAGCACTTGACGGTCCCCTAAGTGCACCAGAAAAGCGGCAATACGAGAGGGGTGGCAAAGGATTGTCAAGCGCGCCACTACCCCGAAGTGACGACCACGACCACTCTGCCAAGAGTGTAACGACTGAGAAGAACAGAGGATTAACTCTACTAGCATACTACTCATGCGCCCGCACTCTGTCCGCCTAAAGAGTGCGATGTCTAGTTCTTGCGAACGACGTTTCTGAATGACGATATGAGCTACAAAATAAGCGATCTCATTCGATCAGATTTGAACCGTACATAACCATAACCCTAGCTAGAGTCTTTTACGACTTCTTAATCGTATATAAAATAAATAAATAAATAAATATTGCTGGACATTTCACACAGCGCTATCTAGCCCCAAATTAAGCAGAGCTTGAAATATGTAATATACGAGGGGCGTTCAATGTATTCTCGGTATCGGGGTAATATACTAATGATGAGGGTAATTAAATTATCTCATTAGTTTATGACACTCATTGAGGGTATAAATACAAAATTTTATTTGAATGTCGCCATTAGTATTCAAAATATCATTTCGGAAAGGCAACTACAATGACTGATACGACAATGTTGAAAATAATCGAGCATCGCGCTGTGATAAAATTCCTCACAAAACAAGGAAAGACTCAAAAAGTAATTCACGAAGAAATGATGGCTGTTTACCAAGATTATGCCCCTTCATTATCTACAATTCAGAAGTGGTCAAGTGAATTTAAACGGGGTAGAGAGAGTATTGAAGACGACCCTCGTGCCGGTGGGCCGGTTAGTGCCGCTACTGAAGAAAACGTAAAAATTGTTGAGAAACTTGTACTCGAAGATGCCCGTGTGAGAGTGAAAATATTAGCAGAAAGAACCAAGCTATCCGTGGGTACCATTCACACTATCCTTCATGACCATTTGAATTTGTTAAAGGTCAGTGCAAGATGGGTGCCGCGAATGCTCACAGCGCTTCGAAACAAGTGCGAGTTGATTGCTGCAAGGAGTTTTTGGAGCTCTGTGGTGAAAATCCGCAAAGTATTTATGATCGGATTGTTACTGGTGATGAAACGTGGGTTCATCACTATGATCCTGCGAGCAAGCAGGAGTCTATGCAGTGGCATAAAAAAGGAACAGCCCCACCGAAGAAGTTCAAAGTCAGCTCATCCGCCGGAAACCTCATGGCTACAGTGTTTTGGGATTCCAAGGGAATCTTATTAATTGAGTACACAAAAAATAAGGTGAGAGTATTACTGGCGGAACTTTCGCTAACACACTGCGCAATTGAAAGGTGACAATAAAAGAAAAAGACGGGGAAAATTGACCGCAGGTGTATTGCTTCTGCACGACAACGCGCCTGTTCACAAGGCGCGCATTGCCGATGCTGCTGTGCGGGATTGCGGATTTGAAGAAGTCAATCATCCACCCTACAGCCCGGACCTAGCCCCTAGTGCAGCGATTCCTAAAAAGTGGTTCGCGGAACCCTGGGGTTCCGTGGATGCGTCACAGGGGTTCCGCGGTCTATCAGAGAGTTAAAGTTGGATTGTACATAAAGATGAATACAATGCGATAGTTGAGAAAACCTTGGTTCTGCTTCTGTTTGTGACGACTTACCGATGCGAGACTGGTTTGCGTTCAATTGTCAGCCTAATTTTACTGCCAACTAATTTTAATTTTTAAATTCATCACAATAAATTATTATCTACATTTCTTTGTTACAATAAATGCTTTGCAATACAATAATAATTATTTTTCATTTACAATTTGTTCATTCTTCGAGTATATTCAAACTACTAGGTAAACACTTTAGTTATCAAAATAGCCGCTAGGGTTCCGCCAAAAAAATATGATCAATTATGGTTCCATGGCCAAATAAAATTTGGGAACCTCTGCCCCTCTTACTATTCTGTTCTACTTATTACTTCTACTTACTCATTTTCTGTTCTCAAATCTCAAAAAAGAACTTCGAGGCAAGCATTTTTCCGACGATGAAGAGTTAAAGGCAGCAATTAGCGATCATTTTTCAGACCAGGAAGAAAAATATTTTTTGGAGGGAAGTGAAAAGTTATTATCTAGGACAAATAAGTGTGTTCAGATCCTAAGGGACTACATTGAAAAATAAATTTTATTCAGAATTTTCTGCTTATTCTTTCATGCCTATACCGAGAATACATTGAACGCCCCTCGTATGTATCATATGTATGTATATTATAATATACTAGCTGACCAATCCGCAGCTTCGCACGTGTAGTTTTTCAATAAAAATATTACCCTCTTTCTGCACAGTTGAGTAAAAAGTAGCCTATGTCACCCGGGGATAGTGTAGCGTGTAAAAAAATATTTCACCGTTGGGAGGTGAAATATTTTTTTAAATCGGTCCAGTACTTAGTTTCGGAGCCTATTCAATGCAAACAAAAAAACAAATCTTTTTTTTATTGATGATAGCCAAGCGCTTGACCACTACCTCACCTGATGGTAAGTGAAGGTGTGATCGAAGATGGATCACGCTTGCCTAGAAAGAACCTATTCACTCTGAACTTGAAGACTCCAAGATTATACTGGTTTCTTGGTTAAGATCTTTCCTCTTGATAATATTATTTTTGTAGATATTGATATGTTCTATATTATTGTAGAACATACTTTTGTTCTATCATCAATAGTTTCCGCAGCGCATGCGACGAAACACGTTTAGGACACTTTTTTACACCTTGGGTTACGTTACTTAAGTTTTAGTAAGGATCCCTAATATTTTCTAGCAATAAATATAGCCTATGTCACTCAGGGTGTATTTAGCCTTACAATGGTGAAAGTATAGATTTTTGGTCAACCTGCGAAAGATCAGCGACCTAGAACTAGAACACGGGATACGGCCTCAATTCTCAGGTTCGTAAATATTTTGTTCGAGTCTGACGTTTATTCTCATATCATTAGCATTTTACGTGTTTATACGACCACGCAATAAATTAGAAATTATAATTTGATTGGGTGATATTCACCGATTTTACAGGTGACCGATTCGTAGCCTTGGCATCTTTGAAGATGACCTTGGAACGAAGGTAGAGCTGTGATTGAAGTCAATTGAGAAGTTCAACGAGTGTGAACGATAAAGAGATCGTGTGGTTACCTATTACACATTATCTACAAGATAGATACGTTTGATATGTTAGTAGGCGCTGATCTAAGAAACCACTGAACCCATTAAATACTTTTACATAGAGAACGCTATACTATCCTGTAAGTAGTTTGAGTAGCATTCAGGCTCATCTTTTATTTTGATAAATATCCGTGCGAGGACGTTGCGGGTCAGCATTGTTAGTTTTATTTATTTATTTGCAAATATGGGAAAAAAGCGAGGCATTAGAGCTTTGAGATCCAGGAGACTGGAAAAAAGGCAGCAATAATACGCTTATACCCTAAATATATGCAAGTACATAACTTGTCGATCGACCTGGACGTTACACTAATACCTATTATACTCTGCTTGCACCTCGCAGAAATATATAAAACCATAAAATTAGCGACCGACTAAAATTTGCAAACGAACGAACATTGTCTACAAAAATTTGCAAAAAAAAAAGTGTGTCAGACAGTCGGGTGCGCCTAATACGATGCGTGATCAGTTCGAATTATGATAATCTGCCTATGGATTGGTTATTCATACATTTTCCACTGCTCACGAGACCACAACATTCATTCAGCCACTTTCACTACCTGATCTTTCATATAAAATCGGTACAGGAATCACCTAAATTATATTTTCATCACTCATGCACTGAAAGTTGGTCATTGTCGATACCTAAAATAAAAAAAATATTGAATCAAAATATAGCAAGGCCAGCACAGCGATTTCCTTGTCAACTCTTCGAAGAGACGACAAAGTTCTGACCGCCACTTGTATTTCTGCGTGTATTGTTATTTGTTCATTTATATTGTTTTTTTTTAATTTAAGTGTGATGTACATTAGGGCGTTATTCTATTATATTCTCGTGTCGATTCTTCCGAAATTGTCTTTGCCCCGAGTAGACTCAATAAGTTTTCTTCCTGGACAAGAGAAGGGTACTCTGTAGCAACGTACGTTGTAATTAATTAAATATCTAACTAAAAATTGTTGGCAAGAGCGCGATTATGAGTTCGAAAAAGACAACTTGAGAAGACAGCGTTGTCTAGGCATAGCAAGACCTAGACCATTTCAGAAGAAAGTTGTCTATCCTTAGTAAATGTTAAAGACAGAGAAAATGATGGCTATCGTGCTCGGCGTTGTAGACTACTGTCGAGGAAGTGTCGACAACGTTTCTTCTCGTTCACTCTCGCAATCGCCGTGCTCGAGACGGACAAGTGTCTTCTTTCTTCCGTAAAATGACTCAAGACAAAACCCTTCTCTACAGTTACTGTGCTGGGTCTTATGATGCATAAATTCGATTTACGCCCCTAGGGCCGTAAGTAAATTATAATGAAAGAAGGTACATTCATAAATGCTGAAATTAAATACAACCTCCATGATAAATCCTTACATATATTAGAAAATTTTACTTCTTTTTCTTTTGGGCAGGTAGATGAAGGTGATGTTGCAAAGATTATTGCTAGCATTAGCAGCAAGGCGGTTGGTCATGATGGAATCGGTTTAAAGATGCTAACTCCAATACTTGAACTGACTCTTCCATATATCACTCATATTATTAACTTTTCCCTCACAAGTAGCAATTTCCCTACTATATGGAAGAAAGCTTTCATCATACCCATTCCCAAAAAGTCTAACATAACTGAACTTAAAGACTATCGCCCAATATCAATTCTCCCTTTCCTTTCTAAAATTCTTGAAAAAGTTGTGCATCGCCAGCTTTCATCTTTTCTCCACAGTAATAATCTTCTTAGTCCGTTTCAGTCAGGCTTTCGCCCTGCACACAGTACCTGCACTGCCCTTATTAAAATTACAGACGACATCAGGCTTGCTATTGACAACCGTAAACTCACTCTTCTTTCCTTGTTAGACTTTAGTAACGCTTTCAACTGTGTGGACCACGAAATTTTGCTGGCCGCCTTACGCTCTATTAATCTTTCTCAGTCTTCTTTAACATGGTTCAGCTCATATCTTTGCGGACGCGAACAATGTGTGCGAATTAATGATCTGTCCTCTGACTGGTGTAAAATCGAAGCAGGTGTACCTCAAGGAGGCGTTCTTTCACCCCTCCTCTTCTCTCTTTTTATCAACACCCTGGTATCGGTAATACATCACACATCCTATCACCTATATGCCGATGATGTTCAGTTATATCTCAGTTGTAATCCCGATCAAATTCTATCTGGAATTGAAAATCTCACTAATGATCTAAGCGCTGTGTATGACTGGACTCAAAAATTTGGTCTACTAATTAATCCCAACAAGACGCAGGTGATAATAATTGGTGGTAACAGACAGATTGTCAAAATTAATCTTAACACTCTTCCTCCGGTTAAATATAATAATATTCCACTGCAGTTCTGCAAGGAGGTTAAGAATTTAGGCCTTTTCATTACCCATAATTTGTCATGGGACCACCATATTACCCAGATTAGTAGGAGGATGTATGGTACCATGCATACTCTGAAACGCCTAAAAAATTTCTTGCCCCAATCTACGAGGTCCACACTGGTTAATGCGTTACTCTTACCCATCCTAGATTATGCAGATGTATGCTATCCCGATGCTACGGAAGAGCAACTGAACAGGTTGGAGCGTCTGCAGAATCTTTGCATTCGCTATATCTACGGCCTACGAAAATATGATCATGTCTCGGTATTTCGTCAGCAGCTAAAATGGCTTGACATCAGAGCTCGTCGAGATGCGCACATGCTATCCCTCTTATATAATATTCTTCGCAACCCTCTATCTCCCAGCTACCTCAGAGAGCGATTTGCATCCGTATCAACTGAGGACAGACCTGTGCGATCGTCTCGTAGTTTCCAACTAATTACTCCACAGCATAACACGGCTACTTACTCTGACTCTTACACCATAACCGCTACTCGTCTCTGGAATAATATGCCACCAAACTATTTCGAGGCTACTTCAGTGGAAGCATTCAGATTGAGATTCTATAGGCACCTTCTCGGTCAAACCGACCAAAAATGAGCAACTTAATATTTCCATAACACTTCTCTTCTATTGTTATGTATGTATTTTAATTCGATATTGGTATAGTTTAGTCTATCATATAAAGTATTTAAGTAGGTTTATTTAAGTAGTATGTACCTATATTATGCTATATTTATTAGTCCTGTGCAAATTTTCTTTTTTACCTTTTCTGTGCACTACCTACACATCTTTGTCTACAATACACAAAGGTTATCTGGAAGAGAATGCTCTTTAGCATTAAGTTCGCCTTTGTACTAGTTTTATAAGTGCAATAAAGTATTTTCAATCAATCAATCAATATATTTAAAAGTGCATTTTTACGCAAATTTTATTTTTAGCAACAAACTGTTAACTGTTGTTTTTTGATTTCCTCGCATTCGTGATGAAAAGTTATGTGTTATACTCGGGTGTAAGCGATCAATAGCACCCTCGCCGGTTGTTTTTACATGTACTATTGTTTTAGTTATCTTTTTAACGCTTATAACTGAGCTGGTAATAGCAAGTTTATTTAACATGTTTTGAATGTCAAAAATCTATAATATGCACATTCGAGCAATCTTAAAACCAGATCAAATGTAGAAGAGTTCGTTTTGAGGTCGAAATTATGTCGCTTAACTAATTTAGGGCGGCATACTTGATTCTAGTATATTTTATTTATTTATCGAGCGAAGCGAGATCTCCAAATCAACTTGAGCAAATCGGTGTTATATGTATGTTTGTTTGTCCGATGATAACTTTCGAAGAGTTGATCCGTTCATTGTGAAATTTGGTATATATTAGTAGGTAATGTTGGCACAATCCTGGTGTGACTTGAGCTAAAAATGTGTGTGTGTGGGGGGGGGGGGGGGGGGGTCTGAGATATTGGGGTTCAAGAGGGGTAAAAAAATCAAAATGACACTATCAGGTCAAATGGGACGTCTAATGAAAGGAGAGTACATTTCGACCACGTTTTTATTTTTAGTTTTAACCCTGTAGTTTTTAAGTTATTAGCCATTATAAAAACTGAACTGTGACAAAATTCACAGGGTACGCCAGTAACCCCCACGGTGTTGAAATTTGGTATACGTGTAGCTTTAGTGATACAAATATAGCCAAGTCTGAAATCTAGAACAACTGCATTTTCTACCAACAAACAATTAACATGAACTCCCGTTACCTATAATTTAAATGAAACTGTAGGTCAAGTAAGTTGGTTAACATTTCGTGGCACTATTTTGATAGTCAAAGATTAGAAATAATATTTTTTTAGTTTTTATGGGAGATTCGCGAATTCTCAGTTAGCGGCAAACTAGTTCGGGACAGTATAAGAGGAAATCTGCACTGACATCCCGCATTTTTATACGACCTTGACATGGAGCAAACTTATGATGTATAGCCCACCTGATGTCAGATAGTAACCATCGTCTATAACAAAGTATTGCCTCATAGTTAACGCACCTTAGGAACGTGCTCTACAATGCACTGCTCTGCATCCAACTTGAGGTATACAGGTGTAAAGCCTCATGTGCCTGTAATATCACCGGCGACCATACCCTTCAAACAGAAACATAGCAATGCCGCATTGCGACAGAAATATGCATCACTCCCCTTCTTTGACGACCTCCGTGGCTCAGTGGGCGAATAGCCGGCTGAGACGCAGGAGGTCGCGGGTTCGATTCCCGCCGCGGAACAAATGTATGCATGATCTACAGATATTTGTTCCGAGTCTGGATGTTTTTCTATATATTATAAGTATGTATTTACAAAAAAAAAGTATTTATGTATTCTATCAGTTATCTGGATCCCATATTACAAGCTTTGCTTAGTTTGGGGCTAGATAGCGCTGTGTGAAATGTCCAGCAATATTTATATTTATTTATTTATTCTCAACCGACCAAAAAACTTTTTTGAAGTAAGCAACGGAAAAGTAAGTATCTACTTGACTTTTGTTGGGAGTAGTAATATAACTTTAATCTAAGACACTTTTTAATACTGTATAAACCTAGCTATGATATAATACCAATATTATGAACACAACACCATTAACAAACTTTCGAAATATTCAAACACAAAACACAGGTGTGCACTCTGAACAACTAATAACATCAAAATCTAGATATGAACCAACAATATGTGATATTTACTTTTAGATAACAGTTATATCTGACTAGGAACCAAAACAAGCGGATAATTAAGTGATTCGTATTCCTATGCCTGTAGTAATAAGGTTCACAATAACTTTATGTTCTGTTTATGATTTCAGCCTGAGAGTTAATTTATTTAATTGCAATCTTCAGCCCGCGGCTTCGCACGCGTGGTTCGTCAATAAAAACATTGGTACAAACGGTACGTATATCGCTTTTAGCGATAAGACCGCCCATTGTACTAAATCTAGTTGTAAAAATTATGTCCTGTATTTTATTTTGGTGTACACACGGCTACACATCAAGCTATACATTTCCAATATAAGCTGACCTTGCATAGTGTAAGCTTTTCGTAGAATGAGAGGTCAGCTTATACTGGAAATGTATAGCTTGATGTGTAGCCGTGTGTACAATAAAGAGTTATTAATACATAGGTAACAAATAGCACATGTCTCCATCTCGGTAATAATTGATGGAGCGAATCGAGATCTCTAAATCAACTTGGGAAAATCGGCGTTGTATGTATGTTTGTCCGAGGATAACTTTTGTTACGTTGATCGTGAAATTTAACACATAGGTAGATAGTGATGGCACAATTTTGGTGTAACTAAATGAGCTAAAAATGTTGGGGGGTTGTTGAGATATTGGGGTTCAAGAGGGGTCAAAAAAATTAAAGTGAGGCTATCAGGTCAAGTGTAACGTCAGTAAGGTTTTATAAAGGCATAGGTACTTAAATTAATTATCAAGCAAACTATGCTAGATATAGAAGATGGTTGCTGTAATGTTGTTTTTTTTTACGTGATGAAACAGAAATTAGGAATTTCGTAGACAAACTAAGATCACTGACATAACCCAGAGGATTAGTATGCTGTAGTGGCAATAGGCGGGGCACAGAGCTCAAAGAACAGACGGCCGTTGGGGCAAAAAGGTTGTTGAGTGGAGACCACGCACTGGAAAGCGCAGCTTAGCCACCCACTAGATGATGACAAAATGCAACCTGATAAAAGTCACTGGGAGCTGTTGGGTGCAGGCCGCACAAGATCGGTCACTCTGGAAATCTACAAGAGGAGAGGAGGAACATAGAGGAGGTCTATGTTCAGCAGTGGACGTCTTATGGGTGATGATGATGATGATGTTGTGTAAGGAGGTAAGAGACCACTTTGGAAAGAGATAAATAGAGGAAATTGTATCAGTTGCTCCAACAATACTTGTTATGATAATTTAATTAAAGACATTATTAGTAGATATTTTTTAAAATTTATCTATGTACATAGGTATACTATGAAGTTTATTTTTAAAAAATTTAGTTTAGCATCTTGAAATCAATGTTGTTAGCATACTCTCTCAACCACTGTCTGCAGATGGTAATGCTGTGTTTGCAGATAAGTCCATACATGCTGGAGCAGGCCTAACTTGTCCGTATTTACAAGGGTGAGAATACCAGATATTTTTGTAACACATTGTCATAAATTTGTGCTTTTTCAGCACAAAATGCTGAACACGTCCGAAATGGGACTAGCACAGATAGAAAAATTACAGAAAGTAAAGTTTTTTGTTAGCAAGTTTGTATGTTTGTAAAGTGTAAACTCAGAAACTTCCAAGGTGAATCAGAAAATTTTAGTGTGGTGTAACTTTTCATTCATGAAGGAATTATCAGAATCAGCTGAGTAGTTTCTGAGACCACCTCCTACAAATAACAAACAACAAAAAGGTGTACACACAAAAAAAGAAAGTAGGGGAGTAGATTGCATTAGGACCATGAGAGATAGCATCCCCTTGTGGTCCCAGGGCAAAAAATAGGACTACCCGAAAAAAACTTGATTTTTTAACATGTTTTGTCGAAAACACAATTTTCATGATATTTGTTTACAAAATGCAATTCTAAATTCACAAATTGTAATTATGTAATTTACTCTACCTCTTCCACATAACATTCTTGCAGGGGAAACTAAATTAAAACAGCTGAGGGGGGTTGTTGACAATCTGTTCGGAAGGACGGAAGTAGGAAGGCAGAACTTCTTGCTACATTTTATCTACTATACATAGATTTTCTTAACTTTATTGTTTACAGTAAAGTTGCTGCAGATGAAAGTCCCTACGCTGGCAAAACATTTCGTAAATATCAATCGGCACACAAGGCAGCGCTGGGAGATAGCAAGATTATCAGTACAAAGATTCTACAATCTGTAATTACATTAGAAACTTACCTCGGTTTCGTCGTCGCCATTCTTGTTTGTATCAACTTTGGTCTTCATCGCCTCCTGCGAACAACGGCTTGCACTAAAACTCAGTCACCACCGATGGTCCCGTCGGTTTCAAAAACGAGCTACGACTTTACACACGTAAATTATGCAGGATCGAGTACTTAACCAACTGACATGGCATAGAACGACCGTCCGAGTGAGTGGTAAAATGCCGACAACTGTTTTTCACCATCCGATTGAACTGTTTTATCAAGTTTATAGCACAGATTTTTTTTGAAATCTTCCCAAACTCACCTTATCTATAATTGGCATAAATAATTAGAATTTTAAAGTATTTCACGGTTAAAATTAATTTGTACATTCGCATGGACACTATGGACAGTTTACATTTTCGAGTTGTCAAATAGCGCAGAGGATTCTCTCTCCTCATTGGCCAATTTCGTCACGTGACCTCATTGATTGACGTTGCATGCATGAACAGTGATGTAACGTCACAGTCGAGTCCGTTATGGAATCGAATTAAAGAATCGAATAAAAGATAGGTAGATTATGTCTTAGTCCTCCGTGTGTCTTTTTATTCTAACTATTATAAATAATTCCCCTGCTCAGGGCGCAACAATAAAGTGCATAACACACGGTAAAAATGCTATAATATTTTATATATTACAATACCTTAAATTATTATTTACAAAAAAAGTAAGTATATAAGTATTGTATCAGTTATCTGGTTCCCATAGTACAAACTAAGCTTAGCTTGGGGCTAGATAGCGCTGTGTGAAATGTCCAGCAATATTTTTTTATATTGTATTTGATGGTTCACAGACGGGTAAGATTGAGTTATTAGGTACATATATGAAATCCTCTAGAAAGTCTGTAACAAACCTGTTTATGCATCTTTCGTATCATACGATATATTATTATTTCGTATATTATGATGAAATATCCATATCACTCGGAATCATAGGATATTGTGAGATGCAAATAAATATACTTACCTGTATATTATTTTCGCAGTGTGTGATGCTGATGATTCATTGGGTTGTACGGCAATCTTTGTCATGTCATAAAAAAATTGGCACTTTGTCATGTTGACACCTCAACAGCTGATTGATGCACTAACGCGTTTTAGGTAAGCCACGGCCGTGCAGTTGGTGCGAAATCTATAGTTAGTAAGTACAATACATCAATTATACGCTTAGTAGATAAAACTCTACGACCAGCAACTATAATGTTTGTGGAATGATGTTCGTTGCAATATTCAAAGGATCAATGAAAATAGTATCGATTGTGAGGATGCTGCAAGCACTAGTTCAATAATTTTGATTATTAGCCTGACAGCAACACTGGCATGACAGATGAGATGACAAGAGCGAAAAATTTGGCGGCGGTTTCAATTAATAGATGGTATTTTTTTAATGGAACAAAAATGAAAAATATTTGCTAAGGTTTAATCAAGGATAAGAAAACATAAGATCGAGCTATAGCGAGGACTGCTTAGCGTTTCTCTGTGAGAAAGTGGGCGGCGGGCGGTGCATGCACAAATTGCACAATGCGCAGTCTGATCGATCACTCACACATTGATAGCGCGGTCGTTAGGGCCAAGGAACTTGTACTAAAGCAGTTGTTTCTTTTAGTAGGTACCTACATTTTCCTTGGTTAGGGCACAGCGCGACAGCAATACATTTGTTATATATAAACGTATTTTCCAAATGTCTTGCTGCTCGGATTTCTTCTTATGGAATCCATAGGCAAGGTAAAGTCCTCGTTAAAGCAAATTGAAGTGACAGTGGCGGGGCACATAATTAGCTCAGGAAGCGAAGTGGAGAAAAACGAGCAGGAAAGCTGACCCCACCACCATGTGGGATACATAGCTGGGAAGAGAGAGAGAGACTTTTGCCTATATTTGTGTCACATAAGCTACACGCATACTAAATTTAATACGTATAATTTTAATACGTGCCTTCTTAAAGGTAATCATTAATCAATCATCGTACCGCTTGTTTTGAATCTCTTGTAAAGGCCAGTAATCTGGTATTTCTACCACTAAGTACAACCCATCATTATCCCAACTGTTCTCCCTCTCTCCTGGATTTGATACTAGTATCTTCCAATATCAATGTTCATAAACATGGCCAATGCTCGGCGGACGCCTTTTCTTACCATGATTTGATTTTCCTCTCTTATAAAATTCGTCCGCCAAAAGCAAAACCCAAAATCGTTCTACAGCGTAACTTTGGTGGCATGGATCTGGAGAGTCTTCGTGAAGATGCT
Source organism: Philereme vetulata (assembly GCA_918857605.2). NCBI lineage: Eukaryota > Metazoa > Arthropoda > Insecta > Lepidoptera > Geometridae > Philereme > Philereme vetulata. The sequence goes on along the minus strand of OU975463.1, from coordinate 375,275 downwards.
TCGCAGATCGACTGGGCTGATGTGATTAGTGCAAGTAATGTTGATGACAAGATTAATTTATATAATTCCCTTATCAAACTGTATGACAAGCATGCCCCTCTAAGATACGTAAAAATAAAACACTTAGGTACCAGCGCCATGGCTTACGACTGAAATAAAATCCTTTATGCGTCGGAAAAACGTTGCAAAGTTTAAATATAAGTGTCGTCCTACCGAGGATAACTCCAACAAATACATAGAGCGTCGAAATCTCTGCAATAACGTGTGTAGGGACGCACAGCGCCGTTTCATTCACAAATCTGTTAATAATGATGACCCATCCAAGGTTTGGAAGTTTCTGCGAACTTTAGGGATTGGTAAATCACGTCTCGACAATTTACCTAAAGATTTAAATATAGACAAACTAAATAAACATTTCTCAACTTCTTCCAATATTGATGGAACAACAAAGTCCGTCACTATAAAAAACCTCTCTTCGCTTCCATCTAGTCCCATTCCTTTTCTTTTTAATAAATTCTCGGATTCTGATGTTAAGAGAAACGTGACACCCATAACATCCAATGCAGTCGGCAATAACAATATTAGTCGCAATATGTTGGTGCCCATACCCGATGAAGTCATCTACGTCCTTACCCACATCCTTTACTCCTCTATATCTAGTGGGAAATTTCCATCAGTCTGGAAGGATGCCCAGATAATTCCTTTGCCCAAAAAGTACAATCCTACCTTGCTCTCCGAATTTCGCCCAATATCTATCCTTCCATTTCTCTCCAAAGTACTAGAACGTTTAGTCCACCATCAACTGAGTACTTTCCTTACTAGAAACTCCCTCATGAATCCTCTCCAATCCGGGTTTCACCGTGGTCATAGCACTACGACGGCCTTGACCAAAATCACTGATGACATTCGTCAGGGTATGGACAACGGACTAGTGACTGTGCTGTCGTTGCTAGACTTTAGCAACGCCTTCAATAATATTGATTTTAACTTTCTTCTGGCTGTTCTCCGATCACTTAACATCTCTCCAATGGCTATTGATTGGTTTCAAAGTTAGGTACCTGTTTGGGCGTCGGCGGCGTATCCGGTTGATGACAATTATGCGTCGTGGTTTCATTTGACTGCCGGTGTGCCTCAGGGCGGCGTTCTTTCTCCTCTTCTCTTTGCTATTTATATAAATTCAATCTCGCAAGCGATCTCTTCTTCCTACCACCTTTATGCAGATGACCTACAGATTTATACGCAAGCACCGGGCCACAATCTACACGTAGGTTTCCAAGCTATTAACAATGATTTAACTCAGATCCTCGCGTGGAGTAAAGCATACGGTCTCAAAGTTAATCCAACTAAAACGCAAGTCATTGTTGTTGGTAGCTCCAAGATGACCGCTAAGATCAACTGGCCCAGTTTACCTCCGATTCTGTTTGATGGTGTGTGTATACCCATAAGCGACTGTGTCAAGTACTTGGGCGTGCTTATAGATAAGAACTTGTCATGGGGACCCCATCTCGCCGAATTAAGCCGGAAGATATTTGCTTCAGCCGCCTCGTTGAGAAGGCTACGAAATTTTCTGCCGACATCCACCCAGGTTACGCTAGCTCAATCTGTCCTACTTCCTATTCTGGATTATGCTGACGCCTGCTATCCGGATCTTACCAAGAAACACCTCGATAAACTAGAGCGCCTTCAGAACGTCCGTATTAGATTTATTTTTGGCCTGCGAAAATATGACCACGTCTGTGATTTTCGCAACAAGCTCAAGTGGTTAGGTACCCATTCGCTGCCGCAGGAATACGCATATTCTCTTTCTCTTGTACAGTATAATGTTTAACCCTTCTAGTCCTTCTTATCTCAGAGAGCGCTTTGAGTATCTTTATCAGTCAAATCCTCGAGACTTGCGCTCCTCTGAGACCTTGCAACTTAAAACTCCTGTACACTCTTCTAACTTTTATGATACATCCTTCACTGTAGGTACAAGCTATCCGTCTATGGAACTCTCTTCCTCCACACATTAGAACTGCCAAATCCCTTCCCATCTTTAAAACAGTTCTATTTAAACATCTGTCTGCACTACAATGTTCTCATTTTCTCATCTATCGTTACGCTACTGGTTTTTTATTTCACCCTTCTATTGTACACCTATATGTACCTACTTATAGTATTTTATATAATATACCTTTTTATTATTAGTATGGAATATTTATGATAAAATATAATGCACCTTATTTGTTTATTTATATATTTGTTTGTAATAATTTATTTTGCTTATGTAAATACACTGTTTATTCAATATTCAATTATTTTTATTAATAGCTACCGTCCTATAACGTTCTCGTGAAATCCAGTCCGTCCAAAGGTTGTCAGGAAGAGATCGCTTTTAGCGATAAGACCGCCACTTGTATTTCTGCGTGTATTGTTAATTTGTTTTTAATATTGTTTTTTTTTAATTTAAGTGTGATTTACAATAAAGCGTTTTCTATCTTCTATCTAAATTACAGCACTGTGGGCTCACTGGTGTACCCTGTGAATTTTGTCAAAGTTTAGTTTGTATTATGGCTAATAGCTCAAAATCTATAAATAATTTACGAAAAATAAAAACGGAGTCTAAATGTACAAATAAATGCCTTTCATTTGACGTTCCATTTTATCAGTTAGCCTCATTTTCATTTTGTTTTACCCCTCTTGAACCCCAATATCTCAACAACCCTAACATTTTTATCTCATTTAGTCACACCAAAATTGTGACATCACTACTTACCTATGTATTTAATTTCACGATATCGGATCAACACTTTGAAAGTTATCCTCGGAGAAACATACATACCTACATACATACAACGCTGATTTACCCAAGTTGATTTAGAGATCTCTTCGCTTCGCTCGATCAATTACGTGTGAAGACGTAGAAGACAAAAAGAGTTTGGGTTCATCTCTTTTTATGTGAAAGGTACCTGACAGGGTCATTTTACATGTACCACAATAAATTGAGGCAGGACGAAGATTATTTTCCGGTCCGGAATAGGGAAAATTAAATTACGTGTATTGCACAAGCTAGTATATAAATTGATGGCGTGCCATATCGGACCGTAAAAAGTCGGACTGCCGGACAGTAAAATTACTTGTAATTCACAAACACCCTTAAATTGGTCACTGATATGAAGTTTTGCTGTGAGTGTAGCGCGAGCGCAATAATGTGTCGTGTCTTTTATCGTGCCTCGCAGGATGTTTGGAACTTTGGACTGCCTAGAAAAGGTCTAGAGAAAGAGGATTTATACTTCTTGCACAATTCAGGCTTATTACTACTTAATTATTACATGTATATAACGTACCTACTTTACCAAATTTTTTTAAGCGTCTGTGATGGTGAGTTTTTAACAATATTCTGTAAATCATTAACTAGAAATCAGCCATTATTATACTTTCACTTATGTGAGTAAAATTTTTTACTCTCAGGGTTATCGTAAGGTACCTTTTTTATTGATGATAGCCAAGCGCTTGACCACTACCTCACCTGATGGTAAATGAAGGTGTGATCTAAGATGGAGCACGCTTGCCTAGAAAGAACCTATTCACTCTGGACTTGAAGACTCCAAGATTATACTGGTTTGGAAAAACATACGCCGGAAGTGAGTTCCACTCCTCACTTGTGCTAACAAGAAAAGTTGAAGCAAATCGTTTGGTACGGCAAGGTGGTATGCCGACCAGGTATGGGTGGTACTTCTCGGTTCTTTTGGTTGTCCGGTGGTGGAAGGGGGAAGGTGGGATAAGGTCATGATGATCTTGCGCACATTCACCAAAACGTATCTTGTAAAAAACTGAAAGTCTGGCTACTCGGCGTCTGTGCTCTAGACTTTGTAAATTGGCTTCCACTAGTGAGTCATCACCAATGAGGCTAGCAGCACGTCGCTCAATCGAATCAAGGGCTTCAAGCTGGTACTTGGCTGAGCCATCCTAGAGATGGCATCAGTACTCCATACATGAGCGGACTTGTGCTTTGTAGAGATTGAGCAGCTGTCCCGGTGAGAAGTACCGCCGAACCTTAGGTAGGATGCCCAGCTTCATAGCAGCAACTTTGGGCCTAGATTCAATGTGCCTAAAGTGTCTTAGTTACAATAAAACTAAAAAACGTTCCAAAAGGAAATGTATTTGTATGAAAACCTATTTCTTCTTCTTCGCCCCCCTAGGTTTCTTGGCGGGTTTATATGGCCCCAGTTGCATTCGCACGAGCAAGCCTCGCCACCAGGATTGGACGACGGTGGCCGCATTGGTCATTTTCTCGCGGTACAGCCGAGCCTTCTCACGCTCGTCTTTGAAGTGTACCCAGTCTTTCATCAGCTTCTCGTGTTTGGCGAACTGAGGAACGGACAAAAACCCAATAAATATTTGAGTTGCAGGGTTTATTCTATAGGTACCTAACTGGTTGACCCGCCCGCAGCTTCGCACGCTCGGAATTTCCCGTTCGCGTGGCAACTTCGGGATAAAAACTATATATCATCACCATCATCCACAGCCTGACTTCGCCCATTGTTGGGTATAGGCCTCCCCAAGTTGTGCCATCCACCACGATCCTGCGCTAGTCTCACCCACTGACGGCCCGCGACCTATACGATGTCGTCCACCCATCTCGCTGCTGGTCGTCCTACCCTTCTATACTCGCTCCTCGGCCACCATTCAGTCACTGTCCTGCTCCATCTGCCATCACCACGTCTAGCCAAGTGTCCCGCCCAAGATCATTTGACAAAAAACTATACATTAGAATTAAATAGAAATCCAACGTTGTTTATACAATACATCTTCAAGTCAATACATCTATCACGCTAGTTGTGTACCTACTAGTTAAAAAAAAACAAGAATAAAAAGCCCTCAATAAAGTCGCAAAGCGTTAGGTGTAAATCATCCAAATTAAACGATTATACAGTGTTTTTTTAACTGTAACAGTACGGCAGCACCCATAACCAGAGGAGATATAGGTACAGTTTCATTTCAAACATCAGCTCGTTTTCGAAGAAAAACATTTTGGCATAAAATTTTTTTTGGTCAAGTGTGAGTAGCGCCTTAAAATGAATCAAGTTGGTAAATTTTTTTTGGTGCGGATCGATGCATCAATTAAGTCTACTTTTTGCGTATAAGATGATGCAATGACTGATATAAAAGTCCGACAGGTGCAAGAACCTTGTTCGAAATTCAAAATTGTTCTGAAATACGAAATGTTTTTGAATTGCTCATGAGAGCATGGAGTTCCTAAACTTCTTAATCGCTACAGTATTAATCAGTGGCGTAGCGTGCCTTGGAGGGGTCCTGTATCAAAATTAGTTGGGGGGCCCAAATGAAAGCTAAAGATTTCTCACAAAAGAAACAAAAATGCTTGCATTAAATTAAAATAAATATTTATTAATTATTAGTTATCACTTCCTCCTAGAAATTGAGCTAGCCAAACAATTCAAATTAAATATACACTTTTCTTGCCTTTTTTTCGGCAAATTGATTTATTATATCATCTATAGCTGAAGACGATTTCAGTTTTTCTAAAACTTCTGCCTTTATAGACAATAGTGACAAGTCTGATAGCCGTTCATGTCCCATCGAAGATCCGAAGTAATTATTTAAAAGTTTTAATTTTGAAAAACTTCTTTCAGTGACAAGTCTGATAGCCGTTCATGTCCCATCGAAGATCCGAAGTAATTATTTAAAAGTTTTAATTTTGAAAAACTTCTTTCAGCTGTTGCGGTTGTAACTGGAAAGGTTAAGAATAGAAAGCATGCTGTTTGTACCTCCGGGAAACTGGATGCTTTTCCTTTAACTCGTCCTTTTCATAAATCATACTAATTAAACAATAAATAATCAGAAGAACAAGATTGTGTTATTACAATATAATAACGTTTGAACCGGAATGAAATAAAACGCGTAAATAATGCTCTCCGTGGTTTGTCATTGTACATTGGTTATTGCGGGATTCCCCCGTCTAAGTCATTCACTTAAACTGCATTATCTGATGTAGGATATTGCCAACTTTTGGGTACACGTTTAACCCGGGAAAAAAAGATGTAGCTTTTTTTACTTTTGTCATTTCTGAACTGAAAACTCTATAAGCACGTATGAAGTAATGACGCAATAATGACGAAAAATGTTATCCACAATGTCACTTAATCTCGTGGTTCCGGGGAAAACTGCCCCGGAACCACGAGATTAAGTGACATTGTGGATAACATTTTACTAATTTTTACTTATACACGTTAGGGGCTTCTGTAGCCCGGGGGCCCCGTATGATTGATACGGCTGATACGGCGGTAGCTACGCCCCTGGTATTAATATTTCTTTAATGTGCAATTAGAATCTAATAAAATGTTTGTAGAAGGAATTTTGTTTGTCCTGTTGTATGAGAATACTTTTTATCAAATTTGACTAACTTCCGCTGTTCAGATTTTTTTCATCCGATACAATAAAATGATCCTTACGTGGAGGGATCAAAAAGTAGTGAGAACGACATACTCCTTGGTAAGAAAAAAAAATAAATACTGGCAGGCATAGCTCAGATACATATTTGTAATATAAATAAAGAAAAAAATCTTCGATTCTCTTTTGTTTTTTTCTGAATGTAGTCATTTGTTTGCTTCGTGTCGGAACGTGTTCTCGAAAATGGAGAAAAACGAAGTGCGAGCCGTTATTAAAATACCTCTGTTTAAAAAAAATTACGACGCAAGAGATTGATTGCGATTTGGAGGCAACATTAGGAGAGTCTTATCCGCCTTATTTCACTGTCGCAAGGTGGGCTTCTCAATTTCAAGTAGGTAGAACGAGCACGGAAGACGAACATCGTTGCGGCCGTCCATCGACGTCAGTCACCCAAGAAAATGTTGCGAAAGTCGAGAAAATTGTATTGAGCGATCGAAGAGTTACCATCCGATACTTAATTCAAGAAACGGGCATTTTATATGGAAGTATTCAATCCATATTGAAACAATCTTTGAATATGAGAAAAGTCTCCGCAAGATGAGTGCCGAGAATGATAACCGACAGTCAGAAACAAAATCGACTTGATAATTTCGAAGATATTGTTGGACAAGTTTCAATAAGATTCTAAAAACCTTTTGTCTCGTTTCGTAACAATGGACGAAACATGGGTCCATCATTTTGATCCCGAGACAAAACGCAATCTTCGCAATGGAAACGGTCATCATCACCGACCCCGAAAAAGTTTCGTGCCGTGGCATCGGCTGGCAAGGTTATGGCCTCAATATTTTGGGACTCAGAAGGGATATTGTTGATTGATTACCTGGAGCGTGGAACCACTATTACAGGCCAATATTATGCAGCTTTAATTCCGAAGTTGAGGAATGCCATCAAAGAGAAAAGGAGAGGGAAGCTTCGAAGGGGCGTGCTGTTTCAACACGACAACGGACCCACGCACAGGTCGGCAGTTGCGATGACTGCCATTCAGCAAGCTGGCTTCGAATTGGTTGACCACCCCCTTATTCACCAGATCTGGCGCCTAGCGATTTTTATCTGTTCCCCAAATTGAAAGAATACTTAAGGGGAAACAGGTACGAAGACGATAACAAGGTGATGGATGCCGTGGAGAGCTTTTTGCAGGACCAAGTTAAAACTTTTTTTTTGAAAAGGATTGAAGCCTTGGAAAAGCGCTGGACTCGGTGTGTAGAAAGACTCGGAGACTATGTAGAAATAGTAGATTATTAACCAAGGGGATAAAGCAGTGTCTTCTGTCGCGGGTGACGATTTAAATCGCGAGCGTAACGAAGAACTCGAGGTTTACTCCCGAGCGTAGCGAGGTTGTTACAAACTTAAATCACGAGCGAAGCGAGGGATTTAAGACGAGTCCTGAGTGTAGCGAGGGATTTAAGTTCACCCAAGACTAAGACAGCTTTATCACCGAGGAAAATACTCTACTTTTCGTACCATTTGCGAAAAAATTAACACAATAATAATATGAGATAAGCATTTATTAAAAATAATGACAATTAAAAGTAAAAGTTAACATTCGAAACATTGGTCCAATTATTGATAGAGAGAGTTACATTTTCGTTTGGTACATTTATTGTTGATGAGTTGATTTGAGTATTTTAGAACATTAACTTGTAACGGTAATGTTTAGATATTAGAGATAAATGAAACTAAATTTGATTTCAGTACATATAATTATAAAAACAAGAGAAGTCGGTAGAGCGAGTAGGTTCGTATGATTCTATTTCCTCGTGGACAGGCGTGGTCCCTGGTCAAGGCAGCTAGCAGGACGCTTGGCGAACGAGCTCGTGGCGGTAGGCTTGGTGTGAAAGCGTGGTTCAGCCAGCAGGGTGACGGAAGAAACACCACGCTTCTCGACGGCTCCGATGTTCGGTTTTGACGTGTGTCAAGGTGTAGATATCCAGCAGTAATCAGAAAGATCAGCAGCGAAGACCGTGAATTGACTTCCCGACTTGGAAGTAACACGAATTCACAATAAAAAGACACGGGAATTACTGTCCAAAGAATAAGTTTGTAGCACGTAGATCAGAAGTTTCACAGTTGAGTCCAGGCGTGGAAAAGAGAGCGAGCACAGACAACACTGTCCTTTTATACCCGATAAAAAACTACCGGCCTTTCATAATTATTAAAATCGAATATGTTCCAAAGGCTTCTAGAATAGATGATCCAATATTTTTGGTGATCCCATATAGAAAAATCTGACACTATGTGGTGTCACTCAAGATAAAGTTTGATGTACCCATCAGTTTTGCTTCAGTCAAAGACACTAATTGAATTTTGTCATTTATTATTTAAAATTTTATTTATATTTTGTTTCTAGTTAGAAAAGGATTATTTAATTTAGTAAATACAGATGTTTTTAATAATTAAAGTTGATTATAAATCAATAAAAATAAGTAGGTAGTGGATTCCTACAAGGTGCATGCAACGCCATTTGCGGTAAACTTGGCGATCTGCGTTGAGAAGACGCTTGGATTTCGATATTTGCGAATCGAGTGTTTGGGCAGTGAATACGCCGCCATACCGCTAGATGTCGTGGCATGTTGTTTGTATATGAGTGTAATGGTATATTGTTTTATTGTTTATTAGTATAAATGTTAAGTAAAATGAAGGATGTAACGCGACATAAAATTGTCACGTTACAAACTTATTTATAAAAATAAATTAAAATAAACTTAACGTTTATGTATTTGAAGAAAACAAAAACGCGGCAAATTCCTAGACTAATATTTTTTTGTCGGAAAAGCAAAGGCTCAAAGGAAGCTCATACGGCCTCGTTGGTTTTCGTAATTTTATTTAATAATCATAACTGCATAATACATGCGTATTCCTTTTTCAGAAAGATGTATAATGCTTTATATACCGGGTGGGCCAGAAAGGAGTACGATTTTAAAAATATTCTTGCGTTTGAAGCTTTAGAGAGGGGACTGCGCGGGTGGTGGGGTTAAGTAGCTCGGTTCTCGGAAATTTAGTCGCGATGGATCACTTCACCGGAGCGCAACGTGCATTCTGCGTTAAACATTATTATAAAAATCACGATTCGTGCGCTATTGTTCGGCGTGAGTTTGGATTACATGACCTAAATCAGTGTCCGAAAGAAAGCGTGATTCGATCGTGGGTCAGAAAGTTCGAAGCTACTGTTTCGACTCTCAAACAGAAGCCTGCGGGACGACCAAAGTCAACAAGAACGGAAGACACAATTGAACAAGTTAGAGCTTCAGTTCAACGTAATCCTACTCTATCGACTCGAAAGCGTTCAGCCGAACTTGTGGTGTCCAGAACATCTTGGCGTCGCATTTTGTTGAAAGATCTGAAATTGCACCCGTATAAAAATCAACTTGTACAGAAATTACAAGATGTTTGCTGAGAAACTGATATCGCGCCGAGGTGACATTGAATGGCCTCCTAGAAGTCCGGATCTTACAACACTGGACATTTTTTTGTGGGGATACCTAAAAAGTAGAGTCTACTCCAATAACCCAGTCACAATTGACCAGTTGAAGACCAATATCCGGAAAGAAATGGCAGATATTCCCCGTGCAATATGCCAGCGAGTTTTTACCAGTTTGAGGTTCAGATTCGAAGAATGTTTGCAGCGCGATGGTGCACATCTGGATGATGTTATTTTTAAGAAATGAATTTCCCAGATGTAAATTTTTGTAGAAATAAAAATTTGTATGTGAATTGTACTTAGTTTTTTTTAATGATTTTTTCAAATTCGCAATTCTTTCTGGCCCACCCAGTACAAACTCAATGGTGTAAACACAGATGTAGTTCAGTATAAATTTCGGTAAGTATTCCAAATTTAAATCACATTCTCCCCCTAGAGGATGAATGAAATTCAGTACAATTTTCTTTCCCTGATTTTAACAGATTAAAAATGACTATTGTTATGTTCACTTTTTGTGGCATAGAATGTCACTTTTTTGAGCAAGTGGTACGAAAAATAAATGATTAAGTTATCAATAGTCATTATATTCCATCTCATTCTTACTACTTTTTGATCCCTCCTCGTACAAAGGACTGCGTCGACCGGCATCAAAAAAAAATTTTACCAACTTGATTCATTTTAAGGCGCTACTCACACTTGACCAAAACAATTTTAATGCCAAAATGTTTTTCTTCGAAAACGAGCTGATGTTTTAAAAGAAACTGCACCTGTATCTCCTCTGGTTAGGGGTGCTGCCGTACTGTTACAGTAAAAAAAAAACACTCTGTTTTCTAACACAGCTAGTGTTAGAAAACAGAGTGTTTTTTTTGACCCGCCCGCGGCTTCGCATACGTGGTATTTCAATAAAAACATTACCCTCCTTTTGCGCACTCGGGTAAAAAGTTGCCTATTTCCTTCCCCGGGAGATAATCTATCTTAGCCAAATTTCATTAGGTACGATCCGTTCAGCCGTTTAGTTATCAAAAGGTAACAAACAAACAGTTACTTTCGTAGTTACTATGTATGTATGTATACATATAAACATCCTTCTTGAATCACTCTATCTATTGCTGAAAACTACATTAAAATCCGTTGAGTAGTTTAACAGATCTAAGGTAACAGACAGCGGAAGCGATTTCATTTTATACTATGTAAAGATTACCGTATCTTCAAGTTGGATACGCTTCTCCAGTTGGTTGGTGTGGTCGTTCTTCTTGATCTGTATCTTGAGGTCCATCTTCTCTATGTCCTTGTCATACTTGTCCATCCAGCTCTCTACTTTTTCTAGTTTTTCCTGTAACATTACGGCAAAAAACTATTTTTTTTTTATTTTATAAAAGAGGATTGATAGAATCCGTAACACCACGCTGCGTTTAAAGACCGGCATTGCTGATGCAGGAAATAAGGCTGCCAGGCTAAAATGGGATTGGACGGGCCACGTAAGACGAATGCACCCGGACAGATGGGCAACGATCGTCACGCAGTGGGTGCCTGAAGACGGGCGACGGCGCCGAGGAAGTCCTAGTAGACGCTGGCGTGACAATCTCGATGCCTTCGAGACAGATTGGTGGGATTTGGCATACGAGCCAAAGTCCTGGAAGACAATGGGGGAGACCTTTGCCCAGCAGTGGGATGACGTAGGTTAAAAAAAAAAAGAAAAAAGAAGTCCCCCGGCGCCATACAGTCCTTTATAACAAAGCTTGTAGCTTTCGCCCGCGGCTACCCACGCGTGATGTGCCCATAAAAGTGGCCTGTCACAATCCAGGTCTATCCGTAAATATCAAAATCCATCGAAATTGGTCCAGCCATTTGTGATAACGCAACGTAACGTAACGATTTGGTTTCTAGTAACTGTTATGTGTATCTAAGTTAATTCAATTTAATTTATTTCATACAGGCACAAGTCAAGTATACAAGTCCATAATACATACAATACAAAAATATATACAATAAACGATCAAATAAACAAAAATAACACAAAAACATAAAATACGTACCTACACATAAAATAACAGACAGATAAAATATTCTACTCCTGAGACAGTAGACGTGCGCAGTGTGCGCTCTCGTCCAGTGTTCCATGAAGGTCAGTCAACAGTCGAAGTCCAGTCTCTCTGCAATGAGTTGCGGGTAGCTGTCGGGGCTGCCGAACACCCTGCGCATCAGGGACGCCATTCTCTTGCGCAGTATTGCTGAGAACCCGTCTACTCGCGCCTCCACGAACATTCCCGGAGGCGGATTTATTTCATCATCATCATATCAGCCGTAGGACGTCCACTGCTGGACAAAGGCCTCCCTCGTTGATCTCCAGGAACTGCGGTTGGAAGCGGCCTGCATCCAACGCCGACCTGCGGTTCTTACCAAGTCGTCTGCCCATCTTGTGGGTGGACGTCCTACGCTGCGCTTGCCGGTCCGTGGCCTCCACTCGAGAACCTTTCGGCCCCATCGGCCATCTGTTCTGCGCGATATATGGCCTGCCCATTGCCACTTCAACGTGCTAATCCGTCGGGCTATGTCGGTGACTTGAGTTCTCCTACGTATCTCCTCATTTCTGATTCGATCCCGTAGAGAAACCCCGAGCATAGCCCTCTCCATAGCTCGTTGAGCGACTCTGAGCTTATTCATAAGGCCAATAGTGAAGGACCACGTCTCGGTTCCATATGTCATCACTGGTAACACACACTGATTGAAGACTTTCGTCTTAAGGCACTGAGGTATGTTGGACGAAAAGACGTTGCGAAGTTTCCCAAACGCTGCCCATCCGAGTTGGATTCGACGATTGACCTCTTTCTCGAAGTTGGACCTACCTAATTGGACTGTTTGTCCTAGGTATACATACGCGTCGACAACTTCAAGAGCCGAGTTCTCAACCATAACTGGGGCAGGGACGACATGGACATTCGACATGATTTTCGTCTTGTCCATGTTCATTTTAAGTCTTACCCGTTGGGAGACTCGATTGAGGCCTTGAAGCATCGTGCTGAGCTCTTCCATCGACTTTGCCATGACCACAATATCATCGGCAAACCGAAGGTGAGTGATGTATTCGCCGTTAATACTGATGCCCAGTCCTTTCCATTCCAGAAGCTTGAAGGCATCTTCCAATGCTGCCGTAAACAGTTTCGGAGAGATTACATCTCCCTGTCTTACGCCTCTTTTTAAGGGAATCGCCTTCGAGCTCTGTTCGTGTACTCGAACTGACATAGTGGCGTTTTTATACAAACACTTCAACACTTCGATGTACCGATAGTCAATACGGCATCGTTGGAGAGACTCAAGCACTGCCCATGTTTCGATCGAATCGAAGGCTTTCTCATAGTCCACAAACGCGAGACATAGCGGCAAGTTATACTCTTCGGTCTTCTGTATGACTTGCCGCAGCGTATGTATGTGGTCTATGGTACTGTAGCCTTTACGGAACCCGGCTTGTTCGGGAGGCTGGAAGTCATCAAACCTGCGTTCAAGACGGTTCGCGATGACCCTCGAAAACAGCTTATAAACATGGCTCAAAAGCGAGATAGGTCTGTAATTCTTAAGCAAGGTGTTGTCACCTTTCTTGAAGAACAGAACCACCACTCCCCCGTTCCATGCTTTTGGCGTCGTACCTTCAAGCAAGGCGGAATTAAAGAGCTTCTGAAGGACTTTAAGTACCGGTGATCCACCCGCTTTCAGAAGCTCTGAAGTGATTCCGTCCTCGCCCGGCGCCTTGTCGTTCTTAAGCTGCTTCAAGGCCATCCTGATCTCATACAGGCTGATGTCCGGAATATCTTCGGTATAATGTCGGGTCTGTTTGGCTCTTGGGTCGTTGGCCGCACTGCAAACAGGTTTAGTGACCGAATCGTAGAGCCGTCCATAGAACCTTTCGACTTCCCTTAACACTTCCGCTTTACTTGACGTTATGCTGCCATCTTCCTTCTTCAGCTTTGTCATGCGGCTCTGCCCAATAGAATTATCTCTCGCGAACACTTTGGAGCCTTTATTCCGCTCTATCGTATCTTTAGTACGAGATGTATTAAAGGTACGAATATCGTGCCGCAAGGATTTCCAAATCTTTCTATTGAGCTGCCTATGTGACTGAGCATCATCGGGAGACTGCAGTTGCAAAGAACGTCGTTTAGCCATGAGGTTAAGGGTGTCATCAGAAAGTTTCTGAGGTCTATTGGTACGGGGGGTCTTAAAGAACTGGGACCCCACCGTATGGACAGTTTAAACGAACCTGTTATTGATCTCGTCCACTGATGCATCTACTTCTAGACAGTCAAAGCGATTTGCAAGTTCGAGTTGAAAGCTCTCGAGGTTTTGGATATGTGCGCGAGTGGGTCGGAGCGTAGATTTCATCAAACGGGACCTTTCAAGTTTAACGTTCATATTCAATGTGGCTCTAACAATTCGGTGATCACTGCCGGTTTTCACCCTGTGAATCACAGAGACATCATTGAATATCCGTTTCTTGTTGGTCAAGATGAAATCAATCTCATTTCTCGTGGAACCGTTGGGACTCATCCAGGTCCATTTCCTGTGAGGCGGCTTCTGGAAAAAAGAATTCATCATAAAGAGTCCTTCTTTCTCCAGAAAATCGGCCAGCCTCTGCCCCCTGGGGTTCCGTTGCCCATATCCAAATTGCCCCACTCTCAACTCATCATCGCTTCTCATGCCTAGCTTTGCATTGAAGTCCCCCATAACAACAATAAAGTGAGTTTTGTTTGTATGTATGGCTCTACTGATGTCCTCATACATAGACTCTACTTCTTCATCTGGGTGTGAAGAGGTCGGCGCATATACCTGAACGACCTTCAGCGAATATCGCTTAGATATTCTGAGTGTCAGGTACGCGACCCTGCTCGACACACTGTCGATGGTGATAATGTTGTTGATGAGTGACTTGTGAACGAGAAACCCAACACCACCTTGGGACTGTTGGTCGCCCTCCCGGTAGTATAGTAGGTTACCAGACTTAAGGGATATCGTGTCCTCGCCCTCTCTACGGACTTCTGATAACCCCAAAATGTCCCAGTGTAATCTACTAATTTCTTCTTCCAGCTCAACAATCTTTTCGTCTGTCCTCAAAGTGCCGATGTTGTGTGTTACCAGGGCCAGTGGTCGTCGTAGTGTTTGGTAGCCGATCGTCTCCCGGGGATTCTTAGCACCCCTGGCCCCGCCGTTACCATGACTGCTACCGTAGCCAGGATTAGCGGGGCCGCAGGGGACTCGGGGCCTGGTTTTATGTTGCAATATCATGAAGGGATTGTTGCCATACTCGCCACGCTTGGCAGGCGGGTTGGCGAGCGCAGTATAGGTATTGAAAACACGAAAAGACGCTGCTGCCCATCTTTCGGAGGTATCCCTTAGCAGACTCCTACTGCATCCACGGGCAAGAGCGGAGGGGCAACATTCTATTGCCGGCGCCCCACGGCAGGATTTATTTATGTATTAATAAATAAATAGTAACAAACAGTTAGAGCGACAGTTACTATCCAAATTATAATATGTATTACTTAGTATGGATGTTCAGAGTAATGTTGGGGCTACCTAAATCCTGCAGTGCTTCTGGCATATTTATAGACACCTAGATTTTCACCATATAACACACTAATATTATAAATGTGAAAGTTTGGATGTTTGTTAGTTTATTTGTTTGTTTTTTACTCAATCATCTACACCATCCTTTCACGTTTAGCATTGTGTGAGTGATTTCGTAAGTGAACATCCCTTCTCCTCTCCTCTTTTATGTTAGTAATTATAATACATCTTTACATAGTATAAAATAAAGTGGTTTCCGCTGTCTGTTCGCTTACATCTTTAAAACTAAACATTTACAAATTTTACGTATTTGTATGATTTGACAACTCGTTAAATCATATTTAGCCACTTTTTCATTTCATTTCATTTATTTTCCACTGTAGCATTAAAGAACACTAAGTTACGTCATATTTAGAATATATCAATAAAATTAACATTACAGTTGCTCAAACAGACAGGTATCGGGACTAATTATGTTATTCAACTTAATTGAATGTCAACTTAAAATAATAAAAATAAAACAAAAATCAATATACGAGTATATATATATATATATATAACTAAATACGTTTAGACATCGTTGCGCGAGTCGCCCTAAGAATATTTATTTTTGTGGTTTGGGAGCCTCGCGAGAGCTCAGTTCGGGGCGAACCTTTAATATCCTTAAAAAATCAACAATGAAATAGACATTGAGTCACCGAATTGAGTTTTAGAAATTTCATAATTTGTAACTTACATCCATAACTCGAATCCCAACGTCATGAACCTTATCATTAACCTTACCTTATTCGAGTTATGGAGCTCAAATGGTCTTGGGCGGGACACTTGGCTAGACGTAGTGATGACAGATGGAGCAAGACAGTGACTGAATGGTGGCCGAGGAACGGGTATAGAAGGGTAGGACGACCGGCAGCGAGATGGGTGGACGACATCATAAACGTCGCGGGCCGTCAGTGGGTGAGACTAGCGCAGGATCGTGATGGATGGTACAAACTTGGGGAGGCCTATACCCAACAATGGGTGAAGTCAGGCTGTGGATGATGATGATGATGTAACTTACATTGATAGCAATATTGGTGAGCAGCTCCACTTCTGTGTGCACCCTCTGTTCATGGTCAGTCTTCATCTTGTACAGCTCGATGTTCTCGAGCGGTCGCGACTCCCTGTCCTTGATGGCTTGGTGGTGCTGCTCCGTGCGGGCCACCTGCCAGTTGTGGATGTAGCGGCTTTGGATCTCACCCGTCAGTACTGCATCCTGAAGACATTACGTATAACTATAACTAGTTGCTCGCACAATATCTACTACGTAGTTCAGTATATTTTCCCATCATTATATTATTATCAGCCCACTGTGTCCCACTGCTGGGCAAAGGCCTCCCCCCATTCTTTCCAGACACTTCTTTCAAGCGCTAAGATGGTCCAGTCCGCCTGGAAATTAGAGAGCTCATCCCTCCATCTCTTCTTTGGTCTGCCACGACGTCTTCGGGCTGTGTCGGGGTTCCACTCGGTGGTTAGCTTAGCCCACTGATCACCCGACATACGGCATAAATGACCAGCCCAGCCCCACTTGAGTTTGACGGCTATCGTAGATCTACGATTTGTGTTCGAGAGCGCAGCTCGGTGTTGCGTATGCGGTCAATACGCTTGAAGCCAAGAATGCTGCGCTCTATCGCACGTTGGCAAATCTTGAGTTTATACTCAGGGTTTCCATCATTACCCACTCCATACAAATTTTAACTATGCCAAATCATTAACTACGCAGCATTGCTGTGTTTCGGTTTGAAGGGTATGGGTTGCCGGCAAAATTACAGGCACCTGAGGCTTTATACCTGTACCTACCTACGCCTCATTGATGCATACAGGTATAAGCGTGTTGTCACTCGTACAACACTCGAGTCGCGGACAAGCTGGCGACCGTGCCCCGGTCTCTGGAGAAGTCCTCCAGGCAGAGTCACGGCATGCTTCCAACAGTACATATATAATAAACTCCCAGAATATATAAAATCAGGTAACAGTTTGACTGGTGTCAAGTCCAAACTAAGACGTTAGTTAATCGAGCAAACTTTCTATTAGCGTAGACGAATTTATGACGAGCACCTACTCAGATGTTTTATTGACTAAATTTTTTATTAATTATTTTATTGTATTCATTTTGGCATTTAATTAATTTTTATATTTTATTTTGACCTTATTAGAATAGTCTATTCATTCTATTCATTAACATTCTATTTCCTTTTGATATACAGAGTGTTTTTTTTAACTTTAACAGTAAGGCAGCACCCATAACCAGAGGAGATACAGGTGCAGTTTCTTTGAAAACATCAGCTCGATTTCGAAGAAAAACATTTTGGCATTAAATTTTTTTTGGTCAAGTGTGAGTAGCGCCTTAAAATGAATCAAGTTGGTAACTTTTTTTTTGATTCCGATCGATGCAGTCCTTTGTAAGGATCATTTTATTGCATCGGATGAAAAAAATCGGATGAGCGGAAGTTAGTCAAATTTGATAAAAAATATTCTCATACAACAGGACAAAGCAAAATTCCTCCAACAAACATTTTATTAGATTTTAATTGCACATACTGTAGCGATTAAAAAGTTTAAGAACTCCATGCTCTCATGAGCAATTCAAAAACATTTCGTATTTCAGAACAATTTAGAATTTCGAACATGGTTCTTGCATCTGTAGGATTTTTTTATCAGTCATTGCATCATCTTATTTGTCCTATCATGGCATTGTCAAATACGCAAAAAGTAGTAAAACTCACATGTTTTTCAATCCAGTCCATCCAAAGGTTGCCTGGAAGAGATCGCTTTGAGTGATAAGGCCGCCCATTGTACCACCATGTATTAGTCTAAGTTTTCTAGGTTAAGTTATTGCAATTTGGTGTAACAATAAAGAATTATCTCTCCATCTATCTATTCATTGAAATGTAATGATTATATTAATAATAATAATAAGTCTTTATCCAGTACATTATACAACAATAAATATACTATAACTAAACTAAGCATACTAAAAGAAAAAATAAAACTAATGTAAAGTTGGAATAAATAAATAGATAGTTATAGTCTCACTTTATATAGTTCCCTAACCTCCACCCCAGGGCAACCCTGTGTTGTGGAGGTTAGTTCTTTTCCGAACTTGTACTTAATAAAATTAATCAATTTATGAACAATATCCAGATTAAATTGCAATTGGTTGTTTAGAGTACTGTGTAGAGTAAGTATCAATATCAAATGTAGATGACGTCAGATATGATTATGGATGTAGTTGTGGAGTAATTTAGAAGTGCATACGTGGTGTAAATGAGGGGGGGGGGAGGGGGGGAGTGTTACGGTGTACTTATGTGAAGTGTATGTAATAATAGTATTAATATGATAATAAGTCTTATGAGGCAGCCTTAATCAAGTTGATGGACGCAATGCAGTGCATCATAGTTCACGTTTTTCAGGTGCGTGACCTATGAGGCAATACTATGTTATATGCGATAGTTACCAAGATGGGCTATTAGCTTCTCCAGGTTGAAGGTATAAAAAAACTTACACTCCTCAGTGCGCGCTATAGGCCTAAACGGAGTACAAAGGTTACTCTACTTATAACGATTAGGGGTACGATAAGATGAATGATTGAATGAAAATGATTTAGTTAAAAAAAATAAAAATTACAGACAAAATAGAAGACACAAAGCGAATATTACACTGGGTGGTTTTATCGCTTTGAAGCGTTTTCTTCCAGACAACCTTGATATTACAGATGTACGTATAGTTCAAATATTGATTGATTGCCTACCTACCATTGAAACTTTAAAATTGAATACTCGTTTGATTTTGCCATAAAATTGGTATTAGGTAGGTACATAAGTAACGTGAGCCTAAACTAGGCCAAAACTTTTATTGGTCCGAATTTAAAAACCCCCTATATCTTAGGCCGAGCAATTACCTATCTAAATACTCGCCTCAACTTGAGTTTTCAGATTTTCTATCGACAGGTGCGTGTCGTAGTTAACAGACTTGACGTGGTTCCTCTGCAGTCGCAGCTGTTTAGCCAGCTCTCGACGGGTGCTGGAAGTTACAAAAATTTCAATCAATACAAATATCTACAACGCGAAGGTATCTTTCCACTAAGCTATCATTGTTCAGTTGTTAGGGTTCCGTAGCCAAATGGCAAAAACGGAACCCTTATGGATTCGTCATGTCTGTCTTTCCGTCCACATGTGCGCATGTATGTCGCACCCACTTTTTTCCGAAACTATAAGAACTATACTGTTGAAACTTGGTAAGTAGATGTATTCTGTAAACCGCATTAAGATTTTCACACAAATATAGAAACAAATAATACAATAAATTTTGGGGGTTCCCCATACTTAGAACTGAAACTCTGAACTGTAATTTTTTTCATCAAACCCATACGTGTGCGGTATCTATGGATAGGTCTTCAAAAATGATATTGAGGTTTTTAATATCATTTTTTTCTAAACCGAATAGTTTACGCGAGAGACACTTCCAATGTGGTAAAATGTGTCCCTCCCCCCTGTAACTTCTAAAATAAGAAATGATAAAAAAAATATATGATGTACTTTACCATGCAACTTCCACCGAAAATTGGTTTGCACGAGATCTAGGAAGTAGTTTTTTTTAATACGTCATAAATCGTAAACCGCAATTTATTTTTCATTCAATCAACTCAAATATAAAAAAGTTATAACGAACTACAAGAACTTTTATATTATGCTACTTGCTGCTACGGAACCCTTCATGGGCGAGTCAGACTCGCACTTGGCCGCTTTTTTTCTCAATAGTGTGCTCCACAAACCAGCTGAATGGCAGGGAAAGTCGGCACTGTGCGTTATAAATTAGGCAACGCAATATTGCAAGTAGATGTAGATTGTCCAAGAGTTTTGTTCGATGCGTGGTTAAGTGCTGCGTCCACTTTACGGTTATTTTACTTTCGCATGCACAATTATTTATTTACATTACAAGTTAAAATTTGTGTTACTAGTGAAAGACATATGACACAGAGACGTGGTTCCTCACTGGGTTTCATAAAGGCCCAAGGTAGCTCAACGAGACATGAGCAGGGCTATGCTGGACTATACGTTTCTCAAGTCGTGTCTGGTGTCATCAGAAGACAATAAAGTTACTGATATCAGCATATTTTCATAATTTATAATATACCTATTAGTGGTTCGCCCGCGGCTTCGCATGCGTGGTATTTCAATAAAAACATTACCCTCCTTTTGTGCACTCGGGTAGCCTTCCCCAGGATATAATCTATCTCCTTGCCAAATTTCATTACGATCCGTTCAGCCTTTTAGTTATAAAAAGGTAACAAACAAATTAACAAACAAACAGTTACTTTCGCAGTTACTAAGTATGTACATATGTATTATACATTTATAAACCTTCCTCTTGAATCACTCTGTTGTTGGTTGGTGGTGGTCTATTGTGGTTTTGCATGCGTGGTTTGTCCGTGACAACATTACAGTCCTTCTGCACAGTCGGGTAAATGTCCGTCTCCTGGTTATAAGCTACCTCCCCACCAATTTTCAGCCAAATTGTTCAGCCGTTCTTGAGTTATAAATAGTGTACCTAACTAACACGACTTTCTTTTATTATACATATGTAGATATATTGCTGCGAAACATAGGTATCTACCTAATAGAAAAGATGACAAAAAGGTATGTATCGAGTACAGCCATGTTCTACTTAACAGCATGCAAAATGTAACAAAAAATAGTAAAAATAAAAAAAGGAATGTCGCAGGCAGTGAGCGAGGCACATACTCGTAGGTCGGAGAATTATCTGGAACTACGGCCCACCTGATGCCGGTAGACCCTTCCACAAGCCAAGTGTTCACGGAAGGAAATTCTTCTGGATCTTCTGTGTCATTCGCAGAACACCGAGGAATAAAATAAAATGATATGCTTTTGCCTTTAAAACAGGTAAAACACACTTTTTATTCTTAGCCTCGTCTTCCAGAAGAAACGCGTGTTGGTTCTCCCTATCCACCACCGCCGCGATGCGATCCAACAGGGATTTGTAATTCCTGAACAGGGACAGGTCCGAGTACGTGTCTAGGAGAGTTTCGAAGAGATATTTTCTGTAAGAAAACCGACAAATTTAATATTTTTCAGGACTACGACGTCTTACCAACCTTCTACGCTTTCTACGGTGGTGTTAGTGTTAAAAACTTGACTGGATAATTGTGTTTCTTTTTAACAGATTTCAAAAAAAGGAGGAGGTTCTCAATTCGACTGTATTTATGTCTGGTACCTCAAAACTATCGACTGCGTGAAGCGATTTTGATGATTCTTTTTTTATTTGAAAGCTGGTGCTGTATGGTCCATTTCCATTTGGTCCAGTTCTGACAATGGCATTCATGAAAAAACCATTTAAGTCTTAAATTTGTTTAATTTTTATGTTATGTTTGTTAGCTCAGAACTCCGTCATTTATCAACCGATTTGGAAAATTCTTTTATTATTCGAAAGGATATACTTTCAGATTGGTCCCATAGAATTTTAATCGAAATCGGTTCAGTATTTTGGTTTTTACTGTTATCAGAAGTCGGTTATATTTTTGTTTAAAAGTTACTTGTTTTTATAAAATGTTATATTATAAATGCCCCTAACGGCAAGGTAAATGATCTTGAGATAAGTCAGTGCGTCTCCTCATACGAGAGACGACCTCCGTGGCGCAGTGGGCGAATAGCCGGCTGAGACGCAGGAGGTAGCGGGTTCGATTCCCGCCACGAAACAAATGTTTGCACGATCTACAGATATTTGTTCCGGGTCTGGTTATTCCTCTATATATTATACGTATGTATTTACAAAAAAAAAATATAAGTATTCTATCAGTTATCTGGTTCCCATAGTAGGTACAAGCTCTGCTTAGTTTGGGGCTAGACAGCGCTGTGTGAAATGTCCAGCAATATTTATTTATTAAACAGACAAAAATAAACAAATCGAATGCCCATGGAAATACGAACATAAACTACATCAAAGCAAAGCAGCCACGGATTAACCATTCCGAAGAAATGAATGAGGGAACTTGGAGTAGACATTGCCCTTAGCAATAATTGATTTTTAATACCGCCTTGTATTAAGGTTTCTGTGTTGCTAATAGATGCTAGGTGCTAGACCACCAGGCACAGCACCACCTATCAATGCTTCCTAGATTGTGAGCGCTTTTTTTTGTTATTATTGTGTTGTTTATCCAACTTTAGGTACCTCACCTTAACCGTAGAATTTAAAATTATTCTATACTTTGACCATTAGGAGAGGAGTCTATACTACCTTGTGCAATAGTTTCTGTCTCTCTGAGGTAGGTACAGGTAGGTACCTAACCATTATAACTGGACTGGAACACCTTGCCCGAGTCTGTGTTTCCTGATAACTACAACCTAGGGGTGTTCAAGTCGCGAGTGAAATTGGACCATAAACCTAAAGACATAGACATAGACAGACATTTATTTGCTACCATAGCACACACAAATTCACACAATACAATCAAAAGGTATAACATCAAAGAGAAAGCACAAGAGAACACAGAAAATACAACAAACATAGAAACAATAGAATGAAATAATAAATGTACAATGTAGTCAGGGAAAAATTAAAAAGAGGCGAGTAGGTGTGTATGTGCTACTGCAGCAAATGGGTTCCAGCTCAGCATTATGCCTCGCCGCCGATCGACAGCTCGGCGCTGTTATTCTGCAGAAACCTTTTTTAGGCAAGTCATTAGAACTCGTAAGAACGAATGTGTTTGCATACAATTATGATAGGCTTAATTAGATAGTTATGATAAGTAGATAGAAGAAATAAATATATTATGTAAGGAATAATAATAATAATTTTTTTAACTAAATAGCTTTTATAAGATAATAAAACTTACCTATCGTTAGCCAACTTTTCCAGTTTATATTCTTCCTTGTGCACGGTCTTCGCATCAATGCCGGCCAGTTCGTCCAGTACTTTTGGCTGCACGATGCTGTACTTATGGGCAAGTAGGAGCCCCATGTCAGTCTGTGCCTTCAGGATTCGGAGCCCGTTGTTGCATTCCGCTAGATATAGAACACGCGATCTCTAATCAATCTATACATTTACAGCATAACTCTTATTTATTTCAGCATTAATAGGTATTACGTTTTACAGCCATATTGTTGTACAAAAACCAAATCAAATACAAAAGACAGCGAATTAGCTCTGGATCATATGTAACAGTGTGCAAAAGCTGGCCTCGCATTGTGTAGGCTTTCCGTATAATGACAGTTCAGCATAAACTGGAAATTTATAGGTTGATATGTCGTCCTTCGAACATTCAATCAATATTTTACGATACACGCTCCCAATAGAAAGGAGTAGTAAGTAGCTAGTTCAACAAACTCACATAAAATACGTATTTCCGTTATAGTGTCTTCTAAAACTGAAGCGAACATCGAAGTCTTGAAATAGAATATGCTGCAAAAACACACTAAATTTCATAACAGTGGGCAAATTTGCAGATAAGATCGATTCCAAACGTGGATCTCTTCCTACCTACCGATCTTCATCTACCAGTTACATGGAGTGCCAACACAGGTTGTATTTTTATTATTGATGGATTGAGCTGATTTATACCAGAATGAGGTAGTTTGTTGTAATCGCAGAAACTACTGAACCGATTTTGAAAATTCTTTCACTGGTAGACAGCTACACTATCGCCGAGTGCTAGGCTATATTTTATTTTGATCAAATATCGTACAAAGCCTCAGCGACTCAGCTAGTAGGTATGCTGTAAATTTGGGGTTTTTTTTAAACCAGCCTTGGTTGATTTATTAAAAGAATCTGTCGTGTGGCCGATATGATAATGATGATTTAAAAAGCAATCCGTTATATTCAGCATTCCACTATCCATAGCAGAAACTTATCTTAACCTTACTCCAACTAATTATCTTCACCTACAGTTATCTATAAATCTATACCTTTGAGGGAAGTTAAATTTAATAAGTACAAATATAACTCTTAAAATAAAACTAAATTTATAAATAAATTTCAAAATTAATCATTTGATAAAGGCAAACCTGTTAGGATCCGGGGTTGCATCCACATTCTCAAAAACGAACAAGTCCTGAAAAATTCAAATCTTTTTTGGATTTTATAAAGTGCAGGCCACATAGAAGAGACGTAAGACGAGGACGCCGCGAAGACGTGACGCCCCTTTCTATTTATGTAGGTACTTTCATACAAATAGGAGCATCGCGACGCATAATATATAGAAGTCGGGATGCAGCGCAGGCGCGACGCTTTTGTACATTTTGTCAGAAAGTACATTAATTGGGCGTCACATCTCCGCCACGCCTCAGAACCAGCTCACGACGAGACGCACCGAGAAATAAAGGGGGAATCCGAGAGTGCCGACCAACGTGAAAACTTGAACAATTAAGAGATACTTATATACAGAGGTGTCGGTAACGGTAACAGTGTCGCGAGTTCAATTGTTTTTCCCCATCTCAAAAAATGTAAAACGCGCCTAAAGAAGTTTTCACTTCAAAAAGGTAAATCGACAAGTTCACTTTCGTGCTCTCATAATTGTTTATGTGTTTTTTTGTAGGTAAACATGTTTTCTATAATGTATCGCTATCTTAAGATTTGCACGCCTCGTTGCGTCGCGTCTCTTCTGTCTAGGCTGCTCCAAAGGGAACGCATATGGAGGTGCGGCGGCTTGTGCGCTGCATCGCGCGATGCGCTTCGCCGGCCGCAAGCCCCATAACTTTAGAGCCAGTCCACACGGCGCGTTGCGTCGTCGCAACGCAAATATTTTGACGCATAGCCGGCCACACAGGCGCTACGCCATCGCAGCGTTACTACGACGCGTTACATCGGCAAGCAGTTTGTAAAAATATCGCAGTCAGTCTATAGGAAAGCATGGATCGGAAAAGACGTCTAGCATTGCTCCTATTACTACGAGTATATTAACCTCCGTAAAAAAATGAGATGAACTTGCGTGTATCGTATCAACGCACAAGCAACTGAGCGCTGCCGCTCCGACATCGCAATGAGTACACCCCCTCCCGCTTCGTCTCGGGAGCTGCTGTCCGTCATGTGTGCGTTGCGACGACGCAGCGCACCGTGTGTACACTTTGGTTATTTGTATGTAAAACAACGCAACGGCAGCGCTGCGACGACGCGCTTCATGAAGGAAGATTTTTGGACGAAGGATATCGTATTTCGGCGTTTTCGAGGACGGATAGCGGACACTGAGAACTCAGTATTTATGTAGTAAATAAATATAAGTTTTTATTATAATAATGTATTTTAGGCTAAGGTATATGTATATCTTTATGGACCGTAGAATACGTTAAATAATATCCTGTAACTATTGTATTGTTGCCTGAAGTAAATGATTTATTATTAAGTATAATTACACATGGCCATGTTCGAGTTGACCTCATAATCAGTATTACAGCTCATACCGCATCAAGTTGGGCCTTAGATTTTTGCTTCGTGCTCTGTCTGGATATATTATCTCCCCAGTTCTCGTTGCAAATGCTCTCAGTCCTACCGCGGGGCTTAAACCCCGACTGGTCGGACGCTGAATTCGTCTTCGACATTTTCACAAATTAAACTAACATATTTAAGAGAAAATAAATAACGATGAAAATCTAAAAAAGAACAGTTCTGTGGAAAATTGTTGAATTGGTATTAGAATTCAAAACAAATGTCAAACTTTAATTGACATACGTAGGTAGAGGTTCTCAATTAGCACACGTAAACCTTCTTTCAGTAACTCTACGTAAGAAAAGACTTGAAAATAAATGTTACCGAGCTCAACTAAGCTTCTGCCCCTGTAGAAACCAGACCCAAGAAATGTGCCCATTTAAATAATAATACAAAGTCGGGTTAGTTACACCATTTATAAATCAAGAACGGCTGGACCGATTTTGATGATCATTGATTTGTTGGATTTGTCTCCGCCCCGAATAGCAGAATAACTATTTGAATATCGAAAAAAAATACGAAAAAAAGAATTATAGAGAAATTCATTTTCTCATACATAGATGCAGCTAATGATGGCCGATTGACAATTCTACCGGCGACGTATATTGGCAGCCCGCGTCATATGCATGTCAAGGCAGTACGAAGTTCGCCGGGTCAGCTAGTTTTCCCTAGGCGCGCCTTCAAATTTGCCGCAACGTGCCGCTTCGTAAATCCATATAAATAAAAAAACTTGCGTCTATTAGACCACGGTCATTTATAGTACATACATACATACTACCTATTTCTATCAAAATAAATAATAAATAAATATTGCTGGACACTTCACACAGCGCTATCTAGCCCCAAACTAAGCAGAGCTTGTACTATGGGAACTAGATAACTGATAGAATACATAAATACTTTTTTTTTAAATACATACGTATAATATATAGAGAAACAGCCAGACCCGAAACAAATATCTGCAGATCATGCAAACATTTGTTCCGCGGCGGGAATCGAACCCGCTATCTCCTGCGTCTCAGCCGACTATGCGCCCACTGCACCACGGAGGTCGTCGAATGTTTGTTAATTTGGAAGACTGAGGCATTCCGCAATGTTTTCAAAACAAATAATTTTAAGTGTTGAACTTTAAACATGTGACATCTGCTTTTTAAATAAAAGATACATTTCTTATGTAAAATTTTAATACCAGACTCAGTCGTCCACAAAATAATTTATGACTTAAACAGTACAAGTCGTTTGGTTTGAGGATGCTCATTACAAAATGCCTTTATTCGGCTGACACGATAGGGGCACGACACCAACATAGATTATTTATAAGCAGTAATCTTTTTTAGGGTTCCGTACCCAAAGGGTAAAACGGGATCCTATTACTAAGACTCCGCTGTCTGTCTGTCCGTCTGTCACCAGGCTGTACTCATGAACCGTGATAGTTAGACAGTTGAAATTTTCACAGATAATGTATTTCTGTTGCCGTAACAACAAATACTAAAAACAGCATAAAACAAATATTTAAGTGGGACTCCCATACAACAAACATGATTTTTTTGAGCGTATTTTCTCGATATTGTTAACGTCAACAGGTAGACGCTTGAAATATTCACAGAATATTTAGTTATATATTCACTTTAAAAATGAATAATTAAATAAAAATAAAACATATATATAAGGGGGGCT
This sequence comes from Philereme vetulata, assembly GCA_918857605.2. NCBI lineage: Eukaryota > Metazoa > Arthropoda > Insecta > Lepidoptera > Geometridae > Philereme > Philereme vetulata. The sequence goes on along the minus strand of OU975463.1, from coordinate 347,695 downwards.
CCCATACAACAAACATTATTTTTTTTTTTGCTCGTTTTTATAGATAATGTTACGGAACCCTTCGTACGCGAGTCCGACTCGCACTTGGCCGGTTTTTGTTTATTAATTAACATCTGAATACAATTAATTTCTAAATCTCTTGAAATACGTTTTCTGTAAATGTATGAATAACGCCAGGTTTACAGCGGCCCAGGACTGGCCAGCCTATGAAGGACAGTTACTGGCCCCGTGTGAACACAATACAGAGTCAGTTTCAAGGTCTACATTTGATTTCAATAGGCCCAGCTGGCAGACAGTGAAGGGCGTTTACTACCCAACTAAGCAGTCAGTTAGGTACTAGCTTTTTGAAAATCAAGCCAATTTTTTAATAATAATTAATATTTTTTTACTTGGACACAAATTTGAACATGGAGTATGTTAAAATAGGTCAAATTGACACTTTTAATAGCTAGGTGATTTTAATACCACCAAAACAACTCTATGTATAACCTGGATAATTATAAAAACAAATCTAGAATGACGTCGAAAATCATCACCTCTCACTCGCACATTATTGCATATACTCCTACTCCATGTTCAAATGTGTGTCCAAGTAAAATTCTCATAGTAAATTTGGCTTGATTTTCAAAACGCTACTAACTGACTAGTTAGTTGGACAGTAAACGCCTCTCACTGTCTGCCAGCTGGGCCTATTGAAACCAAACTTAGACCTTGAAACTGGCTCTGTATTGTTCAGACGGAGCCAGTAACTGTCCTTCATTGGCTGGTCAATCCTGGGCCACTGTAAACCTGGCGTTTATGGCGTCAAAAATCATTACGGCTCACTCGCACATTATTGCATGCAGTAGTGTGCGAGTGAGAGGTAATGATTTTCGACGCCATTTTTGATTCGTTTCGATAATTAACCAAGTTAAAATAGGTATTGTGTCAGTATCTTGCATTAGAAATAGCATCAAACTCGATACACCATTAAAACATACTCTAACTAATATAACAAATAACATCACACTTGTGTTAATATAACCTATGACTATGTTATAATAGGAAAGATATCTTATTAAAGAATTCATCTAATCTGTATTCAATACTTTTCACTCGCCGCTGTCCGGTATTTATAAATAAAATTATAATCCTTCCGTGTTTTATGTAGTGCATTTGTAGTCGACCAACTTTAAACAACAGCTCTGCCCCTAATGCAATAATATGTGTCGACAATTAATTTAATAGTTATGTTGCCTCAAACTCTAATGAGAATTCTAATGCGAACCATATAATAATGGGAAGATGTTAGGTCATCTTATACGAAATCACAGCTTTATAAAAACAATGAACGATGAAAAACGAGGAAGCGGAAAGTGTGATAAGCTATAAGAGCCAGTAAAGGATGACGATGAAGGGGTTAAAAGAAACTGCCTTAGGAGACAATTTTTATTATTGATGATAGCCAAGCGCTTGACCACTACCTCACCTGGTGGTAAGTGATGGTGTGATCGAAGATAGAGCACACTTGCCTAGAAAGAACCTATTCACTCTGAACTTGAAGACTCCGAGATCATACCGGTTCGGAAAAACATTCCAGCCGGAAGTGAGTTCCACTCTTACTTGTGCTAACAAGAAAAGTTGAAGCAAATCGTATGGTACGGCAAGGTGGTATGCCGACCAGGTCTCGGTACGTCTGCTTGTCCGGTGGCAGAAGGGGGAAGGAGGGATAAGGTCATGAAGATCTTGCGCACATTCACCAAAATGAATCTTGTAAAAAACTGTCTGGCTACCCGGCGCCTGTGCTCTAGACTTTGTAAATTGGTGGAAGTTTCATCTATTGCACCGACAAGAGAGAAGCTCTTTAAATACGCTCCTGCTATTGGATGGAGGCTTACATCAAGAATTTGACCAGTATTCTAATTTAATTTGATTAATATTTAAAAATCGAATCAGATCGAATCAGAAATGAGAAGATACGTACGAGAACTCAAGTCACCGACATAGCCCGACGGATTAGCACGTTGAAGTGGCAATGGGCAGGCCATATAGCGCGCAGAACAGATGGCCGATGGGGCCGCCGGAAAGTTCTCGAATGGAGGCCACGGACCGGCAAGCGCAGCGTAGGACGTCCACCTACAAGATGGGCAGACGACTTGGTAAGAACCGCAGATCGGCGTTGGATGCAGGCCGCTTCCAACCGCAGTTCCTGGAGATCAATGAGGGAGGCCTTTGTCCAGCAGTGGACGTCCTACGGCTGATATGATGATGATGATGATTATTCAAAATGTAAGTTATATATTTTAATACTTTTTGTAACCGTATTGAAATGTTGAAGTCATAAATACAATACAATTCATGTTTTAAGACAAACGGGTCTTTTCACGCACAGATTTATATCAAAATCATAATTTTGACTAACCTCGACGTTTCGGCCAAGTTACATCGGCCGTGGTCATGAGAGACTGAAAGCGGGCGGGTGTCATTGCCGGGAAGCGCGAACGTTGTCACCAACTACCCGCACTTGGTTTTCTGAATCGCACGTATCACTGTTTCGACATACAATACTAACAGTATCTGAAGTTACGCGTGGATCTAAATCGCGACGTGAACACCTAACTATAACTGGATTCCACGATGTAGATAATCTAAAGCCATCCTCACGATTAAAATTGCGATATTTCTTTATTTCGACGGCTTCTCGAACGATTCTTGGGTAAAATTGGCGTTCGGTGGAGAGAATTTTGGGGTCGTTAAGATCTATCCAGTGGTTTGGTCCAGCTTCAAACATTTCCAGCGTTTCTTTAAAACATGAGTATAGTTCGCGAAAATTTCAAAAAGAGAACACAATCACAATCATTAGAATATTTACTTTTATACTATTCTATTTAATTTATTAGATTCTAATTTTAGTGAACGCTCAACGAGCTGTGGAGAGGGCTATGCTCGGGGTTTCTTTGCGTGATAAAATCCGCAATGAGGAAATCCGCAGAAGAACTAAAGTTGCCGACATAGCTCACAAAATTAGCAAGTTGAAGTGGCAATGGGCAGGCCACATCGCTCGAAGAACCGATAACCGTTGGGGAAGAAAGGTTCTCGAGTGGAGACCACGGACTGGAAGACGCAGCGTAGGCCGGCCCCCCACAATGTGTACCGACGATCTAGTAAGAATCGCGGGGAGCCGTTCGGAGCAAACGGCTACTAACCGCTCGTTGGCGATCTAAGGGGGAGGCCTATGTTCAGCAGTGGACGTCTTCTGGCTGATGATGATGATAATTTTAGTCTGTGTATTACTCATTGGCAACCCTTTATTAATAGTTATAGTTTCAAATACAGTTGGTTAATTGTTTTATGAACAAATAAATGAAATGAAATAAATTAGATATCATCCGAAAATTTTATACCTCTGTGATGAATCTCTAACACAGATTATTGTTTTGGATTACGGACAGAGCAGTTTACGGACCTCGAAAATGTAGCCCTTTGAGCGCTTCTATGCTTCGGAGGGCACGTTAAGCTGACATTACAGTTAACATATCAGGCCTTCGGGGGGCCTATAAGCTTAAATGACATTTTATTGAATTCTGTAGAGTATATTTTCTAGGGCGGTAAATGCTAGCTCGGCTGATGTTATAGTTTCTACTCGTGGAAATCTAATAGATTGGATTTGGCACGAACAGAAAAACCAAATGATACAACTTTGGAAAATCATCCTGTAAAAGATTAATGGCGGGTTCCCATATCCGTCGGTAACCAGCTACGACTCATTTCTCCTTGGAAACGTGTCAAAAGTTTGACACTTTTTCAAAAGAGATACGATGCGTAGTCGGTTACCGACGGATATAGAAACCTGCCAAAAAATATGATTAACTAGTGTTTCTGAATGTAATTTTTCAATATAAAGTTAAACTTGGTGCCTATTAAATAAACTCATTGCAATTCAGTGGAGCAATGCAGCCAGTGTCTTGGGGACACTTCCGCCTGGTAGTGAACTGGAGCAGTTGAACTATCTACAGATCGTTTGCAACAGTCTTTAGATGATTCAACTGTTTCTTCTGTATTTTATTGTAAATAATTGCATATTCTTCTTGTTAATAAATTATACTCAATAAATAAATATTGCTGGACATTTCACACAGCGCTATCTAGCCCCAAACGAAGCAGAGAATATACTATGGGAACTAGATAACTGATATAATACCACTTATATACTTTTTTTGAAGTAAATGGTGAATGCGTTACGAAAAGTGTGAACGGATGTTGAGAGGGAGATAAGTTAGTAAAGATAGAAAGAGAGAGAGTTACGTTTCGTATATTTTTAAACGTTAATGTGCGAGTGCGAGTTGCGTCTGTACAGAATGAACATAGACTGATTGACCTACAGACGTGTGGTCAATTTTGTAATAGAACAATTTTAATAAATAATATTTTGAATAAGTTTCACTTCAATCGTGTGGTCTAAAGCACACTCAGTTTTTTTTTGTAAATACCTACTTATAATATATAGAAAAACACCCAGACCCGGAACAAATATCTGTAGATCATACAAACATTTGTTCCGCGGCGGGAATCGAGCCCGCTACCTCCTGCGTCTCAGCCGGCTATTCGCCCACTGCGCCACGGAGGTCGTCATAATTGTTATAATAATGCATGGCTAACATCATAAGTATTTGGATAGACGTCAAATCAGACCTATTAGATTTCGCTTAGGAATTTCATGGTATTACATGGAATTACAGGGAATTACATGGTAACTGTAACCCTAACTAATTTTAATAAATAAAATTATGTTACAATCTCATATTTATACAATTCGAATAGTCTATTTCAGTCTTGAACCATTCTCACTGCTCAATTATCGACCTAATACAGGGTGCCCAGGTAAAGTAGAATTGCCCGAAGAGAGTCACTCTCTTAAAAGTCCATCTCTTGTTTTGTGTTTTCTTGCCGCTTTTAGGACACCCAGTATTCTGATTAAGTAGTGATAATAAGACTATGTACATTATTAATTTATAATAATACAGATTATGTTTATACAGGATCAAAACGTAATCAGTACACACTTTTTAGGAATTTAGCAAGAGACAGTCTTTTTTAATTTTCTGATACTCAAAGTTATGTTTTTAGACATCAAATTTGATAGTGCACTAATATACATACATAACATTTCATAATAAACAATTTGAACTCTATTTTAGGAGCATTAAGGTTTCAATTATTTTCGTTGTACAGTCACGTGCAAAAGGCTTACTCGTGATAACTAAAGCGAACAACGTTATGGCACTTGTCCCACCACCGACGACTAGCGAGAAGCTAGTTCAGCTGGAAACTATAAGAAGAAAAAGGGCGCTGCCGCCTTTTAGTGATTAGGTTCGATGGTGTAGAAGCCATCGTAGAACTGAATCAGTCCAAGATACAAAGTCACGAGGTAAACAGGAAACAGCTCAATAAACAAGCCAGGTCAACGTTAAATCAAATACTGAGAACACAATCATTATTATAAATACGGGATTCATCAGGTACCGTCTTATCGGTGTTTCGACCGGCAATGTTTCGGGGTTCAATTAGTGAACCTTCATCAGGGTGAGTGCGATCCGCTCCGAATAACGTCTCGCCTCGCACTGCGCGCCGCTGACCTCTGCGCGCGAGTAGACGGGCGGGGTGGTCGGGATTGAGTCAACGAAGGCCCAGCGTGCTGACAGACTGTGTCATCATCATTATCATCACTGATGCTGTCTTCGGTAGTTCTCGGTACAGGCAAACACACAACACTAACTGTGTCTCCACCAGGTTCACTCACTCTTCTGTCACTTGAATCATGAAGACATGGCCTCCAGGCTGGCGGTAGAACCCATCCTCTATCTCTGTTAATGTTCGGCACACGACTTATTTCTATCGCCTCTCGGATCTTGCGAGGAACGAAGGACTTTTCTCTCGCTAAGACCCGAGCCTTGTCGAAACGTGCGTAGTGTGTCGAATCAGAATCTAGGGAATGTTCCGCCACTGCAGAACTGTTGGAGTCGACCCGTTCAGTCAACCCGTTCAGTGTTTGAAGTCAGTTCAGTGAACTTTAACAGAGATAGAGGATGGGTTTTACCGCCAGCCTGGAGGCCATGTCTTCATGATGCAAGTGACAGAAGAGTGAGTGAACCTGGTAGAGACATAGTTAGTATTGTATGTTTGCCTGTACTAAGAACTACCGAAGAGAGCAGCAGTGATGATAATGATGATGGCACCGCCTGTCAACACGCTGGGCCTTCGTTGACCTAGTCCCTACCACCCCACCCGTCTACTAGCGCGCAGAGGGCAGCGGCCCGCAGTGCGAGGCGAGACGTTATTCGGAGCGGATCGCACTCACCCTGATGAAGGTTCACTAATTGAACCGAAACATTATCGGTCGAAACACCGATAAGACGGTACGTGTTAAATCCCGTATTTATAATAATGATTGAAATCAATCACGAAAGTTTTCTAAGTAAAACTGAGAACACAGTTAGAGCACCAAACGACACGTCCGCACCGCACACGAGATATTGGACTGATATTTGCTCGCAGCGCGTACGCGTCCTATGTTCGTTATTTGCGACCAATGACGTGCAGTCCCTGATTACCCTATTAGACATTCTCATCGAACAGAGTATAGAAACAATTTAGCGAGCATTTTTTTTTTCATAAATAGCTCTTGTTGCTGTGGAGTGGAGAGTTCTAGCCAACTGACAGTGTAAACTGCCAGCGATCAACTATTAATATGTATCCTTTTTATTTACACGGAAAAATACATCAATTTTACGTTTCTTGAACGAGAAAATAGTCGATAGCTAGTCGTTTCCTCGTCGGCGGTGGAACTAGTGCTTTAAGCGCAAAATGGGTTAAACCATTAAAACAACTAATGGATTTGCAGTAATTAAATAGTAATAATAATTCAATTTTCTATTTCAAAACGCGTTGTTTAGTAGATTATAATATCTGACTATAGTAGGTACATATTTATGTTATTAACTTAGCGCACAGTGGCAAAAAGGGACAAATCTATTTTTCCATTTTAAAACCATCAAAAAGTGGACGAGTTCTTTAATTTTTTGGACTTAAAAGAAATTATTCAGACTAAAATAAAACAAATTCATATTTTTCTTTAAATAACGAAAGTTTTTCCAAAACCTCGTTAAACAGGATTTATAGAGACTCTACATATAGCAAATGCAACGGCCGTCAGTCTATCTAAAATAGGTATGACCCTTTTTATTCCCATGTTCCTAAATTATCTCTTATACTGTTATTAGAAAACCAGTGCTAAGAGATTAACAAATTCTTTTAAACATGGTATAAGAGGTATATCTTAAAACAGTAGTTCTACAAATGAGCGGAAGTAAAGAGCCTAGTTTGCCGTAACTATTCGAAATTAAACTTCCCTATCACCGTATCTGGGACACCCTTTATATCCATGCCACTTTCTGAAAGGTAAAATACACAAGGCCCGCAGAACAACTTAGTTGCCTGCTATGTTCACTATCTAATAACTAAGTTCATACAAGCAATCTGTATAGTATTGTGTCTCTTCACGTCAGAAATACTGTTTTTATACAACACTATCTCAATTTTGAACTTCGATAGTGTTAAAGTCATATGAACTATGGGCCGTGAAACGGACCCTCACGTCATAGCAATAGAGTCTATAGTGGTGTACGCACTAGCCTGGGGTAACTCCACAGGCTGGGCATGGTGTATCACTTGCTCGAAGAAGGTTTTACTCGTTGCTCTTCTGAAAATAAATAGTACATTGTTATAATAGGGGCGATTGTAAGAGATCAATTGCAGCCCATTTTGGCGAGCGAGCGAACGAAAGCATAGGAGGTACGCTAATGGGTGTCGCCAGTATGACACCTTTTTTGTGTCGCAGTGTATTCTGTATGGCACCTAGGGTATTCAACCACCTACCCAAATATATATTAGAAATTGACCAAATTCATAATTATAAATTAAAACTAAAAAAAAAGTACTCTTAAGTTTTACTTCAGTCGGACAACTTGCTGAGGAGTTCCATGGAACAGCTCCTGACTCCATCATCAGATCAGAGCGTTTTTAATGTAGTCGAGAATATTCATTTAAGTTCTACCGATGTGCAAAGATTTACTTCAGGCTTACTACACTGTAGATAAATAAACTTGAGAGCAAAAAAATCGCACATTCATGATTTTTTGACATAACTAAAAAAAAAACAAAAAATATTATGTTTCTGTAATGCAGATTCATAGTCTATTTTAATACCTATCCAGTGGTATCTGATTTGTCTTTCAATCATTACATAAAAATGCTTTTGTGGATCAATAACAAAAATGCATGTTTAGTAAAAAATTCTTTATTCAAGTATTGGTGTCAAAGTTATGAAATTAAAAGATAAAATTAATTAAAAGTTTGTTATTAATACCGAGTGTTCCCTCCCCTAGCCTGAATCACTGACTCCATCCGTGTTTTCATTGATGTTACTAGACTTTTGATAAAGTCTTGAGGAATAGCCTCCCATTCCTCTGCGATCGCCTGTTGCAGCTCCTGTAGAGTCGATGGAGGAGCATCTCGGCCTCGAACTCTTCTTTTCAGCTCGTCCCATAGATGTTCGATGGGATTGAGGTCTGGGCTTCGAGCTGGCCACTCCATAACGGTCACATCCACCTCTTGAAGGTACTCGATCACTATGCCAGCAGTATGCGGTCTTGCATTATCTTGCATAAACAGAAAGTTTTCGCCGATAAACCCAGCATAAGGTACGACGTGGCTCTCGAGTACTTCCTCAATGTATCGTATGGAAGTCAATCCTCTTGATTGGCGACCAGTATTCGGTCCGGTGATGAAGGCAAGCTCGGTTTTTGCTTCCATAGACATGCCTCCCCAAAACATGATTGATCCACCGCCATAGGCGACACGTTCTGTTATGCAGCATTGGGCAAATCGCTCTCCCGATCTTCTATACACCTTCCCCCGTCCGTCGTTGCCATGCAAGCACATCCTGCACTCATCAGAGAACAGGACTGCACTCCACTGCTCTTCGGTCCAATTCAAATGGTCTCGAGCGAACTGAAGGCGGGCTTCTCGGTGGGCTGGGGTCAATTTCGGCCCGTTTGCTGGCCTGTGTGCAGTCAGGCCACCTTCTCTCAATCGTCTTCTGACGGTCCACCGGCTAACTTCTACTTCACGAACTTCTTGAAGTCGTTGGCCCAGTTGAACTGCGTTCAAACGACGATTTCTTAAAGATGTCGTTATAAGAAAGCGGTTATCACGCTCTGTTGTAGCACGGGGACGGCCCGATCCTTGTCGCCGTTGGTAGCCACCAGTCTCTTGATACCTTTGGTATACACGCCGAACGGTAAATCGGCTCAAACTCAATTGTCGAGCCACTTGACTTTGCTTAAGCCCCGATTCAACAAGGGCAACCACTTGAGCGGCTACTTCTGGTGTAGTATCCATTTTCGTGTTCCGTTTGAAGCCAATATCAATAGAGAACCTTTCACACTGTACGTTGGTATGCAAATGATGACCATTCCCTCAATATGCACTCTTTTATACCTGCGATAAATCCCGCCGCCGGCCTTACCTGGATCGAGCGACATAAGGGGGTCTATTGTTTTGTTGCTAATGAGTTGTTTTTAAAGGTAAATGTCAACCCTTTATCAGTTCTGCGAATGCCTAGATTATGCACTTTAATTTAATTTGATTTTAATTTGCTGTAAGCTCCAAATAAAAAAAAATTTAACTTTTAAGTAATAATGTGCGGATGTGCGATTTTATTGCTCTCAAGTGTATTTAACAGACAAATTCCAATGATTTTGACATATTACAAGCTTTTGCAATGTGTGTATGTCTGTCCAGGTGGAATCTAGCAACTGAATTCTAAACCCGTTCCTCTCAACCGATTGAGCTGAAATTTGGAATACATATGTAACTTCGGTGACAATGCATTAACATGATACCATGGAGGTGGTCTCATGATGGAGACGGATGCTAGACAACGGAACTTCTGAATGGATTATAGTAGGCTACTAGTGTTTGGGCTCATTTGAATCTGCTTGCGGTTCCGATTATGAATTTTATAAAAGCTTGTTTTGAAAAAGTAATTTTTCAACGAAAAATTTGTTTTAATTTATGTATTTGTATAGAACTGATAATTAATGTATAATATTTGTTAAATAATTTTGCATGCTTGTATGCTGGTCATGGATGTACCTAGATTATTTTATTACCAACAGATGTAACCCATGTATCGCAAATAAATGAATATTTATCTTTTGTCTTTATGAGTCGAGGGTGCTATTGATCGCTTACACCCGAGTACAACACCTAACTTTACATCGCGATTGCGAGGAAATTAAAATAAGTCTTTATATAACAGATTTTTGTTAATAACAGTGAGAAAATCACGCGGGTTTTTAACAAGGTTGCTTTTTAGGGTTACAGAGGCTTCGCTGTCTGTCTGTCCGTCTGTCAACAGGCTCTATCTCATGAGCCGTGATAGTTAGACAGTTGAAATTTTTACAGATGATGCATTTCTGTTGCCGCTATAACAACAAATACTAAAAACAATATAAAATATATATTTAAGGGGGGCTCCCATACAACAAACGTGCTTGTTTTGCCGCTTTTATAGATAATGGTACGGAACCCTTCGTGCGCGAGTCCGACTCGCACTTGGTCGGTGTTTTAATAATTATAATTGTGGAATAAAATAAAACTCACTGTAATTTCTAAGCGCCTCCTTCCTTTCCTGAGCGTCGAAGTACCATAAGGTGATAGCGTATCTGAAATGAATTTAAAATATTCGATAAGTCAAAGTACGAGAAACATGCTCATGCTCTATTTATAAAATAAATAAATATAGCTGGACATTTCACACAGCGCTATCTAGCCCCAAACTAAGCAGAGCTTGTGCTATGGAAACCAGATAACTGATAGAATACTTACATACATTTTTTTGTATATACATATTTATAATATATAGAAATAGAACCAGACCCGGAACAAATATCTGTAGATCATGCAAACATTTGTTCCGCGGCGGGAATCGAACCCTCCCGCTACCTCCTGCGTCTCAGCCGGTTAATCGCCCACTGCGCCACGGAGGTTGTCAAAATTATCAAAATTGACAAAATTAAATATAAATATGTGTTAAATATTTATCCAGTAATCGATACATTTCCAATAAAAAAAAATTGAAAAAAGTCGGCGGCGCCTTTGCTTTTACTGACATGATGAATGAATATGATTTCTTTACTTATTTTATATCAGGCTGTTTCATTCATATTTTACGACTTGATATGGTTCTTTGAAAATAATAAAATAATTCTATGGTAATAAATAAAATAAAAATATTTTATTTCAGTCAACTAGAGTCCATATCTTAAGACTAACATACACACAAAATATATATATATAACAACAAAGAAGAACAACAAAATATACAAAAATAAAAATAGGCACTGGGTGAAAATAGACAACACCATTTTGTGCCAAGGGTGACTAACTGAGGAAATTATTTCCTTCATTAATCACCCTCCGCACAAAACACTTCCAGAGCGGAGATGTGCAGCACTCAGCCACTGTCCTCAGGATGCTGTTGCGACTGCCCCGAATTCTGCTCATCAGCGATGCCATTTGATGATTTGATTGCGCATGATGGCGTGAAAGCCATCTGTGTGATAGTAGGCAAACATCCCCGATGCACTGCAGTATCGGGGCAACCGCAACATCATCCGGAAGATGTTATTATACTGGATGCGTAGGTCCTCCAATGATCTTTTGGTATTTCGGACCCACAGACTTCCCGTGTAAAAGCTCTGACAGTACGCTTTAAAAAGCGTAACTTTAACTTGTTCAGTACAACGGGAAAATCTACGGGACAACATGCTACCTCGGACCGCCAAGGCCCTACGCTCCCTCTCAACATCTGCATCGTCTTTAAGGTCGTCGGCAAGAAAATGTCCCAGATATTTAAATTTCGTAACACGATTTAAGTTCAAGCCGTTTAGGGTTATATTCAGTGTATAACCGGGACATTTAACGGCGGCCTTAAAAGCCATGTATTCGCTCTTCTTCGCATTATAATAAGTCCGTGCTCAACAGCATAGGCTTCACAGACCCTCAGCAATTCCCTGAGACCTGATTTAAATGGTTTTGGTAATGAACTTAAAAAATGCCTAATTTAAAACATTAGTCCTACTCGTGTTTTCATTTAATATCGTCAGTACATAACAAAACACGTATAGAAAGGCAGTAATGTTAGCACCTTGTGTTATAAGCGGGCTGCACTTCGTGGGGGTTCCGTCTATCCGACCAGAAGAACAGCATCCGATCGAAAATAGGTTCAATGTCGGCCACCTGGTTCGTGCCTTCTGGGAAAACCCTGCAAATTGTGATTAGTTTCATTATACCCTCGTAGTTATTGGCCCCTTTCACCACAAACACAAGTTTTACTGACATGCACAAGTAGACCCTTACGCGAATATAATATTCTTCTTCTTCAGGCCTTTTCCCATTTTTATTTGGGATCGGCTCTCCTAATCACTTGTCTCCAGATATGTCTTTTCTGGATCGTCATTGGGTCTATATTGTGGTTCTCCAGGTCTTTCTTTATTACAGAAAAAATTGTTTGCAGAAAATCACCAACCAATTACGGTACACCATATCACTAATTTAGTAGTAGTAGAATTATTTGCGGAATGGCACTGCCGGGGAAGTATTACCACCATGCTTATTTCTGCAGCATTGATGAGTTTCAGTTTGAAGGGTAGTAACGCCATCTATTGACTATATAAGGCAATTCATTCCTAAAACATTTTCTATCCCTAATCCATTTTCTTTGATTTTTGATGCGTGTCGAAAAGGTATCCGACCTTTATCATCATCATCATCATCCACAGCCAAACTTCACCCATTGTTGGGTATAGGCCTCCCCAAGTTTGTGCCATCCACCACGATCCTGCGCTAGTCTCACCCACGGCCTTTACGATGTCGTCCACCCATCTCGTCGTCCTACCGTTCTATACCCGCTCCTCGGCCATCATTCAGTCACTTATGTCCGACCTTTATGGTCAATCCAAATGATTTAAAATAGCTATAAATAAAATAGATTTAAAAACCGATCCGACAGTTTTTCGACGTTTTAAAATATCCCCACTGAGCTGGTACAATAAGTTGGAGCAAAATCACATTGGCTGTGCCAGTGAAATCTTTGGCAACTAGAATCCTGGCTCCGACGGTATGTTGCCTCTAGTATAGGGTTGCCATTCGTCCCGATACGTCGGTATATGTCACCGTTATTAACAGTGGTGTCCCGACGTCCCGACAAGCTCTAAAATGTCCCGACATACATAATCGAGCGCGCCAAGCAGGACGCGCAAGCAGCCAACAGACAACTATTTTTATTTTAATGCAAGTTTTAAATATTTTTCTTCTTATTTGTGCTATTTGGGTCAGATTTTCTATTATGTATCATCTACACAATCTATCATCTATCTGGGGTATTTTTTTCAGGTGTGTGTTTCCTTACATTTAGCTAGAGATACAGATGTGTATGACATAATTATACATACCTAGAATTTTTTTCCATGATTTCTGTTACACGCTGTATACAAAAAAGGACCCCTAATTGTAAAATTTCCGACGGGGCCTTGGAGATTTATGGCAACCCTACTCTAGTGACTAGAGGATAGAGTTAACTTTACCTGAGCAGTCCTCCGCAACGTTTGACGTCCCAGTCGAGATTCAGATAGTATATCGCGGTGATACAACGGCCATCCTTGTTCGGGTTGTCCACATGTTTCACATAGTGACTTCCTGAACCAGGATAGCATGCAACCATAGCCTGTTGAAGAGAATGAAAACCTGAGATTATATTGACTTGGCATTAAGTTAGGGAAAATGATGGAGGGGATATAATTGTTCAGTATTTTAGGGAATAACGCAAGGAAACACTGCAAATCACTTGTACTCGTTTAATGGCTGACAACCAACTGCCAAACAAGTCTACCCACAAATAGAAATAAGTATGTATATCGATACACCAGATCATAGAAATAAGTATGTATATCGATAGACTACATCCCTCCACCACTATTAACAAAATACTTACAAACTAAAACTTATAATTTAATTGATACCGAGTTTTTCGAATCGGATATCGGCGGACAAGCTGAGGATTTTGATTTGCATTATCACTTTCATTAGAATGATGCGAATGTTCGTCATTTCGTACGTTAGGGGCAACATCAGGAGAAACTGCATCTAAAAACTCATCATCCGAGTCAGCTCGTATTTCCTCCCCTTCATCCATCTCATCACGCGCAGGAGACGTAGATGAAGCATAGTCAGATACCAAGTCAGCATTCAGCTCACTAGGTTGACCCGTGGATTTAGGCAAATTATCTGCGAAAACACTTACATCGTCATCCTGATCTAACGATGAGTTGATACCTTTGTACGCCAATAACTGATCTATGTGTTTTTTTACATTTACATTTTCGCCGGAAATGTTAACTATAAACATTCGAGAGCCTAGGCATTTCTTAACAATACCCAGTTTCCAAATATGTTTAGTACCATTATTAAAGTAATGTTTGATCAAAACTCTGTCGCCTACTGAAAAATTTACATTCCTATTACCTCCAAACTGTTTAATTGCGTTTGTTGCATTGGTTCAATTGCGCTTTGATTACATTATCTTTAGCAGCGGATGACGAGGACGGTAAAGAGTCTACTTGCAACGGCCTTAACAAATCGAGTCGACAACGTAAAGGACGTCCGATCATCAATTGGGCTGGAGAAAATCCCGCAGACGAATGAATTGAGTTCCTGTAGTCAAACAAAAACTTATTCAATATTCTTAAAACATTTTTATTGTTCATGTTGTTATTAAAAATCGCTTTTAAACCATTTTTTACAGTTTTGACACTATTTTCTGCTCGTCCGTTTGACATTGCATGATACGGCGCACCGGTCAAATGCTGGATTCCGTTTAATTGAGAAAACGTTTCAAATTCATTGGAACAAAAATTGGTAGCATTGTCAGTAACCAAGGTACGCACTAAACCAAACCTGCTAAACATTTCACATAGTTTACTTATTACGGCTTCACTATCTGTCTTTTGCATTGAAAAACATTCGACCCATTTAGAATGAGCGTCAACTGCGATTAAAAACTGCTTACCTGACAACATAAACATATCTATATGTACGCGTTCCCAAACGCGCTTCGGGTATGGCCACGGTGCTAGCGGCACTTTAGGTGGGTTACAGCGGAGGGTGTTGCATACAGAACATGAACCTATTTTATCTTCAATATTTTTGTCGATATTTGGCCACCACATACGTGTTCTAGCTTCAGATTTCGTTTTAACTACGCCAAAATGCGAACTGTGTAATTCATCTAAAAGTCTTTCACGAAAGCAGGAAGGAATTACTATTTTGTGGCCCCGAAATACATCCGTTTTCGACAGTCAGTTCTAAACGACATAAGAAAAACGGCCGTAACTGAGGATCTAGTATTTTAAATGGCCAACCATCCTGAATAAATCGCATCACCTTTTGTAAAATCCCGTCACAAGCGGTTTCTACTCTTATATTCTCAATAGTAATCGGTAGTAGAACTGATTCACCAATGAAATTGATATACAACGTTTGATCTATATCTTCTACTACATTCAATAAAGAAACCGATCTTGACAAGAAATCGGCCACGTTATCATCACTTTTAACATATTCAATGCGGAAATTATATGCATATACATATACCATCTATATCACCTAATAACTGTTCCATTGTCCGTTGAAATATAAATGGTGCGTTAGCTAAACCAAAAGCCAGCCTTTTATACCTAAACAAACCCATATGTGTGTTTATACAACACCATTTTTTAGTATCGTCCAGCTCCAGTTGAAGATAAGCCATTTTCAAATCTAATTTGCTAAATTCTATTCCACCGTGAAGCTTGGCAAATAAATCTTCGATTCTAGGAAGTGTATAATTGTCTAGGTACAAAACTTTGTTTAACGTTACAGAGAAATCCCCACAAATTGTGATGTTACCATCGGAACGTAGCACTGGAACAATAGGCGTAGCAACATCCGAATGATCAACTTTTTCCAAAATGCCAAGTCTTACTAAACGTCGCAGCTCCTCTTCTATTTTAGGTTTTAAAGCTAAAGGCACGGGTCGAGGCTTAAAAAACTTTAACTGAGCTTCCGGTTTCATTTTTAGGCTAATTTTATATTTGTTGAATCTGCCTAATTCATCTGAGAATAGTTTAGAATATTTAGTTATTAGGGCCTCGCCTGCGTTGTCGTTTACAACCATATTATTGCAATTCAAACTACATAAATGTAAACAAAACAATCGCATAAAATCGCGACCCAAAAGAGGTAAACGTTTTTCATTAGTTTTGATAACAAAAAATAACATTTGCTTAGTGCGTCCTTCGAAAGTTACTGGCAATGATAAACAACCCATAGGAGATCTCTTAACTCTGGTATAAAAATTAAATACCTCATTACAAGGCTGTAAGTTATACTTATTGTTATCTCTTCCGAACAGCTGTTGATAGATAACCGCCGGTAAAACGGACACAGCACTACCACAATCAAAAAGGAGGGTAATGTTTTTATTGAAATACCACGCATGCGAAGCCGCGGGCGGATCAGCTAGTAAGATATAAAAAAATGAGTGTGCTTTAGACCACACGACTAAAGTAAAAAACGTAACACTCTCTCTCTCTCTCTCTCTATCGCACTTTTAGCTTACTCCCCAAGTCAAGCGTGCGTAAAGAAGTTTTACTTCAATAAAAATAACATAAATGAAAGAACCTAAATAACAACTACCTACTTATTTAAAAAACATATTAATTAATAATAAATAAATAGATATTTAGCGACAAATACTCAAATAATGTTCTCTGAGCATACGTTTAAAAATGGAAAGTGAGTTGGCACATCACATCTGATATATCTCAAATAATTGACAGTCGTCGAACTGACTGTAAAGAGCAGCGTAGAATGCCCCCCCAAGTTTAGTATAAAATGAAGTGCCTACGTCGGGAACCCTTACAGGACATTGTTCCGTCAACAAACACCATCATGGGAGCAACAGACAGCCCACTCTGCAGGGGATGTATCACCGACAAAGAATCAGCAGCTCACGTAGTCCTGGAATGCGTGGGGGTAACAGCACAACGTGCAGAAATCCTGGACAATCCAAGGTAACTCGGTGAAGCCTGTGAAGACCCCAGGAAACTTCTGCGCTTCTGGTCGGAGTTAGGCTGGCTATCCATATAGCAAACTCTCTCACGCATAATGGACCACTTAAGAGTTCAAATGCGGAAAAGGGAGTTTACCAACATAACATGACATAAGTGCCTAAGTCTTTTTGACAAAAGATAGATGATACCTAATACATATTTCGTTTGCTATATTTGCGAAACGTAAACCAGGTTCGTTAGGTTAGGTTATTAAAAAGGTATTTAGTAACTGGATTACTGCCATGACCTGATCGATGTCAAGCATTGTATTGAATATTGAATTTTCCCTTTGAAAACATTAAACAGAATCAGATGTTGACATGTTTTTACAAAGTAGGAATTCCGTTGTGCCGCGCGCCGAGTTCAAAGGCGACGAATAAATAGCTTCAACTGGCTTGTCATGTTAAACAAACATTTGTCTTTTCATTAATGTATACTAGCTTCTGTTTGCGTGGTTTCAAAATAAAAATAGACTAGAACAGGATAACTACATATACGAAAATAGACCTACCGATTTCCATGCCGCGGAGGGTCAAGAGCGTCTGCCCTTGATGACCAATGCCCTCCGACCCAATGGTTTGACAATCTCGAGGCGAAAGTTGGACAGCAATGTATCAGACTTGCTCAAGACCGATTAGATTGACGTAATAGAGATGCAGTGAAGTGGACGCTGGATGCTGTACAGATAGAGGATCAACCACCTGAGATGTGAGCATTCCTTTCCTATCGCATAACAAATCTGCAAATTTCTGTTTTGGCAGTATTATGATACCTAAGTATTCGTAGTTGCTGATACATATACGACTTAGGAAATATAAGACAGGACTAGGTATGTACTAGGACAAACAGCTACTACAGCAACACCCACGGGGACCCCGGAAAGCTGCTGCCATCAACCCAAAATCCTACTTCGTTACTTCAAGGAGTTATGTAAGTACATGGTTGTACCTATGACTATAATAATCCCCATGATGGACATCCTCGGAACTTTTACTAAGTACAGTAAGTACGCAGACCCGCATATCCTACAAGAGGATTAGTCAGAGTCAAGTCCAAACATTATGTTTAATACATCTCCACTTTTTACATAGCAGTTAAGCATTCACATGACGGGTTGCAAGCCTATCGCCATATCAGAATACTAAACCGATGGCGCATGCCCACGATTTTTTGGTTCTAGGATAAGCCGGTCTCCTCACGATCTTGCTCATCGTTTTGAGCACTGGAATTATCAGGAAACACAGACTCAGGCAAGGCGTTCCACTCCTTGGCGGTTCACATAATAAAGGTGGAAGAGTACCTCTTTGTGCGTATGGGGGGTATGTCAACCATGTCGCGGTGGCGCACTGCAGAGCGTCTGGTTGTCCGATGATAGAATGGGGATGGTGGGATCAGGTTGAAGAGCTCCGCAGCACACTCTCCGAAATGTATCCGATAGAAAACCGAGAAGTATCGTCGAATTCTACAAAGTATCGTTTATTCTATATTCACGATAAATACCACCAATGGTATATAGATTTGTAATCAGTTCACGATATAAAACAATACACTCGTGCCAATGTGGGTGGTCTGGTCTTGCATTAGCTGATTCACGAATCACTGTTTACTTCTCGGCCAAATCGCTAAATACATATATGTATTCAAGCAAGCAAGCAAGTTCGTTACAGCTAAAGAAATAATCAACACTCGCCAGCTTTATTCCATTTACGAGGATTTGTTAGTGTTTGAGCGTCTCGATTCGGCATAGCATGTTCCATGAACATGGGATAAACTAGTCGCGAGTGGGGATAGTCATAATTGAGTTATCGGAACATAAATAGATCTACACGTTTCCTCAGTCTTTGACTACGATATACATTAATAATTTAAAAAAAAACTCCCGTGTTTTATTTGCTTTTTAACCCAACTTGCAGCGCAATAGTGTGTTCAATGTTATAAGTTTCGTTTTGTTTTTTTTTAATTATAAATTTCAAATTGTTGATTATTTGGATTAATTAAATAATTATTTAATTAATTTATTATGAATTACCAATTAAAACGTAGGTACTAACATAGTTGTAAGATTTATTTTTTACTAACAAATTATGGATGTAATATTTCTGAAATAAAATTAAATTGTATTAAATTAACCCTCGCAGAAATAAAGGCGTCATAAGTTAGAATCATTTGTCTGTCTGCGGCATCACACCTCTGAAATGGACGAACCGATTTTAATTTCCAACTAGGTACAGCGCTGATGTCTTGGGGCAGCATTCCAGTGATGAAAATAAACATGTCTGTAGTAACATTTTTCTATATCCTGGAGATGGAATAAGCATTTGTAGACCCCTGATGTTAAGTGGTAACAGTCGCCTATAGCACTTATTGCCTCGTAGGTCACGCATCTTAGAAACGTGCCCTACGTACGACGCTCTGCCCTACGTCAATCAACTTAGGCATAAAGGTGTAAAGCCTCATATGCCTGTAATTTAACCGGTAACTATTCCCTTCAAACCAATAATGCTCCTCGGCGGCAGAAATAGGTATGGGAGTGGTAATTTCCCGAGCGAGCCTTTTCACAAGAAACTTTACCATAGATCCATCGTCCATCGACACTGATAGGTTGTCACTGGTACCTATGAATTGCATGTCCGGGCCGTTGACTGATTTATGAGGAAATTAATAAGGCCATTGCAAGATAAAACATAATTGCTTATTGTACTTCTGTTTATTGTATTCCGTCATCGGTGGTTATGATGTCAATTCAAAAGATACCTATATACGTTCGTTGTAAAATCCATTTTTCATTTTTCAAAACTGTTTCTATTTAGTAATCAGAACAGCGGGGTGATGTAAATTATCTTGTCCATATTTTCATCTTCATTATCAGACAAGAAAAAATTAGGTGTTCACGTCGCGATTTAGATCCACGCGCAACTTCTGATACTGTTAGTATTGTATGTCGAAACAGTGATACGTGCGATTCAGAAAACCAAGTGCGGGTGTTGGTGACAACATTCGCGCTTCCCGGCAATGACACCCGCCCGCTTTCAGTCTTTTGTGACCACGGCCGATGTAACTTGGCCGAAACGTCGAGGTTAGTCAAAACTATGATTGTGATATAAATCTGTGCGCGACTAGACCAACGCTTAAAAACATGAGACAAGAAAAAGTCAGCGAGATCTAAACAATGCTGAACATAAGCCTCCCCGATCATTTTCAGAGCGACCGACCAATCTCACGCCCTGTGTACTTAACGGCTCCCAGAAACCATCTTTTCATCTAGTGGGGGCCGTCCTAGGATCTATTCTCTAATCCTCTAGGATTAGAGGCAGTATTATCATTCAGTTTTTTTCTAATATTTATAGGCATCGAAATTAGATCAAAAACTCGAAGAATTCGACAAAATGTAATTACGAGAATCGGAGATTTCTGAGCGAAAGGCGATTCCCATGAAAAGAAAAATTACTTCAAACAAAGATTCTTAATAAACCCAAGCCTTTCCAAACAGATAAGTCACTTGAGTCGACAGAAGACAAACGTAGGATCCACTCACGTATGTTTGATAAGCAATAAGAGTATTGCAATATAAATATTATCTTTGATTCTGAAGTGTGAAAGGATTTACACCTCAGATTTCTTAGAAATCTTAAAAGAAAGTATGACTGCACTGAACGGAGGACGTTCTTTCTTGATTCTTAAGGCGTTGGGTTATTCATCTGGACAAAACGATCTACAGATCGAAAGGCAGGGTTACTGGACTTGCTTGGACTTCACCACCAGTGCTTACAATGTAAAATAAATGGTGTAAAAGTGGTTATCGAAACGTAGAACGTCTGGCAGGGAGATGGGCATGGTCGAGGTCACGGGGCGTCCTACACTGTGTAGGACGCAAACCTATGGGCCCCACACATGTCAACGATTACTTTGCGCAAGCCGTGCGCAAACCTCTGTACGAACAATTTGTTCAAATTTCTAGGCTTGTGTAAGACTTGCGCAAAGATATCGTACAACTGCACGATGGTGGACCTAATAACCGTCTCACCTAATGCTATTGTTGTGGACAAACACCTGTCCAGCATATTATAAAACCAAACGTAGAACTTTTGACACGCTAAGAAGAATAAAGAAATATTTGACGTGTATGGGCTCTATTAGGGAGGCCTATACTCAGCATTGGGCGAAATTGAGCTGTGGATGGTAAATTATGCTAGTTGACAATTAAAATTTTCTTTTCTTAAAGTTTTATCCTGCGATTATCCCTTCAAGCTGCTCTAGAACAAGTATAATTAGATATCCTTGAAAAATCCGATCAGGCTACGTGTCAAAACGCATCATTACACAATACGCTTCAAAGTAACAATTGCTGTGGCTTTTACGAATGTCCTCAAACTCCTAGTAAAACCCAACCGTGAAAAAAACATGTGCATAAAATTTTTTTTTTTATTTTTCCATTATTAAAAGAACGGATGAGCTCACTAATTTCCGAGCGGATTGTACCATCTTAGCGCTTGAAAGTGAAAGAATGGGGGGAGGCCTTTGCCCAGCAGTGGGACACAGTGGGCTGTTTTATTTTATAAGAACAGCAAAAAAAAATGATACAGTACCATCAATAGAACTGACTAATGGTGCTATGGCGATCGCTCACAATCATAAGGTAGCAATTTGTATGATTCAAGATACGATCTAATTCCGTTCAGGATTTCGGCACATTAGTTAGAGCAACAAATTTTAAAAATCACAGATACTTTCGGATTTATTACGCATTCAAATTTCAAACTGACGATATTATTATATTGTGTTTAAAGATGCCTACCATTGCCTTTTTTGAAGCCGCACCTTAGAAATTCAAAACACTGAGGCTGGGGGGTTTTATATACATTTGTAAATCATAATAGCATAATATTGTATTTCACTCTAAACTTTACCTAAGACGTAAAACGCAAATCGTAACCTGATGACATACTTTCAAACGATAATGCAGAATTGTTAGACCGATTGCAGTAAAGTTGACCCATAAGGAAAATCTATTGTGAAATCATAAACTTTGCTAGTAGCATATGGCTTAGAGATTTACAATATAGAGTACTAACTAAAGTGGCAGAATTATTTCTAGAGAAGAAAGTAGCACATCAAACAAATTTATAATTAAATGCGATAATAGATGGTGACTTCGCGAGATACAATAACATAAGTAAGTCTGTAGCTCCTCTGCCTATAATAGAATAAACACGATGTCTCAATGAATCTACATAGGTAATAAGGACATTTCCCATAATCATAATATCTCTACATCTCAAGTCTACATTATTTCTCTAAATATGTATATTACACTTCACAAATACAGTACCTAAGTTAATCATAATTGCCAAAATACTATCAACGCATTCCAAATTTCCAATGCAGCTAATCTCAACATAACAAACACAAATACATAACAAAATAACACAAATACGACACATTCGATATCATTCACATCACAACACAATCTTATAGAGACACGTGCATGGCCTACTCAAGACAATTCCTCATTCTTTCCACAAAAGTTACGGTTATCGTTTAGAATTCAACCCTCAACAGTTTTTATAAGTTTTTTCTACAAGTAACGTACATCTTTTGTTCATTTTCAAGAAATTTCTCAATAGAGCTGCTATCAGTCACGTATTAACTGGGCTATTCATTTATTTATTTAATGTGACGAAATCTTTAATGTCTAATTTGGTTTAAAACTAAAATATCATGTAGAACGTGATCTATAGGTATTACTCGTGCACGATAACTTGGGACCTGCTAGGAATGCGACTCCCCGACCGCTTCCCCTGCACTTCCCCGATGGCGCCCGTATTGTACCGTTCGCATCACTATTTTTTACTAGGGTTTTTAGTCTCGTACTGGCCTACGTCACGTAACGACGCGCTCTGGAATTCTTTTAGTTTTCGTTTGTGTTATTGTTTTGTTGTTATAGTTTGTGTCATTGTTTTGTTGTTATAGTTCTTGTTAAGTGTTTTTGTTATCATTATGAAGGGTAAACCTTTGCATAGCGGAGAAAGAAACCTCGTGCTAAAAGTGTTAGAATTTTTTGAAAACGAAAAACGGAACAAACAGTTTTGTTTACCTGTCCACTAAGTAGTAACGAAGATAAGATAATGTAAATAATATATAAAATAAATGTATAAACTTAAACATTGTATTTTTATTTTTTTCAAATAGTGTAAAACGATTAGATAAAAAGCAGCGTCCTCCCTGAGTAACATAATAAATTAGGTTAAAAAAAAAAACAAAGACGAAGCCGCGGGCGGCTGCTTGTTATGTTCGCTTTTTTGCAGGCGGTACAAACACGCCAATATGACGTCACCACGCTCAGGTCCCAACTTATCGCGCACGGGTAATAGGTAGGTACAAGTACCTAAGTATTGCATTGTTTAAACTACTTTTGAACATATAGGCTTATTTATGGGCCTATGAGACTTGCATGTGGCTGTAATTTTACAGAAATTATAATTTTATTAACCACTAGCATCCGCCAGCAGCTTCGCACGCGTTGTTTGTCAACAAAAAGTAGTGTAAAAAGAGTTAACTCTGGTTATACCTGACCCAAAAAGCATATTACACAATCAATGAATATTTAAATGATATACATTGACATTTCTAGTTTCAATTTTAATCAAATTATTTCATTAGTATGTGCTAGCATTATATTACCTGTTATTATTTCATAGGTATATGTTATATGACATGTAATTTGCACGCCACTGTGCCTGAATATGGTGAAACCATTTAATTTTGTAGCATCTGTATAATTTTACCCATGTTATGGCAAATAAAATAAACCTTTATAATCTACGTAGGTATACACCAAATTTCATAGAAATCGGTTCAGCCGTTACGACGTGATTGAGTAACAAACAAATAACCAAACTTTCGTGTTTATAATATTAGTGTGATATGCTGAATATAGATCACCTTCGAAGATTTCAAGATCTGCGCTACGCTTTCTTGTAATCTGCGCTACGCTTTCTTGTACATGGTCTCCACATGGAAACCTTTCTGCCCAACGGTCATCAGCTCTTATATGCCTTGTCACCGCCAGTTTAACTTGTTAATCCTTTGCATCGATAGCAAAAGTTTGTCTTTTATTCTCATTTCTGATTCCATCAGTTCTCACACACAGACAATTCTCTAGTATTATCTAAAAAAGTGTTATCTTATCTAGATAATAAATATAAAAATTCATTGAATGCTTCTTTAATTACTCATAGTGCTGCTATCAGTCACGTATTAACTGGGCTATTAATCTATTTATTTAGTCATTACTTAGCGTTTGAACTTGCCGGGTTTATGGCAAAATTAATTAACTTTTCCGGTTTGCGGTAACGTTCGTGGAACATGTGAATAGTGTAAATACTATACTCAAACGTGTAATACCTACAAAATAATATAGGTAGTTTATTTAGATACGTCTGCCTAAAATAAATATAGGTCTAACAATAGGTAGGACATAGTGGTAGAGACACCAATAAGGACCAAGTGGTCTACTAATGAACGCCAAGAATACGAAGTAGACTTGAAGCCGGTCTCAAATCAGTGTGGCGGATTGACATTGTGAAAGCAGCAGGTGATCTCTAGATCTGGCTGGCACTAGAGAGAAACATAGCCTGAACTAGGAATGGCATGCTTAATCCATCTAAATTGCTTACTTCATCCTATATCAGGCACTACAGCATTTCATTCCAATGCTGAAACGAATGGTATCAGGAAACAGACTCAGCCAAGGCGTTCCACTCCTTGGCGGTGTGCATAGTAAAGGTATAAGCAGCGCTTTGTGCGTACATACAATACAACGCCGATTTTCCCAACGTTGATTTGTAGATCTCGCTTCGATCGATCAAATATTAATGAATATATAGATATTGAATTTGTTACTCCATTTAAAGTATTTTGTAGTAATAACAAGCGAGAAATCATATAAGTGCTATTTAAATTATTTTGTAGTAATAACAAGCGAGAAATCATATAAGTGCTATTTAAATTATTTTGTAGTAATAACAAGCGAGAAATCATATAAGTGCTATTTAAATTATTTGGGCAATTATTAAAGCTACAATACAAACCTGAACTATTGGAATTATCTAGCCTAGTTACCATAAAGTCAAACCAACAGTGATTTTTATGCCCTAGAAATGTTCACGATATCTAATTCAAAGTAGGGCATATTTCAATAAAAATAGCAAGAAATTGCTAGTCATTTAGATAACATTTAAATATTATGAGATATTTTATCCACCTAGAGTTTCGTTTGGTTCGGCCAATGTAATAAAAATGCAAATATTAGTAGAATCGAATGCTTAAGTAATTCGTAAATATATTCTCTCTTCTTTGTAATATTACTAGTTCCTATGGAAGTAACACTTTTCAGTAATTAGCTGGAGTTATGGACTATGGGTCGACGACATGAGAAGGCTGTTCCTGGATGTGCGCAGGACATGGCCTGAAAGAGTGGCATATACAAAGGGAGACCTACTACAAAACCCAGCAGTGTTTAATCATGCCGCGTGGATGACTACAGGGAATTTTCTTTTATATATCTCTAAAGGTGGATACTGACTAACGTTACGAGGTGTAATGTAACTTTCGCATGTTACGCATTGAGCATGTTCGCTGTGTTCTAAAAATCGGCGTAACATGCTCGTCAAAACTATGTGCTCCATTCGCCAGCCAGTTCAGTCAAGATGGTCGACAACGAGGACGTGTTGGTATCTTTGATTCTACTTAATTATTGTTTAATCCAAATTAAGAAGCAGAAAAAACGTTACTGGACATCTAAATTATTTAAAAACAGAGGCGTATGTGGTGGTTTATTGATGGCAATATTAAAAAACCAAATTATTACTGGACAGTATAAAAACTTGGTATGCGTGTCTCCGATCGATTTTGAAGAACTCTTGAATTTAATTGGACGCGCCGCGTGCGCTCGTGATGACTTGCAACAGCGTACTGAGTTACTGACTGAACCGCGTAACAGTCAAAGGATTCGCCAAAAAACCGACAGCCGGGTGAAGCACTCAAAGCGAGCAAGGAGCGGCTCGTTGCTCGCTGATTTCCCCGTAATACTACGTACTGACTGCATGAATGCTCGCTGTGTAACATGTTACATTACACCTCGTAACGTTGGTCAGTACCCACCTTAAGTTGGCTTTAAGCATACGACCCACCTAATGGTAAGTGGTTACCGTAGCCTATAGACCTTTACAACGCTAAAGGTATTATTCACGCTTTGCGAACCCTTAAAATTTGATGGCGAAGAGTTTAGTGGCACATGGTAAAAGATTCAGTATGATGTAATAAGTGCGAAATAGGTTAATTTTGAGTTGTTTTCAAAAGCCGATTAAAGTTAGCACTTCAAAATACCTACAATAGTTAAATGGCAATATTATTTAGTTTATACATATAACAAATTCAGTTTTGTTTGCATGATCTCCAGTGTTTGATTGTGTGTGTTGTATTTCAAATCCAATTAATCTTCAGATCTGCTAAATCCAAAGACCGGAAGTGTGAATATCCATGTGAATAGGACAGATATACTGTTTTTATGCGTTTGTATACAATAGGGATGCCAGCTTGGGTTTCCGTATTCAGACATATCTAGTATATCTTCCCTCTCGCTCTATCTGACAACTGTTTACAGCGGCGTCCCGTCCCCCCCAACACCTGGGCGGCCGTTCGCCATGCCTCAAGTCACGTACGCAGAGCCGTCACCGCGCATGCGCTAGGGTCGTCTCGTTTATTTTGGTTTTTACCGCAGAAACTGGCGATTTCTGTTGATAATTCTTTCGCAAATGATAAGATTATCGGTATCGGTTAGTTTGCTGATTTCGATCGGATGTTTCAGGCTAATAACAATAATATATGGAACGTGGCCGATAAGTTTGCTAGGGATTGACTCATCTGTGAGTGTTTATTTTACTATGCATTACTTACCTAATATTTACTAACAGTAAGTACTTAGCTAATTATGCACATTTAAATCCACAGCCCGTCTACATAGGTACAATTTTGACGACCTCCGTGGTACGCGGGCGAATAGCCGGCTGAGACGCAGGAGGTAGCGGGTTCGGTTCCCGCCGCGGAACAAATGTTTGTATGATCTACATATATTTGTTCCGTGTCTGGTTGTTTCTCTAATATTATAAATATGTATTTACAAAAAAAAAGTATATAAGTATTCTATCAGTTATCTGGTACCCATAGTACAAGCTCTGCTTAGTTTGGGGCTAGATAGCGCTGTGTGAGATGTCCAGCCATATTTATTTATAATTTATCCAGCCATATTTAATTCTGAGCGTTTGACCAGTCTAAAGACAGATCCAAATATTGTCTCCTAACCTATACAATAAAAGAACAATCTTGTGTCCTCGAAGTTTTATGAAAATTATTTATTTTTCTTTATAAACAATTGTAGACCATCCATATTATAATCTGCTAATGGGCTCGCAAATTAATCATGAATGGAATGCAGAAGATAGGTACTGACATTGTCGCTGATAACAAAATGTTCAACCCGTACATTACTTATATTTATAAACAAACTTCTAAGTGATAGTAGAATACCTAACAGTACTGAGGCATTCAGGCACTTGTCTCACCGCCGGCGATGAGCAAGAAGCGAGTAGAGCTAGAAACGAGTTGGCGAGAAGCAGTGTGTAGTTCCTATAGTTGTCTCGCTGTGCTATAATAAAACATAGCGCCTTGTTTAGCGTATCGCTGGGCGAGTGTTGTAGTCGCTGCGACAAAATAGTGGAGAGCGTGTTCTCTAGCCAGCGATCAACTATTAATATACGTGTCTCATTTACTGACACGGAATCTATTATATTTAGTTCGTTTCTTGAGCGAGAAAATAGTTGATAGCTAATCGCTTACTCGCCGGCGGTGAGACAAGTGCCTCACATAGACTAGTCGACAGTGCACAGTTGTCAGTATTTTGTTTACCTTTCTTTTGTCAAATTATAGGTACTCCTCCGTGCGCGCAATAAGCTCAGAGATACAATGTTTTCTTTCTCTGCACTTTTCAGCCGACTATTTGCACACTGAACCTTTTTTAGGTCTACAAATAGACAATAAACTAAATTGGAAGCTACATACCGACACTTTATGTAAGCGCCTTCACCAATCCTTTTATGCGCTTTACAAAATAAGTAAAATTACCGATACACCGGTCTTACTCACAGCGTACTATGGCCATACATACTGCTTCAGTACTGGGGTATGAAGTTATACTCTGGGGTAAACTCTACAAACTGCAAAGGTATTTATAGCGCAGAAAAGATGCATCAGAACAATGTTTGGTCTAGGTATTACATGTTTTTAAACAATAGAGTATTTTAACCCTTCCATCTCTATACATCTATTAAACTATATATAGTATAAAGAAATAAATATTATGTTATGACACTCCCTTGTCAATACATCTATGAAAATCTGATCTATGTTCACAAAAATATTAATTTGTTTAAGAAAAATAGCGATATTCATAACTTTAATACTAGAAATAAAGATAAACTCGCTGTTGCCCCTTGTAGACTCCATAAAGTTAGTAAATCGTTTAAAGGGCAAGGTGTTCGCTTTTATCACAAACTCCCAATTGATACTTCAATTAGATATATCTCTATAAAATATTACACTCCCTAATCAATTCCCCAGCATTATTGTCGCAAATCTCCTTCAATACTAAATTTAGTGCTCGTAGATCCAATCGAACTAATATTTTTGCTTTAGGTACTTACTTATAAAAACATTATTTCTTATTATAATCCATTAACAAGAATGTCTCGGCAGTACAATGAGTTAGCAAACTCGAATACAGAGCTAGATGTCTTTAACTCTAAGCTATATAAATTTGTCACACAACACAAAGACATCCTCCATTTTAACGGGGATGCAGACGCTCATAGTAGCGTCGTGGGCTTCCAAGTCGGTTGATAGTATATTTAGGTATTTTGTATATATTACGTGTTTGTTTGTTGTTTTAATTATTGTTTATTAGTTTTGTCTTCTGATTCTCAGTTATGTGTCTATTCATTTTAATTATTTAGTAGTAGTTATGATCTTGAACATGCTTTTCCTTTTGTTTCCTCGATCAGTATATTTCTGCTTTTCTGTGCGCACATAAGTTTCGTTTCAAGCCAGATATAATTGTTATTTTAGTTAAGTTATATTTTTATTGCTTGTAATGTGTGCCTGACGTCAATACGATGAAATTTGATATAGTTACAAATAGATTATGTCCAGGATTGGGGGGATTTAACCGACTGCGCAAAAGGAGGGTAATGTTTTTATTGACAAATCACGCGTGCGAAGCCGCTGGCGGGTCAGCTAGCAGTGTAGTTATGAAAATAATCGCAACAGTGTGTTCAACCATACTAGCAAAATCCAAGACATTTTGTAGGCTGTGCTAGCATTGGAAGTATTGGAACAGATGCAATAACACACGGCGGGCCATCTGCTTCCTTATTTAGTTTGTAAGATATGGGCGCGATAATCACTAGAACACCAAACGCTTTATAAAGTTGTAATCTTTGTGTATCTGTTTACACGGGCGTAGCCTGGTGTAACTAAGGCGAATATAGCAGCTGATTGGTCTTATTTTGAGGCATTCTCCTCAGCGAGGAATCAGTTTTATGTGCTCAAAAAAATATATGTCATTCATTGACTTTTTATCTGCAAAGTGAACATACAAAAAAGTTCTACCTGTTTATTTACTATGAGAAATAAAATAACAAAATGTAGCTGTTTTCGACTTTCAATTTGATTCAACCTCTAAATGACGTAAAATTATGTAATTTTTCTTTCACCTAAATGTGGGCAAAGACTATACCTTCAAGTTGAACATATGATGCTGTGATGCGACGGTCTTGCACGTGACAATTAATTATTTTCAATTTTTCCGAATAATTAGCGGGCGTATCCTTAGAAGGTGGTTGCGCGAGCGACGGGCGGCAGTGTACCGCTGACTGTCGTACGGGAGGGTTGTGCTCGTCTGCCTCGCGCTCAGCTACTTGCTGGTCGGTTAGATGCGTGTGGCGGAAGGTGCGGGGCCGAAATAATAGCTACGCCCTTTCGCTCAAGGTCATCGGCTACGGTTAGCGCCTTAATATAAAAATATTATTGTAATATTCAAAATATTACAATTGAAATAAGCAGAAGAGTATATTAATATTTCATGCAAACATTTTTATCGCTTGCCGATGACGACTAGGTTTATGATTATGAAAATTATTTATAAGCAACAATCAACCTTCTGTTATTTTTTCACATTTTTTTATCATAAATGCAATTTTTTGCACATTTTTGTTGTTTTATTTTCATACACGTGAGTTGAACAGAACACCAGCGTCATAGGAACTTTAATCTTATTCTGCTTCGATAATATTATTCATATTATTTATTTGTTTGACCAAGGTATTGTTCGAATTTTTAATTTATTTTTATTTGTTTGTTGTGTATGTATGAACCGATTTTATTATATTATTATGTTTTATATTTAATTTAATTGCAATTGCCTACTAACATAGTTCTAAGATTGTATTATTGTTTACTAACAAAATGGATGACAAATCTGAAATAAAATGAATTGAATTGATAAACCGCATTTTAAAAACACCGTCAGCTGTTCTTTGTAATAGAGTTAACTTTCGAAGAGCCACAGTAAAGTTAACAGTTACAACAGGGTCTTGGAAACTTTATGAATGAGCTGTCACTTTGTTAGTGCTTATGCAACGGTATTGAAAACTTTGTAGGCCGAATTCCAGGTACCATTGTCAGTACCGAGCCGAGTGGCTAGTTTAGTATTCGGGATGCGTCAACTACAAGGCAGTGAAATTTGTTTTTGAGAATCAGATAAACTTCATTATTGACTGGATAATTAAGATTAGGAGGAGTTTTAGGCCGTCTAAGTAAACGTCATATCCATACTACCTAATATTATAATTCGAAAGTAACTCTCTTACGTAGTTTGTTACGTACTCTCTAAGTAGTTTGTTACGATTTCACGACTAAACGGCTGGACCGATTTCAATGAAATTTGGTATATAGATAGATTATGACCGGGATTGGAACAGGTAAAAAAACTACTTTTTACCTGACTGCGCAGAAGAAACCGCGATGCAAAGCCGCGGGAGGCAGCTAGTAATCTATTTGTTTCTATTTTATTTCAACTGTAGATTTTATTTATTTCATCACGGCACACATTACACATTACAAGCAAAAAAAATATAACTTAACTAAAATAACAATTTTATCTGGCTTGAAACGTAACTTATGCGCGCACAGAAAAACAGAAATATACTTAACGAGGAAACAAAAGGAAAAGCATGTTTAAGAACTAAGATTAATCTGATTGATCCTGCAATTGTATCATGAGTATGATTCTTTAATTGATTTTATCAGTACTGGTTATCAAAGATAGCAACAGTAGAAATGCAACAATTTACGAGCTCTAAATCAATTATATTTAACACACTAATCACACTATCGCACTGATATTGTAAATGCGAAAGTTTGGATGTTTGTTTGTTACTCAATCACGTCGTAACGGCTGAACAGATTTATATGAAATTTGGTATACATATACGTAGATTCTAACCTGATTACCATATAGAAAGAAAGAAGAAATATTTATTCAGACCACCACAAATGGACACAGAAACCAATGACACAAAAAATATAATCTAACTAAAAATTATAAGTGTGGTGGCAAAAAGGTCCTCAGCTCAGCATTTGCTACAGCATGTTGCCATACTGCAGCGCTGGTATTCTGCTGAGGCCAGTGTTGACCTCACGGACACCCAGACATATTCATACAACTATAAGATTTAAAACATTTACCTTATCCAACCTTATATCTAGCACCTTCTACAGATCACTAACTCAAAAGTCATACAAACCATGACTGACAATTTATTAATTATTCGTGCCAAGCCGGGGCAGATCAGCTAGTAAATAATAAAAGTGACTACAGAGGAAAGTGAGTGGAGAGTGAGAGACACTACATATAGGCTACCTTTTATCCCATAAATCAGTTCCCATGTGATAAATATGCAAATCAAGTTGCGAGAGCGAGTTTAGCTTTATTTCTAGGTTACCTACACATTTAGTAGTGTAACGCGTACGAAGTCGCGGGCAATAACTAGTAGTCTATAAATATTATTAATTTAGAGCTAGTGCGCTTACGCATATCTATAAATGATAGATATCTTCTGACGTGTCATTGGACAAACCTAATCTATTTTTGAACAGTGTTTTGCCACTTCTGAAGCGTTGGGTGTGGCCTTGTTAAGGTCATCTTTTGCAGGTGGTAGGGCACAGGGGACAACAGAGCATGTGGGACATGGACCGATTAGGAGCCCCGCAGACGCAGATTCAGTCCGGGAGGAGTCACGCACTCCCCATTTGCAGAGATTATAGATACGTGATACCTGTCAAGACGCAGGTGAAGGTTGCCGCCGCCGGCAAGATCGGTCGACGACATAGTAAACACCACAGGTCGTACATGGGTGACATGGGTCAGACAGAACAGTACAGACAAAAGGCGAATGGCGACAACGAAGAGGCATTTGCCCAGCAGTGGGATGAGAAGGGCGGACTATGATGAGGTTTTAATGTTTATGGGGTCATTTGGCTTCTAATAGAGCTGGGAAATGCCAGCTTCTTATCGTGTTGATGCTTCATAAAAATAATCTTAGCTGTGGGATACAAACGGCTAATAATACAACTCTTGTTTTACCTTCGTTCTGCCATTGATGATGTAGTCCCCCATCTTTCCATTACTGGCCATTTTGTTCGCCCGCAGTATGATGTTATCAACCTGAAAATATACATTATTAATTGTTTTTTATTTATTGCGACTTAACAAAGACTTACTAAAATAACCTTAACTAATGCATATTTAATTGGGGTACTAGTTCTTTGAAGAAATCTTTCAAACTGAACGAAGTATTATCAACAATCACAAATCCCACTAATACAAACATTATAAATGCAAAAGTTTGGATAGTGTTTGTTCTTCAAAGCAATACGTTTACAGAAATAAATTCCCTAATACATCTATGAAAATCTGATGTATATTCACAAAAATTATTAATTTGTTTAAGAAAAATAGCGATAATCGTAATTTTAATACTAGAAATATAGATAAACTCGCTGTTGCCCCTTGCAGACTCCATAAAGTTAGTAAATCGTTTAAAGGGTTCTCTTTTATAACAAACTCCCAAGTGATGTACAAAAATTGACAATTAACAAATTTTAAACGTAATTAAACAAAATCTTTATAAAAGTCTACTATAAAATATCGGATTATTTAGATGATAGAGAAGCTTGGGATTGAAATTGCTCCAACTCGTTCAAAATGTTACAATTTAGACGTACCTAATTTATTTCCTGTATTGTTATGTATTCTAAAAGGATCATTAAAAAACAACCAGCCTTGTTTCTTGCCTTTCTTTCCTGGCTTGATCGCGAAGGAAGAGGCAGTAAAATTTTTGTTTCAAAATGATCCTTGCGATTTTAATGAATAAAATATTTTGACTTTGACTTCTGTAACGGCAAAACTACTGACCCGATCTGCCAAAACTTATGTAAATAGGTTTATAATATAAATAGGCTACTTTTTATTCCATAAAACAGTTCCCGTGGGATTGAAATGAGGCGTGCAAAGCCTCTACCAAAATGAATAAAGTGAGAGACCCGGAGATATTAGTCTCCGCGAGTAGATGCCAGGGCGATGGGTTACACGCATGAGGCTCTTACCTGCAGCTCTAACGCGACACCTGTGTGTCCAACACACCACGCATACTACCACTCAAACCCTACATCGACAAGGATTGTATGAAGAAAAAAATGAGTGTGAATGAAGCAAAGGGGTATATCAGAATCAGGATGAAACCACAGAGAAAACAGAAAAGATATGCATCAAAATCATGAAGATTGGACTCTGCATGTATGGGTGCACGTATCACAATAATATCCGTTTCGCAATGGCCGAATGGCCGACTGAGACGCAGGAGGTAGCGGGTTCGATTCCCGCCCCGGAGCAAATGTTTGCATGATCTACAGATATTTGTTTCGGGTCTGGATGTTTTTCTATATATGATAAATATGTATTTACGAAAAAAAGTATATAAGTATTCTATCAGTTATCTGGTTCCCATAGTACAAGCTCTGCTTAGTTTAGGGCTGGATAGCGCTGTGTGACATGTCTAGCAATATTTATTTAGTTATATTATAAACGCGAAAGTTTGTATGTATGGATGTTTGTTACTCTTTCACGTCTTACCGGCTGAACCACTTTCGATGAAATTTGGTGTGAACGTAGTTTATAACCTGGATTAACACATAGGCTACTTTTTGTTGACAAACCACGCGTGCAAGCCGCTGGCGGAAGCCAGTATTATATATGCGAAAGTTTTGATATTTGTTTGTTATTCAGTTACCGATTTCGATTCAATGAATTTCGATGAAATTTGGTATGTATGTACGTAGATTTTAACCTGGATTATCAATCCGGGTTATATAATCTACGTACGTAGGCTACTTTTTGTTGACAAACAACGCGTGCGAAGCCGCTGGCGGAAGCTAGTAACTAATACATTCGTTCGCATTCTATTTCCTTTTAAAGCTAGATAATATCTTCTTAAAAATCGAGACATGCATATAATTCAGTAAAAATACTGAACAAAACAGCAGTATACAATTAATGAGTAGTTTTTGAACAGTCGCAATTATGTCGTAGCTCAAACTAATCAAATATCTAGCAACTTTATTGTCTTTCATTATCACCTCAGCACAGCACCCATTGATCATATAGATATGATAGGTACGATCATTATTAGGTTTACCTATCGCGCAGATTATAAGGAAAACTTGAAGGTTTTCCCTTAAACAGTCTTGCAAGTTGCAAAGCTGCACCATCTAGAAAGATATTATATTGGTTCCAGTGCATAGAGTTCACACGTGCAGGAATAAAATATGACTAACTTTTGTTGTGGTAGCGACGTTTTTCTACTCTTACTAGGTACGATTCGTTAGTCATATTATTTCTGTTACAAAATATGTGAATGTGTTTTGCGATATGACAAGTTAAGGCAGATTTACACAGGGTCAGTAACTGGCTTCGATTTCGAGACAAGTCAGCGCTGACCCAAAAAATACCCAATGTGTTTGATTTGAAGTCAATACAGCGGCGAGAAGTCAGCGCTGACTTCAATATTCGCAGACGAATATTTTGAAGTCAGTCGGCGCCCCCCGCCACCCGCACCCTCCTACGCCAGTGGTAAAAACCCTGTGTAAATGGGTAAGTCAGCACTGGGTCAGTCACTGTCACTGTGTTGTAGGTTGACGTCGCGTTGCGTAGACGCTAAAATGTCTCGTAAACTAAGCGAAAACGAAACCTTTAAATTGGTGCCTTTAATATGGAGAAAACGAGTACCTGTGGGATATCAAATCTCACAATTACCGCAACTAAGAAATGCGTGCAACAGCGTTGCTAAATATTGCTCAACAAATGCAAATCGAAGGACTCACAATTACTGATGTTAAAAATAAACTGACTTCAGTTCTCACTGACTTCACATACGTGTGCTCACCGTTCTCAGCTTACCACGACTACTGACTCCATATAAACGAATGAAGTCATGGATGGCGGCAGTTTCGGCGCCGATACTGACTTGTGCATTGACCCTGTCTAAGCCTGCCTTAACTTATTAATCGACTTCAAAGAGAGGTTCACAATTCGTCGTAACATTGTCACGTTGTCCAATTTCAATAATCATTTTTATATGTAATGGGTTACTTCAAAGGTTCCATGCTAATTTGTACAGGATTTAATGATGGCATTCATGAAGAAATCATCAAACTCTTAAGGCATTGCACGAGATAATATGCGAATAATTCTTCACCGCTTCAAACCGATTTAGATGATTTAAATTATGTTATATTTAAAACATATATATTTTTATAATGGGCGAGTCTTCGAGTTCTTGTTAAGTTTATTGGCGTTGGTCTGTGCAGCAGAGCCGGAACGCACTGCACACACATCAAGTAGGTTCCGCGTTTTAGGTCGCCAGAATTCAAATTCAGAGACCACCGAAGACGTAAGAAAATTCAATACTTTCCCAAAAACCTAATAATATTAGCGTAACTCTTAGTTCTATTCAATAATGGGCTTTCAGCAACAGAGTATTTCGTATTGGCAACGTTTACTTGATTGATAATATTGCTACACATGAGGTTAACTCTTTGTTTATATCACTTCCGCTAATGCGGAAGAGTCATCCACATTAGACAGAGCAAACACTCCACAAATACACCGACCTCGCCGGCGAGGTCGACGAGTCCCTTCATTCGCCGCCTATACGAGGTACAAGCACGTACCCGGGCGTTTCGACGTGAGTAGATATGTTTTAAGTGCATAAATTGATAACGCTGGCTATCAATGGCGCCACCGTAATCCATATCCCCTTATCGGTTAGATATTATTAGATTTGCAACGAACAATTCATGTTATATCTTTGTTATTTTATTTACCTGCAATCTGGCCCCATGCATAATAATAATAATTCTTTATTTCAGACACAGTGATCCATATTTTATAATCTACACTAAACTAAAATTAAAAAAAGCAAATTAAAACAATTACACAATAATAAAAATACAATAAAAAAATATTTAAAAATAAGGTACTTAGGTGGCTATTTCCACCCAACGTCGATAAGCTGCCGTCAGCATCAGTCTATCCGCCATACTTTTGATGATTGTGTTTTTACACATGTCGACTCTGGACATGAAGGAGGCGATCCTCTTTCTTTGGATCGCATTGAAAGAGTCAACCCCAGCCTCTGCGTACATTTCCGAAGCGCTACAATAGCGCCTCAGACCCATCATGTGTCTGAAGACGTTATTGTACGCCACTCGTATACCGCTGTGCGACTTCTTAGTATAATCTGTCAAGAGTTGACATGTGTAGAACGACTGGCAGAAGGATCTGAAGAGTGTTATTTTCACGTCAGGCGATGACTTAAAGAACTTTCTGGCTATCATATTGCCTACTACACACAAAGCCCTACGTTGCCGCTCTATGTCAGCGTCGTCCTTTAAGTTAGATGTAACGATGTGTCCAAGGTACCTGAACTGCTCAACTGATCTTACGGGCTGTCCGTTACGATAGACCTCGGGTACTATTTCAGGTCCCTTTCCCGATCTGATAATCCGATAATGTACACACGGCTACACATCAAGCTATGCATTTCCAGTATAAGCTGACCTCTCATTCTACAAAAGGCCTACACAATGCGAGGTCAGCTTATACTGGAAATTTATAGCTTGATGTGTAGCCGTATGTACCTACTAGCTTCAATCATGAAATTTAGCAGAAGCAAGGTCTCACAGCACAAGTAACGAAAAAAATCGCGTTATTTTGTACTTACCTATATTCCATAAAAAATATATTTTTATGGAATATAGGTAGGTAAGTACAAAATAAAGAAAAAAATCTCGTTATTTTGTACTTACCTATATTCCATAAAAATAACGAAAAAAATCTCGTTATTTTGTACTTACCTATATTCCATAAAAATAACGAAAAAAATCTCGTTATTTTGTACTTGCCTATATTAAAAAAAATATTTTTATCGTTATTTTGTACGTACCTATATTCTATAAAAATATATATTTTTATGTAATATAGGTATTACCCGTGCGCGATAAGTTGGGACCTGAGCGCGGTGACGTCATATTGGCGTGTTTGTACCGCCCGCAAAAAAGCGAACATAACAAGCAGCCGCCCGCGGCTTCGTCTTTGTTTTTTTTAACCTAATTTATTATGTTACTCAGGGAGGACGCTGCTTTTTATCTAATCTTTTTTACACTATTTGAATAAAATAAAAATACAATGTTTAAGTTTATACATTTATTTTATCTATTATTTACATTATCTCATCTTCGTCACTACTTAGTGGATTTATGCCTTCTAGAGGTTGTTCTTCGTCCTCGTTGAAGTATTTTGTAAGCGCTTGGCTTCGTTTTTTATTCTCATCAACGTGGTTTTCGATATTCCCGTTGCCATGCATGTTCGTTTTACTGCCTGGTCAACATGTAAACAAAACTGTTTGTTCCGTTTTTCGTTTTCAAAAAACTCTAACACTTTTAGCACGAGGTTTCTTTCTCCGCTATGCAAAGGTTTACCCTTCATAATGATAACAAAAACACTTAACAATAACTATAACAACAAAAACTACAACAATAAAACAATGACACAAACTATAACAACAAAACAATAACACAAACGAAAACTAAAAGAATTCCAGAGCGCGTCGTTACGTGACGTAGGCCAGTACGAGACTAAAAACCCTAGTAAAAAATAGTGATGCGAACGGTACAATACGGGCGCCATCGGGGAAGTGCAGGGGAAACGGTCGGGGCGTCGCATTCCTAGCAGGTCCCAAGTTATCGCGCACGAGTAATAAGTACAAAATAACGAGATTTTTTTAGTTATTTTTTATGGAATATAAGTATGTACAAAATAACGAGATTTTTTCGTTACTAATGCTACTGTTACTTTTATGGAAACCTCAGTTCGCGTGTCAGACTAGCACTAGTCTGGTTTTAAGGGGTTCCGTACCCAAAGGGTAAAACGGCACCCCATTACTAAGGCTCCGCTGTCCGTCTGGCCGTCACCAGGCTGTATATCATGAACCGTGATAGTTACAGTTGAAATTTTCACATATGATATATTTCTGTTGCCGCTATAACACAACAAATATTAAAAACAGAATAAAATAAATATTTAAGGCGGGCTCCCATAAAAAAAACGTGATTATTTGTTCGTTTTTGCTCGATATTGATAACGGCAATAGGTAGACGCTTAAAATGTTCACAGAATATTTAGTTATTATGCACTTTAAAAATAAATAATTAAATTAAAATAAAACAAATATTTAAGGGGGGCTCCCATACAACAAACGTGATTTTTTGCCCTTTTTATAGATAATGGTACGGAACCCTTCGTGCGCGAGTCCGACTCGCACTTGGCCGGTTTTTTCTTGTTATTTCCATATGTGTACTTGGTAAACATAATTATACCGTGCTTGGTGTGCTTGCCATGAGCGTCTATACCTTCATAATTGATTGTTTGATTTTTGCTATGCCTGTCTACACTACCTAACCTACTAAAGATCACAGCACAGGGCGCGTGTCAAATTAACGTGAAGGGCGTGAAGCTCACACGTGTTCGTGGTCATGTACACAGAAATATGATACGCTTATCAGTTTTCTACTGGAAACGGAAATTCCCATGGAATTTGCAATAAAGTAAAATTACATCTAGCAGGACTACAGTGTTTTTTGTATGGCACCGAAGATTTATAATCATACATAAGTACCTATTGACGTTTTAGAAATAACCTTCAATGATTTTTGGTATTTAAAATAAAATTAAAGAAATTATCTTACATTTTTAATAAATGGTAATAGTTAAATTGTTTAAATAACTTTTGACATTTAAATCTATATTCTTTTGACTAGAATGACTGTTTTATAATATGTTATGTTGGTGGACTCCCTTTTCCGCATTTGAACTCTTAAGTGGTCCATTATGCGTGAGATATATAATATGTTGACATTTTTATTTTTTGCTATATTTTGCATGCTGTGAAGTAGACCAAGGCTCTACCTATGTATATGTCACCTTTTTATCAGCCAAGCCATGTTACGCAAACTAAAATATTATGAATTGTCTAAAAAAAAATACAAGTGACAATTGTGAGGTTAGTAATGCTTGCAACACTTAAATCAGAGGGAAAAAATGGCGAATCACCATTTTATGTACTGAATAGTTTTTGAACTGCATTCCAATTTGCAGGATGTGGTATACCTGATCTAAACCAAAAATAGCCAATAGACACTTGCATAGTACACAAGTTTACACAGCAGACAGGAGGTACCAAATGGCTAATAGCGCCCTAGTTTAATTTCGAGGGTGGGGCAGGGGGAGGGGTGGGGATGGGTGGGGGAGGGGGTTTCTGCATCGGTATTGGGCATTCTAACTGGACCCCAACCATCCTCCAAGATACAAAGCTTTTTAGGTTATTATAATTCCTAGGGTATTACTGTAATGAAAATGATCTGACGGGCTAGAATCGCCCTAGAAAAGCTTATATTTACGGAAGAATAGATGAAAAATAAAATTTTAGCATTGAGAGTAGAAACTTACGCTATTCTTCTGTAGAGACTTTTTTAGGGCGATCATGTTATTAGGTATGAGCTCTTGTAGTTTAAATGTGCCCTAGAATAAAGTTATGAATACTCACTTGGCTTATTAACTGCCTGA
The DNA here is from genome assembly GCA_918857605.2 of Philereme vetulata. Classification (NCBI taxonomy): domain Eukaryota; kingdom Metazoa; phylum Arthropoda; class Insecta; order Lepidoptera; family Geometridae; genus Philereme; species Philereme vetulata. The sequence continues at coordinate 307,090 of OU975463.1, read as the reverse complement.
TGTAGTAACAGTGGGATTCCTTGCCATCAATCCACGTGATGAGGTCACTTCGTATCGTCTGCGCCTCTGTACTAGCTGGATTCGATACTAGCTGCCCTTTCTGTTAAAACATTAATAAAGTAACTAAACATAATACTTGATGACCTCCATGGTGCAGTGGGCGAATAGCTGGCTGAGACGCAGGAGGTAGCGGGTTCGATTCCCGCCGCGGAACAAATGTTTGTATGATCTACAGATATTTGTTGCGGGTCTAGTTGTTTCTCTATATATATTATAAGTACGAATTTACAAAAAAAAATGTATATATTTTTTTTATGTATTCTATCAGTTATCTGGTTCCCATAATACAAGCTCTGCTTAGTTTGGGGCTAGATAGCGTAGTGTGAAATGTCCAGCAATATTTATTTATATTAATTTATTTAATATAACATTTTAACTTTATATTCGTTTATTATTATTATTACGGGCCACTTCTGTCCCTCCGCTGGGCAAAGGCCTCCTCCCATTCCTTCCAGACATCTAGATCTCGTGCTGAATCTGCCCAGTGCTCCAGGAAATAGTGTAATTCGTCTCTCCATCTCGTTGGGTTGGGTTGGGTTGGGTTGGGTTGGGTTGGGTTGGGTTGGGTTGGGTTGGGTTGGGTTGGGTAGGGTTGGGTAGGGTTGGGTTGGGTTGGGTTGGGTTGGGTTGGGTTGGGTTGGGTTGGGTTGGGGTGCCTGCCCATAAACTTTGTTTATATAAATTGTTTATTTTATTTTACTTACTTGTTGTTTTGGGAATACCCATGTCAGATAAGGTGTATTGCCTAAATACCTAGATTATGCTAGTCTTTGTAGGCATTTCTGATAAAAAAATATATGACAACAAAAAATTAGACATGGATTTCTTTAATATTTTCTCTACAGGTCAGAATAAGTTGAAATTTCAAATGGTGGAAGTCTAGTCTTTCTAAACATGTCGCAGTGATTATAAAGATGTATTTTCAACTTCATTATTCAATTGAATTGTAATGAACACAGAATGAATGAAAATTCTTTATTATACCATACAAACTTAGACACAACAACAGTAAAAAAACAAAAACAAATGTAAGCATAATGGGCAGTCTTATCGCTAAACAAAACGATCTCTTCCAGACAACCTTTGGATGGACAGGATCATTGCTTAATGGAAGATTAGCCGAAGTGTAAAAGGAATATCTATACTAATATTATAAAGAGGAAAGATTTGTTTGTTTGTATTGAATAGGCTCCGAAACAACTGGACCGATTTAAAAAATTCTTTCACTGTTGGGAATCTACACTATCCCCGAGTGACATAGGCTACTTTTTACCCAACTGCGCAGAAGGAGGGTAATGTGTTTTATTGAAAAACTACGCGTGCGAAGCTGCGGATTGGTCAGCTAGTAGGTACTCAATAATAGAAAAGTAAAATAGAGTTCATTTCAATTCAATAATGATCAAAGCCAGAGACTTTTCTTAAATAAAATAGGGAACACAAACGGATAACAATGCATTTTTTCGAATATTTTAATATTATATTATTTATTTACGTTCACACAGAAGAGAGTAGTGCTAGGAGGAATGCTAGTAGCATTAACACTGTTAGATAAGGTGAGGCGTGACACAGATGCACAATGCATTTTTTCAGTTTATGTACACATTTTTATTTAAAACTAATAAGAATAAATAGGTACTTTCATTCGCACTCAATACGAAGTGCGAGGCGAGATGTTATCCGGAGCGGATCGCACTCACCCTGATGAAGGTTCACGATTTGAACCAATACATTGTGTGATAAATCCCGTATGCCGTTTAATAATGATTGAAATTAATCACGAAAGTTTTCTTGGTATTTTCATTTTAAATTCTGATGAAAAAGAGCAAGGAAGGTAGACAGTGCGACAGTGTGATCTCACAGGCTTTAGATTAGACTGTTTATTTTCCCTACTCTGACCATAGCCTACTATAATTTGCATGCAAAAAGTTGGCAATATTATGAGATTATTTTAGAAAGTTGTTTTGTTTTAAATTTGTAAAAGTCTATTTATTATGAAGAAGAAATAAACCGAGTTATTTTATATGGGTTTCATAATAGACTAAGCTCCACCCAATAAACCAGTTGCAAACTCACATCAGTCGCATATGCTCGTGTTAATCATACAAAACCAGTCCCTTCAACTGACGACCTCCGTGGCGCAGTGCCCGAATAGCCAGCGATAATAGATCCCACTACCAGGAGGTAGTGGGATCCATTCCCACCGTGGAACAAATGTTTGCATGATCTAGGTACATATATTTGTTTCAGGTCTGGATGTTTTTCTATGTATTATAAGTATGTATTTACAAAAAAAAAGTATATAAGTATTCTATCAGTTATCTGGTTCCCATAGTAGGTACAAGCTCTGCTTAGTTCGGGGCTAGATAGGGCTGTGTGAAATGTCCAGCAATATTTATTATTTATAACTATCATAGCAATCATATTGCCTAGGGGTAGCAGCATCCCCAGTAAAACATTGACAATGTTTAATTTAATGTTAGCAATGTCTGTTTATTTTTTAAAGAATTAATGGACAGGAACAATTACTCATTACAATTACCAACCAATTGCTTCTGGAATGTGTAAAATTCCTGTAAAATTTACTGGAACGTTTAAATACTACTAAGTAACCAGCATTGTGGTAAGAAGTATTTCCTTGAAAAGCAAATTGTTTACTTAACTGTGTAATGTTTACTTTTTCTTTGTACCACTTTCCTTGTTTTAGTACTTACTGAGAATATTCCAGATCTGTACATTTCTAAAACTTCATTTAACACTAACTGTCCTCTCTCTCTGCCAAGGAAATTATTTAATACACACACACCATACTGCGTCATGTCTCTAATCACTTGCTGACACAACTTGTAGCACGGGTCACTCGGGTCCATGTAGTAACTGTTAGGACTGTAGTTGAATGGCGCTGCACTACCCTTCAACGAAGCCTCAGGGTACTCCTTCACCCTGGACGTAGGCTCCGTACTATACACAGGTAACACAGGCATCTCTAATTCAGTCCTATTCACTGCCCTTAACACATTAGATGCTCCAGAACCAAACTCCACAGTACTCAACTGCTGTGCAGTCTCATTCAATATTTCCTGCTCTGAAGATCCCTCATAAGTTATGGCACTTTCTCCAGACAAGTCTTTATTAGTATACACTACCCTAGATATAACACTACTATCAATAAGACCGGCTGCTTTACTGCTCACACTTTGTGTAACGTTCTCGCACGAGTTATTTTTGTTATCACCATCTGCACTACCCTCTTTTACTTTTTCTCTGGATTTTGAACCACATTTTTTGGATCGTCTTAATGCACTTTCACTGGCCTTGTTCACAGTTTCCTGTTTTGAAACATCTACGGAATTAGATTTGCTGTCTTCACCTTTACCAGGACGTTCTTGGCTACCTGTTCTAGGTTCACCAGAGTCGTTGATCTTCGGATCCTTTGGTGACTTGGGTGCGCATTCACTTTTGTGTCTTCTCCAGTCTTGTCGCTGATGTTCCGTATTACAATAATACACATTGAGACATCGCGCGCATCTCAAGGGACTTTTCTGATTACATACCGCGCAGCAAGTAAGTCCGCCTCCCTGATTCATTCTGAATTAATTTCTCCAGTCCAACGAAGGGCCGGCCCTTACACTTGTCAGTCAAGTCAACTGAAAGAAATGTCATCCGACGTGACAGTCAGTCTCAGTCAGTGCAAGGGTCACTTGAAGGACTTTTATTGACACATCTCAAAATACACATGTCACTCATAAAAATAAAATACAATTTAAATTTAAATATTATATTGAAACATTATTTTGTTTGAATTCATGTCTATTAGTCCGAAAAATACTGCTAAAGGCAATTTTAACCATTACGTTGCCGGAAATTACAGCTCTATTGACATTTAAGTTGCAATATATAAAAATTAATTACAGCATTATAAAATTTATAAAATGTTACTGTCTTGCTCCTTTCTTATTCAGCGTATGACAGAGCACCGCATATTATGAAAGCGTATATCCAGCGTGACCACTTTTGGTATATTTCTACTTTTCTAGTAGATTACGAGCGTAACATAAAATTCTTTATTATATCAAAATGCCTTAGTAGAATTTAGTACTTTTGTCAATTTTGTAAGTATGTGTAATGGCAAAACATTTACAAGATCGTAATACTCATGAAATTGATCGGAGATTTCTTAAGTTTATTTAAATGAAAACACTGTACATCAAAATTATCTTTATTGTCTTATTAATGTTTAATTTTACTAAACGTGTCTGTGATTTCTATACTCTTAGTACAAGCTTGTATATTTTTATAAATATTATTCTCATTCCGTTCATTCGATTCTGTGACTGATGTGAAGAATGATTGATCGTTTGACAGCAGTTTAAAACCCTAGGTTTAAAATGAAAAGAAAATAAGAGCAACACTATCGTGCTGAATGGGCAGATAACCCATTATTTTGCACACAAAAGGTTTGCAAGAAGCATGAAAATAAACAAAGTTTCAACCTGATATTTTATGTACATATATGTTGCATGCAAGTGATGGAAAATGAAAAAAAAGGCACTTAAAACTTGAACAATTACGAGATACTTATATACAGAAGTATCGGTAATGTTGCGAGTTAATTGTTTTTTTGGGTTTTTACCATCTCATAAAATGCCCAATGCGCCTAAAGAAGTTTTCACTTCATAGACAGAGGTGTCGGTAATAGTAACGCGACGTCAATGGTTTTTTCCCATCTCAAAAAATGCCCAATACACTTAAAGAAGTTTTTACTTCAAAAAAATATTTAAAAATATAAAAAAAATCGATGGTAGTGGTTACAATGACGATTGACGTAACAACGTTAGCTTAGTATTAAAAATTGTGATTTTTGAAGAAATATACCAATTTTGTTATGTAGTGACTTTTATTTTAAGTGAAAGACGTGCCCTGATAGGTGGTGGTAGGAATTTAGTAGATTTTTAAAACGTGTTAGTACATTTTAGTAGATTTTGACGATACTTTTATTAGAATTGCAGAGAAAAAAGTGATCACGCTGACGCTGCGTATGTCACGACATACACTGTACTCGATTCTACACATCAGTTATGGCCATAAAAGATCAGGAAAATGTTGTCATTCGTATATGTTCACGAAGGTGTAATAAAACAGATTATAGGGGATAAAAAGTCGCTTGTAATGCCAATGACTATTGATTCTGAACATGGCCCGATTAACATCACAAGCACAAGACGAAGCTGTTATTGATGATCTACAAATATTAATTGATTGAGTTAGATACCTATAATTAAATTTGCTTAAAAGTAGCTCTGCATTTTTAATTACCCTACCTACTTACAATCATTTGTTAATTACATAAAAAAGACTTAGCTGTTGTCATTTTTTTAATAAAATGTGATTTTTTTTGGCGTCGCACGGTTTTATACATTTGCCATTAGCAAATAAAATATTAGGGAAACAAAATAGACATAAAACACGGGATATATCTACACTAAACTAGGAAAGGATCAGGATAGAAAAGGAATACAAATTATACAAGTTATGAGACATTTACAAAATTATCATTTAAATACTGTGATTTTATAGTGTGATCTGATCTAACACGTTTTTAGCTTAATCGCCGCCGATGTCTAGCATTTTTTCCTTATACAAAACGGCACACTCTGCGAACCGGTGTCAATATTATTTTCAGAGAGGAACTTCAATTAAAAAAAAACAAGTGTGCTTTAGACTGAAGTAAAACTTCTTTTTCAAAATATTAGTACTTATAAAAATTGTTCAATTACAAAATTGTCCACATGTCTGTAGGTCGATCAGTCTATGTTCATTCTGGACAAACGCACGAAACTCGCACTCGCACATTATTGTTTAAAAATATACGAAACGTAACTCTCTCTCTCTTTCTATCTTTACTAACTTATATTTCCCTCTCAACTTCCGTTCGCACTTTTCGTAACGCATTCACCAGCTTACTCCCGAAGGCAAGCGCGCGTAAAGAAGTTTTACTTCAAAACATTTGTGTTAAATTGTATATCCACTTACTTCATTCACGTTGGTCTATGTAAGTATGAATATCTGATGAAATAAAACACCAACATTTGTTTTTTTTTCTTTTTCAATCGAAAATGAAAAACCCTCCCTCATTGGTCTGTCAAGTGTCAAGACAAGATTAGTATTTAGTCTGTGGGTGTATTGGAAAATGAAATGATGGAATGGTTTTATCATGGAAACATTACCCAGGCAAGGCAAACTATCAAATCCAATTTCGGTTTGATAGTTTGCCTTTGCGATTGCCGGCAGGGTTGCCAGATCGGCTCTTGGGAGATTATGTCGGCCCTTGGCAACCATCGGCCTTTTTGTGCCATCGCCAGAAATTCATAAAGACGTTTATTTTCTCTCACAAAAGGTACTTATGAACTAGGTATTCTTAAAGATAATACAATATAGAATTAAGAGTAAAAATAAAATATTAAGGATAAGAATTATAGGACTTAGGATAAACATAAATTTTAATTCTAAAATAAAATATAAGTAAAGACTGGGTATATATAATTTATATTATAAGTAAAGAAGTTGTTTGTGTCTTGTTTTTGTTTTTTGCGCCATTTAAATATATTTTTTAGTTAAATAACGTTTTTTTATTTCAATTTCGGCCTTTAGGGCCAAAAATCGGCATTTTTCGACAAGGCCTACCGGCCTTTTCCTGATTGAGGTGCTGGCAACACTGATTGCCGGTGTCACCGTGTTATGTCAATATTATTTTCGGAGGAACTTGAAATAAAAAAAAAACATTTGTTTGTTTATCCACTTACTTCATTCATTCACGTTGATGAGTCTATGTAGGTATGTATGTATTTGGTATGAGGTTATTATTGAGGTTTTTCGAAGAGTTCGGGAAAATAAACTTTAGATTGTTACCTCCTTAGATGTGATTTTTAATGCCGGATTCATAAACAAAAAGAGCGGGAAACGGAAGTTGAAACTGCGGCGACAGGCGGATACACGGTGCAAACAAAACGGCGGCAGTTTCTCAAGTCTAGAGATTGGTAGGTACTACTAATACTTTCTTTTTCCTATCCTAGTCCGGCCAGAACCGCGAAACAAACCCAGACGCTGACTTTGTGGCTTAATAATAATAAGTCAAGCTAGTGTAGGTAAGTTTAAGTGTGTAAATAGTATTTTGTGAATAAAGTCTTGTTTCTAAATACCTGATTTCTTTCAGAACAATGTCTCGACGCTACTTGCGGCAGATGCCGCGATTATGCTACTTCGAACCTGAGGAACCTGATTTAGATGAATATGTGTGTGAGTACAAAGTTTGATTTTAAACATGGCCATATTGAGATCCCTAGCTTACTTACCTAATATATTGCATCCAGATTGGTTGAGCTAGTAGCTTGCAGTTATATAATAGAACTAAGTAGATACATTCTTAATCACCTATGCAAATTAGTATTAGCATTGTACTTACTTAGATAGTTACTTTTATTATGAGTTATGCCACAAAACCAGCAATAATCCCACTTAGCTCAAACCAAACAATACAGATACCACGCCTTTATGTCTGCAGTGGACCATAATAACATTGACTAAATAATTTTTTCAGTCTGTGAAAAATGCGAAGACTATGTGTACGAGTACTGCGCCATACATGGACCGCTGTTAGTAATACCAGATGACAAGGTAAACATTAAAATATAATATATAAAATAAAGTCAAATAGAGGCATAATGTATGTTACAAGCACAGTTACCTAACTTATATGAAAAACCAGCAGCTCAATAGTTTCCACTATTAATGTTTACAATTCAGTTCCAATAAATTATAAAATTATGGTGGCAAATAAGGGTGTCTCCTTGCATATGCCCACCTGATGGTAAGCCATAAACCACATCTATTTTTTTTTCCTAACAATAAAAGTTCTCAAAATGATTCAGATCTCAAATGTTTTGTTTCCTATTCATCTAATGAATGTTCCAAAAACACAATATTATTTGCCTACAAAGCTGCTAATGACGCTCCGCCTTCAACCGCACCATCACTTACCACCAGGTGAAAGTAATGTTAAAGCAGACGATCACCCATAGCCTACCGATGGGTGTAAAGTGGTAAACTCAGCCCTTTTATCCAGCAGTGGATGGAACAGTGAGTTATCAGCAAGTATAGTGGTTACTGTACCTATACACTGCTGGATGTAAGCCTTTTACTGAGTTTACCGCTTACCTGATAACTGAACTAAGTACCATGTATTTAACCACTTCCTAACAACTGTTAGGAACTACCTTCAGCCTTCAGGTTTCACAATGTGGTATCACCAGCATAAGTGTAACAACAAAGGCAAGATTATTCTGTTATTAACTAACTTTATAAGAGACTGATGTCTGAAGTAGTAGGTCATTCATAGGTATCTGTATTACAGGTCACTAATTAAATGGCAGACATACTAAACTTAAGCCTAGCTTTCAAAGGCTGGCCGGTGAAGGATAGTTAGGACTGACCCATGCGGACAACAATGTAGTTTCAACTGGTCTAGTTATGTCTAGTTTTAGTAAATGGTATTGACAAACTGATCATTCAGCCCTAGTAAAATAGGTAGGGGTTCCGTAGTCGAACTAGGAACGCTCATAGATTGGACTTCTGTCTGTCTGTCCATCCGACAAAACTTGTTTTTTTAGGGTAGGTAGGTTGCTATATCCAATTAGGGGGCAACTTGTCTTTTTTCCACTCACCGTCATATAGGGTATCGTTGAATAGGTTGTGTGATTATGTAACAATGTGGTTTCCTCAACATTTGTTGGTACAAGAGATTATGTAGTTTATAGATAGAAATTTGCCATTTATGTAATAAGTTGTGAACCCTTCACTGAGCGTGGTCCGACACGCACTTGACCAATTATTTACGTCATTAATGTCATAGGTTCCCGCAAAACCAAACGTTCCATCGTTTGTGCCTCGCGCGGCGCTCACCATTCCCCACGTGTTCCTGCATATCTCCTATTCCATTATACCAGGTTTGAACCCATCCTTATTCCTTTCCTAACCTATCTTAGACTCATCCTAGATAAATAACTTACAGGCAACTTTAAAATATGTGTCTATATTAGATTGGATGAAACAGCACTGTTTTTGTACACACGGCTACACATCAAGCTATAACTTTCCAGTATAAGCTGACCTCGCATTGTGTAGGCTTTTCGTAGAATGAGAGGTCATAAGTACATAAGTATGTTCGTCCGACGATAATTTTCGGATCATCATATCAGCTGAAGGACGTCCACTGCTGAACATACGCCTCCACCATAGATTACAAGAGCGACCGATCTCTGGACCCAACGGCTCCGAGCAACCTTTAACAGGTCGTCTTTCCATCTAGCGGGAAGCCGTCCTACGCTGCGCTTTCCGGTGGTCTCCACTCGAGAACCTCTGCCCCAACGGCCGTCAGTTCGAGCTATGTGCCCTGCCCACTGTGTGCTATGCCGGATGACAGATCCAAATTGATTCAATCGTCATGAAAAGATGAACAACAATTATATGATTATTATTGATGGCGGGACGAGTTACACAAACTCCTGGAGGACTGGGCAGATTTGGCACTGGATCGAGATGTCTGGAAGGAGTGGGGGAGACCTTTGCCCAGCGTTCTTTTCAGTGTCACAGAAGTGGCTAATAATAATAATATAACAATTATAGAATTTGATTATCGCTATAGGTTTTGGGGTTATTTGGAGCAAAAAAGCTAAAAAAAGGTCGAGTGTGGTTAAAGTGACTGAGTCCGCGGTCTGAACGGCCTGAGTTGACTGTAAAATACCATTTGAAAGGTCAAAAATCGGCAGCTTTATTACGTAAGCCAATTGCTGTCGCGTCACTCGCGCTTGTCAGGCGTACCACGTGAGATACGTACTTTAGGTTAGAAAGGAACGGCTTGACCACCAACAGCAATTGGCTTACGTAATAATACTACAGATCAATGTAGTGGAAAAATGGGGAAAAGTAGTAGAAGATCGCGAGATCTCAATCGAACTACTATTGTTATTGATTGTAACAAGGTGCTGGACTCGGCGTGTTTTCATCGATGACCCTTCCTTCTGGAGTGCGCTTCGGGCCTTACTGCGGGGAAATCACTGATGGAGCTGGCGATTCTTCATACTGTTGGCAGGTAAGGGCGTTATCACACTGGCGATTTGCGAGCTTATTTTCAACGCAGACGATTTGTAAACAAGTTTGCGAGCTCACCGCGGTGAGGTGAGTGATCGCCTCGCTGTACCTAAGACACAGTGCTGTAAACACGCTCGTAAAATCACCAGTGTGATTGATAATAACACTCTAAGGGTGACTTGCGCAACGATGCCTCATCGTATGTAGTGTTTCAATATGTTTAGGAGAGTTGTCAAATCATACAAATACCTACGTCAAATATCGCTTAAGTTTAGGATCGTTGTGTACGGCGGACTAAGATACTCAAATTTCACCTAATAATTTTATAAATACAAAAGTAACTCTATCTGTTTCTTACGTTTTCACGACTAAACGGCTGGACCGATCATTTAGATAAAATTTAGTACCTATATGGAGATTATAACCTGGATAAAAACATAGGGTACTTTTTATTGACAAATCACGAGTGTGAAGTCGCGGCCGGGAGCTAGTTTTTATTTTTTATTGGTTATTTTATCACCCTCAATATGGGTAAGACCGGGAGCCGATTCACGTAATAAAATAAAAACAACATATCGACAGTTGACCCCAATGAAATTGGATTATGAATCGAATATATTGGCATTCTGCTCCACTAATATTAGCTTGGTATAAATAAAGTGTATAATCGCGTGTCACTCAACTCATACCACTGTATTGTCAGTTACGTGAATACCTACCGATTAGGACATATTTAACATGAATTGGCCCCCTCGATGTGAATAGCACAGGTTCGGTTGAAGTGGCGTTTAAGGGAGGAGGGAGGCGTATACGCAGCAGTGGGCTATCAGTTAAGCCCCCAATAATGATTATCCTCAACATTATTAACTTTCTGTGGGAACAAATAAATGTATTTTCTTCTTTCTTTGTAGATATACGACAAGGAGCGCAAGCCACTGCACTGCGTAGACGCGGCGGACGCTAACAAATCCAACTGGATGCGGTACGTGAACTGCGCGCGGCACTGGTGCGAGCAGAACCTGGTGGCGTACCAGTACCAGGGACAACTCTACTACAGGTATACTACTTCTTCTTCCTGCCCTTTTCCCGTTACGTTACGTGGGGTCGGCACAACATGTATTTTTCTTCCATACCTCTATCAGCCGTCATTTACGTTGTCACTTCTTTGTTACCCATACCATTCTTCACACAGTCCATCCATCTCTTCTTCGGCTTTCCTCTACTTCTATATTCATCCACATACAGGTACACTACTATACTGTTCTCTATCTGTCCTGTTCTTGACACAATCCATCAAGAGATCAAGAAACATTCGGGGTTAATTGCTAAACACTTAGATGATAAATTTATTAAGTCACTAAAATAGAGCAAGTTACAAGATCTCAAATTACATAATGTTTGTTCCAATTAATTTAGCCACGACATGAGACTTAATATTAGGTCTTTACCTATGAAATTGCCGTTTTGTATAGAATAAGTGAAAGTACTTATTTTTTAAAACTTTTTTATTTCTGTTATTCAAAGTCAATCACCCATGCAATCGACGCATCTTTGCCAACGTATTGGCATTTTATTGATGCCCTTCTTGTAAAAATCAGCTGGACGGGAGGCAACAAACTCTTCAAAGGCATTTTGTACTGCCTCTCGGGAATTGAATTTTTTACCCACTAAAAAGTTGTCTAAATTTTGGAAAAAGTAATAGTCAGTAGATGCAAGGTCTTGTGAGTACGGCGGATGAGGGAGAGCTTCCAACCCCGGCTCTTGCAGCTTGGAGACTGTCTGTTGTGCAGTATGGGGTCGCGCGTTGTCGTGAAGGAGCAGTGGGGACGACCGATTGACCAAAGCTGGTTGCCGATGTGCAAGCTTCTCCATCATTGTCTCCAGTTCTTCACAGTACACATCTGCAGTAATGCTCATGCCGTTTTGTAAAAAGCTGTGGTGAATCACACCCGCACTAGACCACCAAATAGTGACCATCACCTTTTTAGGGGTCATTTTTTGTTTAGGGCATTGTTTTGGTGCTGAACCAGGATCTAACCAACTTGCTGAGCGCTTTCGATTGTCGAACAGAATCCATTTTTCATCGCACGTAACAATTCGGTTCAAAATTCCTTCATTTGTTTGCCTATTGAGCAGCGCGAGGCAGGTCTCGACGCGTACGTTGCGCTGGCGATCGTTAAGTTCGTGGGGCACCTATCTATCAAGGTTTTTTACCTTGCCTATTTGTCGCAAACGGATCAAAATTGTTTTGATGCTAACATCAAAAGCTGCTGCTAGCTCAGCTGTAGATTGAGTTTCGTCAGCTTCCACAATCAATCGCCTTTAATTACTATGCTCTAGCTCAATCGGTTTTATCCTATTGTATAACTGCATGGGGCGGTTCTACTAAGACTCTCATCATTATTATAAATACGGGATTTATCACGTACCGTCTTATCGGTATTTCGACCGACAATGTTTCGGTTCAATTCGTGAACCTTCATCAGGGTGAGTGCGATCCGCTCCGAATAACGTCTCGCCTCGCACTTAATAATAATACTTTATAATAATGATTGAAATCAATCACGAAAGTTTTCTAAGTAAGACTCTCATGTTGAGAGTGGAAAGAGCCCAGAGAGCTGTATTGAAAGTCATGACTTCTAAATCTAGACTCTTTCCCACTGCTACCCTATATTCGATATGTGAAGTTCTTACAGTGCGACAACTATTTGTCCTAGCGACCATTTTTCGGGAACACGGTGAACTTTCTTTCGATCCAGTTTTGAGCTCTCTTAAGCGTCGCTCTGATATGGTTTGCAGCATACAGCCCCGCAGAACTGCCCTAGCTGGAAGACACTACTTTTATATAAGCTGTCCTTTGTACAACAGAGTAAACAAAGCTATTGACATTTATCCGCTGTCATTCCACAGATGTAAAATTAAATGCAAAACCTGGCTTCAGTCACTAACGTACGATGATACCGAGAATATTTTGATCTCTCCTACCTAGCAAACTTAACAACAAGCGAACACGTATGCACTCACACACAAACTCGCCCACACACTCCCATCTACACACGCACACACACACACCACACAAACACTCACTGCACACATACTCACACACACGCAGTCATCATCATCATCAGCCGGTAGACGTCCACTGCTGAACATAGGCCTACCCCTTAGATCGCCACAACGAGCGGTTGGTAGCCGTTTGCGCCCAACGGCTCCCCTCGATTCTTACTAGATCGTCGGTCCACCTTGTGGGGGGCCGGCCTACGCTGCGTCTTCTAGTCCGTGGTCTCCACTCGAGAACCTTTCTTCCCCAACGGTTATCAGTTCTACGAGCGATGTGGCCTGCCCATTGCCACTTCAACTTGCTAATTTTGAGAGCTATGTCGGCAACTTTAGTTCTTCTGCGGATTTCCTCATTGCGGATTTTGTCACGCAAAAAAACCCCGAGCATAGCTCGTTGAGCGACCTTGAGCTTGGTTATGAGGCCATGAGTAAAGGACCACGTTTCAGTGCCATAGGTCATCACTGGCAACACACACTGGTTGAAGACTTTAGTCTTCAGGCTCTGGGGAATTTTACACGCAGTATTCAACTTAAAATCATAATCATATTTAGAATAAACATTTACTTGTATCGACTTGTTTTAAGCTGGAACGTTGTTCGGTTTGGTTTTGGAAGAGGGCGCTGACACTGCTTCTCAGTTTTTTTTTAACTTTTGCAGTTGTCAACGTTTCCATTTGTCTATTGTACTTTGTTTATGTTCCAAATAAATAATTTTGAATTTTGAATTCATCATTGTTGACCAAAGTCTCCGGACGACCGCGAGCTTCATTTTTCAAGTCTAAATTTCCAGAACGGAACCGGGAAAACCAATAACGGGCTGTGCGTTCGTTTGTACAGTTCTCTCCGTAAACGTTTTTGATGTTACGTGCCGTTTGTGTCGCGTTGGTGCCACGACGGAACTCATATTCCATAATTACACGAATTTTACAGTATCCATTATGACGAAAAATGTTCAAATGTAATGAAAATACAACGCTAATCAATAAGCAAAAGACTGAGTTTGTAAAAAGAATGTCATGTTTTTAAAACAAAATTAATTTGAATTTAGAATACAAAGCCATTCCAAACTTTTTATCTATTTGAAATGAACAGTACTGAAGAACGGCAATTTCATAGGTAAAGACCTTTTTTTTTAAAACTGCCTCAAAAACTTTCAAGCCTAGACGGGACTTGAACCCGCAACCTTCCTCTTGATATGAAGATCGCTACAAATTGTGCAGGCTCTTGTCACATCAGGGTCGAAATTAGTGAGATGATTCAGATTACGATTCCACCTGTAGATGGAGCTAACGGCGCGCCGTTAGCTCCATCTACAGGAAAACTTATACAGTGAGACATGAGACTTGTAAGCATTTTTTGATGATTATGTTTCAGAACGATCAAAATAATACCTCGTTTTACGGAGCTGCTTGTTTTCTACGGCAGCGAGTTTGCGTGCGAGCTTGACGTCGACCTCGGCAAGTACAACTCGCCGCCCGGATACGCACAGAAATACGGTAAGCACATGTCTCTACTTTGATAACAAGCCTGCTCCGTACAGCCCTTGCAAGAGAAGATGCGAAGTTAACACCAAACACAAATGATATTAATCTTTCCAATCCACCTGCGGCAGTCAAAACAGACTGAGGATGAATTCCGAAATGGAGCACCAGAAAGACTGAGAACGCAGAGCCAACAAAGACAATGCTTGCGGCAAAAAAACAGAACAACAACAAACACCCTGTTAAAGATGAAACGCGAAGATCTAAGGATGATGGTGGGAATCATCACGGGACACTGCGAACTTAAATATCACCTGAAGACCGAAGTCACGGACAGTGGGCTTTGTGATACTTCACTGCACTGCCACAAGTGATGTCAGACTGAGAACGGCTGTGTAAGGGGACATTGAATCTTCATCCTCCACCAACTAAGCTACTACATCAACACCCACGGTGACCCTGGAAAGCTGCCACCAACCCAAAGTCCTACTCCGTTTCTGCAAAGAGTTATGATGGCTGGGGTTAGGTTAGAAGGAGGGTAATGCACAGTACACCCCAATGCTGTACGTCAGTGCAAATCTGAATCCCCACCCTATTTTTTTTAATTAGAAAGCCTACGCCGTAACAACTCCTGGTCCAGCATTAATACATCTATAAGAGTTCCTTGTCAAAGGGTTCGCCCGGTGTGCAATTATCACCATACCTATTTCTGCAGCCATGCAGCATTGCTGTGGTTCGGTTTGAAGGGTATGGTTGCTGGTGAAATTCAGTTCACTGGTATGCCTCAAGTTACTTCACTTCACGCAGAGCAGCGCATCGTAGGACACGTTTCTAAGGTGCATGACCTACGAGGCAATACTTTGTTATGGGTGATGGTTACCACTTAATACCAAGTGGGCCATATATATAATGTTTATTCCAAATCGAGGAAGTAGTAAAAACGAAAAAAAAACTTTACCACTGTTTTTTGGGTGCTGTAGAAATCACCTTCATGTATACAAGATTGTTTCTTAACATTGACAAAAAAGAACAGTTCTATTATAATCCAGAACGTTAAGAGTTGACTATACCTCAGCCCAAACTCGAATTTCACCCCCGCTTCTCCGCGCGCCGCTGCATGTCCTTTCTCGCCGTGGTTCATATGTTTGGCGGTTTTTTTATCATTCAGTCCCTTCATTATCTTGTTGTGTTTATTTCTCATTACTGCATCTTTACAAAAACGAACTAAATATAAATTCTACCTTAAAATTACGTGTTCTTTTGGGACGACAAGCGTCACGAGTACCCCGTCTGAAAGCTGAGGCCAGACTGAATCGCGAAACGGGCGTCCGGAGCGAATGGTTTCATTTGTGCAAAACTTAGATATTTTCATTTTATGATAAAATCAAAAGGTATTTTGATAATTTAAAACACTGGTGCCCTTATTTATGTTGTGTAGAATTACTGAACAAAGTTTCAAAATCTAAATTATAGTATTCATCGCATAAGAACGGTTTTAAGATAAATTTGGAGTCATGTTTGTTTTTTTTTCTATAGAGAAAATTTTACGGAATCGTGTTTTCACAACACAGGCCCTCTAGCACGTATCCTTAACTATAACATATATGAATTACAAATTGAAATCACAAAATTTTTTGAACAAAACATTGTTTCAAAATAAGCGATTTATCGTCTCCCCAGGTATAGTGCGCCCTTAATCTGTGTTTTTTTAACACAAATGGATATTCGTTTGACCACATTCTCATATGATGGTAAGCGATGTTGTGTTCTAAGATGGAAAATGGGAACGTGGAGAACTGACTCTTTTTCGCCTAGAAGAGACAAGCGTGCATTTTTGAGTGTTTTGGGGCCCACATCTGGGCTCACTCTGTGATGTGATGTCACTGAAGTCCCCGATTATTAAATGCTTTTGCTTTGCATTCGCGTATTAAGATATTATTTTTTTGTGATTATTTCGTTTTTGAAGTTAATAAAAATCAACTGGTCTATGTTATAAACGTGCACTGTCAAGTCAGCGCCGTCCGAAATTCAGTTTAGTTTAATTCAATTCAATAAAAATAGTTTACAACTTTACAGTACAGGACCAAAACGTTATAACTAGTTACATACTACAAAACAAATATAAAATAAGAAACATACATCTTTTGAATAAAATAAAATAAAATACAGTTATCCTCATATACATCAAAATAAATAGAACACGGAAAAAGTTATACAAACAGGAAAATACAATAAAATGAACAATGAACACAATAATTAACAAAAATATAACACTAAAGTAGGTACTCGATCGATATACCATTATGCAACTTTACACGAATGAGATTGATGTGGGTATGTATCTCATTAGGTACTAATTCATACGTGCTTCAATCCTGTCAATGGAATGTAGTGTATCCGCGAATATGTCAACCTCAGGGTGTACTTTTATAAGCTCATTCTGATGCGTTTGAGCACGGCAGATGGGTGACTGTTGTCTAGCGACAGTACGCGGAGGGATTGGTGCAAATAGTGGGACTCGCCCAATCGCAATGTATGAGAAGGTAGACTAACAACTCTACGGGAATTCAATAAAGGCCGATGCGAGATCGACTAACCTTGGTTTAGTCCGTCTTGCGTTCCGCATGCCCTTATGAACTCCACAATTCCTCTATCCATAGGCTGCTGTAGTTGATGCCCTAAGAGTCACGCATGAGAACTGGTCGGCCCGTAGGAACGCGTTGACAGTCAACTTGGTATGTCACTTCGCTCAGCCAATGAGGGTAGGTATATCAAGGAAAATAAGGATTGATGTACCCTCCAAATTGTGTGACTAATCAATTCCAATACGGAACAAACTCCATTATTGAAATATTTGAAATGAAATGAACACAGACTATTCAATTAGGTACGGGCAGAACCGTTTCACAAAATTCGTCGACTCTTTACTAATTTACCGGTACGGTGCAGAATTATGCATGGGAGATTAGATTAGATAATTTCTTTATCGCAAACAATGGTTTGCAAATATAAACATATTTAAGAAAATACGCTATTAAATCATATGTATAATGGGAGGCCTTATCGCTAAGAGCGATCTCTTTCAGGCAACCTTTGGATGGACTGGATGTATGTGAACAAATAACGACGGCCGCGTAAATCAGATAATAATAGAACAAGTATATATTACAATTTATAAAAAAATATATAGATAATATAAAATAAAATGCATAATTATAATATATATATATAATATAATCATAAAATATATATTGTCATATCTACATTACATTATATAAAATAATAGATATAAAATAATATATATAAATAAAATATATATAAAATAAATTATATAAACTTATAAATTAATGAATGGCCTCGTGAGCGATGGGTGACAGATAGTGTTGTCTGATCATGTTTTTTAAAAATAGGGAGAGATTTAGCGTTATGAATTGAGACAGGTAGGCCATTCCAGAGCCTGGTACCCTACAGAGTAAAAGAGGCACTGTAAAATACTGAGGTATGATGGGGAGATAGGGCGTTGCGGTATTACCCAGGCAACCAGGTGTACGTAAATACGTACACGTAATATCGGAGGTATGTACGTAAATATTGAGTGTTAATAAATTACTTTACTTATTATACAGGTGCACCCGTCGCTAAGAAACGTAAACCGCTAACCACTGAACATAACGAACGTAAACAACATAACGAACATAACAAACATGATAACAAACATAACGAACATAAAGAGCGTAACGAACATAAAGAATACAAAGAACATGAAGAACATAACGAACATAAAGAAAACACGGCAACGGATTTAAACATCTATTGTAATTATTGCAACAAGCAATTTATAACAAAGCAAGATCTGCAAAAACATATCAGGTTCCATGATCCTGCACGGGCATATGCGTGTGATGTATGCAAGCTACGGTACGATTCATTGATAAATTTAAAAATGCATATGAGAACTCACACCGGTGAAAAGCCGTATGCCTGCGAAATATGCCATAAAACATTTATTCACAACGGTAGTTTGAAAAGGCATATGAGAACGCACACCGGTGAAAAGCCGTATGCCTGCGAAATATGCGATAAAACATTTAATCGGAACGTTAATATGAAAATGCATATGAGAACGCACACCGGTGAAAAGCCGTATGCCTGCGAAAAATGCGATAAAACATTTAATCGGAACGTTAATATGAAAATGCATATGAGAACGCACACCGGTGAAAAGCCGTATGCCTGCGAAATATGCGATAAAACATTTAATCGGAACGTTAATATGAAAATGCATATGAGAACGCACACCGGTGAAAAGCCGTATGCCTGCGAAAAATGCGATAAAACATTTAATCAGAACGTTAATATGAAAAGGCATATGAGAACGCACACCGGTGAAAAGCCGTATGCCTGCGAAATATGCGATAAAACATTTAATCAGAACGTTAGTATGAAAATGCATATGAGAACGCACACCGGTGAAAAGCCGTATGCCTGCGAAAAATGCGATAAAACATTTAATCAGAACGTTAATATGAAAAGGCATATGAGAACGCACACCGGTGAAAAGCCGTATGCCTGCGAAATATGCGATAAAACATTTAATCAGAACGTTAGTATGAAAATTCATATGAGAACGCACACCGGTGAAAAGCCGTATGCCTGCGAAATATGCCATAAAACATTTATTCACAACGGTAATTTGAAAATGCATATGAGAACGCACACCGATGAAAAGCCGTATGCCTGCGAAATATGCGATACAAAATTCTCTCATTCCAATGCATTGAAAAATCATATTATTAAAATTCATTTAGGAAAGTAATTGTAAACAAATATCAGAGACTAAGCCCGGCTTGCACAACGATCCCTAAACTTATTTAGCGACTAAACATGTTCAAACTTGACGTACATATTTGTATTATTTGATAAGTCCTTAAATCATATTTAGCCTGTATACGTTTAGACATCGTTGCGCAAGTCGCCCTTAGTATAGAAATGTAAATAATGTATTATTAAGTGCTGGTTGAAAATTTCCAAATAAGTTGATCCTTTTTTAGTTATGTTTATAATAAAGACAGACAACGTTTCCCGCGATCAGTACACTGAAAAACCGAATAGGTTGTTTTAACCTATATTTTAGGTTAATATAGCACCTACCGACATGATTTGTTGAATTAAAAAAATAAAAATAGTTGAACTATAAAGGTCAATTTGACCTGATTATATATATTTAACTTAGTTATTTTGTTGAATCTACTTCGTTAACATGTTGGCTTTACTAAATTATCAGTTAGATTTACTTAGATTCGAATATACCAAAAATGTTGTGTTGTGACCTCTTTTAGTGATTGGTTGAACCTATTAATTTTTAACAATTTTATTTTTGTACAAATAAATGTACTACTTATAATAGTTGTTTAAAAATAATATTAAGTTAACGCAACTTAAGGCGCTAACCGTAGCTGATGACCTTGAGCGAATGGGCGTAGCTATTGTTTCGGCCCCGCACCTTACGCCACACGTATCTAACCGACCAGCAAAAAGGTGAGCGCGAGGCAGGCGAGCACAACCCTCCCGTACGACAGTCAGCGGTACACTGCCGCCCCTCGCCCGCGCAACCACCTAAGGGTACGCCCGCTAACTATATGGAAAAATTTAAAATAATTAATTGCCACGTGAAAGACCATCGCAGCACAGCATCATATATGTTCAACTTGAAGGTATAGTCTTTGCCCACATTTAGGTGAAAGAAAAATTACAAAATTTTACATCGTTTAGAGGTTGAATCAAGTTGAAAGTCGAAAACAGCTACATTTTGTTATTTTATTTCTCATAGTAAATAAACAGGTAGAACTTTTTTGTATGTTCACTTTGCAGATAAAAGGTCAATGAATGGCATATATTTTTGTGAGCACATAAAACTGATTCCTCCCTGAGGAGAAAGCCTCCAAATAAAACCAATCCGCTACTATATTCGCCTTAAATGGAATCAACATTATGGAGTTCAACCTATTCGGTTTTTCAGTGTACCGGATGGGTTCCGGCTAGTATAATTTACAACCGAGCGCTTCGGTGCTTCGGAAGATATGATAAGAGCACAATATGTCCAGAAGTAAAGCTTAATTACGAGGATTTCGGAACGATCTCGGTCGAACGTTCGACCGACTTGATCCGAGCCCCTCGTACGCGCGAGTCTATGTGTAAATCTGTACCCATCTACTGTGTGGTTAAGAAGCTGTTTTTCTGACTGTAAGGTTCGTATTCTAGAACTGTGCTCAAACTTATACAAGATTTAGCACGTTGACTGCCAACTTTTTTCTTATCTTCAACTTATATTGTAGGTATTATTGCTGATTGGTGTTCCAGCAACTGATAGTGTGTATAATGTACCCACTTTGTACATTACTTTATTCATATACTGTTTGTAACATACATACATAACGTTTCTTGTACTAGCGGTTCGCCCCGAACTGAGATCTCGCGAGTCTCCTATACAAACAAAAACAAACGCGTGTGCTTTAGACCGCACTACTAAAGTAAAACTTCTTTTTCAAAATATTAATTTATAAAATTGTTCAAGAACGAAATGAAATTACGAAAAATAATCAAACGAACTACCGACTGAGTATGTATATATTTCATGCACTTGCTATGAGAGGAAGAGAGAAAGAAAATGTGCGCGCGCACCTCTCTCTTGCTCTTACAGTAATATACGAAACGTAACTCTCTTTCAATCTTCGCTAACTTATATCTCCCTCTCAATTTCCGTTCGCACTTTTCGTAACGCATTCACCAGCTTATTCCCCAAGTCAAGCGTGCGTAAAGAAGTTTTACTTCAAAAAATATTAATTGTACCTAATCTTTGACTATCAAAATAGTGCCGCGAAATGCATAATCTACAGTTTCATTCAAATTACAGGTAACGGGAGTTCTTGTTAATTGGTTACTCTTTTTTGTAGTAGAAATTACAGTTATTATGGATTTCAGACTTTTTCCTATATTTTTTTGTGTCACTAAAGCTACACGGATACCAAATTTCAACACTGTGGGGTCACTGGTGTACCCTGTGAATTTTGTCAAAGTTTATTGATTGATTGATTGAAAATACTTTATTGCACTTATAAAACTAGTACAAAGGCGAACTTAATGCTAAAGAGCATTCTCTTCCAGATAACGTTTGTGTATTGTAAGTAGATAAAGATGTTTTTATTATGGCTTAATAACTTAAAAACTACAAGATTTAAACTAAAAATAAAAACGGGGTCGAAATTTACTTACAAAGACCTTTTATTAGACGTGCTATTTGACCGGATAGTCCAGTTTTTGTTTTTTTACCCCTTCCAATATCTCCACAACCCCTCCCCCCCCCCAATTACCTTACCTTCCTATTCCTTTACATTTTACCTACCTATATACCAAATTTCACGATGATCAGATAAACGCTTCGATATTTATCCTCGGACAAACAAACATAAATACATACAACGCCGATTTGCCCAAGTTGATTTAGATATCTAGAGATAGCGGCAACAGAAATACATCATCTGTGAAAATTTCAACTGGCTGGCTATCATGGTTCATGAGATACAGCCTGGTGATAGACGGATAGACAGACAGACAGCGGAGCCTTAGTAATAGGGTGCCGTTTTACCCTTTGGGTACGGAACTCTAAAAATTACCTAAAATATCCGTAACAAATTAGCATCTAAATACTTAGAAATAATGGCACAAGTAATATCTAATAACTTACAATCGAAAAAACCAAAACACTACAAAATACCTAAAATTAATTACATTAGATTAGATTTACGTCACCGCAGTTAAAATAGAGAATAGTTAACAATCTCAGTTCGTCAGTATACAACTGACTGTCGCCTATGTACTTGATTATTTTATATTTTTGTATATTTAGTTAGCAGACTTCCGTGTCGTGTACTCACAAAGGTTCCAACCTTAGTTCCAACTGAAGACCAGCGCTGTGTTACCTTACTGAGTTGGAACCTTTTTGTGGCGGCTACTAATAACTAATATCTTTTGTTGTACTGTATTTTGTTTTTGTGTTCTTAATAAAATATATTTTCTTCCTTTCTAGTTATGCAAACAAACTATTTTTTTTATTTCACTTTCCTCGGAATTCAATGTTAAACACTACAATGAGGGCTTTTCATTTTCGATTTAAAAAGAAGAAACTAGTTCCAACTAGCGTAATAGATGGTGCTGTCTGGAGATGCACCGGCAGAAAATATGATTTATATTACCTATATGCCAAAATCTCAAAGTGCTCAATGCAACACTTTAGACAAAGGGAAAATAGGAAAATTGTAGAGCAGACTTTTTCTATGTCTATGGACTTTGTCTATTGTTGAGTGCTTTTCCCTGAAGCCAAACTGATGTTCTGGGCACTTCTGGGATAAGATTATTCTCTTCTATTATTGTAAAATAAATTCAATAGTAGGGAAATTGGTTTGTATGATTTTACGTCGCTTGGTGGATTTCCTGGTTTCGCAATCATTATTAACTTCGGCAATTTTTCATAAGTCAGGTACGTATTTTAGCCTGTAGCGTTGATGAGATTCGTTAGCTTGACTAGGGCTTTTCTTGGGAGGTTACATAGTAGGTAAGTATTTCACCTGGAATAAGGTCTTGGTACACGTACTTACTGGTTGGGTTGGTACCTATGTGGTCTAATATTCTATTGTATTTTTTCCTGTCTGTATACTATTTTGTTTGCGATTCGTTCTGTTTTTCTTTGTGTGTGTCAAATAAATATATATTCTATTCTATTCAAATCCGGGTGATTTCTTTGGAATGGTATTTGGCTTTATTTCACGTAAAACTTCGCGGGGTGAAATAAGTTTGATATTTATTTCGCCTGGATCTTCATCTGTCGGTAGGTACCTACCTATAATCATCGTATAGTTATGTATGACCCTCATTTGGTTTAAAGGTATTTTCTAAGTGATCTGCAAAATGTTTGGCTTTTTGTTCATTAGTAACGATCCATTTTCCGTTTCCCTCTTTTAGTGTAGGGATTTGGGGCGTCGTCCAAAGTGTATCTGATCTGCGTTCGTTGGTTAGCTTTTGGAGGTAAGAGCAACGACAACATGGCCGTGAAAACCTCTCAACAAAAATGACACGTAGGTATGTATCGATGGCTAAAGAGTGGAATAAAATAAAGCCAACAATGTAATGTGAATTTGATGGATGGATGGCCGGCAAAGCGGTCTATTCATGCTCCATCAAACCTGGTGCATGCAGGACAAACAAAAACAAAGGGTTTTAATTTTATGACACGCAGTATGGCATATAACTTTACCGTACGTAGGTACTTCGTATGATGGGCAATCCCTGATGTACTGAAATAGTTGTCGACTACAACGCAATAAAGTGCAATTCAGCTCGCACAGCGTTACGTGCCTAAAATTATTATATTCACCCACATGTATTCTTTTCTGACGCGCGCTAACTCAATGAATGGGCTCGCCGATGTACCTACTTTTGGCTTGTATGCGCCAGGCTGGTCCGAAGGCCTAAATCCCCTTTCGAGTCATTGCCTACTAAAAAAGGGGTGACTTTGTAACTTGCTGCCTGAAGCGCAGTAATAAATGCAACTGTTACGCTATGAGGGCTTCTAATCATAGAGTAAAATCGCACACTTGGGAACTTCATATGGAGCGTAACCACTTAGGTATCTGAAGCGACTGTATAATTTATATTAGACCCAATTTTAGGTCTAAGCTGTCTTGGATCCAATATTAAATTAGATACCAATTTTTAATCTAGGTATCTATTCTATTCCATTCCACCATACAT
Source organism: Philereme vetulata (assembly GCA_918857605.2). Taxonomy (NCBI): domain Eukaryota; kingdom Metazoa; phylum Arthropoda; class Insecta; order Lepidoptera; family Geometridae; genus Philereme; species Philereme vetulata. The sequence goes on along the minus strand of OU975463.1, from coordinate 282,539 downwards.
CATCCAAGAGCAATACTCACATTGGTTTATTAGGTGAGAATAATGCCAATGTGGGGCCGCGGTGCTACCTACGTGAAAGGAAAATGGTTCTAAAGTAAATAAAATAATTACAACATAATATTTAAAAAAAATCATTTTATTTAGTAAAATAAAATATAGTAGATGCGAATAAATTCATTATTATTATAATCTAAGGATATTCTTAGATGAAAAATGTCTTAAGATTAGTTAGCGTGTTCTGGAATAGGTAAATTTGCACTTAAAATACAAGACATCGTAGGTATGATCAACACGTATTTACAATGTAAACAGATAAAACAACAAAATAATGTGATGCATGGATAATAAATGTACGAATAAGAAAAAGACTAGATTAGTTCTACGTTGAGCCACGCTCGTGTTGAGGCACGCTCGCCGACATCATTCAACAACACAACCTCATTGCTCTCACGAGTTCAACTCAACGAACTAAAGGAGCGAAATAGCGCGCGTCTATGCGCGCACATTGCGCTTACTCAAAGTACTACGAAACTTAAAATTAATGTAAAAAAACTTTACCCACTACCCTCTATAGTTCGACCGAAACCGCTGTACCGCTCCTTAGGAAAGTGCGGCGAGGTGGGGGCCGAGGAAAAAAGAGCAAGCGTAGGTACACATGAGATCGATATTGTCGGATAGATCTTACTTAGATACTCTTAGATATCGTAAACGATATGTTTATATTATATAACGATAGATTTATATTTTTATAAGTAACTAAATTGTTTACAGATATTCTGACATAGATTCTGCTTCAACTTCATCTTCCGTTTCACTATCGGCACTTGAATCAGAGTCGTTCTGCAAATTTATTATTAATGGATCGATAATAATATCAAATCTAAGTACTATCGCGATCCCAGTAATAGTTTTAATTTTTTTTTGGACATGATGACTGTCTTGACATCACGAGTTAGCGCTCGACCCATCTTTGGATATTTATCTCATGTGCGTCTGACGATGGATCGGAGCGGCTGATACTTCTCCCCGTCTCGCCGCGCGCATACCTCAGGCGCGGTACAGTGGTTTCGGTCAAACTATAAAAAACCATCAGCATTGCGAACATTAACAAAGCTACATAGCTAAATGTTAATACTTTTAAGAATCGTTCGAATTTAGGTGATAAATGGTGATACCATGATCTAGCTTGTCTTTGATTAAAACTAGGAATAAAAATGATCCTCCCCTATTTACACTAAGTTGGAAGAACTAAGGAATAAAATAGATTACAATACTTTAAATTTATATACCTAATTAAATAGCCAACATGAGTGCCAAAGATTAGATGTACCTTCAGTTCTGTTTTACTAATAATATAATAATAATAATCCTCCTAGCCGATTTCGGCTACAGAGACTTGACTTTGTGATTATTGGCCTAGGTGTTTAGCCTGTATGTGGCTGATGTACCCTATTTTTGCGCTAAAAGTCCGGTTACAATGAACACAAGTTAAGGCGCCATTAATGTAGTTGTAATTGATATTAGCCGGCGGTCGACTTTTAAGCTGATCTCGTTTTAAGTCTAGTTCTTGCCTCCTTTCTTCTTCAAACTCGTACACTTTGTCCTGAACATGACGCCTCCATTCAGGTCGTTTTTCAGCGAGAGCCTCCCAGCGCGACGGATCGATACAACACCTCTTCATGTGCCTCTTCTGTACGTCTTTGAAACGTAGGAACTGACCTCCGCGTTTCCGCTTACCATGTTCTAGTTCACAGAAGAAAATGCGTTTCGCCCTTCGCTCATCAGACATCCGAGACAGGTGCCCGCACCAACGCAGCTGACGCCGCATCAAATATGCCTCTATGCCACAGACATTAGCCCGTCGTAGAACATCGGTATTACGGACCCGATCCGACCACTTGATGTTAAGAATGTCGCGGAGGCATTTCAGATGGAATCTGTCTAACGTGCGTATGTGTCTGCGATACAGGCACCATGTCTCTGACGAGTACAAGATGTTAGGAAGTACAATAGCCATATACACCTTAATCTTGGTACTCAATTTGATGTTATGGGAGCGAAATACCTGGACTCGTAGTTTACCAAAAGCAGCCATAGCGGAGCCAAGTCTGCTGTTGATCTCCGAGTCAAGGTCGCATTTTGTTGTTATGCTGCTTCCCAGATATCTGAATGTATCGACCTGTTTTATGGGCTTTCCATCGATTTGCAGATTCAGTGGAGCTTGGTTAACAGTGTCCATGGCCATCACCTCTGTCTTTGTAATATTAATTTTGAGGCCAAATCTACAGCACGCAGCGTCAAGCCGAGTCATCAAGTCCTGGAGTCCCTCAGAAGATTCCGCAACGAAACATAGGTCATCAGCATACATCAATTCGGTAATGAGGTCATACGATACCTTTGTGTGCGCTTTTAACCTAGCCAGGTTAAAGATACTGCCATCTGTGCGAAAACGTATGCGGATCCCTTCGGTGTTGGCTTGTAAAGTCTCCCTCACGACAACGGAAAAGTACAGAGCAAAAAGAGTGGGTGCTAATACACAGCCTTGTTTTACACCACAAGTGACAGGGAATTGCTCTGTCTGCTCACCATTGACGGTTACGCAACAAGTCATGTTGTCGTGAAGAAGTCTTATCAAGCGTATAAATTTGTCGGTGCAACCAAGTTTCGAAAGCACAATCCACAAAGCTTCGCGAGGTACACTGTCAAAAGCTTTCTCCAGATCAACAAAACAGAGAAACAGAGGTTGACACTGTTCCCTGCTTTTCTCTTGCAGTTGTCTAAGAGAGAATATGGCCTCGCATGTGCCGCGATTGGGTCTAAACCCAAATTGCGTTTCAGGCAATATACTTTCAGAGAGCTCCATAAGACGATTTAAGAGTACTCTGGCAAAAGTTTTTCCTGGAGTAGACAGAAGTGATATACCCCTATAAGAGTTGCAAACAGATCGATCACCTTTATTTTTATACAAAGAGCAAATTAGTGATACGCCAAAACTAGGAGGAACGAACTCCATTTCCCACATGCGCTGGAAAAATTGCCAAATCTTGTAGTGCAACTCATCTCCGCCATATTTTAATAGTTCTCCTGGTATGTTATCGATGCCGACAGCCTTATTGTTTTTCTGCGCTTTGATGGCGATGATAACTTCCTCAAGAGAAGGAGGCTGATCCAGATCTACGGCTTGTGGTAAGGCAGGAAGTGATGCTAAATAGTTTATGTCAGCAGAACGATCCACATTGAGTAAGCTGTTATAGTGTTCTGCCCAGCGAGTAAGAACTTCTCCTTTGCTTACCAGGAGGGTACCCGAAAGTGATTTCAGTGGTACGTTTACTCGATGTGGACTTCCTACTAACTTTTTAATCTCGTTAAAGAAATCGCCGAGTCTATTCGAATCAGCAAGCCACTGAATATAGCGAACCTTGTTCAGCCACCACTCATCTTTTGCGTTTCGAGTTAGTCTCCTTATTTGGCTCGTACTCTCCTTTATTTTTTCAGAAGCAGTTGTCTGATTTCCCTTTCGAAGGAGCTGGCGGTGTTTTTCTAGGGCGACTGTCAATGTATTATCATTTTCGTCAAACCAGTCTTCACAGACACGAGGTTTTTGGCCTAAGATCTCAGTAGCCGCATTGATGGTATTTGTAGTTAACAGTTTCCAGCCCTCGTCCAACTGTTCATCTTCGGGGTGTATGCCTGCTGTAAAGGTATTGACAGCTTCCCTGTAATTTGCCAATATTTCAGCAGACTCTAGCTTTTTCAGATGAAGACAGTTAGGCTTAGCCCTGCGAGGTCTACGGCAAGGGCTAAGACGCAAAAATAGTTTTGTAACAACAAGTCGGTGATCCGACCAACAGTTTGCGCCCCTCATTACTCTCGTTACTTTGACATCCGCTATATCCCGTTGACGGACTATAGCATAATCAATAAGATGCCAATGCTTGGACCTTGGGTGCATCCAGGTAGTTTTGTATTTATTTGGGAGTCTAAACATGGTATTGGTAATACCCAGATGAAATTGGGAACAGAGGCTTAGTAACAGTTGCCCATTACTGTTCATGTTACCAATGCCATGTCGCCCTATCACCCGAGGCCAAGCTTCAAAATCACGTCCGACGCGAGCATTAAAGTCGCCAAGAAGCAAAACTTTCTCACAGCGCCGGATTTTAGTCAGCACTTCTGACACTTCCTCATAAAATTTGTCCTTGACGTCATCACTTTTGTCGAGTGTTGGCGAATATACGCTGATAACATTTAAGTATTTATTGTTTCGAAGATGGAAACGTAAGGACATGACACGATCAGAGATAGCAACTGGATGTTCTTCCAACTTAGAGGCTAAAGTAGTTTTAATAGCAAAGCCTACTCCTGACCGTCTAGGCTCAGAAGCTGGTGTGCCTTTCCAGAAGAAAGTGTACCCACCACCACGTTCAACAAGCTCACCTTCGTCAGCTAGATGTGTTTCGCTGAGAGCGGCTATGTCGACGTCATAGCGTTTGAGCTCGCGAGCCACAATGGCGGTTTTACGTTCTGGGCAGAGGTTGTTGGGTCGGTCTAAAAGAGTACGTACATTCCACGCACCAAAAGTCATATTCATCTGCATGTTTTTAGATTTATTCTTATTGCGAGGAATGAGCGTTTGTTTGGGGCACCTTTTCTAGCCCCCTCCCCGGCTGAGCGAGGAAAGCAGTGCCTCTCTAAATAAAGCTGCTTTGTCTCAAAGAGTGCTGCCGAACCACACTGTCACCCCGATGCAGTGCTAGAGCGACCACTCTCCTCTCCTTAGGCCACCCGTGTCCAGGTATTAGACCAAGCCCAGGACTTTTTTAAACTCGGAATGACAAAGCCAAGTCAGATGCGCAGGATATATTAAGTTGCATAAGTGTGCGCGCCGTACACAGATGTTTACTAAGATGCAGCTAGAAGACAGTACTTATTTTTTCAGTTTAGATACCTACTATTACTCTACCCAATAATATTTTGGACCCTATTTAGATTTAACTTATACATGTAAGTTCTAAATTTCACAACATCCAAAGGGGTAACGTAAATGACAGTTTAGTTTAGACATATTTTGGTCTCTTCATTCCTGCCCGAGTTAAAGATAGCTAAAGCTAAGGAAATAAATTTTTGAACATTGGTCACGCCTAAAAACTCTGAAATCAGGTACCTATACACAAACGTATACTCTAACAATACCTTTTATCGACCATGGAACTAAAAAACCAATTTCCGTACCTAATTAAATCCAATCAAATTCAAATTTTGATATACTAATCTCAATACATATTACTTACTGCAACGTTTGACGGTCCAGGAGCCAGTGACAGATTAACATGACCAAGTTCCTCTCAAGCGATAATTAGCGGAATGCATCAGAGTTGTATCTTAAATAACATAAGCTCCGTGAACGGCAGCTGCGGTTCCGTGGAGGGGACGAGCGGCGGTCGCCTCCCACGCACCAAGAAAACAAATATATTCAATCATTTCCTCTTATATAAAACCCGGCCAAGTGCGAGTTGGACTCGCGCACGAAGGGTTCCGTACCATTATCTATAAAAAAGGCAAAAACACGTTTGTTTTATGGGAGAGCCCCCCCCGTAAACATTAATTTTATTATAATTTAATTATTTATTTTTAAAGTGAATACTTAATGTTATTCAATATTTTGTGAATATTTCAAGCGTTACCTATTGCCGTTACCAATATCGAGCAAAACGAGCAAAAAATCACTTCTTGTATGGGAGCCCCCCCCCCCCCCCCCCCCGTAAATATTATTTTTATTGTACATTTTTAAAGTGAATATATAACTAATTATTTTGTGAATATTTCAAGCGTTTACCTGTTGCCGTTATCAATATCGAGCGAAAACGAGCAAAAATCACGTTTGTTGTATGGGAGCCCCCCCTTAAATATTTATTTTATTCTGTTTTAAGTATTTGTTGCTATTGCGGCAAAAGAAATACATCATCTGTGAAAATTTCAACTGGCTGACTATCACGGTTCATAAAATACAGCCTGGTGACAGACGGACAAACAGACAGCGAAGTCTTAGTAATAGGGTCCTGTTTTACCCTAAAAACTAGGTAAAATTGTAGCTAACCCAATATCTTGAAGAATAAAAAATCAGCTAACTATAACATGGTGTATATATAAGTCAGTTGATCGCTGAAATAATAAAAAAAAAATTCTTGGAATGTGTGTTCCCAACTGTCTGAGCAATCATCATTCGAGAAGAAATAATTGACCAAATTTTTAGCTGGCTCCCGGACTATGACGCTCTGAAAGTGAACGTCTCTGTATATCGACTGAAAGTTGATTTGAAAGTTAAAATAACGAGAATTCGGATACAGTTATTCGGTTATTCAAACTCGTGTGTGGTCATCTTCGTTCTGTGGAAGCAGTGGGGGCGGTGGCGCGTGTAACACCCTCGCTAGTTCCGCCTTCTCATCGGCAGAGAGCACGTAGACCGGTGGCGCGGGAGGAAGGAACCGTTCCGCCTTCTGCGGCTCGCGCTGTAACCGCGCTCGGTAAAGCATCACGAGTACACAGAGCACGCTGATAATGAACGCTGATGTTGCAGCGAGGACTATTAATGCTGTGTGGTAAGACGTCGCAGCTGAAACCTGGAAATAAACAAACACTTTATCATTTCTCTTGTCTGATAAATGTTGATGCTTCTTCTTCTTTCTTGTGCGAATAGCCGGCTGAGACGCAGGAGGTAGCGGGTTCGATTCCCGCCGCGGAACAAGTGCATGCATGATCTACAAATATTTGTTTCGGGTCTGGATGTTTTTCTACATATTATAAGTACTTACGTATTTAAAAAAAAAGTATATAAGTATTCTATCAGTTATCTGGTTCCCATAGTAGGTACAAGCTCTGCTTAGTTCGGGGCTAGATAGGGCTGTGTGAAATGTCCAGCAATATTTATTTATTAATGGAAAGCTTAACTATTTTAGAGTAGTACTTTGGCACTTCTATAGCGTTGGGCGTAACTTTGTTGAGGTCATCCCTTGTGCAGGTGGTAGGGCACAAGGGACAGGAGAGCGGATGAGTCATGGACTGAATCGGTGCACCGCAGTCACATTCAGTCCGGGAAGAGTCTCTTATACCCCATTTACACAGGCTTTGTCTGCAGCGGCCAATTTGGTCCCGGAGTCTGTTCATTGACTTCCAGACTGGCCGTGCTGATGCTGATGACTGGAATGTTGATGCTGAATTAGTAATCTGTCTGCGAGCTGATCAAAATGTGCATAAACAGTGCCATTTTTCTATTATTTATCGATAAATCCCTATCAGTCTCCATTGTAAGTCACAGTCTATCTGCCATACTATTGTAATTAATGTCGTCAGAAGTTGACAAGTAGGTATGCAAAGTACTGGATTCATTATTGGATCTTGCCAGGAACTTACCGTGGACTCACTGAGGATTTCCCTCTGCTGAAGAGCAGGCGCAGGAGGCGGAGCCAGCCTGTATTCGCTGCGAATCACATCTGCTTCTAGCAATCCGGAGTCCGACTTGCTGCCAGCTAATTTCTCTTTTTTAATCTAAAAAAGTAGGAATTGTTACAGGTAACTAAGTAGATAGGTACCTTGATAAATAACCACTCAAGTAGTTATAACATGACTCAGGAATACCTGTATAGTACAGAATAATTAATAATACGAGATCCAAACGCGCCCTTAAAAATTATAAAACGCTTAATTGTAAATGTAAGCGTTTATCTATCCAAACGAGGAATGCGTTATACCTAATGGCGGGTTCCTATATCCGTCGGTAACTAGCTACGATTCCTTTCTCCTTGAAAACGTATCAAAAGTTTAGCACTTTAAATAAAAATACGATTCACCGACGGTTATAGGAACCCGCCATAAGAAAACTACCTACTCTACGAACGCTACTAGGCCATGACAAATTGACCACCTTTCTTTAAAATACAGTTACTTACCAAGTTCTCAATATGGTAGACGACATCCACGGCCCCAGGGCCGAGTAAGGCTGCCCGAAGCCTCACAGCTGTAGAGTCCCGCGTTGCAGCCACGGGCACCCTTGCACCGAGCGCAGCCAGTCGTGATGCGAGGTCTCCGCGGGCACGTTCCGCTGTTGCACTGTCCGCTCCTACCATGTTCAGCTCGAGGATTGCTGATTCGATTCGTGTTTGTTCTGGAGAATTCATATTAATCGTGAAATATTCACAAAAAAACATTAAGTAGGTAAGATAAGATGCAATTTTGTGTTGTCATAATTAATAATGATGTGCTTTTCTTACCACAAGGATCAGGGCCGGGTGCGTCCGAAACCGGCGCTGCATGCTGCCGCCGCATTCCCGCGGCGTCGACGCACCAGCAGCGCCCGCGGGCGCACTGACGCGGCGAGAACGATCCGTCAGCTAAACACCGAGGTCGGTGACCTTCGGCTCCTGTAAACAGAAAAAAAAAATTTTACATTTGGCGCTAACATACAACTGGCCCGGGTGTAGCCAGGTTTTAGTAGGTAGGTATGTAAAAAGTAAAAAATACCAGAAGATTGATTGGCGGTCATAAGCATAATCGGCAAGCTATAAAATTAATACCTACTCCTCGCCTTTCCTTATTCAATATAATATTAGTGTAATATTTTGATTATTTCAGGGGAGGGGGGGTTGAACCCCCAAAACCTCCTCCCTGGCTAAGAGAAAAGAGCCTGTGCAAAGAGAGGTTCAATTTGACATTGAAACTGCGACGCGACGTCTACATGCACATAGAAGAACTATCTTGATGTAAGTATGATGATCAGTAGGTAGGTATTACTTCTTATACAACCTCCGAGCCAAAGATCGCTTGGAGATTATAAACATGATCGCTTACAAATTTTATATAGAATGTCAAAAACTTCGTTAGGTTCCATCAAGATGGATGGTCAATAGGTAGCTTTTCATCGAATAGAGATCGGATTTTTGATGTGTAACATTTTTCCTCTCAGTTTGTGGGAGTAATTTTGGCAAAAGGGACGGAAATGTGTAACAGGAAACCGGGGAAGCGCTTTGATGAATGAGCGCGCGCTATTTGATTTGACCAATGAGCGCGCGCGGTGGTCAGATGTTTTCAGATATTTTTCACTACGAGACTATAATAGGGCCTCTTTCATTTAATAAACATAAGGATTTGTCATGGAGGTTGCATTTCATCATAGCTTAATATTATGAATAGGTACAATAAGCCTCATTCTATTTTAGAATTTACAACTTTCAGAGTGATGGATTCGGTAGAGAAGATTTGCTTTATGTATTCTATTTTGTTTGTTACTTTTTGTTTATATGTTGTACAATAAAAATGATTTTATACATCATATACTCATCATCATATATCATATCATACTGTAAGGCTCGTATTTTTTATTTGGCGCCAACAAAAAGATAGATATTTCAAAGGAAGTAATTACGAAGTAAAAAAATATTCTGGCAAAATTTGAATCGGATACTACCAAAAGAACTATCCTAACTCGAACGTAGATTATATTACTGTTTTCAATTAAATAACTGACCAAAATTATAAGCTAGTCTCGATTTTGTTTAGTTCAGAGCTTGAATACCTCTTACCCACTTTTTTTAGTTCCTCATTAGCTGGATATTTAATGCAATGATCAATTAAATATGAAACATTAAATGTACTTATCGATTTTTAATTATCCCTAAAATAACGAACCTAACAGTATTTGTTTGTTGCGCCTTGCCAATAAACGAGAAGTGAGCCCGTGTCAAAATTGATATCACATTTCTGTATCAAGGCGAAGGTTGCGAATTCAAATCACGCCTTCGCCATTTTGTTGTAACGATTTAAAAAATATTTTCCTGTAGCCATAGTAGAGATGCCCGTACGCGCGCGTCTATGTGTGCCCGCTACTGTTTTCGCTCGCTGTAAATACTAAAATTAACTTCTATTCTTATCTATTTTGAGGAAGTGTCAGTTATCATCACTTATTATAACTTAAAATATTAGAAAAACTAACCATTCTCAATCTCCTCCTGCATCAACTGACACTTGGTTTTAAATTCCACTTTCTCGATATGAACCTCCAATTTGTCCTCCCGTCTCGTGGTATCCGCCGCTTTAGGTTCCACCACCTCCGTGACGAGCACGTGCTGGATCTCCTTGGAGTCTCGACCTTCGGGCTCCTCATCTTCATCATCGCTTTCGAATTCATCTATCCTGTACGCCGTCATCTGCCTGATCAGTTCTTCTAAAACTGAAATAGAAATGTATGTAGTAATAATGGAAATATTAGTAGATGAGTTTAGTTATATTAGTTATAGGTATTGCCACGAAAGAGACGAATGCAAGATGAGAGCACACGGCGGTAATGCGAATGTTGTGATGTGTGTGTGGGGTTAACGAGAATGGATAAGATAAGGAATTAGTTAGACGAAGTTTAAAAGTAGCGCCAGTGATAGAAAAATTGAGGAGTAAGAGGCTAGCGAGGTATGGGCATGTCATGCGGAACGAAGGAAATCATGTGACTAAAAGAGTGTTAGATATGAGTGTGGATGGATATAGAAGTAAAAGAAGGCCGAAGAAGAGATGGGAACTGTGTGAAGAATGATATGGGTAGGAAGGAAGTGACAACGGAGATGACGGCTGATATAGAGATGTGGAGGAGGAATACAGTTGTGCCGACACCGCGTAATGTGGCAAAAGGGCAGGAAGAAGATTAGTAGATGGGTATAATATTAAAAATCAAATTAAAATGTAAGTATTTTCATTAGACAATTTACACCCACGCATAATAAAATATTAATTATATTAAAAATAGAATTAAATAAACACGAAAGATTCACGTTTTGCAAAAATGACAACTACTACACCATAATGGGGAATTGCTGAGGGTCTGTGAAGCCTATGCTGTTGAGCACGGGCTTATATATAATGCGAAGAAAAGCGAATACATGGTTTTTAAGGCCGCCGTTAAATGTCCCGGTTATACACTGAATATAACCCTAAACGGCTTGAACTTAAATCGTGTTACGAAATTTAAATATCTGGGACATTTTCTTGCCGACGACCTTAAAGACGATGCAGATGTTGAGAGGGAGCGTAGGGCTTTGGCGGTCCGAGGTAACATGTTGGCCCGTAGATTTTCCCGTTGTACTGATCAAGTTAAAGTTACGCTTTTTAAAGCGTACTGTCAGAGCTTTTACACGGGAAGTCTGTGGGTCCGACATCCGACGGTCCGACCAAAAGATCATTGGAAGTCCTACGCATCCAATATAATAACATCTTCCGGATGATGTTGCGGTTGCCCCGATACTGCAGTGCATCGGGGATGTTTGCCTACTATCACACAGATGGCTTTCACGCCATCATGCGCAGAAAAACGGCATCGCTGATGAGCAGAGTTTGGGGCAGTCGCAACAGCATCCTGAGGACAGTGGCTGAGTGCTGCACATCTCCGCTCTGGAAGTGTTTTGTGCGGAGGGTGATTAATGAAGGAAATAATTTTCTCAGTTAGTCACCCACAGCACAAAATGGTGTTGTCTATTTTCACCCAGTGCCTATTTTTATTTTTGTATATTTTGTTGTTCTTCTTTGTTGTTTTATTTTTTGTGTGTATGTTAGTCTTAAGATATGGACTCTAGTTGTCTGAAATAAAATATTTTTATTTTTTTATTTATTTATTTATTTATAATGCTGAGTGGCGACCGTTTTTGCTTTCACATTACCAAGATATTCTGTACCTATTGTGTTTAATGTACCCTCGCGATGCTACATAAACGTTTTTTACTTCTACTCACTAATTGGTACTATAAATTTGTCCAGCATAGTAAGAAGGGTGGTAATGGACACAGAACATAAAAAACAATAGAACTAGCATGATGACTTTTTACTAAGAAAACCAGTGTAGCTAAACTCACACATGTAAAAACTAGCACACTTAGAAATAAAAGTTATAATTGGTTGAAAGAGAACATTCAAAGAGGCCTAAAACCATAAAACCAATTTAACGGATATAAAACCTTAGCTACTATGGAACATGGTTTAAAATTCAATAAAATAAACAGTAACAATTGCTATTCTATTTATTATGCTTATGCTTCAATTAAGTCTACTTTTTGCGTATTTGACAATGCCATGATAGGACAAATAAGATGATGCAATGACTGATATAAAAGTCCGACAGGTGCAAGAACCATGTTCCAAATTCAAAATTGTTCTGAAATACGAAATGTTTTTGAATTGCTCATGAGAGCACGGAGTTCCTAAACTTCTTAATCGCTACAGTATTAATACTTCTTTAATGTGCAATTATAATCTAATAAAATGTTTGTAGAAGTAATTTTGTTTGTCCTGTTGTATGAGAATACTTTTTATCAAATTTGATTAACTTCCGCGGTTCAGATTTTTCTCATACGATACAATAAAATGATCCTTACAAAGGACTGCATCGGTTGGCATCAAAAAAAAAATACCAACTTGATTCATTTTAAGGCGCTACTCACGCTTGACCAAACAAAAATTAAATGCCAAAATGTTTTTCTTCGAAAACGAGCTGATGTTTTAAAAGAAACTGCACCTGTATCTCCTCTGGTTATGGGTACTGCCGTACTGTTACAGTTAAAAAAACACTGTATACTGAATTATTATTTGAGGGGCACACTAAAAGTTTCCGGAATCAATAAAAATACTAATAATAGTCAAAAATTAATTTATTGTTTCTCAAAATAATCTCCCTTTGCGTCAGTGCACTTTTTCATAAGATTGAACAAATTTTGAAAACATTTGTGCCACTCCTCCGGTGGTGACGTCAGATACATGTTATTCATACTCTTCGACAACCTCTTCTGGTGATGAAAACCGTTGATCGGGTAATTGGTTCTTAATTTTTGGGAACAGAAAAAAGTCACACGATGCCAGGTCATGACTCTGTATGCTGGATGACTCATAAGTTGTATGTTGTTTTAATTTTGTTTATGTCTTGCGCCTTGGGGAAACTGAAAACAGAAGTTATTATATTATTTCACACCATAGGTCTAAAATACATTCAGAAAATCATCAATAAAACAACAAGGAATTAACGCCCTAAAACTTATACACCTTTTAATAGAGGGTAACTAATTAAAGCTATCGATAATACATTCATCTGTATATTGGGGTCACATCCCTAATTGAGTAGCTTAAGTTGAGGTTTAAGAGAAACGCGACCTTAAGGAGTATGATTCACAGTCTATTTTGTTTGAGGATTTTGCATTTTAAACAAAACTAACAAAAAACAATAAAATAATACTTACCGGTGATAGGATATGCCTCCTTTTGTGGAATTTTTGGTTTGGCTAAATTTACACTCCAAAACGGCACAATATGGCTTTTTTATATTTTTTTGAAGTACGTTTACCCCACAGTAATTGAAACACGACTGAAGTGAGCGAAGCTTGTAGTGCGCGGAACTCCGCGTACTTGGTGTTACGCGGGCCCCGCCTACTTACGACTTCTATTGTTTTTTGTGTTCTGTGATAATGGACGACACACCCCTATGCGGGATGTCAGTGCAGATCTTATTCATCTCATTCTAGAATTAGAAATGTCCTGCATTGGGGTTAATAATGCGTCGGTCGCGGAGCTTTCCAGAATCCCCAATAGGTTTATACAGGATCGAGGCCACCACTCACATTTAAAACTTCTCCCCGAGGCATTGTCAATGAAAAATATTCTACAAAGGCAAGTCTTAAACTGGTGTTAGTACAGTACCTTCATCAGCCTTGGAGTGTTCGTCTAGCGGCTCCCTGCGCACCCACTTCCTCGCCTGCCTGAAGTTGCAGGCCGGCTTGGCGCCGCGCACCAGCGACCCCTTCAGCGGCTCGCCTCGAGCACTTACGCACCAACACACATCTGGGAATCAAGATAGACAACGATTTACCACACTTAAATATATTCCACCTTTTAAAAATAAAAATATTTTATTTCAGCCGATATCTAAGAAAATAAAATAGAGAACAATTATAAACAACTGAATTGGACTGTGTCAAAATTAGATGCTACCATTTTGTGCCAAAGGATGACAATTATTTCCTTCATTAATCAACCCTTCGCACGCGGCACCTCTAGAGCGGAGATGTCCAACACTCCGCCACCGTCCTCAGGATGCTGATGCGACTGTCCTGAACTCTGTTCATCAGCTATACATCACAGTTAAAATATTTTAATAAAAATGACCGTAGTGCATCTCTTTTCCTAGCAAGCAGCCGACAGGTCGTTTGAAGGACAAAATTGCTCTAAAGACGACACTCGCACACGTCTGACTTGAAAGCACTACTCACATTTTACCAACATTTTTCTTTAGTCTTTGGTGTATAGCATAAGGTTTATTTTGCCCGATAATGTATGTCATAATTGTAAACGATTCATAATTTATGCCTCGATTTCTTAGAAATGGCCAATATTAGCCGACGGCCGATAATAGACTTTCTCCCGTAATTATACAATCTGGAGATAGAACAGGCCATCGCCTATAATAAAGTATACTCGTAGGTCACGCACCTTAGTAACGTGCCCTACGAATCATACAACTCCATCAATGTGAGGCATACAGGTTTAAAGCTTCATGTGCCTGTAATTTCACCGGCAAATATACCCTTCAAACCGAAACACAACAATGTTACTTGCCGGCAGAAATAGGTATAATACAAATAGGTACTTCCCCGGGCGAGCCCTTTCACAAGGAGGTCTACTACTCTTAAAGGAAAGAGCAGGTAGATAATGATAGAAAACATTGCTAAAATGAGGGTCGTCGTACGTCCTAGCTTAATTGGTCTTTGGATCCAATCCTGTTTTTTCATCAAGTCTCAAGAAAGGCACCAAAGTATCATACCTAAATATAGTTTTACTATTCGGGATAGTAGAACTATATTTAGATTTGATACTTTGGCTCCTAGTGTAGTTTTAGTACCTAGTGGAACAGATTGTCTATTCCACTAGGTAGGTACTAAAGGTTGCAGAAGGACCACGTGCTCTTGATAGGTACCTACTATCAGACTTACTAAAAGTAGGCTTTACAAAGAGAATAAGCGACGAAATGTTGCCTAAAATAACCACCAAGTTGGTCCGCACAAAGCGCTGAAACGGAAACAGACAAGTTCTCAGTCAGCTATAGGATATTGCAGAATCTGATATGGTGCTTACCGATGTGTGACATGCACTGTACAGATTCCCAGGCCCCACTCGCGTCGCACACCGGTATGAACGTCCCTTTGCCGTACTTCTGCGCTGCTAATTCGTTCTTTTCACGTAGTCTTTCGCACGGGCTCAATACTGAAATATAAGAAAACTGTCAATACCAGTCAGGTAAATGTAGCAAGTTCCACATTTAGCTGTAGCAACATTATCCCTGCAAATCACAAAGGAAGCGTTCAGTCCAAGACTCTTTCCCGCGCTTATAGACAAATGTCAAACCCAACTTTTCTCTATCCGTTTTGCAGTACAAGTAAGATCTGTACCTACGTACAGATCTTACTTATATGTCATAAAAGATCTTAGCAGTATTGTCCTATGGATAAATATCGCGTTTGACATTTGTCTACTAATGACTATTTGAACTGCTAAGTATCATTCCACAGCTCTTATACGTTGTGTATTAATGGTCCACCATGCGATTCAATATGCGATTAGAACAAAGTGCAATTTAGATTTTGTGATGTTAAAACTGGTCATATCTATATTTTTTATAGCGACCACATATACCCAAAAATGACCCAATAAGACACAGGATACTTGTAACACTGCGACATGCCTTCATCTTTGATCTTCTGTCCAGTCTTCTTTTGGGACAATTTGGCAGTTCCACCTGGGGCTGTTTCAAATGAATTTGTAATTAGTATTATCCTTATAATGATGGCTTAAACGACTACCAACTGGACCCCACTAAACATTACATGGCAGAGCCCAGCGTCGATCGGTGGCGGGACGGGCTCTATTCTTATTGTAAGTACCTAGTGACGGCAAACAACAGCTTTGGACCGCGAGGAGTAGAAAAGTACCTAGTGACGGCAAACAACAGCTTTGGACCGCGAGGAGTGGAAAAGATGATCCAATGAGCTCATAATAATAATATGTAATAGTTCTTACATTAAAATACCAGATGGATTTGGACAAGATCCAAATCCTTTAAATTAGTTTCTACAAGAGTCCCAACATGTTGACATATTTAACGATAGTCTTAGTTGTACTTAAGTAGGTATTTATGTGTTCCGTTATACAACCTGTTTTGTTATGTTACGTACGACATTAATTTAAAACACACACCCAGAAGAAGTGGGTTTAATACCGGTAGCTTGAATATTTATTCAGTAATCGATACATTTCCATTAAACTATTTTTATCGTAAATCGGCGGCGCCTTTTTGACGATGCCGCTTAGTCAGTATACCTACTACTATTAGGTACCTACTTACATGATGAATGAATATGAATAGTTTAACTTTTTTATACAGGATTCATATTTTGGGACTTGGTAATTTAATATCATCATCATCATATCAGCCGTAGGACGTCCACTGCTGGACAAAGGCCTCCCTCATTGATCTCCAGGAACTGCGGTTGGAAGCGGCCTACTTCCAACGCCGACCTGCGGTTCTTACCAAGTCATTTGCCGTGTAGGTGGACGTCCTACGCTGCGCCTGCCGGTCCATGGCCTCCATTCGTGAACTTTCCGGCCCCATCGGCCATCTGCTCTGCGCGCTATATGGCCTGCCCATTGCCACTTCAACGTGCTAATCCGTCGGGCTATGTCGGTGACTTGAGTTCTCCTACGTATCTCCTCATTTCTGATTCGATCCCGTAGAGAAAACCCGAGCATAGCCCTCTTCATAGTAGTTTAATATGTTCTTTGGTAATTAATTTAAAAAAAAACTATTTTCCAACAATACTAGGTATTAGCCCCTACCCGTGTTTTCATTTATTGTCGTACATAACCAAACACGTAGGTAGTTTCTACGTTTTATATGTAGGTACTTATTAAGTATTAGTTTTTGTTTTTGTGTTAGTTTTAAGGCAGTTTGCACTTTTGTTAAGGCTGTAATCGTCATCATCAACCTATAACAGTCAACTGCTGGACGTACCTATGTCTCTCCCAGGGCGCGCCATTGAACCCGATCCTCAGTTCTTCTCATCCAATCCTTGCCAGCCACAGCGCTCAAATCGTCACTCCATCTATCCGGAAGGTGTCCTACACTTCGCTGACGTGGTAGCTTGCTGACCCTCTGAGCTATGTCAATCACATTGGTTCTCTGTCCGATAACCTTGTTTCGGATTCTATCCTTCAGATAAATTCCGATAAATTCCTCTTTTCATTGCTCGCTGAGCGACTTTCCATTGCTCGCTGAGCGACTTTCAATGCAAGCACTGTTTAATTTGATAAATTAATCTATAAATATTTAAATAAGGTTTAAATAAGCGATAATAACTTACCAGGACAAACTGCATTGCACTCGTCCTTGCTCCTAAAGTTGTTGTGGTTCCCGGAGCAGCCGTGGTAGCGGAAGCGCTCGCAGCGGTTCTTCTCGTGGTTGAAATGCCATCGCGTCGTGTTGAGGAGCTCGCCAGATGAGCATATGCCTTCGTCTTTACTTTCGAAGCAGACTGTACCTGGAGTAAAATAAGCGTCTATTTTGAAAATATGCTTTCAGAAATCGGTAGAATACAGTGATACATGGATGAGTGGGACCTGAAGGGACCTACATATATTTTTTTATCACATAGAGGCTTTTCACTTACCCGGTTTCCCAACTACGCAGGTTAACATGACAGTTGTCTTATTTATAGAGGGTCCCACTATGAGAGGTTGAAATGTATCAAGAGGTGGAAATGTTAATAGGTACATATGTACAAACTCTTAGATAGTTAGGTACTGACAAACAATGGAAGTATGGAAAGGATTAGACTGTTTTTAAAGAAACGCGTTATTACTTGTTTCACATACATATACCAAGTTTGACTGTAGTTTGGTTCTCGACACTAAAATTGTTTTTCGATTGACAAAAATCCGACTAAATTTCGGATCTGAAATGAAGTCCGATCTTGACTTGGGAATTAAAACACCAAAGATTTGGATCTGGTTTAGGTGAAGTGACAATTAAGGCTTTAGGTATAGATATATTAGCACATAAACAAAATTGAAAATAGAATTTTTCTCCGGCCATCTACCATTGCCCGGAAGGAAGCAGACACGTGTTTTGTCTTTCCACCGAAGAAAGTAAGTAGTTTTGGTACTTACGTGGCTTAGGACAGCAGACCGAAGGTCTAGAGTCGTGCGGAGCGAAGCGACACGCGTGTGTAGAAGGACAGGCGGCGGCACTGGGGCCACAAACCAGCGGCCCAGACGCGTCGGGAGACTGGAGCGGTTCCACTCCATCCGGACATTGTGGAGCTGGAGAGCAGCGCGCGAGAGGGGGACATGTTTCGCCCTGGAAACAATAGTAGAACTCTAGAATCTAACGCATAATGCCTAACGAATAATACGCGAAATACCAACGCCAAAATGCATTAATGCGAAGTGCCTAATATTCATTTACAGTCTTTATTAATATGCAGAATTATGAGCCAACACAAAGTTCTCTAGATACCTAGACCCCGTCACTAACATGGTGTAACACTGGTGGTAGTTTCGATTGTCTAAATAGATGGCGTTGACTGTCAATGGTTATCATTGTTTGCATTTTAATCACCCACTTCATTCATGCTTCCACTTGCTTTTGTATGTGTGCATAGATTTTACAATACCAGTGCTAACGCAGGCTGATTGTGAACATGACGTTGGTATTGGTAGTTGAGAATTACTCATTGATTCGTATAGCATCAGTTCTTCGATTGTCACAATTTTAATACTTGGCAGCATTGCTGTGTTTCGGTTTAATACTTGGCAGCATTGCTGTTTCGGTTTAATACTTGGCAGCATTGCTGTGTTTCGGTTTAATACTTGGCAGCATTGCTGTGTTTCGGTTTAATACTTGGCAGCATTGCTGTGTTTCGGTTTAATACTTGGCAGCATTGCTGTGTTTCGGTTTAAGAGTATTACAGGCACACGAGGCCATACACCTGTATGCCTCAAGTTAATGGACGCAGGGCAGTGCATCGTAGGGCATGTTCCTAAGGTGGGTCACCTACTAGGCAATACTTTAGATCTTTTTACATCAGGTGAAAAAAAAGTTGACCCCCAATATATGAATGTAGATGATTACCTCACAATCCAAAGGCACCAGCTCACACGTTTCGTCAGGCTTGCACTCGGCGTCCGCGCAGGGCTCCTTGCAGTCACAAGTGAGGCACCCCGCCTCGTCCAGCTCTCTGCCGTGGGGACAGATCACTTCCTCATTGCAGCCAGGCTCGGGGCATTGAGCTGGTGTCTCGCAGTTCGGGGTGGAGTTCGTGGCGCGGGTTCCTGGCATCTGAAGACATTGGGTTATAGTTTATTGCACGTAGCTCGAAGAACTGACGGTCGTTGGGGTAGAAAGGTTCTCGCGGTAGAGACCACGCACTGGAAAGCGCAGCGTGGGACGGCCCCCCACTAGATGGAAAGATGGGAGCCGTTGAGCGCGGGCCGCACAAGATCGGTCGCTCTGGAAATCTATGGGAAGGCCTATGTTAAGCCATGGACGTCCTTTGATATGATAATGATAGTTTATTGGCATAAAGTAGTCAGTTAGTCTGTGATAGTGGCCAAGTGAAGAGTCTTTAGCTCGCCCGATAACACCTCAATGTGACTTGCTGATGGAAGCGGTGCGGTGGGGCGACATTTCACACAAATCTAATGGACGTAAAGAAAAGATGAACGCGACGATGACGCCATATTGTTTAATGAAGCACTAATATTGATCTTTGTGCGTATAATTTCATAAACGGTACTTCTCTGATGTGTTGCAAAAATTGTGTTTGTGAAGTATCGGCCCACTTGGAGTATGTAATTTTCAAGTTAGTTATCCATCCAAATTTTCTGGAGTCATTGATCTTTTTTTGTGATCAGTCTATGTACTTAATGTACCACAGATAAATGAAAAACTAACCTCATTGCCCACTGCATCGACGCACCAGCAAGTCTTGTCCGAACCACGACACTGCACTGTTTCAAAGGTACCATCGTCCTTGCATTTCGGCACCCACGTCCAGGCTGGGGGATTCCCGCTTTCCGCTGCCGTATGAAGCGCTAGGGCTCTGAAAATAATTTAACACCATCATCATTATCAGCCACAGCCCGACTTCCCCCACTGCTGGATATAGGGCAAGTTTGTGTCATCCGTCACGATCCTGCGCTAGTCTCACCCACTGACGGCCCGTGATTTTAACGATGTCGTCCACTCATCTCGCTGCCGGACGATAATTTAATACCAGCTCAGAATAAATCAGGAATGGAATGTTATAGTAAGTTCCGTAGAACTAAGTATACAGTATAATATGTAGAGGCACTAAGCGCGATGAAGACTTTTGTTCGAAAAGCAAATACTAATTTTAAATATTTCTATATAGATAGGCAGTTACATTCACGTTTTCTAGCCGTATTCAATCGGGATTTCCCGATTGAATACACAACAGGTTTTGAACCAGGGATTGAAACAGGCGGATTTTATTTTTGCTAAAATGATAACTCCATTGTGGGTAATAAAATTCATCCTTACTTATATTGAATCAGCGCCGATACGAAAGCTTCGATTGAAATATACGCCGATTGCTAAGCAACTATTTTCAAAAAAGAAAAGTAGGAAAGAAAACATTTAATTTAAAACAACCACACAGTAAAACATAGACAAAAAATTCAACAACATCTCACAATCACTAACACATGTGTGTTACTAGATTTACCGTTTGTGTACTAAAACCTTTTCCGACTAAGCGTCTGTTCAGACGGGCGTCAACCACAGCACAGCGACAAAAATGTAGTATGAAAACGTAGAATTCCCTTCGCACGTACTACATTTGGCAGTCGAGTTCAACTGTGTCGTAAACGTGTAGTCGATACCGACGATATCGCGGCCACATCGCCACTTCCCGCACTTCATGGTTCCCATTCACACTAGCTACTGCCCGGACACATTTTTGCTGCTATTGTGTGGTTGTATAATATATAGATAAATATCTAATAGATAAAACAGTACGCTTGATATTGTCGCCAACGCTAATGATAGTTTACCTTCTCTGCTGACAGGCAGTGTGGTGCATAGTGGGCGTGCAGGCGGCGCCGCAGCCGGTCGCGCAGCAGTGCTCGCCCGCGCCGCACTCTCCATCCGACCGACACGAACGCTAATGATAGTTTACCTTCTCTGCTGACAGGCAGTGTGGTGCATAGTGGGCGTGCAGGCGGCGCCGCAGCCGGTCGCGCAACAGTGCTCGCCCGCGCCGCACTCTCCATCCGACCGACACGAACGCTAATGATAGTTTACCTTCTCTGCTGACAGGCAGTGTGGTGCATAGTGGGCGTGCAGGCGGCGCCGCAGCCGGTCGCGCAGCAGTGCTCGCCCGCGCCGCACTCTCCATCCGACCGACACGAACGCTAATGATAGTTTACCTTCTCTGCTGACAGGCAGTGTGGTGCATAGTGGGCGTGCAGGCGGTGCCGCAGCCGGTTGCGCAGCAGCGCTCGCCCGCGCCGCACTCGCCGTCCGACCGACACGAACGCTAATGATAGTTTACCTTCTCTGCTGACAGGCAGTGGGTGTGCAGGCCGTGCCGCAGCCGGTCGCGCAGCAGTGCTCGCCCGCGCCGCACTCGCCGTCCGACCGACACGAACGCTAATGATAGTTTACCTTCTCTGCTGACAGGCAGTGTGGTGCATAGTGGGCGTGCAGGCGGTGCCGCAGCCGGTCGCGCAGCAGTGCTCGCCCGCGCCACACTCGCCGTCCGACCGACACGAACGCTAATGATAGTTTACCTTCTCTGCTGACAGGCAGTGTGGTGCATAGTGGGCGTGCAGGCGGTGCCGCAGCCGGTCGCGCAGCAGTGCTCGCCCGCGCCGCACTCGCCGTCCGACCGACACGAACGCTAATGATAGTTTACCTTCTCTGCTGACAGGCAGTGTGGTGCATAGTGGGCGTGCAGGCGGTGCCGCAGCCGGTCGCGCAGCAGTGCTCGCCCGCGCCACACTCGCCGTCCGACCGACACGAACGCTAATGATAGTTTACCTTCTCTGCTGACAGGCAGTGTGGTGCATAGTGGGCGTGCAGGCGGTGCCGCAGCCGGTTGCGCAGCAGCGCTCGCCTGCGCCGCACTCTCCGTCCGACCGACACGAACGCTAATGATAGTTTACCTTCTCTGCTGACAGGCAGTATGGTGCATAGTGGGCGTGCAGGCGGTGCCGCAGCCGGTCGCGCAGCAGCGCTCGCCCGCGCCGCACTCGCCGTCCGACCGACACGAACGCTAATGATAGTTTACCTTCTCTGCTGACAGGCAGTGTGGTGCATAGTGGGCGTGCAGGCGGTGCCGCAGCCGGTCGCACAGCAGCGTTCGCCCGCGCCGCACTCGCCGTCCGACCGACACGCGAACTCACACGACCCGCTCGACGGCACAAGGTACGGGCATTGACCGGCTTTCTTTGGTAGACCTGCAAAAACAAAAGACATGTAACAAAACATTTTCGTCGTCTTTAAAGAGTAAATCGGGCCTACATGTTGTTGTATTCCTAGCTAGATTTTTTAATTTTGAAGTATCTTGGTAGAAAATGGGTCCTGAATATAGCAGGAAGGTGCTGGAGCGCACTAAGTTAATGTAGCTCATACGGCTACTATGCACGTCTTTCCGTTCATTGTTCATGGCTACCTGATCACTTTGACGAGAGGTCTGGATCGATCTCTCAATCAATATTTTAAGTCAGTAAATTGGGCAACGTTCCACTGTTAACTTCTTTCAGACACGAGTGGTGAAGAATACTTTTCTCGGACATCATTATTCAAACATAGTCCCTATTACTTAATCGAGGTATCTGGATCAACCTTTAATTTCTGATTTTATTTACTAACTGAACTAACTTAGATCTCTATCTTCAAAGGTTTGCTGGAAGAAAACTCTAATTAAGGTTAAGCTCGCCTTTGTACATGTCCATTTTGTAAGCTATTTTTATCTGTAAATCTATTTGTGTACAATAAAGAATAAAGCATTAGATTGTCTCCTACCAGGCGCGACAAGAAAAAGAAGTATCTCGACGCACTGAAAACGCCTAAAGGAGATACTGGTCGATGAAACATCTAATGAAAGGCGAACTTCACTCTGCTTTAATCGCAAACATGTGCGTTCTCTCCATCCTCATCTACTGTTCACAAACTTGGTCTTTGACTGTTCAAAAAAGGTCCAAGTTCGAGGTATGTTAACGGACTAGGGAGCGCAAAATTTTACATGCCCGGTTATCTGACCGAATACGGAACTCCGCACTGCGCTCGCAAACAAAGGTTATGGATTTCATTAAACAATTAGCACAGCTCAAGTGGGATCGGGCCGGCCACGTCTGCCGCATACCCGAAGATCTATGGGTCCCTAACGCAACACGCCCTTGCGGCAGACCACGACGTAGATGGAGCGACGATTTGGATGTGCATTTACCAGACTGGCCCACTACAGCAGGGGATCGAAAAAACTGGAAAGAAGGGAGGTAGGCCTTTGCCCTGCAGTGGGACAATACAGGTTAATAATAATGAGTAACTTACAAGCAGGTACAGGAGGGCAGTAATCGGCGTCACAAGCCACATCAACAGTAGCGCATGCGCGCCCTGTAGGGCAGCTGATGCCAGCGCAAGGGTCGCGGCAGCGGCAAGTCGGGCATCGTTCTGCGCCCAGCTCGAAGCCGTAGTCACAGCCCATCCGGCAGGTTAGATCTAGGCAGGAGAGGTCACTTCGAACCCTGAAATGATATCATATATTTTTTATAAAGTTGTGAGACAGATTCAGTGACCTCTTGAAAAATAATACATCAGAATTGGTTGGCTGGTTTCCATTCAGAACGAATAGTTAAGGTTCGAATCGAATCGAATAGTCATAACTAGATTTATAAGGTATTGCGTGGACATGTTCTGTATTTAGCATTTTGCTTTAGAATTTATTGAATTATTATTATTTTGTATGTTTTTATTTGATATATGTACCTAGACTTAATTTGTATTTACAATTATTATTTGTATGTTTAGTATATTGTATGGACATTACCCACATTTATTTTTATATTTGCAGAAACTCTGTTGCTGAAACGCTGGTAATTGCAAATCTAATATTATTTTATAAGATTATGAATCAATGATAATAATCTCCACACCTTCTCAATACTACAAGAATAATGGATAACGGTTAGTCACATTTGTAACTGAGGCAAAAGCACTTCGGGTAGCCCGATTACTCCATGCCACTATTGGCTACCAACGCACTAACGAACCAACTAGATGCGTACTACACTTTCAATTTGCTAAAACAATGATAGAGAAAAGTCAACATATCATATATATATATATATATATTATCATATACATACTTATCACAATCCACAGTTGATGCGTTCTTCGTGCTGGTCTCTGGTATTTCAGTACCGAATGTGTCCACACACCAGCATCTTCCATTAACGCACTGCTGGGACGTGAAGGTGCCGTCCTGGTTGCAGGTCGGCGCGGGGAGGGCTAGCTTCATGCCGTCCACAGTTCCTTCCATCTTCTCGTCAAAGTCCCGTAGATATTCGCACACTGAAAAAAAAGATACCTTTATAACATATACATTATGTAAATCACAATAGATTTGGATGGTAACATCTACTAGCGTCTGATGGTAAAGTGGGTATTTAAAGATTTGAGGTTTGAAGATGGATAGCCTAAAATAACATGGCAATCTCAGTTCTTTTGTTTCTGTTTATAAGCTAGATGCACTATTAGGATATTACAAAGTAATATAATAGGAATGGGTATCAGTAAAGGAGGACCATGACCACAAAATCCAGAACAAGATCGCATAGGCGAGTATTGTGCATAAGAAAACTGCTGACACTTTTCCTACTCCGCTACTTTAAGGAGTTGGGATAGCTAGGATCAGGTTACCGCATCTGAGCGAGATATGATCAAAAAATATAGGTAAGTGCGTCACTTTCACAAAAAGTTCTTACTTGTAGGAGTATCATCGACCCTGTCCGTTTGGAGTTTCATCTTGGCCGGGTCTATGCAGACGGGGCCGCAGTCAGCAGTGGAACAGCAAAGCAGGTCATTGTCACATTCTCCCTCAGGGCAGCTGATGGTTGAATTGAGGCCACAGAGTGCTTCGGCTTCCAAGCCACACGACTCGAAACTTATCTGGAAGAGAGAAGTCTTAGCTGTCACGTGTTTTGCTAAACTGTTCCTGAATCTATGAAACCGTAAAGTAGTAATCGATTCACGGTAGCATTGCTAGTTTGTATGGAAATATAACGCTGTCAAAGTGAATTACCCAATAACATAGATCGATGAAATATAAAATACAACTAGATACCTTTTGCAATTTATGAATGATCAACACCGAAAGTCACTTCTGCTGCGAGGAAGATAAATACTGCATTTTGTAACACGTAATATTCCCCATAGATATCCAGAGCGACCGATTTTGTGCGGTCCGCACGCAACGGCTCTCAGCTACATTTATCAGGTCTTTTTCCACCTAATGGGGGGACGCACCGTCCGTGGTTTCCACTCGAGAACCTTTCTGCCCCAACAGCCATCAGTTTTCCGAGCTAAATGCCCTACTCACTGCCACTTCAACTTGCTAATTCTTTGTGCTTTGTCGGAGACTTTGGTTCGTTAGGCTTGGTAGTATGACAATAACTCAATGCTCCATGACTGATAGAATGATATAGTTAGATTCATGGAGTCATGCATGACTGTTAGAATGATATAGAAAGGTTATAGCGGTTGAACCAGTTGTGGGAAAGACCTACCTCCAAAACTTCATCAGTACCAGTAGAGTTGTCACTGGTATCCGGACAGCATAGGGCAGCACTGCTTCGGCGGGTCAACGTACAAACGTGCTCCGCAGGGCAATCGCTGTTAGCTCCGCAAGCCACTAGGGTTCCACTCTCGTCTGTAGCGGGAGTTCCAACTTCACATGGATTTTCGTAGGAGACTCTTGGCCGACCTAAATAGAGATAATGGATTAGCCAATTTACACCAAGAAGTGCGCCTAGACAATACTTTTCTGATTATCACTACTACAATAGCGTCCTGACCACACTTGCTTCAGAGATTTCAGGAAGTAGGTATGCACTTCATGTGTTGCGGTAGTTCATGCAAACATTTGCGTCTCAGTCAGCTTCTCTACCAGCACGGCACTGGGGGTTTCGAATATGCAACACTAAAGTATTGGTAAGCATCGGTTTCAGTCAAATGAATTTGAAGCTTTGAAATCCATGTAACATAAAAGATTTGTAATAGAAAGTTTAATTTTACTTACACACAGGATATCCCGTACAAAGCTCGCCTGTACACTCCGCGTCTTTAACCCTCACACACTCCTCGCCATCCTTACACGGATATCCCGCGCAAGGATCATCGCATTCACACGTGGGACAGCCGTCGGTACCGGTCTTATACCCGTACTCGCAGATACCGGCGCAAAGAGCTCGCGAACAGGAGGTGAGGGAGCGGGCGCCGCTACGGCCGGGCAGGGGGGAAGGGGAGCACTGGACGGAGGAAGACGGGCCCATGGAGCCGCGGAGCTTGTTTCCATCTGAGTCTACGCACCTGGAGAAGAGTATCTGAAGTTAGTGATGCGTCTGGTTAGCATCTGTTCTACCGTGGGACCAATTAATTGATCTTAGATAATAAGATTTATCAAAAGTATGGCAGTTAACACAACTTGAGTTAAGGGGTTTTCCCACTGACCTTTAGCAACAGTATTCAATGACACGTGAGTACCCATGTTATATTTGCTATACGACATTAATTTAAAACACACTTCTGGAATCATATTAACTAATTTTAGAGGAGGGGTTTAATACTGGAAACTTGATTATTTATCCGGTAATCGATACATCTCCAATAAACAAATTTGAAATGAATCGGCGGCGCCTTTGAGACGATGTCGCTTAGTCAGTTTAACAGGTATACCTACTTTACCTATTTTATACAAGCCGTTTCATTCGTATTTATGACTTGATATTGAGGTTGATTGAAAATAGAATTTTTTCTATGGTAATGAATTTGATAAAACCTATTTCACAATACTAGCCATTAGCCCTACCCGTGTTTTCATTTAGTGTAGTACATAACAAAACACGTCGTATAAAAGTCAAGTGAACCTGCAACTTGTGTGGTGCGACAAGGACCTTAAGGAGACAAACAGCTATACATAACTTACCAGCAAACTAATCCATTCCTAGAGCACTGCCTTGAAACAAACGCTCCATCACCCGCACACTGCGGTACATAACCTTTTCCTTCCCTCTCGCTAACCACCAACAGCTCAGCCAGCATCTTCTGCTGCGTGCACATCGTCACGTTGTTAGGCAAAATGCAATGTCTTCCACACTCTCCACCGTCGCAACACTTCTGCATTGAGGGGCATTCGAGGTCGTGGGCGCAAGGGGTACCGCAGTCGGAGGTGGCTGCGGGGCAGGTACCGGCTTTTTGGAGTTCGAGGGACGCTGGACAGCAGACTCCATAGTCGTTTCCTGAGAAATAATGTTCAGAAATGTTTATGAACGTTTTGAGAAACTACCAACCAAAAATATAAAAATAATTATTATAGATACGGGATTTATTACATTTTATCGGTGTTACGACGGACAATGTACGTGATAAATCCTGTATTTCTAATATTGATTGAAATAAATCAGGAAAGTTTTCCAAGTAAAACTATAAACCCGACCCTATAAGATGAATCGATGATTTGGACTCGAAGTGGCAGGAAACTATTAGTATACAGTTAGTTGCCTTAAGTGAATACTGATGTTTATTTAATAACTGGAGGAGCGTTACGTATTTGACCGATAAAGGTTGTACATGGCCACAGTGTACGTCCTCCAACTGAAACCCGCTGAACATAGACTTCAAGACTTTAGAATAAAAGTTCTTACCCGACTCCACAAGACATCTGTAAAGCGGTGGGCAGTTGGGTTTTCCAGGGTCTGTCCCGCAGAGGAATGGTCGTGATGTTTCGGAGATCAGTAGTGGTTCTCCAACAGGGCAGATGTTGGACAGACTTCTACCTCGTTTACCTACAAAGTTACATAATTTTAACGTGACATGTGACTAAAGCCTTCTCTCAGTTAAAGTAGGTTCATTGGTAATCAGAGACAGTTGCCAATTTTATGCTAGGACACTGTGTGTGCCTAAACCGTGTACTGATACAAAACAATGTGCCCTAAAGGAGATGATATAAGTGGCATGATGGCAAAATTCCTGAGTTCCGTGAAGGTAATACATGTTAGGGCAGCGTTACATGAGACTTAGATGGTAATTAGGTAAATTGGGTCGACGTTACGACTATTATGACCTTTAATGGTGTAAGATTTGCCAGCGCGATTATGTGGATATCTCTGCGTGGTACGAGGCAGCTAAATGAGACATGAAAATTAAACAAGCTATGATTGTGCTGCGTAACTCTAATCACTGCAGCTTATGTAGGTAATCGTGATGATGGGTCGTCGACTCTGGAATTGCGGCAATCTCGCATCAGCTACGCAATTTGTTGAGATTTTCTACGCGGAAAATACTCAGTCACTCAATTTATTACCAGCATAAGTAGGTAATGTAGCATAAAAGTTTGCAATTCTAAAGTGGGCAACCTAGACTAAATAGTGCATCAACGAACGCCATTGATTTTTTTAAGCTCTATAGTTCTAAGCCGAGTGGACAGAGCATTCCACTAGGTCTACTGTTTATTTCTAAGGATTGTTCTAGAAACTTACAGGTAGGTACAGGCGGGCACGGCGGCCTCAGACAAGGCGTCTCCTCCAGCTGGCAGGACAGCTGGCCAGGACAAGTGATTCCCACGCACGGGTCTCTACACTTGCACAGTGGACAGCCTCGGGAGTCCAGCTCAAAACCGAGAGGGCAGAGCATTCGGCATGTGTGTGCGGCGCAAGGCGCTGACCGAGTGCAGTTCACTAGGCCTGCTGCTGGGGCTCTCGTGCCGGGAACCTGAGGATATGAGGGTACAGGTTACCTGACTTATAAAATGATAAACTAGCATCTACATTCGACGGCATCTTGAGCCGGACAAGTGGTCGCCTGAGAAGAGAGAACAGCGGGTTCTATCAGGTAAAAATGTAAGCAAGGCCTGCAAATAATCTGTCCCGCAATCCCATAATACTTAATTATAGTTTTAATAAACTTTCCTTGTATCTTTGTGCCTCACCTCATATCCAGCTTGGTCAACGCACCAGCATGAGCTGACGATCTCGTTGTCACACTGAACCTCCTCGAACTCTCCATCGGTGACCCTGCACCGAGGACTCCTAGTGGACGACAGCTTGCCTCGACCACCGCGGCTGTTCTCTGCGGCTAAGGCGCGGGAGATCCGCTCGGTTGACAGCTTGATGTTTTCACAACCTGAGGGATAAATTATTTTATACCTATGTGTTCTCTTTTTCTTGTAGTATTCTTCTTGTTATTAAATTTATCTTCTTTTTGGGAGGTTAGCAAAGTGCAAAGCTTTTTAAACCAATTTAAACACGTTAGCTTGAAGACTTTAGACCGCGTTTGTTGGTCCTCTGAAAATGATGTTTTAGACTTGTTAGACGCAAAGTAGGAAGGAATGCTTTTTTGGCACATTGTTTACAAATATAGGTGCCAATTTTTAATGGATTTTTTCATGTGTTTCTTCACGGAAACATTACAAATGAAATTAAAATGAAGACGCCTGTAAAGTTTATAATATACCTAAGTAAAGTTTCAAAGTATTGGTATTGCAAGCAGGTACATTTTAGGAGATCTCTTACCAGTGAATAAAGGGTCTATACAGACACGACCACATGTAGACCTGCAACATATCTGCTTCCCACACTCATCGTCAGAATTACATGGTGCGGCCCGCGCTGGGCAGGAACTCTCCTCAGCTGGACATCGACCTTGAAGTTCAGCAATTGCTGAAATCGAAGAAAATATGAATGAATAATAATAATAAAATATCTCGATATTTATCATCCAGTTTATACTTGGTACTATGAAGACTAACTACATATAATATTAAACTTATAACTATCACTTAGATAATACATTATTAATTGAGAGATTTCGCCGCTTTCCTGTAGCGCATGTAAACGATGCCGGATCAAGTAGCACATCCTTATACTTCAGCAGAATCTAAATGATTCAACATTCACAATCTTGTAATATTATTTATTGCAAAGGCCTTTTCCTTTTGCAGTATTTTCATAATAGAGCACTAACCTACGCTATGTATAAAGTACCACTTTCGCCGTAATTTTCCACACCGTAATCCTAGACCTTCCGAGCAATTTAGCAATTTTGCTACACCATTTTCAGAACCACATTACAAGCAAAGCTTCTCTACTTTTTGATCATAACTTTATCCACCTCTCTCTCATTCTACTTGTGTTTTTACTATGGTTGTATGTCAATGCCATATGATAACCCCTTATGGTTGTATTACATTGTAGCCGCACGGATGCGGCACGGCAACGACACAGCTACACCACAGCACCGCCTCAAATTTCGGCTACCGCTCGCCGCCCGCGAGGTGCCAGCTCGTTGGCAGCGCGTCGTCCGCGAGGTGCCAGCTCGTTGGCAGCGCGCCGATCGCGAGGTGCCAGCTCGCTGGCAGCGAGCCATCCGCAAAGTGTGTAGCTTACTATCACCGCGAACACGTATTCGTGAATGAACACGCCTAGGACTCGCACGACTTCATAATGTCTCAGTTTACATTGCGCGAACTAGTAATAATCGCTATTGCTCTCGATGAAGAACAGAACTATAAAAAGAGGAGAAGGAAGGAAGAGGCGACGCGATGATGTTTAGCTGGCGGCTCGCAGTCGGCGCACTGTACGCACGCGGTCTCCTCGCTTACAGCGCGCGGTATCCTCGCTCACAGCGTGCGGTCTCCTCGCTTACAGCGCGCGGGCTCCGCGACTAGTCGTATGGTAGCTGTAAGCGCGCTGCCTGCCCGCCGGCGGCTTTTTATATTGACATTACGAAATATATTATACGACACTGGTTTTAATGCTCTAATTTGAATGACAAGTAAATTTCTGGGTTGGAGCCGTGCTGGATCCGTGCCGTTATAATGTAATACAACCTTTAAACGGCCGTGACCGAGAAAAAGCACCAGTGTTTCCGCACCCCAAAAGGAGCGACAGGTCCCTATTTAAAATTAACCAATAGGATGTACCAAAATTTTCATCACGTCATGCATATACTGAACAAATTGGACAATAAATAAAATTTTAACTAATTAAATAACAAACACAAAACCTCTCTGGCGCAGTGTGCAAATAGCCGGCTATTCGCCTAGGGTTCGATTCCCGCTGCGGTACATGGTACAAATGTTTACATGGTCTACAAATATTTGTTCCGGGTTCGGGTACTAGCTGACCCGCTTGAAATTTCCCGGCCCCGTGGGAACTTCGGGTTAAAAACTATATAAAACACTCTTGTCAAAGTGACGCGACGCTTCTTGTAAATGACTTCACGTCAATGATATATACTAAAATACTAATATCACGCTTCAAAAATGGGGGATAGGAGGTGGGTCGAAAATACTTAACGACCTTTTCTCATACCTACCAAAAATATAATTTTTTTTTTTTTAAATCTGTCTACCCGTTTCGGAGGAGTGCGACCACTAAAAACTTATATAAGTGTTATCAGTTATCTGGTTCCCATAGCACAAGCTTTGCTTAGTTTGAGGCTAGATAGCGTTTGTGAAAATGTCCAGCTTTATTTATTAGTATAATTATTATAGAAAAAAATGAAATAGAAATGAGTAGGTATGTATCATAGAACTCGGGCGTTATAGTACCTTACCTACGTAGGTGCATATTTCGTAATCACATACGAAATACAACCTTACGTAGGTACCAAAGCTGGCTCATCGCACAAGTATTTCGTTATAATGCTTTGAGAGGCCACGCTCCGTTGCCAACTTTTATCTATCACTTGCCTTTAAAAGTACGAAGTGTAGACAGATAGACAGTGTTACTTTCGATTCACACTAATATTAAGAATGCGAAAGTTTGGATGTTTGTTTGTTACTCAATCACGCCGAAACGGCTAAACCGATTTCGATGAAATTTGGTATATACGTAGATTATAACCTGGATCACCACATAAGCTACAATTTATTCCATGAGATAAAAATGGGGTGTCAAGTCAAGTTGCAACAGCGAGTTTAGCTTTATTTTTAGGTTACCGACAGATTTAGTAGTGTAACGCGTACGAAGTCGCGGGCAACAGCTAGTTTATAATATAAAGTAGTGTTAATTCTAAACTTTTTAGACTGTGTGTCATTCATAATTCTTTTCATTTGCTTCAATGTGTGTCAATGTGTGTTACATAAATCTTATATAAAGGATGCAAATAGGTATACACAATAATAAAAAACTTAATATAAATCTCACTTGTTAAAAAACACATTTTAAGAATTAAAATAACAATAGTTGATTATTAAACGAGCGAAAGGCGCTATATTGAATCACGAACGTAACGAAGGATTCTAGAGTTAACTTGCTGAGTGCAGAGAGGGATATAAGCACGCCCAAGATGCAGATAGCTTTATCCACGAGGAGAATACTTTACTTTTGACACTTTCTGTGAGACAATAAAAACCAAATCTAGATTAGTGCATTCTGTGCAGAGGTTAGTTCGATTTACGAATAAGTTCTTATTGTCTCTTTGCCTATTTGGTTCAAATATGAATACAGATGAGGTTCCAAATTCAAATCACATTATGCTCGCGAGAGCACAATAAAATTCAGTACAACTTTACTCCCGGCTCTGCCGTAGGGATTTAATCACCTGCTTTCGGTGAGGTTTACATGACATGTAATTTGACATTGTCGAGCACGTGGTGGGAAAAATTACAATTAGATTTATTAGATTACAGAAAAAGAACTTAATAGAATTAGATTTATATTTATGTCAAGAGTTAAAATAATCAGTATAAAACGTCAAATATTACCCAATTAACTATTTACATTGCAAAAGCTTTCACTTATAGGAAGATTGTTTACTTACCATGAGGCAATAACATTATCGCGCACAAAAGCGCCGTCCTAACCACAGCACCCCCCATCGCTGCATCACACACACGACCTCTGAAACAAACAAATTAAAGTAAGAACATTTCTATGCTAGAAAAACTAGATCATTCCCTTAACGCGCCGGCGAACACTGAGCGCAACTTCAATTCGGCCACGTCAAAAACTTTGGCCTGAATATCGCTATCCCTGTTTAGTGACGAAGTTTAGCCACGCAGAGCGACAGTGATAGCAATAGAACGATTCCAATTTTGATTAGATTTTGACCGTGTTCCGTAATACCAAAAATGATGACTGAAAACTTGTTGTATTTTTCTCAATGTGTTGTTATTCTGTAACTAGACGATATAATCTATGTTCCCATGACTAGGATACGTAAGATGTTGTTGTTTTTAATACGAAACAATTAGGTTGAAAACAGGTCTTTTATGACATGAAAACATGCAGAATTCGATACGCTTCTATTTTATTTTAGGTAAGTATTTTGATCTAATAATGGTTGGGAACCTATATAAATACTATTCAAATTAAAATAATACCTTATTAAGGTAGA
The DNA here is from genome assembly GCA_918857605.2 of Philereme vetulata. Lineage (NCBI taxonomy): Eukaryota > Metazoa > Arthropoda > Insecta > Lepidoptera > Geometridae > Philereme > Philereme vetulata. The sequence continues at coordinate 248,830 of OU975463.1, read as the reverse complement.
AATATGCTCCAATTAGAAATGATCTTGGTAGTACGTGTTGTATGGGCGATTCCCATCCGGTGGCCCCTTAAGAAGTAGTAGTAAAAAACTTCTAAAGTTTTGAATCAAACAGAATTAGGTACTATCAGTAAATACATTGAATAACAGTAAGAATATAAACATTATCCCTTTATAAATACTAAAGAAACAAACACTATAATACTAAATATTAAAAAAAAGTTTGGTCTGTCTCAGAAAGTATTGAGATCTGCGAAGTTCAAAATTATATCTAAGTGAAATTTAGAATTTTTTTTCACCATAACAAATCGGTTTTTTTAAATTTCTGTTCGGTTAAAAATATAACTAGTTTCGTTGTCTATCTGTAGTTTTTTTTTGCATTGAATAATATTGCTTCATTGCGTAGTTCTGACTTTTAAAAAGATGACTAAATTCGACTTCTGGCCCCATGGCTCGCCTTAATCAACTACAGACCGTTGCAAACGATCTATAGATAGCTCAACTGCTCCAGATCTCTATTACCAGGCACTGCACTACTGAATTGCAATGCTTATGCGTTGACCCCACAAAACAATGTTCTGTGGTTGACTCAGATAAGCGCCAGCTCGAATCACACATCGAATACATAGTAAATACCAGGTAACAAATTGTTTAAATATTTTTTATGATATGTTGTAAAGGAGAGTAAAGTGACGGGTATAAAGCTCGGATCAAAAAGATTAAACACAACACCCCAGTGTTAATAAACTTAGTTGGTGCCGGTTTTATGAAGCAACCTGTGAAAAACTCATCAATAAAACCCAGTTGTTTGGCAACTCCGACGCTAACGCGTGAGTCATACAAATCGTTTCTTAGCCTTGTGGTAAAACAAATCGGTTACTGCAAACCCACGCACAGATAATACTAATTAGATTGGAGACCTGACCTGCGAACATTGCAATGTTTTATTGCATAAAAAAAACTCCCCGCACAAAAATATTGTGATATATGTCCATTTTACAGCTGATATCACTTCACCAAAAAGGAAAAGTGCTGATAATTTTTGGATTGGCTGACCTGATCTTTATCACACATAGCTAAGAGAAGAAGAGAGAAGTTAAACTAGCTTTCTATTAGAAAAAAAAACCGCGTTAGAATCAGTCCATCAGTTTGGGAACTACGATGCTACAGATAGACAAAATATTTGTATATAAATTTTGGTGGTAGGAGTAAACACATAGGAATCCCAAAATAAAGCCTTCATGCCAAAACATCGAAGCACCGAAGCAGATTTTGGTCTGCACCATACGGTATCAACCTTTATAAAGTCGTCTTTCTAAGGTTATTGAGTGAAGACCTAGCAATAAAGAAGCGCAGCGCAGCGCAGCGCAGGTACCTACTGATATTACTATTATTATTTTTATTAGCCCACTGCTAGGAAATGGCCTCCCCCTCTTCCTTCCACTTATCACGGTCTAAAACCAGATCCCGCCAAATAAGTGATTATTGATTACTGATATTAAATAATAAAATATATTAAATAGTTATTTCAGATATCTCAGATGTCCAAGATCCATTTCAATGACTAGCTGACCAATCCGCAGCTTCGCACGCGTAGTTTTTCAATAAAAACATTACCCTCCTTCTGCGCAGTTGGGTAAAAAGTAGCCTATATCACCCGGGGATAGTGTAGCTTCCCAACAGTGAAAGATTTTTTTTAAATCGGTCCAGTAGTTTCGGAGCCTATTCAATACAAACAAACAAATATTTCCTCTTATTGTTGTTTTTAGGGATCTTTCAACAAATTTGACACTGTTGTTTATTGTTATATAAAATGTGTTAAATTAAGTAATCCTATTTTTGGCCTTACTATAACACATAAAAAAATGTGTACTATATTTAGTATTACGCTGTTGGATTACGGATATATAAATAACTTTAAATATAAACTATGTTAGCAAATTAGAGTTAAAATTAAAATTAAATGGTAGGGGTTGCGACACCCTAGCTTAAGTATATGGGTTACCTACACAGAACTCCCTATGTGTTTATCGCGAGGGTCGTCATACTTGTCCGCTATCATCCTCAGAATGGTGTGGGTACTCCCGCGTACATGTACGAGTAAATAATAAATGGTATGTAAGGTTATTTCGATATTAAATAATGCCTGAAACGTGTTTGACGAATCCAATTTGCGTTTTGCGTTATGTTCGCATGCACACGTCCTTGCTCTACTTCGCGGTTATGTACACTGCGTGCGCGAATCCGAACTCATTACATAAAAACAATTAAAGTATATTTTCTGAAAACGACTTTATACTCAAGAAATAATAAAATACGGCCCAAAGAAGTTAGATAAGTCAACACTTCGATCGGTTCGTCCCCATGTCCTGAATACCAGTAGGTACATGTCCCTTTTTCCCTCAGTTTCTAGTAAAAATATTTTATCTATGTGATATAACTACAAATTTACAAATTTCGGATTTTGTCCATTATTTGTGCTGTAAAATCTTGCTTCATGTGAAATTTCATGATTTTAGGTCAACGGAAAGTACCCTAAGAGGTTTGATTTATTTGCGAGCAAAATATGGGACTTTTAATTGACAACCGTAATAATTAATCTCAAGGTCAGCTATGAACAACCTGAAAAGATATGGGGGATTCGCAATATCATGAGAGCTACCAAAACCCGGCTCGTCAGAGCGTTGGTATTTCCCATCTTTCTCTACGCAGCGGAGACGTGGACCCTTCGAGAAAGCGAGAAGAAGAGAATAGTTGCTCTCAAAATGTGGTGCTGGAGAAGAATACTTAGGGTATCACGGACAGAATTCCGTACCAAGCAGTCCATACTCTAAGAACTCGGCATCAAGTAGCGTCTTTCTTTTCTACTGGTACAATCTTGCATCCTCACGTTCTTCGGGCACGTGTTGAGGTTGTGGTGCAGCCTGCAGGGAAAGGTGGAGGATACGCGACCACGCGGTAGATAGCCAATGAGATGGACGGACCAAATCAAAGTAGCACTTGACGGTCCCCTACACGAGTGCACCAGAAAAGCGACAATACGAGAGGATTGTCAAGCGCGCCACTACCCCCGAAGTGACGACCACGACCACTTGACAAGACTAACTACTGAGAAGAAGAAGAACCGTAAACTATATTTGAAATTAATTTCAAGTTATACCTTCACGCGTTCCTGAGAAAAAGGGTCGTGACAGACGTCCAGGCAGACAGACAACGAAGCGACCTTGTAAGGGTTCCTTTTGACCTTTTGAGGTAGGAAGCCCTAAAAATAGTTGTACGCGCTTACATGATTTCAGTTGTAACGTCATACCTACATAGCGGTGCATCAAAATCCAAGCCAGGTTAAAACCTGTGTATGCTATGTTCTGGTTATAAAATAACATAAAAGTGACAACTGCAATTGCCACTTCTCACAACATTATCTGCACTGTTCTCACAAGTGCGATGGTATCAGATAATATAAATATGCTAATTGATGATGTAACATAATGTTCGTCTTCCGTGTGTTTATTACTTTCACCGATTAGTAAGGCTCTAGCGTGTTTGTTGGTCAATGACATTAAACATCTACTTAGCTACGAGTGTCTCGTAGCGGGAATCGAACCTCAGTTGGCTTCTCGCCTACCTAATTCAGCGGATAACAAGATTTTATGCCGACTGAACCTACCTACTACTTACATACTACGCGTCTCGAATTAGTTAGGCCTTGTTATTTCCGCAAAAAAAAAAACACTTATTGAATGATATTTCAAATTAACAAAAATGATGAATATTTAGATACATATTGCAAACATCAACTACTATTTATCTAACTGGGCCAATATTCTAAACGCGTTTTGAAACATAAAGCTAAAACTAACCAAAGCGATGGTTTCTGAAACTTGGAGTTTCTACGCGATCATATTATTTCCCAGCCTGATACCGCTATAAATAATAATACAGGTTGATTTGGTATATATCTATACGTGTAAAAAGATTTATTGGCGCAGCCGGGATTCGAAACTCACAATCTGCTGATTGCAACATTTATATTGTCACAATATCCACTTTCGGATCAGATTAAATGTTTATTTATGCTTTATGAGTGAAAATTCAACTAATTTCAGTAACTGGTCACAGTTGAACCTTAACTCAAGGATTTCTAGATTTGTTTAATTACCTGTTTAAATAATTCATAATGTGTTTTAAATATATAAGCACATATTTATATAATAAAATAAATAAAAAATGTCCGATCCTGACGGGACATGAGTCCGCAACCTTTCTCTTGATACAAGAATGCGCTGCCACAGACTCAGAGGAATTTAAAGATTTGGTCCAACAATATTTACATTCCAAGCATCCTGTAGATATACTACGTTAATCCTTTCCCGTTGAAACTGTGAAAGTTTGCTTGAAGTTATCTATTGGTGAGTGCAACGCTATGCATGTCTCTACTTTATTGAGACTGCCAAAGTAGTTGGCAGCACTTTGGCACCTGAGCTCTCAACTTTGCGAGAGGTAGTAACTGTTTGGATGTTTTGTTCGGCGAAACCGCTGAACCAATTTTGATTAAAGGAAACCCAGGAAATGTAATAAGAAAATACCTATTTGAATATATCATGATCATGTTGGAAAGACGTCCTGATATAGGTTGCTGAGAGCCGTTGGGTGCAGGCCTCATAAGATTGGTCACTCTGAAAAATCCATGGGGGATCCTATCTTCAGCTGTAGAGTTCATGATATGTTCATCGTCATGTCAGCCATTTTTAAGATGTAAGATTTATTTATTTAATTTAAAATGTTGCTTGCAGTTTTAACCAAAGCGCAAATTGCCATAAATTGAGACATAATTTTGTTTGTGTTAATTTTTTTTAATATTAGGTACCTACATCGTAAGTATTATCGCAATCTAGCCGAGTAGGCTAATGAGCAATTTAATGCTAACTTAGTTTTATAATAGAAAAAAACTTATATAAAACTTTAATATACCCTATGGGACACATAATAGAACTAAAACTATCCTTAATTAGGTCAATACTAGCTGTTGCCCGCGACTTCGTACGCGTTACACTACTAAATGTGTACGTAGCCTACGAGAGAAGCAATCTTGAAATAATTATGCTAATTGTGCTTTTTTAAATAAGTCCAACGCATTTACCCTGTGAATACAAACTTTGAAAAATCTCACGTGAGATTAAAGCGAGGGGGGGGGGGGGGTGTCGAAACAAATCTCGCGACATCTCACCGGGGGTGGAGGAGGGGAGGGGGATAAATCGTCAAAAACGTCTCACGTAATTAATGGACGTTCCCTTACGACGTGACGAGTAACAAACATCCAAACTTTCACATTTATAATATTAGTGTGATGTTGGAACTCTTGTGGAAAGGACGTCCACTGCTAAACTAGTGGGCTTCCCCATACATTTCCAGAGAAACTGATTGTGCGGCCTGCACATAACGACTCCCTGGAAACTAAATTTAAACCATTTTTAAATATAGAAAATATGTAATACAGAGAATTATTTATTTTCTTATTTTTTTCAAGTTACTTTACTTCTAAAGAAATTCAAACCTGCATTCATGCGAGTTCCTCCAACAAACTATTATTTTTCATACCAGCTGTCAAATTATCCCTACAAAGTTAAATTAGTACCTAACTGCAAATTATATGCGAGTAAACAGAGCATTTTCAATTTAACCGGGTAATACAGTTTCTGTAACAACAAAGAGGTTTTATGCCGCTGACAATCTTATTACATTTTTGGAATAAATAAATGTATCCCTAATTAAGACGAAAAAACATTTATTATTATCAAATTACTTATAATTCACAATAATTTGTTGTAAAATATTGGCATTTTATCACTAAAATTATAATTTTGAACTAGGCTGTATGGCTTTATGTAATCAATCAACTTACATTAGGCGCGTGCAAAAAAAAAAACTTGCGCGCCATTTCCATTTTTTTTGTTTGGTTTGTATCGCATTTGTAGCTGTGTGGTAAACAATTGTAAAAATGTCAAGTTTATGTATAGAAAAATAACAATAGAAAAACAAACAATTAACCCCGCCAGAAATGCAGCACAAAATGCAAATGAAAGCCTGCATACCTGCAAAATCTAGAGAAAAGTACTTAACTGCTTACACTAGTTTCATACAATGGAAAAACAACAAAAAAACCCAGTCATTTTCTGAAAATGTGTTTTGGCGTATTTCTCTGAACTCGCCAATACATACAAAACCAGCTCCCTGTGGTGCATCTATTCCATGTTAAGAAGCTTGGTTAAGCTCAAACATTGTGTTGATATCAAAACGTACTGTAACCCACAACCATGTAAATCTCTTAGCATGAGTTATTTGGTGCCTTATCATTCCAGTAATTTGTATGATTTACCTTTGTCGCCGACATTTACACAAGAAGTAAATGAAGATACTAAAGAAGTGGCAAGTACCAATGTAACACAAACTGTGAAATTGCCATCAAAAACAATCCAATATCGTTTTAAAAATTGTACATTCACCAATTGTTTTAATAATTAAACAATTTATGCAATACATGTTTGTTTTTTCCTCGCAAGTGTGTTGAAAAAGTGCGTATGAAACTCGTGAGCAACTTGCTCACTAGACACTCGGCTGATTTACGCCCTCGCCTACGGCTCGGGCTGCAAACCACAGCCTCGTGTGTAATGAGCAACTTAGCTCACTTGTATCATAATATACTATTTTTGGACATGATATGAAATAATTATATGAGACCATGACAACACGCGATATGTTAATACTGTATTGACACGATACTTATTGAGATTCTTAATTCTTTATAATTCTACTTCTATATGACATTGTAATTAATATACATTCATATATAATTTAAAATGCATGGCTTCGCTTAAGCGAAATGTGTTGGACATAAACTAAAATTGATATCTTATAATTTAACCACATTTCATGTGATTCATTTCATGTAGTCGTTGGGTTTTAATTACTTATTCAAAAGGTTTAAATAAGACCTACCAAGACCCGAAGGTGACCGAAGCATAGAAATAGGAGCAAAACTCTTTGGTCCGAAACATAAGCGATTTTTAGGCAGCACTCATGCGAAAGCGTTTCTATGTAGCATCCAAATTCGAGTTCTCTCTCAAGGCTTGCTTTGCAGTATCCAGTCTCAACTCGTCAAGTACCCCGCCTCAAGTTAGGAGTGAGTGAACTCAATGACGTGAACTCACTCGGTGATGCAACAGTCGCGTCGGCGTGACGGTTGAGGAGAAAGGCGTTCAAAATGCGCGCTCTGTACAAAATGCGGGCTAGATGCTATGGATTTGAGCCGCTAAGTAAATGTCGTATTCAATAACGAAACATGGTACTGATTTCATATTTAAGCATTATATACTTGAGGATTTAAACAACATACATGAAAGTCAGAAACGCAATTGGTGAAACTTTTCTCGATACAATTATTTGTCAAAATCGGCTCTTCTATAACACTAATATCGTTCATTCTCCGACTCTAGAAAAGATTTAAAGTATTTTTTACATAGTTATGTAGGTATAAATATCACTCGCTATACAATCCAATGTAAGATGGAAATATTTAATATCTTCGCCGTATGTGATGGTCCATTTGATTCGATTGCGAGCGATATTTTATCATAATAGCATCTTCGTCGTGTGTGACGAGCTTTACTGATGGCTCTTTGCTATCTTAGTCACAATTAAAATGTAATCACTCCAAGAAAAAGTCGAGTCTGTTTTGTCTGAAATCTACACATTAAACTTATAAATTAGGTAGACATATAAAAAAACACATTAAAAAGTCAACTTCGCAGGCACTGAACTTAGAAAATATAAATAGTTAATTCCTTCTGCAAAATGCGAGTTTTGAGTCCAATCCAAACAGAGGTAAAACTACAACAAGGGCTTTTTTAAACTTTACCATAACTTATGATATAATTTTTTTTGAAGTAAAACTTCTTTACGCTTGCTTGACATGGGGAATAAGCTGGTGAATGCGATACGAAAAGTGCGAACGGAAGTTGAGAGGGAGATATAAGTTAGTGAAGATAAAAAGAGAGAGAGTGTTACGTTTCGTATATTTTTAAACGTTAATGGGCAAGTGCGAGTTGCGTCTGTCCAGAATGAACATTGACTGATCGACCTATAGACGCGTGGACAATTTTGTAATTGAACAATTTTATAAATTAATATTTTGAAAAAGAACTTTCACTTCAGTCGTGTCGTCTAAAGCACACTAGTTTTTTTCTAGTCACGCGCTTCGGCAACTACCTGATGTTAAGAGAAGTAGCTAGAAGGTAAGAAGTAGGTAAAGTCGCGAAGTAGATAAACTTCCAATAAACCTAATGAAAGGTTCTCGAGTGGAGGTAAGCGCAGCATAGCCTTGCACTAGATGGAAACACGACCGGATAAAGGTTCCTGGGAGCGGTTGGGTGCAGGCCGCAAAAGATCGGTCGCTCTGGAAATCTATAAAGGTTCAGCAGTGGATGTTTCATGGGTGATATGATGGCAACTTGGTCAACCATAAGTTTAAAGATATAAATATTATCCCTTGTCAATACATCTATAAAAATCTGATGTATGTTCACAAAAATATTAATTTGTTTAAGAAAATAGCGATAATCATAAGTTTAGTAAACTCACTGTTGCCCCTTGTAGACTCCATAAAGTTAGTAAATCGTTTAAAGGGCAAGGTGTTCGCTTTTTTAACAAACTCCCAAGTAATGTACAAAAATTGACAATTAACAAATTTACAAACGCAGTTAAAGAAACTCCTTTTATAAAAGCCTACATATCGGATTAATTAGATGATAGAGAAACATGGGATTTAAATTGCTCCAACTCGGTGAAAAATGTTACAATTTAAACATAATTTATTTTCTTTATTGTTATGTTTCTAAATCAGCCTTTTCTTGCGTTTCTTTCCTGGTTTGCTTGTAGAGGATCAGGATAGTAAATGCATTTTGTTTTTAATTTTAGATTTTACTTTATGTAGGTACCGACAACCGACATTACACCAAGACCGATTTCGTCACACGTTCTAATCGTCACAGCGCAATCTCCTAATGGCTAGCAAACCGGTTGCTTAAACTTACTCAGGTGTTACAATAAAAACAAGGAGATATTTACTCAACTGACAACTTCATTCATGGTATTTATGAATGAAAATACCCAGTAGAATAAACGTATTTGAAATAGGAAACACAAGTCAAAGTTGCGATGAAATAGCATTGTTGAGTTTAGGAAATAAAAAGGGCTCGATGCTTACTCAAATGTGATGAAATTAAACAATGGAATGTTTACTCAATAAGTACTTACTATTCAAAAGTTATTTCGTGAAGACGGATACAAGAAAAAAGACTAAAAGTGGCATTTGTGGCGGTTTTCTTAGCCGTTCTATATACCAGGCCGTTTTTATAGATATTCAAAAAAGCCGACTATCTTAGATACTTTTATAAATCACTAATCACACATCTTAGCCGGCTGAGACGCAGTAGGTAGCGGGTTCGATTCCCGCCGCGGAACAATTGTTTGTATGATCTACAGATATTTGTTCCGGGTCTGGATGTTTTTCTATATATTATAAGTATGTATTTACAAAAAATAAATAAATAAGTATTCTATCAGTAATCTGGTTCGCATAGTACAAGCACTGTTTAGTTTGGGGCTAGATAGCTCTGTGTGAAATGTCCAGCCATATTTTTATTTTTTACACTAATATTATAAATGTGCAAGTTTGCATGTTTGTTTGTTTGTTACTCAATCACGACGTAACGGCTGAACCATTTTTAATGCAATTTAGTATGTACATGTATTATAGCCTGGATTAACACATGGCTACTTTTTATACCACCAATCAGGTCCCATGGGATAAAAATGGAGTGTCAAGTCAAGTTGCAACGGCGAGTTTAGCTTTATTTGTAGGTTACTTACACATATGTGTAGGTTTGCCAAACACCTATAAGTTATGATTCTGATAAACTTTGACAAGCTTTGACGCAATCGTCCAGATAGAAACTGACAAACATAAGGCAATCTCTATTTATTTATTACAGTAAACTGTCTGTCAATAAATATAAAAAAAAATGGCTAATTCACTTAGATAATAGTATTGTCCAAACCTAATCTGCGTTAATAACAGCTCAATAAAGAAAAAGCGCACGAGGAGAGAAATTCATCACGACAGCGATTTGTCATCGTTCGCATTCGAGACCCGTTTCACTTTCTACAACACGTTTTGGTCATAAAATTATTTTTTAAGTATAAACTTCTTTTAGCGCGCTAGATTATATATCAGTATTTTCATTATTGACAGAAGAAGCGCCGAGCTAACACATTTTCAAATGCCGCAATTGACATAATACTAACTTTATTCACGCCTAAGAAGTTTTACTTAAGTGCCTAAGAAGTTTTACTTACGTGCCTAAGAAGTTTTACTTACGTGCCTAAGAAGTTATACTTACGTGCCTAAGAAGTTTTACTTACGTGCCTAAGAAGTTTTACTTACGTGCCTAAGAAGTTTTACTTACGTGCCTAAGAAGTTTTACTTACGTGCCTAAGAAGTTTGCCATTTTTTGTTCATTGTTGTTACTTTTCCATGGAACAAGGATAAATTAGTTCTATTCAGTAGCATTCAATGATCGACTCGATATTTCGATTATCATTATTAGGTAGGTATGTACACACGGCTGCACATCAAGCTATACAACTCCAGTATAAGCTGACCTCGCATATTGTAGGCTTTTCGTAGAAATTATAGCTTGATGTGTAGCCGTCTGTACATCTAATCTAATATATAAAAATCACGTGTCACGATGTTTGTGGTCGCACTCCTCCGAAACGGGTCGACCGATTTTAATGATTTTTTTGTTTATAGTATATTTGTATTTTTTTTTGTAGGTATGAGAATAGGTTGTAAAGTATTTTTCACCCTCCTACCCCCCCCCCCTCCTATTTTTTAAATCAAGATTTTAGTATTTTTGTATGAACAATATCCATATAATTTAACCGTCGTTCATTGATGTGAAATCATTTACATGAAGTGTCGCGTCACTTTGACAAGAGTCTTTATATAGTTTTTATCCCGACGTGCCTATGGGAACGAGAAATTTCCAGCGTGCCAAGCCGAGAGCTGGCCAGCTAGTCATTATTATAATTTTAGTCGTAGGTCATCCACTCCTGAGCTTAAGCATCTCCCAAATAATTCTAGAGCATCCGATCTAGTGCGATTTGTACCCTACGGGTCCCAGCCACTTGTTAGGTCGTCTTTCCTTAGGCAAGGTCGTCCTACACTGAAAAAAAAATACATTAAATAAAATTGAAAAAACGTTGATGTTTACTGCTTTGCGCAATACTATATGAGCCAACTAACCGAAACAATAATTTCTACTGGTCCGAAAACAGTAAAATATCTTACCGCTTTGACAGTAAACTAAACTGTTTATAACAGTAAAAATTTGTACTGTTCAAAACAGTATAAAAATTTGGTTTACATAGAAACAAAAGTTTAATGTTTTAAACAATAAACTATTTTAATGTTTAAAAACATTACAATAGTTCAATGTTTAAAACATTAAAATAGTTTAATGTTTAAAACATTAAAAAAGTTCAATGTTTAAAACATTAAAATATGTAGTTTATTGTTTAAAACCTTAAACACTTTAATGTGCAAACATAGTAGTTGGTACTGTAAGAGCACAGTAAGAGGTACTGTGAATGATAGTATTGTTTAATGTGTAAACACAGTAGTTGGTACTGTAAGAGCACAGTAAGGGGTACTGTGAATGATAGTATTGTTTAATGTGCAAACACAGTAGTTAGTACTGTAAGAGCACAGTAAGAGGTACTTTGAATGATAGTATTGTTTAATGTGCAAACACAGTAGTTAGTACTGTAAGAGCACAGTAAGAGGTACTGTGAATGATAGTATTGTTTAATGTGCAAACGCAGTAGTTGGTACCGTAAGAGCACAGTAAGAGGTACTGTGAATGATAGTATTGTTTAATGTGCAAACGCAGTAGTTGGTACCGTAAGAGCACGGTAAGAGGTACTGTGAATGATAGTATTGTTTAATGTGCAAACACAGTGGTTGGTACTGTAAGAGCACAGTAAGAGGTACTGTGAATGATAGTATTGTTTAATGTGCAAACACAGTAGTTGGTACTGTAAGAGCACAGTAAGAGGTACTGTAAATGATAGTATTGTTTAATGTGCAAACACAGTAGTTGGTACTGTAAGAGCACAGTAAGAGGTACTTTGAATGATAGTATTGTTTAATGTGCAAACACAGTAGTTGGTACTGTAAGAGCACAGTAAGAGGTACTGTGAATGATAGTATTGTTTAATGTGCAAACACAGTGGTTGGTACTGTAAGAGCACAGTAAGAGGTACAGCGAATGATAGTATTGTTTAATGTGCAAATACAGTAGTTGGTACAGTAAGTGAACAGTAAGAGGTACTGTGAATGGCTGTATAGTTTAATGCGCACAGTAACGAGTATTGTAAAGGACAGTGAGTTTTACTGAGCAGTTGTATGCACATGAAAACGTACTGTCCTTCACAATACCTTTAACTGTGCACATACAGTACGTGCTACTAGTAACAGCTATTGAAAAGGACCTGTTGACCACTTGTCAACGCAGTACCTGCTACTGTATTGGACTTACAACAATATACAATACTGAAGAATATAGAACTTTTGTAGAAGGTTCAGTTGTCTTCGGAGAAATAAGCCCGCAAAATGAATTGTACCTGCATCTAACTGTGCATCTTGCCACAGTAAGTTTCCAGAGTATCAGATACTGTATAGGTGTGAAAATATGGTAATCCGTAGCAAGCCTAAAATAAATACAAAAATTGTACATTAGATTTTTTTATTTTACATAGTAAGTTCTTTTTACATTTATTTTATACTATTTGGGAAACATATAATCATTATAACAATTCTTAAATAATTATTATTGTACATACATCAGTGAAGTTTTCACTGACACATAAATTATACTTAAAAAATAAAATTTTATTTAAATATTTTGTAGTTTAAATTTGTTTTATGTTTAATTTTACAATTATATTTGTAAAGCGTTTCTTAATATTCGCCACAAAATACTTAAGGACTAACCACTTACATTGGCAAACTACTTACAATTCTGTCAGTACCTCTAATTATTAGTTATTTAAGTTTGACAGTTCTTGGCTTTAGACAGAAAGAAGGGACTAAACTTAATTTTAACTTGATGCGAAATAAACTAAAGTAAAAATACTAAAATAAACTTACTAAAAATCAATCCGATAGTTCAAGCGATAATTCGATTTATTTTTAACAAATCAATTTGAGAATAAGTGTGAGAACAGAACAATATAATTTAAAATAGGAGGTGTAAAACTGGATTTACTTATTGAGTCTGGATGTATGGTAAATTTAGTAACGGATCGTACATGGGAACATTTATAGAAAAATAATGTAATCTGTGTTATCAGATTAAAAAACAAAATGAAATCCTGATACCTTATGGTAGTGATTGATTGATTGATTATTTAGGATCTATTACGGCTTAAAGTCCTAAAGGAAGTGGTTGAACTTCCACAGCGACTTGATCTAATGGAATGATTTTATAATCCCCACAATATCAAAATTTACCATCTTATAACGCTAACTAAAAAATATGAAAGAAAGTAATAATAAAATAAAAAAACCCGACTGCGTCAAAACCTTTCAATAAAAACTAAAAAGAAAAATACAAGCCTAGTAGTCTGGAACACACATAATAGATTCTACTAATAGCGGCCCGCTTATGTGTGTAGCTACCCTTACGTATTAAAAATATACTTATCATATTATTGGCCTCCATCATACCCATTACCAACCATTATCACCTTTTTATTGTGTTTATAACATAAGTAACCGTACTATATGTTACATATTTATTTTTAGATGTTATATGTACTTATATTTATTATATTATGTTTAATTAGTAAACCTTAAATAGGACAACGCAAAGTGACCAAAACCTTTCTACACGGGGACAATATTGTATTTAATGCATGGGGCGTCTTGAAATGAAGGTCATTTAACCGAACAACAGTTTTCTTTTTTGTTTGTTCTACTTCATATGCGTAGTAATGAAAATCAAAAAGAATTGTTTGTAACAGAGACCCTGTCAAAATAACTTGCGAGTTATCGTAAACATATATCCTCTCCACCTTTAAAAAAGTCACGTCATTGAGATCACCAATTGGTTCAGCGCTGTAAACAAGTATGGAACCATTCCGGTACCGAATAGAAGACATGGCAATCCAACTGACACAGATCAAGGTTTTGCTACTGTCCAAACAAAGACAAGATTGAATAAGAGTCACATCAGAATACACTAAATTCAGTTTCTTAGGTCCCCAAGTAAGAATAGGATCAAGAGTACCTCTTAAAAAAACTTCGTTTAGTTTAAGTTGGTGTTTGACAGCTAAACTTAATGTCAGGTTCCTTCTGTTACATGAAGCTCTTGCAGATGTTTTCGCTAGCCTGTGTTTCGCTTCATATCGCATAGATGAAAAGAAAGAAAGTGGACCAAAATTAATCATGGCATTATGGTAATGCGTGAGATGGTGAAACTTTGGCTTGAGTACTTCATTAGAGAGGAGCAAATACATGTCATTCAGTTGACTAACAGAGTCTTGCATGACCATATGAAGACCTTCCCAAACAGAAGTTGACATAACAAGCTCTAAAACGTTCCTTAACTTTAAGTAAAGTGCCCAGTACATGTCGCCACCAGGAATTTTGTCTCCAATTAGAAGCGAAAAATAACGAATGAAAGTTAACATTTCGGACGCACTCAGGCGAATATTAAATTTTTTGATATGGATCATACATAATTCAACAGGTCTATTGCGCGAATCTTGGCCATAGTCGAATGTTTTTAGCCTAATGTTAAGCAGTTCCAAGGAAAAATATCCAAAACGGTAAATGTACTTGTTGAGAATCAGTCCCATGACATATTTGCCAACTCCTTCGAGAATATCATGCATTATATCGACTCCAACTTGTTTGAACAATCTGAATCCACTCACCTTCAACCAAACACATCTTTCCTTAACACCAGAATTTGCAGGATCACATTCTAAAACGTCAGTTTCATAATCCGTGTCACATCTAAGGAGAGCTTCATTTGCATATGATTGAACTTTCATTTCTTCTTTACCGACACGGCAAATTCTGCATGGGTAATTGGCCGAAAAGCTTTCCACAAAACCAGTAATGGAATGGATGCCTAAATTGTCTCCGACAATTAAAGCCAATTCAAAATATACAACTCCTTCAAAATTTGGAACGGAAAATGGTATGCCAGTGGAACTCAGATAATTAAGCTCATCTATTACAGGCTGAAATATAACATTATTGCCGAATAGTAATCTGTCAGAAGAATGGAACAGCAATGTTAAGAAAATATGCGATAGAACACTGCAACGCCACGGAGGTAGACATGGGACTGATACATATACGGCACCTAATTTATGAATCCCAGAGTGACTTCCTAAAGCATTTGAAGTCTCATAGTCGTCAAAATATAAAAACAAAGGTATTACATGTTTACCTACGTGAGCTCCTCTTTTTGATTGCCAATAATGCCCCTGAATAAAGTTTCGAATAACTTTAACATCTTTGTAAAGATCTGCCATGTACTGCAATGTATCAACCAAAATTGTTTCTATAGAGAAAAAACCATGTAGTACTTCTCTTAATGGAATAAGCTGCATAGTGCAAGTAACAGATGAAAGTGCATGTACACCTCTTCTAGTATTCGAATCGTATCGTTCACCAACTACTACTGTTTTAGGCGGAATATACGTCCGGTGGCCCTGAAAGTATTGAAATCTACGATACTCTGTGGAAAACGTATTGAAACACGAAGTTATTTCAGTAGCTATTATACGGTGAATTTCTGAAACGGATACTTCACCATTATGAGTGAAATTCCGCAACAAGTCGCCTAACAATGGAATTAACGAAAATGAAAAAATGCTTAGAAGCATTTCGACAATCGTTTGAACAATATTCCTTGGCAAATTTACAGAACCATACAAGGATGCTATTAGCGAAGCTAGAGCCATTTGTAAAGAAACGTGGGGTAAATTATTATCTATTTGTGGGCTTACAATAACAGGCCTAGTGTGATGAGGCCGACTAAGAAGTTCTCCAGAAGGCGAATGTTCATTCTCTGGTCTAGTATGGTCAGACTGACTATTGAGTTCTTTAGACAAATTATCAGCCTCTAATTGAATTTCGTGATCAGACACAAGAGATGCTATGTTTTCTTCATCTGAATGACAACCTTGGCTTAAATGCTCCCGAATATAATGTCTACGAAAGGAATTAAAAAGGTGATACGACCGGGAACAATCGCTTTCTACGCAGCGGTATTGTTCAAAAATGTGATGCTGATGAAAAAGTTGGAAATGGGTTTTGAGTGCTCGTAAGTCTATTACAATGGTGTTACAAATAAAACAGGTAACCATTTTTTTACTTAGTCAATATACCACAGTCACTTAATAAACTTGAAACTGATGGTGTAAGTCTGTTGTTTGAACCAGCATTAACAGGAAAATTGTAAATAGCTCTTTCGAGAAATTGCCACACAGGTAAACATTCACCAGGATATTCCAAGTTCAGAGCCCATACGATCTTAAAACATGTATCTACAGTCTTGCTGATATTCGGCAATTCATAGATAACGTCATCGACAACAACGTAACGTGCAGTTATTTTTTTCAGAGGACCTGCCACTACTATATATGGTTGGATGGTTATTCCTAAAGCTTTATACTGATCTTGTCTCTTGTTTCTTTCCTCCAGCAGCTGCCTTTCCTCTGCAATATGTAAAATGAAGCTTTGACGCACTTCCGCTGCGGAGTGTCTCTTCCTTTTCATGTGAACCGGTCCAATCATGTGCGGAATAAGTAGTACAGCTGCGAGGTTACTTGTTTCGGGATCTTTATCTGTCAAGCAATAAGAACGAAATATTAGTGGCCTAGGATCTAGATAAATGGTGAAATGATATTTTTAGGACGATCGAAATTGGTAACGCGCGTTAGGAGAGACATATGCCCAAATAAAACACTAATATTTTGTTTGACCCTCAATTTGGATCCCGTTTACGAAGAAACTAAAAGATATTTAATATTTATTTCAAATGCGGTAGAAGCGGGTCGGCATTATTTATTACTGCTCCAAATTTCAAGTTGATAGTTAAAGTGATTACAGATATATCCAGCTGTGACAGACGGACAGACAGTCACATAAAATCGCACCATAAGGGTTCCTTTTTACCCGACTGCGCGACGTAAAGGTGGGTAATGGTAATATAATTAAGCATTTTATTTTATATTAACTATATTTTTTATAAATTGTAATATATGCTTGTTTTTTTAAAAAAAAACTGATTCTAAAAAATCTTATGCCGCCGTCCTTATTTGTTCATATAGATTCTGTCCATCCAAAGGTTGCCTGGAAGAGATCGCTTTTAGCGATAAGGCCGCCCATTGTACCTATGATTTGAAATTGTATTTTCTTTTATATGTTTGTATTTAATGGTGTGCAATAAAGAAATTATCTAATCTAATCTAATCTAATGTGTTTATCAGCCTATGTATGTATGTACATATGTGTGTTCGGTACTGGGAATTTTTGAGCCGATTACGATTTTTAATGGGTCCTGACCAATGAACTCGCTATATTCCGCAGTAGAATTTATTATGTGTGTTCCAGGCTACTACGCTTGTATTTTTCTTTTTAGTTTTTTTGAAAGATTGTGTTGTCGTCGGGTTTTATGATTTTATTATTACTTTCTTTCATACTTATTAGTTAGCCTTATAAGATGGTAAATTTTAAAATCTTGTAATTACATCGAAAGAGTTGATATTGTAGGGATTATAAAATCATTCCTTTAGATCAAGTCTCTGTGGAAGTTAAACCAACTCCTTTAGGACTTTAAGCCGTAATATATCCTAAAAGGTCAATCGAAACGAAAAATGATATAAGTAACCTAATAATGATTTTAAAATACCTATTCAACGCTACCCCACATAATGTAGTTCAACTTTATTTTTTTCATTTTTTACAATATGCCGTCTGGTCGTCGCCATATTGAATTTTAATTACCGTCATGTCATTAGTGACACTCGCAAGATTAAGACAAATCGTAAGAATTTGATGTATGGATTATCAAAATCAGCCCACGTATTTGGTCTACATACATACATAGAAAGATTTTTAAGCTGTTGGATTTTTTTGTATCAATTTGGTTGGAACCCTAATAATCAAAATTCTTTGCCAATATGTACCTTGCGCAAGTTGCTTCAGTTCCTCTACAAATGGCGATCGTCTTGATGTGGATTCAGATGCCGACAGTAGTTTGCTCTTTAGTAGTGGAAGTTTATTTTCCAATGAGTATTTATGTTCGGGATACCAGGCATCGAAATCTGCAATGAGCTGGAAACAAAAGTCGTAGTTGAAAAATCGTAATAGTTTACGACTTGAGTAACACTAAAAAACCTCAAAATTACCAATTCGTATCCAAAGGAGCGCTTCAGACAAGGGAACTCTTGGAGATACGACGCCTTTTCGTTGGAGTGCACTCGTTGCTTGCGTAGCTTATTGGTTTTTTCCCACTTTTCGGCACACAAAGCGTAATCGTCAGAAGAGCAACGTAACCACTCCATGCACTCCTTTTCCTCTTGCGTGGTAGTTTCTTCAACGCTCTGGTTACATGTAGATGTCGACGGTTCTGGAGTCAAGGTCTTGTCTAGAGAGCGTCGTGCTCGCGGTTGGTACACTTTGTGTCTTCGGTACTTAGCTTTTAAATTAACGACTGCGTCGAAGAGTCGGCCGTGAGCTCGGTGTACCCCTGTTATCGGTTTGGTATAATAACATTCAAGATTTTCTGACGGAAACAACCGTTCTAAAACAAAAAATCATCAAAAACATGATTGTAAAGGTGGTAACTAATATGTAATCTGTGGCAGGATTCCCTGATTTTTTTTTTATTGAAAATGTTTTTTCATCAAACCCATACGTGTGGGGTATCTATGGATAGGTCTTTAAAAATGGTATTGAGGTTTCTAATATCATTTTTTTCTAAACCGAATAGTTTGCGCGAGAAACACTTCCAAAGTGGTAAAATGTGCCCCCCCCCCCCCCCTGTTACTTCTAAAATAAGAGAATAATAAAACTAAGAAAAATATACGATGTACCATGAAAACTTCCACCGAAAATTGGTTTGAACGAGATCTAGTAAGTAGTTTTTTTTAATACGTCATAAATCGTAAACCGCCATTTACCTTTCATTCAATCAACTCAAATATAAAAAAGTTTCAACGAACTACAAGAACTTTTATATTATGTTACTTGCTGCTTCGGAACCCTTCATGGATGAGTTCGAATCGCACTTGGCCGCTGTTTTTATATATAAGTATAGAAGATTACATTAAATAGATTTGAGTATTTTATGTGAGTAATTTCTAGGATTTTATATACTGTATGTGAAAATACGAACCGTTAAGATTAAAACCGAGAGGTCCCGAGTCTCAAACTGGAAATAATTCACCTGTATTTCATATATTTAAATAGTTAAAATTAACTGTTTAAATTGAGTCCCGCCTGGTGGCCAAACATCAGACTGAGGAAAAGGGCATTACTAAACACACTCGATGCAGTCTCGCTAAAATATTACTTAGGTACCTACATCAGTTACAAGTGGCGAGACAAACTTTATGTAGATGGTACTTACTTATCTCTTGTATCCAAGCTGAGTAAATATCCGCAGTGACATGCGTCTTTGGGTCATTTCTCACAATCTCTTTAGAAATGGCGCGTACTAATATTTTCCGATATTGTTCTCCCAGTGGCTTTTCTAGATTATGCTTAAGTAGCAATTGACCATCTGGGGTGTTACGCAAGAGCAAGGCGAGATCCTGAAAAAAATGGGTAAGATAGTTCAGACACCCTTTAACCAGCGCAAACAAAAAAAACCTTGATAATTTATTACTTACAGACTGGGTTTGTTGTAAACAGAGAGAGATGGAGGACTCTGATCTTGACGAGGTGCTGGGACTCCTTGTACTCAATTCATTCAAAGAGTCATAATTTGAAATGAAGTTTTCTAATTCTTCATCTTTTTTTGATATGAGATCCTCCAACACCTTATGTGCTACCTGCAAAGAAAGATTATAAAGATTTGTAAACCACTAGATATGATTTTTCGAAATCGACAGTCGTGACTTCATTACGTTTACCTTCCAGTCAGACAAGGCTTTTTTAAATTTAGCCTGTGGACCAATTGTAGGAATGAGTACCCTCACTTGCTCATCATCCAATAATTCTAAAGCGCATATGTCCACTTCATTTTCTGAAAACAGCAATGAACATGAAAAATAAATTTAACTCAGAATGGTTAGAAAGTCAACTTGGTTGACCAGAGCTGGAGTAAAGGCTTGAGGCAGTCAGGGTGCACAGAGGGAGCTGCTTGGTTCACTCGCAGCTTGAACTATTTCAAAGTTAGGCCCTAATATAACCTATATGGCACATAAAAATAATACAGTGTCAAGTAGGTAATGGTGTAGTTATAGGTAAATTAGCATGATCTGGTATGGTCTTGTTAGTCCTAATTAGATAGAAGGCACCATCTCCCAAAAAGATACATCTAGGTTATTTTTTATCTAGGTTTTTCGATTGTTGTATCGAAACTACTGGATCGATTTTATTCATTCGACTTTTTCCAAGAAAATTTTCCAGGAAACGAAGATTAAAGAGTTTTTTACGTTTCCCGCCATTTTTAACGGTTTGTTTATTTTAGTGAAATTCATTTTTATTTTTGTTTTCATCTTACGTATTAATATGGTGGCATTTGCTATTGTTTTATTGGTTTTCGTGTCTAGTTTGTGGAATAAGTATTTGCGACAACAAAAAAAAATAATGGTTTTTGGATTAAAACAATTATTGTTCGTTTATTTTTTTGACGGTTTGTTCGCCGCGGCTACATTGTTTTGATTTTAATTAGTTGAATTTATTACTTAATCCTTATCTTAATTTGTATTTTATTAGGCTTAATAAAACCATAAAAATGATAAATAAAAAATAAAAAAATCTCTACGATAAACCATATATACCTATAACAATTAGGTAACATAGGTCATGCGTTTTTACCGCGAATCGGGACCGGATGCAGTTAAAAGTTATTTATTTTCTATTTATTACTCATTTTCTTTATTTTACTTATACAATCTCGTAAATAATGTTTTGGACTAGAATATTATGTAACTTAACTATATATCTGTTAAAATTTATCAATATAATGAATGAGTTAATGACTTACTTTCAGAAAACGTCTGAACACGTCTAGCAATGCTTTGTATACTCTCGTATTTATAAACAAAACAGTGTCGAGGTCATTGTTATGAGAAACTAGAATGTTTATACCATTGTAAAAACATGATCCTCATCAATCGTCGCCTATTACAACTCAGGTACCTGGATAAAAAAGGGACGAGGCACGCATTTTTTGCGGCTTGACGTCGGCACGTAATGGTTTAGAGTTCCGTAATTATAAGTTGGGAACGCTTTGCATATTTTTTTGATTGAACCTTATAAATAATATATTAAGCTATCAAAACAAACAACATTTACACATATAACTGTTATATTTTCTAAATCATAAGCATTTTAATCCGAAATTTGCGAACAAAATCATAATATTTTATGTTTTCAACCTGTGATTTTTATTACAACTTATTAATAAAATGGCATAAAAGTTATACCATCAGAAAGCCTAATTTTATCTAGATTTTAGTAAAATAATATTTTATACGGTGCTGATAGAAAAAAATCTTAGTCCAAACGCAGCGCGGAATTTTTTTTATTTTTTTGCGCGCGAATTTTTTGCCCTGAGAGCACTCTCCAGTTTTTTACACTTTTTGTGCTGACAGGTGATTGGAAGTCCATCACGATTGATCTTGATCGGCTCGCTTGCGCAGCTCGACATGACTTTCTCACCGAAGACCCGGGTCCCGCGATCGGATCTATTTGACTCGATCATCTTGCCAATGGGTCGCGATCGACCCGGGTTGCTTTACTGGGTACGTTAAACGAAGTAAACACACACAGCTTCCTAGCTATACTTAGGCAGATACCTGCGGGCTGCTCTTCACCCTATTTTGTAGCCAGCGACCAAGAACTGACTCGAGGCAGGGATTCTCATCAGTCACACTGAGTTCATGGAAAAGAAAAATGAAAGTTGGTAATCCATCCATCCATACTAATATTATAAACGGAAAGTAACTCTGTTACGAGAAGGACATAGGCAATTTTTTATGTCACTACTTTTTATGGACACGGTCTCCCACCACGCGGGCGAACATCGGGCGAAGGTGCTGGCAAAATGCTAGTTTTTTTGATAAACTGACTTGGCCGAGTTGAAATGACAGGCTATCTATATATAAGAAGGTAGGTATGTTTTCAAGGGTTTTCTACTGATTACCTAGAAGTACTTGGATGTTTTTGATGAAATTAATAGAAGTCTTACTTACCTTTAAACACATCTATATATTTTTCGAATCCCCACTTTAAAAGTAGTGATTCCACTGTGTCACTCATTTCTTGTTACGCACGTTCTTGGTAAGCACTACGTTTTTAAACTCACGTTAAACACACATTATGTCCAACCATCCACTCAGACTGGAATTCACTACACGACTGAAACGTACTGAAGCGTACGCGGCGGGTGAATGACGAACCGCCATTCGTCCGATGCGATGTGCGCAATTTATTAGAGATGTGGTCAAGCGCAACACTTGCATGTAGGTAGTATCGATAAATCACGGAAAACAATCACATCAACCATCCACCCTAGGAATGCAGACAACTACGAGTACGTATATATTTTTTTAACATGTAAAAACCAGCCAAGTGCGAGTCGGACTCAAGCATCGAGGGTCCCTTAGCAACGTAGAGCCCATAGAAGATCGAAATAATACATTTTTTCCTACCGCAAAACGACTTGATATATTAATATAAACTTTATTAAAGTAAATATATTTTACTTAAAACTAACAATATATCAGTACATAAGCACTTAAATTACCTATTTTATATTTTACGTTTTCCCTTAAGGTATTCATTTTGGACACCTTGACCCTTCTATCGACTTCAACTGCCAATCTGTGGGGAATTCCCCAAACTGCGGGGAATCTCAAGTTGATTGGGGATTTATTGGGGATTGGCATTATGTGGGGAAAATGCGGGGATTTTAACATCTTATTCTCATCGGTAAATATTTCATCATTAATTATCGATGTCGACATTTTTTTAATCATTTTGTATAGCACATCCCTAGTTTGTCAGTTGTCTATGATCAGGGAATTCCCTTTTTCGTTCAATTTTTGTGAATTCTTTCAAGTCTGTTCCCAAACATAAAACCCCGTTTGCGACTGTTGATTTTTAATGTTCAAGCAGTAACTTTAACCAATTTTGTTATTATAAACGCTAAGTTTAATCGTTTGGACGAATTTACAAATTTAAGCAGTAAGTATAACCTAAGTAAACAGTAACTAGGTAAGCTAAATAGTTAGAATTTTATTTTCGGTTTTAGGTATTCTGTGGTTGTGGTAGGCATATGTAGCCATAATAATCATCATCATCATGCCAGTCGGAAGAAACGTCAACGTTCACCAAAGATGTCTACGATGAACGGTCCTGTTCTGCGACCCGCATCCATCGGCTACCCGCGACCTTTACTACCCACGTCATCGGGACGTGCCTCCACTCTCGAGTGGAAGCCACGGTAACCTTCCGGCCCCATCGGCCATCTGTTCTGCGCGCTATATGGCCTGCCCATTGCCACTTCAACGTACTAATCCGTCGGGCTATGTCGGTGACTTGAGTTCTACGTATCTCCTCATTTCTGATTCGATCCCGTAGAGAAACCGCGAGCATAGCCCTCTCCATAGCTCGTTGAGCGACTTTTATTCATAAAGCCAAAAGTGAAGGACCACCTCTCGGTTCCATATGTCATCACTGGTAACACACAGGTACCATCCGAGTTAGATTCGACGATTGACCTCTTTCTCGAAGTTGGACCTACCTAATTGGACTGTTTGTCCTAGATATACATACGCGTCGACATATTCAAGAGCCGAGTTCTCAACCATAACTGGGGTAGGCCCGACGTGGACATTCGACATAATTTTTGTCTTGTCTATGTTCATTATAAGCCCTACCCGTTGGAAGACTCGATTGAGGCCTTCGAGCATCGTGCTGAGCTCTTCCATCGACTTTGCCATGATCACAGTATCAACTCCAATAGAAAATTTAAACCCCTATTATATATGAAATTGCCGATTATTTTTTCTATTAGTATTGTACTACTTAATTGGAAAATTAACTGTTTCAGTCATTTGGCACTACTTTTTTAACATTTAATCTAACTGTTAACAGAGAAATGGTGACATATCTGGTTTTCGTTTATTATAAGCAATTAATAAATCTGTGCTATCATTTAAACTAATTGTTTCGTTTCTTTTTGTTTTTATTTGATAATGATGTTCGAACCAATAGCATTTATGGTATAACTTACCTACTGTTTTGTGTTTTACTATTTTTTAACCATTACTTGTTACTATTTATGACTAGTTAGTTTTACTGAAACCTGCTTTGCTTTTTAATGTTTTTCAGTTTAATGTTTGTAGTAAATTAAACTAATTGTTTCGTTCACTTGATAATAACATTCGAACCATTAGAGTTTCCTGCTTTAACATAATGAATTTTTGAAATATAGTGGTCAGTAAGATCTATTAGGCCACCATTAAAATTAACTGTTTCAATCATTTGATTATACTGTTTCAAGCAGTAGTTGTCACTACTACATTAAATTTATTTTTTGATAATTATATCAATAAATCTTACTGTGTTAAATAGTTCATTTTACTGTCTTGTTCATTTTGAGACACGATTCTAACCATTAAAACTAACTGTTAATAAAGTAATGGTTGCGATTGATTTCTATTATTGTGATTTCAGTAAAAAGTAATGTTCTAACAGTTACAGTTATTGTTTTGTATTTTACTGTTTTTCAAACATTAAAATGTTACTATTTATGACTAGTTAGTCTTACTGAAGACCGCTTTGCTTTTAATGTTTTTCAGTTTAATGTTTGTAGTAAATTAAACTAATTGTTTCGTTCACTTGATAATAACATTCGAACCATTAGAGTTTCCTGCTTTAACATAATGAATTTTTGAAATATAGTGGTCAGTAAGATCTATTAGGCCACCATTAAAATTAACTGTTTCAATCATTTGATTATACTGTTTCAAGCAGTAGTTGTCACTACTACATTAAATTTATTTTTTGATAATTATATCAATAAATCTTACTGTGTTAAATAGTTCATTTTACTGTCTTGTTCATTTTGAGACACGATTCTAACCATTAAAACTAACTGTTAATAAAGTAATGGTTGCGATTGATTTCTATTATTGTGATTTCAGTAAAAAGTAATGTTCTAACAGTTACAGTTATTGTTTTGTATTTTACTGTTTTTCAAACATTAGTTGTTATTATTTATGACTAGTTAATCTTACTGAAGACCGCTTTGCTTTTAATGTTTTTCAGTTTAATGTTTGTAGTAAAAAAATATTTTTTTCAGTGTACGTTGCACGATTCAGTGGACTTTATTGACACAATGGCCGAGAGAAGAAAGGCATTACTCGAATATTATACTCTACCGTGCGAGTATAAGGTAAGGCCCATACTATAGGAATACATATATAGGAGTGCTTGGTACAAGTTGAGCAACTGTCCCGGTGTGAAGTAGTGCCTCACCTTTGCGAGTATACCAAGCTTTTTAGCAGCCAACTGGGCTTTCGACTCAATGTAGGAGCCGAAATTGAGAGTCGGAGTTAATGTGATACCAAGAAGCTCGAGGTGGTCAGATATCGGCACGGATACATTTCGGCAACAGACCGATCGTGTTTGGAGTACTGTTCTCACCTCTGGGACGGATCAGCGAAGTACCAACTTGAAGCTCTGGAATCAATTGAGAGAGGAGCCAAGAAGCTCATAGGCAACGATGAGCTAGTTGATGCAAGGCTCCTCAGCCTGGAACATTGACGAAGGGTTGCTAGCCTCTCGGTTTTTTATCGAGTACATTTCGGGGAGTGTGCGGCGGAACTTTTCAACTGCGGTTCTTTCTTTCAACTTCAACTTTTCAATTTCTACCATATAGCGGTGGCTGCGGTGCGCCACCGCTATATGGTAGAAATACCTCCCATTCGCACAAAGCGGTTCTCTTCGACCTTTATTATGCGCACCGCCAAAGAGTGGAACGCGTTGCCAGAGTCTGTGTTTCCTGATAGCTACAACCTGGGTATCTTTAAGTCGCGAGTGAATAGGTTTCTTCTAGGCAAGCGTGTACCATCGTAGACTGCATCATCGCTTACCATCAGGCGAGATCGTGGTCAAACGCAAGCCTATAATATATTAAAAAAAATACTACACGAGCGTTTCTCCCACCACGGAAAACCGCATGTAAACCGCAGCAGACACAATTTACTATGAACGTTGTATGACGTAATCTATACTGCGCGGTTTCCCGCCGCGGCCGCTCGCGGTTCAAAGGCGGGAGAAAATGAACCCCGCATGCAGCGTTAAACCGCAGCGGATAACCGCTAGTTCATACTATACGAGCGGTTTCCCGCGATTGCATCATTTTCTGCGAGAAAATGATGCTGGTCAGTCGTGCGCGTGAATGATTCGTGTTACAACATGTTTGAATTTATTAACATAAGTGTGATCATTGCCGGATCCATTTTGAGGAATAAAAAAAATAGCGGTAAACCGCAACCCGTGTAGTGTGATGGTCTGCGACTGCTTTCTCGAGCGGTTTACCGTGGCGGGAGAACCGCTCGTGTAGTGCGGCCCTAAGTGCGGCTAGTACATCACACTAATATTATGCGAAATGCGAAAGTTTGGATATTCTTTACTCAATCACATCGTAACGGCTGAACCGATTTCGATAAAACTTAGTGTATAAGTAGAATATGACCTATATTAAAACATAGACTCCTCGGACGCCGACCTCCCTGGTGCAGTGAGATATAGATCAAAATCATGAAGATTGGACTCTGCATGTATGGTGCACGTATCACATTAATATCCGTGGCGCAATGGGCGAATAGCCGGCTGAGACGCAGGAGGTAGCGGGTTCGTTTCCCGCCGCGGAACAAATGTTTGCATGTACTACAGATATTTGTTCCGGGTCTGGTTGTTTCTCTATATATTATAAGTACATTTGTATTTACAAAAAAAATGTACATATATAAGTATTATATCAGTTATCTGGTTCCCATAATAAAAGCTCTGCTTAGTTTGGGGCTAGATAGTGCTGCGTGAAATGTCCAGCAATATTTATATTTATTTATTTATTTTATAGACTACTTTTTATTCATACAATAACCACGCGTGCGAAGCCTTGAGCAGGAGCTAGTTACGTCATAAAAGCTTAACGTTAAAAAACGATACCTTCGGTTTAATTTTCTTTCGCTCCGTCTTACGTTTGAGGAATTTTAGATTAAACAGACCAACAATACAAGCAAAGCTGATTATAGAACGCTAAGCACGCAAACAATCTCAGCCAATCTCATTTCCATCTCAACACAAACTAGATTCATATTAACAAATCCCATAGATCTCGATTTAGAATACAATTGACTTTAATTTTTAATATGACAATGGAATCTGACGAAAGTAAAAGTGGTAAGTCGACTTTACACTGGTAAGCCCCATTTGAAACCCACAAGGTTATTGTTATTAAGTACAATAGGACATTTCCAAGACGTTTTGAATATAGCTTACTATTTATCCATATAATCTTAATCACGTATTTGTAAAAGACTTCCTAACTGTAGAATGAAAAAAGTTCCGACACAATATTTTATTGTTTGAGAATAAATAAATAAAATGAAATGAAAATATACCTACAACTGTTGTTAATCCACTTCATCATGTTCAACCCACTTCAGCCCAACAGCTGAAGTGGGTTAAACGTTACGTGGGTTCGATTCCCCGCTTCGGAACAAATGTTTGCATGATCTACAGATATTTGTTCCGGGTCTGGTTGTTTTTATATATATTATAAGTATGTATTTACAAAAAAAGTATATAAGTATTCTATCAGTTATCTAGTTCCCATAATACAAGCTCTGCTTAGTTTGGGGTTAGATAGCGCTGTGTGAAATGTCCAGCAATATTTATTTTATTTATTTCAGTCAGGGTATCTGCTAATAAGTTTATTATAATTAAAACAGTTGCCAAATGGCTCAAAGAAAACGTCTGTCAAAATCAAAGCAACAGTTAAATAGGGAGATTTTTTTTCAAAATGAATAGTCTCCACAAAGCCACTTCATGTTTAGTGGTTAGCACTGGCACTGGCTTGTTTTTTTGCCTTATTTCCTGGCTTGGTCGCGAAGGAACAGGCAGTAAAATTGACGTTTCAAGGGGATCCTTGAGATTTTAATGAATTAAAGGATTTAGATTTCTGTCACATATGTGCATCTCGCCTGCTATCCTGACACATACAGGTGAAAAGAATGCAGTATCTTTTTGTATATATGGATTGGCGATGGTACAAGCCTATGGCTCACCAGGGGCCCAATTCTACTAAACCAATCGCTTCACTATATACCTTTTTTATATTACATGGAGTGGAAAATACTTCTGCCGCTTCTGATGTTAAGTGCTAACCATCGCATATAACAGATAACTGCCTTGTAGGTCACGTTAACAATGTGCCCTACGATGCACTGCCCTGCGTCCATCAACTTGAGGCATACAGGTACCTCATGTGCCTGTAATTTCACCGGCAACCATACCCTTCAAACAGAAACAGCAATGCTGTTTGGCGGCAGAAAAAGATATGGTGGTACTGCTTCTCCGCACAAGCCCTTTCACAAGGAACCCTACTGACTTCCGTTGCTATGAAAATTTTAAATTACCTTTGAAAATTTGGCAGATTATGAAAGAATCAACAGTTATAATCGTTAAAAAAACTACGAGCCTTATATACAGTAGTCGCATATGATGTGTAACATCTGACGACCGCACGCGCTCATTGGTTTTTTCCTGCTGGTTTCCTGTTACACATCTCCGTCCCTTTTGCCAAAATCACTCCCACAAGCTGAAAGGAAAGATGTTACACATCAATAATGATATGGTTCCATTATTGTTCTTCTTATAAATTAGCAGAATTGAGCCCCTGATGTTAATTGGTAACCATCGATCGCCTTTATCAAAGTATTGCCTCGTAGGTCACTCACCTTAAGACACTCGAAGTTTCATGTGCCCTTAATTTCACTGGCAGCTGGAACACAGCAATGCGAGTATTCCTGCTTGACGACAGAATAAGGTAATTTGTAATTTATTTATTTCAGTGAACTTTTTACATGTAACTGAAACAATGTGCACACTGGAAAATGAATTAGTAAAATACTGTGTCGCAGTTTCCAGTGCCCGTACATACAACTAAATGAGTTTGACGTTCCTGATTATAGTTACGTGGCAGTACTTCCCCAGACGAACTCTTCACAAGAAGCTTTTTTACTGTGAGTACGCCCGCCCTACTGTTTTCCTCATTTACCAGTGGTACTTTTCAGTTTGGCCCATTACATTTTCATTTATCCATCCCCATGAAACCTACAAAGTTAAAACAACTTCGTAATTCTTGTTTGATTGTTTCCTAACTTCGAGAACTTTATAAAAATCGTGACAATATTAACCGTACAGGGGTAATGGGCAAAGTTACAACAGATATAGCACCTCAGTTGTTTTGAACTAAAGTGACTTTCTTCTTTACATAAATCGGTTCTAGAGAACATTAATTACGACCTAAATGCAGATGAAGATGTGATTTGAATATTTTGGTAGGCATCTTTAGAATAGGCTTAGGCCCAGGACACTCAAAGCCAGATGGCATAAAACTTGAGGAGAATCTAAAAGAGACTACACAGAAAATAAAAAGAGAAAAGCTCTATAAATTTGGATGAAATGTACAAAGAAAAACAAAAAAAATTGTAAGTAAGTTCCGTTAGTAAACTTTTTCTTCCTATAAATATTTATTATCATCATCATCAACCTATAAGTAGCAGTCCACTGCTGGACGCAGGTCTCTCCCAGGGCGCGCAATTGAGCCCGACTCTCAGCTCTTCTCATCCAATGTTAGCCAGCCACAGACAGTGTTGCCAACTTGGGGGTTTCCCCCTAAATTTGGGGATAAGTTATATGAGGGGTATTTTAGGGGCGTACACTAGGGGTACAACTTTTTGACGCGTTTTTCAAAAGGAATTTTATAAGGGGAAATTCTTTTGTAGCGGTTTTGTAACGTAAATTAGAAAATCATTGATTGGATTGATGAATTAAATTTTATGAAGGTGTGTAATCTCGTAGATATCAGCAGAAAAATGTTCTCTGTAAATTAAGGTAAAATTTAAATGATATTATTGAATACTCAAGCGTGTATAATAATAGTATAAGGTGATCTTGAGTTAGTGTTAGGGGGAAAGAGGAGGATTTCGAGATGATGCTAGGGGGGGGACGCTTAGTCGAGGTTGGCAACACTGGCCACTGCGCGCAAATCGAACTAGATTAACTAATAATAAAATAAGAATATATGATATAGTATCAAGTGTTGTTCATTAAAATAACAATTTAATCCGACTGAAATCGGACTGTTTAGTTTTTCAAACTGATTTCTTGTTAGTCCGTTCGCAGCCGTTGTCACAGGGCTGGCTAGCTAGCACTTACTTTTACTCCTAAGTTGGACGTGCTAAGTAGCAATAGTCTGTGGCCGCGGTTTCACTGCCACAAGGCATGACTCAGGCGAGAGAAAGTGCTCCGGCTATTAGTATGGATCACATGTCGTTTGACAAGTTAATTAGCTATAACGTTGCACCTGTGGTCATGCGTAGCTTGAAACAGGAGCCGACTGCTTCAAAATATTGTGAGATTTAGGAGTACTAACTTGAAGTTTAAGAAAGAAGTTTTGTTTATCTAGATTTTTATGTAGACTACATGAATGCTAATTATTTTACATCCAAACATTGGCTAACATCGGTTTTAGTGATAAAACCGTCAATGTTTTTCTATTTGTAATTTTTGATGGTTCGAAATAAAGCTGTTTTTTTGGTTGACACATCTATGCTAATTGTAGATGGTAGTTAGAAGATTTATTTTATCGGTCTAACAAACAAGTTGGATATAAAACAGTTCTTATGGGCCATATACACGTTAACAATTTCTTTAAGCAAGTCTGGAAATTTAAACTAATTCTTCCTACCGAGGCGTGTGCAAGCCTTACACATGCCTCGAAATTTGAACTAATTCTTACCACAGAGACTTGCGCTTGGAAATCTTTACGTGTTAATCTCTATTATACAGTGGAAATCCGCAGGGCCGCCTCTATGGGAATCTTTAAATCCAAACTCTTTAAACACTTCATCTCTCTTCAAGACATCCAACACTCTATGGGAATCTTCAAATCCAAACTCTTTAAACACTTCATCTCTCTTCAAGACATCCAACAAAATTGAGCACTTTATAAAGATATATTTATGTATTTCGTTTATGTATGTGTATTATTATTATTTTTAATGTTTGTAAGTTTGTAACTTTCCATTCTCTGGCACTACCACTTTCTCCACACTACACAAAGGTTAGCTGGAAGAAAATGCTAATTAGCATTAAGTTCACATATGTATTATTTTATTAGTGCAATAAAGAATTTTTTAATCTAATCTAATCTATACTGGGTACCTAGACCATGTAGAATCGATTGTATTTATTTTAATAAAATTACAAGTAACGTGATGCCATTTGTCACTAGTAGTACTTGCTACTAGCGATGATGTTTGATTACATGCCTAATCCATTATTTTAGGTATTTTAGCGAGCATTAGTCCAACTTTGTGCGAAACACAATATACTATTAATCTGTCTGTCTGGCTTCAGGAAACAGCACTTCCCGCTCGCATCATGAGATATGGGAAAGTTGCGTGCAGTCTCAACTTGCTTACTTCGTTTCCTCTTATCTTTGTGAATTTTTAAAATAAAGTTTAGAAACTTATTTACCACTAAATTGTTCTTATTCAGATCTTGCAAATCACCCTGAATTTTATAAGGTAGTGCAAGTTCTAAGACATCATCAACCTATAGCAGCCCACTGCTAGACATACTTAGCTCGTATTTAGCGCAATTATCAGCTCTTCTCATCCAAACACTACCAGCTGCAGTGCGCAAATTATCACTCCATCTAGACGCCGGCGCCGCCGCTGCCGCGCCAGGCATCATTCACTACATTCGCAGCATCTACGCACATTCCTGAGGAAATACTTTGTTATAGGCGATGGTTACCACTTAACATCGGGTGGGCCATATGCCAGTTTCAAAACCAGGTCGAATTAAACTAGTGGTTCTCCCCGAACTGAGATCTCGCGAGTCTCCAATTTAAACAAAAAAATATTATTTGTAATCTTTAACCATCAAAATAGTGTCACGAAATAAATAACCAACTTACTTGACCTACAGTTTCTTTAAAATTACAGGTAACAGGAGTTCATGTAATGTGGTTATTCTCTTTTGGGGTACAAATTGCAGTTATTCTAGATTTCAGACTTTTGCCAATATTTGTGTCACTTAAGCTACATGTATACTAAATTACAGCATTGTGGGGTCACTGGTGTATCCTGGGAATTTTGTCAAAGTTTATTTTTTATTATGGCTAATAACTCAAAAACCCGACTTGTTCGGGAGGCTGGAAGTCATCAAACCTGCGTTCGAGACGGTTCGCGATGACCCTCGAAAACAGCTTATAAACATGGATCAAAAGCGAGATGGGTCTGTAATTCTTAAGCAAGGTGTTGTCACCTTTCTTGAAGAACAGAACCACCACGCCCCCGTTTCATGCTTTTGGCGACGTACCTTCAAGCAAGGCGGAATTAAAGAGCTTCTGAAGGACTTTAAGTACCGGTGATCCACCCGCTTTCAGAAGCTCTGAAGTGATTCCGTCCTCACCCGGCGCCTTGTCGTTCTTAAGCTGCTTCAAGGCCATCCTGATCTCATACAGGCTGATGTCCGGAATATCTTCGGTATAATGTCGGGTCAGTTTGGCTCTTGGGTCGTTGGCCGCACTGCAAACAGGTTTAGTGACCGAATCGTAGAGCCGTCCATAGAACCTTTCGACTTCCCTTAACACTTCCGCTTTACTTGACGTTATGCTGCCATCTTCCCTCTTCAGCTTCGTCATGCGACTCTGCCCAATAGAATTATCTCTCGCGAACACTTTGGAGCCTTTATTCCGCTCTATCGTATCTTTAATACGAGATGTATTAAAGGTACGAATATCGTGCCGCAAGGATTTCCAAATCTTTCTATTGAGCTGCCTATCTGACTGAGCATCATCGGGAGACTGCAGTTGCAAAGAACGTCGTTCAGCCATGAGGTTAAGGGTGTCATCAGAGAGTTTCTGAGGTCTATTGGTACGGGGCGTCTTAAATAACTGGGACCCCACCGTATGGACGGTTTCTACGAACCTGTTATTGATCTCGTCCACTGATGCATCTACTTCTAGACAGTCAAAGCGATTTGCAAGTTCGAGTTGAAAGCTCTCGAGGTTTTGGATATGTGCGCGAGTGGGTCGGAGCGTAGATTTCATCAAACGGGACCTTTCAAGTTTAACGTTCATATTCAATGTGGCTCTAACAATTCGGTGATCACTGCCGGTTTTCACCCTGTGAATCACAGAGACATCATTGAATATCCGTTTCTTGTTGGTCAAGATGAAATCAATCGCATTTCTCGTGGAACCGTTGGGACTCATCCAGGTCCATTTCCTGTGAGGCGGCTTCTGGAAAAAAGAATTCATCATAAAGAGTCCTTCTTTCTCCAGAAAATCGGCCAGCCTCTGTCCCCTGGGGTTCCGTTGCCCATATCCAAATTGCCCCACTCTCAACTCATCATCGGGTATCAGTTATTCTCAAGAAATACCGGCCCACCGCCACTTCAGCTTGCTGACTCTATGAGATGATACCCCTTTTTAACCGATTTCAAAAAGGAGGAGGTTCACAATTCGACTGTATTTTTTTTTGTTTTTATGTTTGTTAGCTCAAAACTCCGTGATTTATCAACCGATTTGGAAAATTATTTTATTATTTGAAAGCTGGTGTTTCCCGTGTGGTTCCATTTCCATTTGGCCCAGTTTTGACAATGACATCCATGAGAAAACCACATAAGTCTTAAATTTGTTTAATTTTTATGTTATGTTATGTTTGTTAGCTCAAAACTCCGCGATTTATCAACCGATTTAGAAAATTATTTTATTATTTGAAAGCTGGAGCTTCCCGTATGGTCTCATTTCCATTTGGTCCAGTTCTGACAATGACATCTATGAGAAAACCATATAAGTCTTAAATTTGTTTAATTTGTATGTTTGTTAGCTCAGAACTGCGTTAAATATCAACCGATTTGGTAAATTCGTTTTTTATTTGAAACGATATACTTTTAGATTGATCCCAAGAAAATTTCATCAAAATTGGTAGATTAGTTTGGTTTTTACTGTTATCTGAAGCCGGTTATATTTTTGTTAAAAAGTTACTTGTCATACCGTAAGTGTACATGTTTCGGCATCCGTAAGTTCTAAGTAGGTTCTATGATATAGTAGTAGAAGTTATTTTGCCTGACATATAATCAAGGTCTATATGACCTTGATTATATGTCAGGCAAAATAACTTCTAACTTAACTTCATAACTAATAAGTAGGTTATTATTATAATAGTTTTCTTTTCGTTTCATGTTTATACTGCTGCTATCATAGTGGTCATTTTCTTTAAAAACTGATTAAAATATAGTAAGTGCTCTTAAATTGCAAAATTATGTACGTATGCTGTCGATATTATTATATAAAAAAAACTTAAAATGATGTTCTATCTGTTAGTAATTTCTGTGACTTATTATTGTTAGTTTTTTTACACTATTTTAATAAATTTAATTATGTTTACCTGAGTTAGCTGTAACCTGTGGTTGCCTTCACAGAGTGAGCACAGGGTATTGTAGTTTTCTATTGTATTTTATTGTAAATTTGTAATTTTATATTTTAATTTATCTAAATGTAAGTCTGTCTCATTGGAAATCCTAATAAATAAATTAAATGAAGGTCGCGAGCAGTTGTTGGCGTCGTCACTGTTTTTGACTAGCGCGGTACAGAGCAGTGGATGATGTTAGGCTGATGATGATAATGGTGAAAAGTAAATGATGTCCGTATTTTTAGTTATGTTAATAATAAAATGCATGGACCAAAGCATGGTAGCTATAAAGAAAGGAAAGTATCGACCAAAGGAGATTGTGTGCCAACAAAACGGTCGTTTGTAATGAAATTAATCTTATTTGCTCACCAAAGAGCCCGCGGAGACGGTTTAAATGCAAATACCAATGAAATGTGATGCCATTGAGATGAAGAAATCGTACCGTACACAAAACGTGCGCAATCCGATGTATCATTGTGTAAGATTCTGTAGCGAGGATATCCGCCTCTAGCAATATCCGGGAGAGAAAATGTTATTTGTACGGTCACCAACATAAGTTGGTTAACAGTTAAAGTTTTTAGAATCGAAATAAATCGGATCAAAGCATTTTTCCAACAAAATGTGTACACTGTGTTTATAGAGATACACCTTAGCACTGTACTAATGTCGTGTAAAAACATAATTTTTTCTGTTATTACACTCGAAATAAATATTTACAATCATCAATATCAATATTTACATCAATCACGAAACAAGTACTTGTGTAAGTAAGTACTATCTAATCCATATCTAATCAGTATAATGGTGCGTCAAAAGCCGAACTAGATTTTCTGTGTCCCGGTTTTTGACGCCTTCCATTGGACAAACGAGACTTATCTTATAACAGTATAAATAGTTTTTATTAGGCTGTAAGAGAGAGTTCAGAGCCACGGAGCGCGCCGTGCTCGGCATCACACTCTCAGATCGAGTTCCCAATACCGAAATTGGCAAGCAGACTAAAGTACAACTCGTCTACAAGCGAATATTCGGGCTCAAGTGAAGTTGGGCAGGACAGTTGGCCAGACGTAGTGACGCAAGGTGGACTAAGGCACTAACAGAGTGGAGGCCGAGAACTGGGCA
The DNA here is from genome assembly GCA_918857605.2 of Philereme vetulata. Lineage (NCBI taxonomy): Eukaryota > Metazoa > Arthropoda > Insecta > Lepidoptera > Geometridae > Philereme > Philereme vetulata. Next base: position 212,608 of record OU975463.1, on the reverse strand, counting down.
TCGAAATAGGGGACGTCCACCTGCTAGATGGGTCGACTACATCCATAAGACCGTGGATCGTACGTGGTTCAGACTGGCACGAGATCGAGAAGAATGGCAGAAACAAAGAGATGCCCAGCAGCGGGTCGACACGGGCTGAGAATGATGATGATGATGAAGAGAGAGAGTTATTAGGAGTTTTGAAATCGGATAATGAAAGAACTAACCTATAATGTAAACGTAGGCTAGGTAACAGCGTAAGTCATGTTCTGGACTCAGACCAATATCTTGTCTAGTTACTTATGTATGGTTGAGATGTTTTTGGTCCAATTCCAACAATGGGAATAGTAACGGTTTGATGAGAGCGGAGCTATTTTAAAACGTCGGAAAGCTATCGGATCGGAAACCTCCGTTTTAGTCGGATTCGATGTCGAAGCCGATAGACCTCTAGAATTTACGGATTGACCATCAGAATCTCGGATATCTTTCCGATGCGGATTCAAAGGTTTAAATTTGGTATGAATTTCACCAAGTTTTAGGTACTTAGCAAAATACGTAACTAGTAGGTATATATTTCTCTATGGTTACTTATGGCGGGTTCCTATATCTGTCGGTAACCGACTACGACTCGTAGATATCTCCTTGAAAAAGTGTCAAACTAATAGTATTTTTCAAACTTTCGCGATCACTGTACATAATTATTGGTTAAAACGGGTATTTATCGCGTTCTTTTTTTTTGTTTCCCGACATTTCGGCTGTGTTGCAACAGTCATGGTCTCGGATTGACTGGAGTACCTACTTGGAGCTACCGTCGAGAAGTGTGGGTAGCTGCAGCAACTACCCTCACTTGCTCTTCAGAATTAGAAATGTCCTCGTTAATATTACGACACACTACACTAACCGTATCTACGAACTAAGACGACCGATTACGACGCGCACGCCTAGCAATCACCGGGTTCCAGGACGCTAAGAGTCTATAGCCATCTTCTCGATTGAAATTTGGAAATTTCTTGAGTTCAATCCGCAAATCAGTAATTATACACAGTGATCGCGAAAGTTTGAAAAATACTAAACACTTTTTGTAATAACAACATTGGACGGAAGTGTACATTAAAAATCAACATGTGAATTATAGGATTGCGTGTAACTGTACTGTATATATTGCAAATTATATTGTTAGAAATAAATGTATTTTTCTTTTTTCTTGGATTATTTTCATCTACTTACTTGATTACATTTTTTTTATACATTATATAGGCTTGCGTTTGACCACGATCTCGCCTGATGGTAAGCGATGATGCAGTCTACGATGGTACACGCTTGCCTAAAAGAAACCTATTCACTCATATAAAGATACCCAGGTTTTAGCTATCAGGAAACACAGACTCTGGCAAGGCGTTCTACTCTCTGGCGGTGCGCATAATAAAGGTCGAAGAGAACCGCTTTGTGCGAAAGGGAGGTATTTGTCATGTACATGTATGTATAAGTATGTAAGTACATATCTATTTATTTTATATATGTGTGATATTTATTTATTTAAAACTATTTATGTATATAACTATTTAGGGTTAAGTAATTTTTCTTTTCTATTAGGTAATAATTAAGTTTATTATTTTTACACCTCGGCCACAATTTTCCATTAATCAATGATCCTCTCCATCCAAAGGTTGTCTGGAAGAGATAAGACCGACCATTATGCTTACTTTTATTTGTTTATTTCTTTATATCTGTTGTGTCTTGCTTGTAAGGTATAATAAAGAATTTTCATTCATTCATTCATACAGGGAGGGAGGCCTTGCCCTGCAGTGGGACAATACAGCTTAAAAATAAATAATACTTAATTACTTACATGTCCCAATTTCTTCATAAGTGTGAAACGATGCAAGCAAAGCGTGCATCCAATTTATATCAAGTGTTTACAAAACACGAAGTTGTTTTAGAAATACGATATCTAGACGATCTCGAAACGCGACGTGATTCGATTGCTCGGGTACTCCTAACGTGGCCGGCTTCAGGGCTGGACTAAGGGGCGACTGACAGATAATTTGGGGTGAAATTAACCAACAGTTTTCATTTATGCACTCAAACACGCACACACACATACACACGAGGTGTAACTTAGTAATTTTCAGTTACTGTTTTTTTACCAATTATTGCCGCTTTTATTGTATGTTATATAATGTAATTCACATTATTGTCATGTCACAGAGGAGGGCGTTGTTATCTGCGACACAGAATTTATTATTCATGCAGGTATCATAGTTTTTAATTTTGTAATTACACCATTGTTAAATTGATCCAAATAAAGATGGTTTTGAATTTTTGATTATGAATTTTATCCGATCCTAGTACATCAAGAAAGTAACAACTAATGGAGAAGGCTATTGATATAAATGAGTAAAAAAAAATGAGAAGTACATGTTGAAAGCCAAACTTTTCCAAGTGAATTTAATAATAAGTAAAGTGATTAAACATTTGAAATTAAGAAAACACTGTAATACATAAACAAAGGTTTTATTATAATTATATTACCATTATAAGTAGGTACTCGTGGTCTTTTTGATTAGAACAGTAAAACTTGGGGGACTGTTATTTCTCACTAGACATTATTGTTTATTATGACATTTACATATATATACATTATTATAACTCGCAAACAGCAGAAAGCCCTACTAGTTGGTTCTACTTCTAGCTTAGTAGAGTAGTTAAAATAAATTTGAATACTTTGTCTTAATTTTTTTTACAAAGCTCTTATCTGTAGCTTAAATGTAGTGTTTGACAGAGGGGATACTGTGAGTTTTCGTTATGATTCTTTTTTTTGAGGGACCCAGAATAAGCGTTTCCAGAACTTGTTGTAAAGTTGTTAGTTAAGGTGATTGCAAGTTGAAAACCCAAAGGAACAGTTGAAGTGGAAGTTGATATTTTTAGTTCCAAAGTTCCAAGCAAGCTAGCTAACAATGATTTTTTTTAGTTTTAGTAGTTTTACACGTACTGAATACAATCGTGTATGCAAACACGCACTGCGCAGCGTAGGATAGGCCCCCACTAGACATGAAAAGACGACCGAATTTTTGTTGCTGGGAGCCGTTGGGCACAGGCCGGACAAGATCGGTCACTTTGGAAATCTATAGACACCTATCTTGTGGCGACCGGTCTTGTGCGTGGTCTATGTTCAGCAGAAATCGTGATGATGTGTATGCTTTTGCATACACGCTGACACATACACATACACTGTAGACAATTTATGAAAGTTATGACTAGATTATTAATTGTTTTTTTTGTAGTTTATGATGATATTATATGAAGGTATTATATATTTTTTTCTTAATTCTTTCTTTCAATTAAGCCCTTGCGCAACCATGTTTGCAATCGTGCCCCAGCTCTTCTACTAGGTACCTCTCTGGCGTGTTGCTGTATGCATACCGGAGCCTCGTGGGATTCTATGAAGGCGCAACTTCCTTACTCCATATTGTTCGTGGTTACGGACTTAGAAACTATCTATTTTCATGAATAAGTAAAAGGCTTAGCGGCAACGTGGTCCTTAGAATACCAAGCGCATTACGGAATATGTAAGCGATACGCGCTAGAACCTAGGTCAGGGGTCCTATTCGATGAACGACATTGCTCACTGCATTCCGGTACAAATCCGTTATGTAGAAAGAGATGCGCCAATTAGTAGTCTCTATCACATAATATGAGTCCTAGCTCGAATCCCAGGCGCCCAATTCTTTTAAACAAATCGCATCACTATGACACTGGTATCGTCGCAAAATCTCCACTGTTGACGCCTTTTGGTATTCTACTCATTTCAATGCCCGCTGTTACTATGACATCACCTATGAAAGTTCAGAAACAACAATCATAATCGCAAAAAAATGTTTTTTCTTATAAATTAACAGAATTAGGTCCCAGAGTCAAAAACTAAAAAGTGGTCCAAACATAAACTGTACGGAGTCATACCCACCAACTACATCCATAATATCTGACGTCATTTACAAACATAAACTGTACGGAGTCATACCCACCAACTACATCCATAATATCTGACGTCATTTACAAACATAAACTGTACGGAGTCATACCCACCAACTACATCCATAATATCTGACGTCATTTACAAACATAAACTGTACGGAGTCATACCCACCAACTACATCCATAATATCTGACGTCATTTACAAACATAAACTGTACGGAGACATACCCACCAACTACATCCATAATATCTGACGTCATCTACATTTGATATTGATACTTATTCTACACACTACTCTAAACAACCAATTGCAATTTAATCTGGATATTGTTCATAAATTAATTAATTTTAGTATGTACAAGTTCGGAAGAGAACTAACCTCCACAACACAGGGTTGCCCTGGGGTGGAGGTTAGGGAACTATATAAAGTGAGACTATAACTATCTATTTATCTATTCCAACTTTACATTAGTTTTATTTTTTCTTTTAGTATGCTTAGTTTAGTTATAGTATATTTATTGTTGTATAATGTACTGGATAAAGAAAGATTTATGATTTATGAAAGATTTTATACACTATTGAAAACAGGTGGACATTGTAATATAAAAAAAAATCATCTCCATGGAAAGGTTGTCGAGAACAATCTTACCCTACTATTATTATAAACGCGAAATCATCTCCATGGAAAGGTTGTCGAGAACAATCTTACCCTACTATTATTATAAACGCGAAATCATCTCCATGGAAAGGTTGTCGAGAACAATCTTACCCTACTATTATTATAAACGCGAAATCATCTCCATGGAAAGGTTGTCGAGAACAATCTTACCCTACTATTATTATAAACGCGAAATCATCTCCATGGAAAGGTTGTCGAGAACAATCTTACCCTACTATTATTATAAACGCGAATTCATCTCCATGGAAAGGTTGTCGAGAACAATCTTACCCTACTATTATTATAAACGCGAAATCATCTCCATGGAAAGGTTGTCGAGAACAATCTTACCCTACTATTATTATAAACGCGAAATCATCTCCATGGAAAGGTTGTCGAGAACAATCTTACCCTACTATTATTATAAACGCGAAATCATCTCCATGGAAAGGTTGTCGAGAACAATCTTACCCTACTATTATTATAAACGAGAATTCATCTCCATGGAAAGGTTGTCGAGAACAATCTTACCCTACTATTATTATAAACGCGAATTCATCTCCATGGAAAGGTTGTCGAGAACAATCTTACCCTACTATTATTATAAACGCGAAATCATCTCCATGGAAAGGTTGTCGAGAACAATCTTACCCTACTATTATTATAAACGCGAAATCATCTCCATGGAAAGGTTGTCGAGAACAATCTTACCCTACTATTATTATAAACGCGAAATCATCTCCATGGAAAGGTTGTCGAGAACAATCTTACCCTACTATTATTATAAACGCGAAATCATCTCCATGGAAAGGTTGTCGAGAACAATCTTACCCTACTATTATTATAAACGCGAATTCATCTCCATGGAAAGGTTGTCGAGAACAATCTTACCCTACTATTATTATAAACGCGAAATCATCTCCATGGAAAGGTTGTCGAGAACAATCTTACCCTACTATTATTATAAACGCGAAATCATCTCCATGGAAAGGTTGTCGAGAACAATCTTACCCTACTATTATTATAAACGCGAAATCATCTCCATGGAAAGGTTGTCGAGAACAATCTTACCCTACTATTATTATAAACGAGAATTCATCTCCATGGAAAGGTTGTCGAGAACAATCTTACCCTACTATTATTATAAACGCGAATTCATCTCCATGGAAAGGTTGTCGAGAACAATCTTACCCTACTATTATTATAAACGCGAAATCATCTCCATGGAAAGGTTGTCGAGAACAATCTTACCCTACTATTATTATAAACGAGAATTCATCTCCATGGAAAGGTTGTCGAGAACAATCTTACCCTACTATTATTATAAACGAGAATTCATCTCCATGGAAAGGTTGTCGAGAACAATCTTACCCTACTATTATTATAAACGCGAAATCATCTATATGGAAAGGTTGTCGAGAACAATCTTACCCTACTATTATTATAAACGCGAATTCATCTCCATGGAAAGGTTGTCGAGAACAATCTTACCCTACTATTATTATAAACGCGAATTCATCTCCATGGAAAGGTTGTCGAGAACAATCTTACCCTACTATTATTATAAACGCGAATTCATCTCCATGGAAAGGTTGTCGAGAACAATCTTACCCTACTATTATTATAAACGCGAATTCATCTCCATGGAAAGGTTGTCGAGAACAATCTTACCCTACTATTATTATAAACGCGAAATTTTGTATGTATGAATGTTTGTTACTCTTTCACGCCGGAACGGCTGAACTGATTGCGATGCAATTTGGTATGTACGTAGATCATAACCTGGATTAACACATAGGCTACTTTTTATTGGCAAACCACGCGTGCGAAGCCGCTAGCAACAGCTAGTATTTTATATATATAAAAGAAAGTCGTATTAGTTACACTATTTATAACTCAAGATCGGCTGAACCGATTTGGATGAAAATTGGTAGGAAGGTAGCTAAGAACCAGGATAAGGACATAGGATACTTTTTATCCCGTTCCCGTTGTTCCCGTGGGACGTGACATAAAACGTCAAAGAGAATACAAGTCAGTATAAAACGTCGTATAACAAAAACGCATCTGACATGGAATAACAAAACAGCTATGACAGCAAATGACAGCTAAACGTAATTTTGTCTATGGTTAAGTATGGTTGTTTTGATGGCCGGGGACAACAATTGACAATTCTACCAGGGTGACGTTTAATGACAGCCCGCGTTATATGCATGTAAAGGCGGTTCGGCGGCTCCACTTGCTATTAATATTAATTATTTACGTTTGTTTCTTTTGTGATGTACATTGTCATTAATTAATGATGGTGTAGGTACCATAAATTATGTTTCAATGCTCTGAACTTGCAAACTCGATATCGACTCCGTAAATGCGATTTACATCTGGTCCTGGTTTACTATTCATTAAAATAAATGTAAAAAAACCTTGAAGTTATAGACAGTTTAACCTGCAATTTATAACAATGGCGTGAGAATCGCAATAACCTCGAATGTAGGCTGCCAAATCCGCTCATTTTACCCACTGCACCAACTTTTATAAGCAATCGAAGGAAATAAACACTGTTTCCGATTAGGGCCAGTATCTACTAAAGTGGAGCGAAAGTATATTTGTAATCGCTTGTGAAACGCGCCTGTTAAGGCGAATATAGTTGCTGATTGGTGTTATTTGGAGGCTTTCTCCTCAGGGAGGAATCAGTTATGTGCTCAAAAAATATATGTCATTCATTGACCTTTTATCTGCAAAGTGAACATACAAAAAAGTTCTACATGTTTATTTACTATGAGAAAAAAAATTATAAAATGTAGCTGTTTTAGACTTTCAATTTGATTCAACCTCTAAACGACGTAAAATTTAGTAATTTTTTTTTCACTTAAATGTGGGCAAAGACTATACCTTCAAGTTGAACAAATGATGCTGTGCTGCGACGGTCTTTCACGTGGCAATTAGTTATTTTCAATTTTTCCGAATAATTAGCGGGCGTACCCTTAGAAGGTAATTGCGCGGGCGACGGGCGGCAGTGTACCGCTGACTGTCGTACGGGAGGGTTGTGCTCGTCTGCCTCGCGCTCACCTTTTTGCTGGTCTGTTAGATGTGTGTGGCGGAAGGTGCAGTTGGTGCGGGGCCGAAACAATAGCCACGCCTATTCGCTCAACGCGGCTACGGTTAGCGCCTTAGGCCCATATTGTCGCGCAGATTTCAATTTTCACCCCCACTTCACCCCGCACGCGCCACATATTTACGCCAAATAAACAACTAGAGACATTATAACAAATAAAGTCTGCGGAAATAGATCAGTATTTTTGTTACTTATATCCTTGAGTATCGTGTATTTAAATTTCAATACCCTACAACAAGCAAGACGATAATAATTAGGGTTGCAATTTTGCAACTTCTGCCAAGTTTTGGCCCTGCAAGTAAGATTGATTTATTTTTAATTAACTAGCTAACCCGCCCCGGCTTCACAGATTTCAAAATAAAATATAGCCTAAATATGGTCTTAAATCTATACAAAATAACAGAAACACAAAACCATAGACTAAAACACTTTCAGTTTTTTCTGAATTTTCAAATTTTTCTGCCCGATTTCCAATTTTTTTTCCTAACATATAAAAAATCGAGTGTGCTTCAGACCAGACGACTGAAGTAAAAGTTCTTTTTCACAATATTAATTTTTAAAATTGTTCAATTAAAAAAATGTCCACACGTCTGTAGGTCGATCAGTCTATGTCTATTCTGAACAGACCCAAATCGCACTCGCTAAAAAAAACGAATACGAAACGTAAGTACCTCTCTTTTTCTATCTTCACTAACTTATATCTCCCTCTCAACTTCCGTTCGCACTTTTCGTAACGCATTCACCAGCTTACTCCCCAAGTCAAGCGTAAAGAAGTTTTACTTCAAAATTGCCAAATCGGTACAGTCGTTTTCAAGTGATGAGCTAACCAACGAACAGCGTTTAATTTTATTTATGACATTAATAATTAATTTATCATTTTGAAAACAAAGATGGAATTAATTTAAATGTTCCCTTGACCTTGCAGTAGACAAACATTCTGGTAAAAATTTACACAATTAATTTTAATATAAAATCTTAAAACACGTGCGTACACAAGTCACATACATAACAAAAGCAATAGTATTTGTAAGTCTAACAGAATAAAATACATTAAATACTTGTGCTAAAGTGCTGCGTGCTGCTGCTGCTGCGTCGCTCGCTGCACACGAGTGCAAGCGCTACACCACAAAACTCCGCCACACCACATGAAGCTAGAAGCAGCCACATAGTAGCAGAAGAGCACTACTGGCAAAGATTTTACTTTTTGAAGTAAAACTTCTTTACGCACGCTTGACTTGGGGACTACGAACGGAAGTTGAGAGGGAGATATAAGTTAGTGCAGATAGAAAGAGAGAGAGAGAGAGTTACGTGTCGTATATTAATGTAGGGACAAGAGAGAGAGGTGCGCGCACACATTTTCTTTCTCTCTTTCTCTCATAGCCAGTTGATTTGTCGCATATCTCCTATCCCAAATTAGCCTTAATTATACAAACTGCAAAAACAAAACACTCCTTCATGGTGTTTGAGTTCATTTTGCTATAGATAAAAAATAGTATTTACGACGTTTCGTATTTTGAATTTACCCGCTTCGATTTACGAAAAAGTTCAGCTATCCCACAACAGATGGCAGGCAGCAGCAGAAAAACTTATGTACTTACTGTATGCGCCTCGAAATACATTTACTTAAAACATTATTTTATACGTATAAATAAAAATAAATATATATACATATGTATAAAATAATAATAAATAATATATACAGATTGTTTTTTTAACTGTAACAGTACGGCAGCACCTGACATAGCCTGAGGAGATACAGGTGCAGTTTCTTTTCAAACATCAGCTCGTTTTCGAAGAAAAACATTTTACATTAAAATTATTTTGGACAAGTGTGAGTAGCGCCTTAAAATGAATTAAGTTGGTAAAATTTTTTTTGATGCCGATCGATGCAGTCCTTTGTAAGGATCATTTTATTGTATCGAATAAATAAAATCTGAACAGCGAAAGTTAGTCAAATTTGATAAAAAGTATTCTCATACAACAGGACAAATAAAATTCCTTCTACAAACATTTTATTAGATTCTAATTGCACATTAAAGAAATATTAATACTGTAGCGATTAAGAAGTTTAGGAACTCCATGCTCTCATGAGCAATTCAAAAACATTTCGTATTTCAGAACAATTTTGAATATCGAACATGGTTCTTGCACCTGTCGGACTTTTATATCAGTCATTGCATCATCTTATTTGTTCTATCATGGCATTGTCAAATACGCAAAAAGTAGACTTAATTGAAGCGTATTGATATTTGATTATAGTGGTGGGTACGTGCACAGAGAAGGACATTGGAGTAAAATACTAATATATAATATTTACTAAAATAAATACAACACCTATCCATACTAAATAAATAATAATACCTATAAACTATACCTACATTAGAGATAAACATAATATATTATACAATATATAAATAATATACCTACTTATACATTATAACCTAAAAGTTTACACGGACAGGTAACTCTTTGACTCTAAGCTTAAAAGTGCTTAGTGATGGACTTGCACGGATAGAGTGTGATAGAGAATTCCACAGGTTGACTCCATGGACCGTGAAGGAACCGCCATAGCCACTGGAGGAATGAGGAGGGGTTTTAAGAAGGAGGAACTTTGATGACCTACAAGTCATCTCCGGTGGGACAAGAAAATAAAAGCGCTCACGGAGGTAAGAAGGAGCCAGAGGATTGAAAAGAGTGTTGAAGAGAAAAGTCACAACATGAAGATCACGTGGACGACGAATGGGAAGCCATTTTAGCTGGGATCTAAACATCGAGACGTAATCAAACTTGCGCAACCCGAATATGAATCGGATACACAAAGAAGGCGTTCCAGTTTATTTAGAAGATCCTTGTAATCTAAATATTCCTTACAACTATAAGCATTTTTCTAAAAGCAATTTTTTTCAGTTTTTCCTTGAATAAGTTCAGACTTGAAGCATCTATACACAGGCAATACAGATAATACTTTTGTTATAAAGAGCAGTCCTATTACGAGGGAAACAAATTTTATTATTGTGGCGTTTGCTGTTACGTTTCATAAAACGGTCTATATTTGTTAGTACACATGTCGCAAGTTCATAAATGTAGAGACTGGACAGTGTCAGACCATATGTGGCGAGTTCATATCAAATGAACGAACAATGCACTGCGAAGCTTGGTGGCGCCTGGCTCTTGTGTGGCGACGCACTGCAGCACATCTACGTCACCTCTTTTATCTTTTGAAGTAAAACTTCTTTACTCACGCTTGACATGGGGAGTAAGCTGGCGAATGCGTTACGAAAAGTGTGAACGGAAGTTGAGAGGGAGATATATGTTAGTGAAGATAGAAAGAGAGAGTTACGTTTCGTATATTTTTAAACGTGCGAGTGCGAGTTTCGTCTGTCCAGAATGAACATAGACTGATCGATCTACAGACGCGTGGACAATTTTGTAATTGAACAATTTTCTAGATTAGTATTTTGAAAAAGAAGTTTTACTTCAGTCGTGTGATCTAAAGCACTTCTTTTTTATATTCTTCAGGTTCTTTTTTATACTAACAAATACTACTGTTTTTGTTATGTATGTGACTCAACATTACGCTCTTTCGGATAGGCATGAGATCATTGTTTTAGGACGTTGTTTAGCTTTATAAAGTCCCTTCAGTTTGGTTGAAATGGAATAATATTTACGTCGATAACTTTTGAAGAGCACTTTAGTTTTGACTTATGTAATTTGTCTTGACTTATGGGCGTACAAGCCCGGCTAACCTTGGACAAGCCATGTCCCAAACATGGCTTGGTTTTCTATGACTGGTCCGACATTTCTGACTAAAAGTACACATTAAACATTAAGTAACTGAATAATATATTTTTTGTAAAAAAATTACTTATTCAAAACAAGAATTTATAAAATTCATAATCGGTACCGCAAGCAGATTCAAATGAGCCCAAACACTAGTAGCCTACTATAATCCATTCAGAAGTTCTGTTGTCTAGCATCCGTCTCCATCATGAAACCTCCTCTATGGTACCATATTATTGCATTGTCTCCGAAGTTACATATTCGTTTTGAATTTCAGCTCAATCGGTTGAGGGGAACGGGTTTAAAATTCAGTTGCAAGATTCCACCCGGACAATACATACATTGCAAGTTAATAAAAGGCTTGTAAAAAAAAACTAGAAAAGAAAATGTTAACTACATTAATTCCAAAACATCAAAATTACGACAATTATAAACGCATGAGATTAATTGAATCTTTTTAACTTAACAAAATAGATAATTCCTTTCTTTTTAATAACGAGAAACTATTGTCATTACCGCCTTTTTGCTTAACATATCTCAGTAAATATATTCCCCGTAGAATTATAAATAATATTCCTACTTAGACAGATGCGCCTTCTCATGTTGATTCCAAAGAGTATTTAGCTCAATTTTGTTAAAAAATCAGTTGCACTCATTTTCTTAGCACGATGACGACGTTGTACATATGCTCGGACTATATGGCATCCGGGCTTATCAGGGACCGTCTTTTTAACGGCCCCTGACGTATCCGTCGCACAACCAAACATTTGATTTTTTCCTGCATCGACTACACACGATCCGAGGCCATCCGACTCCGATTTTTACCCGGAAGCAACCGGGACATGCCCCGGATGCGCAGGATCGGGGAGCCCCGGATGCCATATTGTCCGATCCTTAGGTTACTATAGTACTAATATAGCATACTGCTGCATCTAGGAAACAACAAGTTACCCCATTAACAGAATTACTGACATGATAAATACTTAACGAAGCACACATACATTTTGAACTAACAAAAGCAGACGGTTATTCCTAGAAATCTATTTCGAAACGCACGCAACAGTTATCAGTTTTCCTCGTTTTTACTAACTTAACGAGAGAATTTCCCACCAAGATCCGTGTGTAGGTCACTGAACGCAGCTGCGCTCGCGCACAGTTGCACTACCTAACGGGTTAGCCCGACTGTCGACAATCTGAGACAAGGAATTGTAGCTAGAATTTATACATAATTATTAGTTTTTGGTCAGATTCAAAACAAATTACCAAAGTGAAACATTTATGGTGTACCTACATGTTGTTTTACATAGTAGGTCAAACATGAACCCTGCAAGGGCACTGCAAATTTTCGCGAAGTATCTACTTAAGTAATAGGTACATTACATAAAGGTTAAATATAAGATATATGTATATATAAAATAAAAAAAAATGGAGATTGAAATCGTATATTATTAGTGATGGGTCAGACTAAGATCGTGGTGGATGGCACAAACTTAGGAAGGACTATTACCAGCATTATACGAAGAAGGCATGAGGATGATGGTGATGATATCTCCTTAATGGCCGGTTCCATAAAGCGCGTCACACACGATGAAGATGCTATAATATGTTAGTTAAAATATCGCTCGCAATGCAATCCAATGGACCGTAACTCACGGCGAAGATAATATAAATATAATCTACGATTTATATCGTACGATTTTATATTTATAGTTAGTTAAAAACAATCATTTAGTGATATTTTTAAGACAAAACGGGTCTTTTCGCGCACAGATTTATATCAAAATCATAATTCTGACTAACCTCGACGTTTCGGCAAAGTTACATCGGCCGTGGTCACGAGAGACTGAAAGCGGGCGGGTGTCATTGCCGGGAAGCGCGAACGTGGTCACCAACTACCCGCACTTGGTTTTCTGAAGCGCACGTATCACTGTTACGCCAATATTACCCAAGAATCATTCGAGAAGCCGATGTAACTTGCCCGAAACGTCGAGGTTAGTCTAAATTATGATTTTGATATAAATCTGTGCGCGAAAAGACCCGTTCGTCCTAAAAATATGAGTATAGTTCGCGAAAATTTAAAAAGGTTCAATCATTTAGTGTCCCAGCGGGATTTATTTCGTGAACACTACCTATTAACTACTTTGTATCTTGTACACATGAAACAATGAATAAATTAATCTATGATTCTATAATATTTTCATCTTACATTGGATTGTATGGCGAGCGATAGCATCTTCATCGTTCGCCAAATGAAACGTTAATGAAACGTTTCACTTTGGAAATGTGTCAAACCTTTATCAAGAGAACGTTAGAAAATAAACTTTTTATAAGACCGCGTTTATTTAAGAGGAATTAGTTAGTGTCTGCGGTTCTACAGCGCTGCTGGTATTTGGTACAAAATACGCTCTATTTATTTTGTAACTACGGTTTTTTAGTGATCTAAAACAATGCTATGCTAAGCGACTTTGTATTGACTGGAGCGGTGAGCGAGGAGGGGCTCAGCATCCGCGTTTAGGTAATTCCGAGGAATTTAAATGTTGTTGCCTAGTAAATAGAGTTCACACTCGGTATTAAAGAACCAACAAAGGTCCACATATTGAAAGTCGCTCAGCGAGCTATGGAACTATGAATTTCTCTGAAGGATCTGAAACGAGGTTATCCGAGGTTATCCGACAGAGAACCATGGTCATCGACATAGTTCAGAGGGTCAGCAAGCTGAAGTGGCAGTGGGCCGATCATATCTGCCGCAGAACCGATAACCGCTGGGGTAAACGTGTTCTGGAGTGGAGACCACGTCTAGGCAAGCGAAGTGTAGGACGCCCTCCGGCTAGATGGAGTGACGATTTGAGTGCTGAGGCTGGTAAAGATTGGATGAGAAGAGCTGAGGATCGGGCTTAATGGCGCATCCTTTGAGAGACCTACGTCCAGCAGTGGACTGTTATAGGTTGATGATGATGATGATTGACATGAGAGCGCGTGTCCGCGTGAAAACGTTTACAAGACTCACATGTTCGGTTACCGTCGCATATAAATGATCCGCCATAAATGCAATTGAGTTGTTGATCAACAATCTGCAATCTGCTAGTTGCAAACATAATATTGTGATTTAGACGCTGAACAATATGAATTGGGTAAACCCTTTTAGACGTAAAATAACAATATCAATATTTTCGCTGGTGTTTCTCTACGCGATCGAATCACCAATGATGAGGTTTGTAGACAAAGTACAAACTAACGTCACTGACATTTAGCAAGTTGAAGTGGCATCAGTGGGTAGGGCATATAGCACGAAGAACTGACGGCCGTTGGGGTAATCGAACGTTCTGGTAATCTATGGGCGTTTGTTCAGCAGTGAACGTCCTATGAATGATATGATGATGATATTGATGAATGAGATAAATTATTTGACAAATTGAGATGTTCATACTAGTAAATTTCTAATGAGCAGTTTTAGGAATTAGAATTTAAGGGACCTACTCTACTCAATAGTATAATATCAATCTATTCAACTTTCTTTCTTCAATTCTTTTTCGTAACAAAATGCGCAATGAGGAAATCCGCAGAAGAACTAAAGTTGCCGACATAGCTCTCAAAATTAGCAAGTTTAAGTGGCAATGGGCAGGCCACATCGCTCGCAGAACCGATAACCATTGGGGAAGAAAGGTTTTCGAGTGGAGACCACGGACTGGAAGACGCAGCGTAGGCCGGTCCCCTACAAGGTGGACCGACGATATAGTAAGAATCGCGGGGAGCCGTTGGGCGCAAACGGCTATCAACCGCTCGTTGTAGGTATATATATATATATATATATATATATATATATATATATATATATATACCTAGCTGACCGATCCGCAGCTTCGCACGCGTAGTTTAAGAAAAAACATTACCCTCCTTCTGCGCAGTTGGGTAAAAAGTAGCCTTTGTCACCCGGGGATAGTGTAGCTTCCCAACAGTGTAAGAATTTTTTAAATAGGTCCAGTAGTTTCGGAGCTTATTCAATACAAACAAACAAATCTTTCCTCTTTATATTATTAGTATAGAAGTATCATCATCATCATCATCATCAGCCGGGAGACGTCCACTGCTGAACATAGGCCTCCCCCTTAGATCGCGGATCGGTCAGCTAGGTATATATATATATATATATACCTAGCTGACCGATCCGCAGCTTCGCACGCGTAGTTTAAGAAAAAACATTACCCCCCTTCTGCGCACACAAAGTCAGGTTCGTTACACCATTTATAACTCAATAACGGCGGGACCGATTTTGATGATATTTGATTTGTTGGATTTGTCTCCGCTCCGAATAGCAGGATAATATTAAAATATCGGAAAAATTCACGCAAAAAAATCACGAAAAAAATTCATTTTCACATACATAGATGCAGCTAATGATGGCTGATTGACAATTCTACCGGTGACGTACATTGGCAGCCCGCGTCATATGCATGTTAAGGCAATAAGAAGTTCGGCGGGTCAGCTAGTTGGTTCTAAAACACAACGTCCATTTGTTGCTGACTGTAGATAAATACCTATAGATGGTACAGTTAAAGCTAGAGGTCACTCGTGCATGTTATTTTCTTAGGTAATTGAAGGTGATAAGGATTCTTGATAACAAGTGACAAACGTACCTGAAACAAGCAAAATAAATCAGATAAGTACGAGGTATTTATATATAAAGTACATAAACATCATTATGTTATAGCAGCTTTTCAATTTTACTTATTTATTTTACCTACTTACACGTAAAATAAAATAAGCAACACACTTGAACACACACACACACACACACACACACACGTCATGACGTCATGGCGTCTTGCTAATTAGCATTATGTATTATTGTATTAGTGCAATAAACAAGTGGCACTCCGGGAGTGCCGACACAAGTGAATACAACTACGAGATACTTATATACAGAGGTGTCGGTAACGGTAACAGTGTCGTGAGTTCAATGATTTTTTCCCATCTCAAAAAATGCCCAACGTTCCTAAAGAAGTTTTGACTTCAAAAATTATGTAATCTAAATCTAATGGCAATGACTCAAACTCCGGCTAGGTGAAGTGATGAGTCGCGCGCTGTAGCTGGCAAAAATTTAATGAGAAGAGTTTATGATCGGGCAATGACGCACTCTGGGAGAGACCTACGTCCAGGAGTGGACTGCTATAGCTTGATGATAATGATGATGAAATGATTTCATCGTCATCATCATCATCCACAGCCCAACTTCACCCACTGCTGGGTATAGGCATCCCCAAGTTTGTGCCATCCGCCACGATCCTGCGCTAGTCTCAACCATTGACGGCCCGCGACTCTAACGATGTCGTCCACCCATCTCGCTGCCGGACGTCCAACCCTTCTACAGCCATTCCTTGGCCACCATTCAGTTGCTACCCTGCTCCACCTGTCATCACCACGTCTTGCCAAGTGTCCCGCCCAAGACCAATTGAGGTCCATAACTCGATTCCCAAGGTCATGAACCGTTCGTTCTTCTCGGGATCTCGACGCTTCGAACTCTTAGATGATGACATCATTTAAAAGAATCTACTAGTTTTAAATATGGCCAAGGGATGCTTTTCTTAATTAGAAAATGCTGATAATATGTATTATTTCGTAACGGAATTACGCGAGTTTAACATTCCTAACTGCTGCTAGATACTATTGGATTAGTAACGGATTTATATTATTACGAACTATAAAAGCACTCTATTGCAGTTAGCACCATTTCGTGTGGTTATTCCATTGCATCGGCGCATCCCGTTACTGGTGCTACAAAATGTAGGACGAGGAGTTTATTTAATTATAAATAATTATATAAACATTACTGGATATTTCATACAGCGCTATCTAGCCCCAAACTAAGCAGAGCTTGTACTATGGGAACCAGATAACTGAGAGAATACTTATAAATACATTTTTTTGTATATACATGCACAGACTTGGTCTTTGACTGTTCAACAAAGGTCCAAATTCGAGGTACCTATGTCAGCGAGCTATGGAGCGCAGTATTTTACGTGTCCGGTTATAGATCGAATACGGAACTCCGTACTGCGCTCGCAAACAAAGATTCTGGATGTCACAATAAAATCAGCACAGCTCAAGTGGGATTGGGTCGGCCACGTCTGCCGCATGCCCGAAGATCTATGGGCAAAGATAATATCTGACTGGGTCCCTAACGCAACACGCCCACGTGGCAGACCACCACGGAGATGGCGTCACGACTTGGATGTGCATTTACCAGACTGGCCCACTACAGCAGGGGACAGAAAAAACTGGAAAGAAGGAAGGGAGGCCATTGCTCTGCAGTGGGATAACATAAGTTAAAAATTAATAAATACATACTTATAATGTATAGAAAAACATCCAGACTCATTGGTAATTAGAAGTGTAGTTTACAGGGACAAGTGGAGAGGTCTTTGCCCAGCAGTGGGACAGTGTAGGTTAAAGAAAATAAAGTTTAAAATAGTTTATTAGTACAAAGAGTGGACCGGTCCCACACCGGTAACTAATAAATAGGGTTACGACGTCACGGCCCGTCGACTGCAATCAATGAAATTACCGACTATCAGGCAATAATCGCAATGGAAGAGCTACAACTGTCTTTTATGTATTACAAGTTTCCGCCGACGGCGACGGCTTCAAACGCGTCGTTTGGAAATTAAAAGTAGTCTATAAATAAAGAATAAATAAGCCGTATATTTAGAATTTAAAATTTTGAAACTTAGGTACATTGGTAATTATTATCTGTGTGCCCTTCGGCATAGGCCTCCTCTCATCATCATCATCCACAGCCTGATTTCACCCATTGTTGGGTATAGGCCTCCCCAAGTTTGTGCCATCCACCACGATCCTGCTCTAGTCTCACCCACTGACGGCCCACGACCTTTATGATGTCGTCCACCCATCTCGCTGCTGGTCGTCCTACCCTTCTATACCCGCTCCTCGGCCACCATTCAGTCACTGCCCTGCTCCATCTGTCATCACCACGTCTAGCCAAGTGTCCCGCCCAAGACCATTTAAGCTCCATAACTCGAATCCCAACGTCATGAACCTTCATTCGTCTACGGATCTCGACGTTTGGAACTCGATCTAACAGTCTGATGCCAAGCATGGTACGCTCCATGGCCCTTTGTGCAACTCTTAACCAGTACACAGCCTGCTGCGTGACCGTCCACATCTCGGCACCGTAGGTCATGGTGGGCAGAACACATTGGTTGAATAAGCGGGTCTTCAGACACTGTGGAAATTTAGGCGAGGATGTCGTCTAACTTGCCGAATGCAGCCCATCCCAATTGGATCCGTTTAGAGATCTCCTAATTCCTTCCATTTCTTTCTACAATTTGTTGTTCTTGTCCATAGTTTGCCTCCCGTATTTTCAATGTCGTCTTTCCAACGTTTGTATTTTCTTCCTCTACTTCTTTTCCCATTTCTTGGGTACCAAACTGTAACTCTCTTACTCCACTTGTCAACACCTCTTTGTGTGTGTCCTGCCCATCTCCGTTTTAGTGTTTTAGTTATCACGTCAGTCACCTTGGTCTCGCTCCGTATGTCTGCGTTTCGCTTTCGTCTTTCCTCCTGACGCCCAACATGCTTAATCCATATCTCAATACAAATAATGATTACATACAGTTAGACAGATAGGATGACCTCCGTGGCGCAGTGAGCGAACAGCATGTTTGCATAATCTACAGATATTTGTTCCGGGTCTGGATGTTTTTCTATTTAAGTAATATAAGTATGTATTTACCATAAAAAGTATATAAGTATTCTATCAGTTATCTGGATTCCATAGTACAAGGTCTGCTTAGTTTGGGGCTAGATAGTGCTGTGTGAAATGTTAAACAATATTTATTTATTACATCTATATCAGTTCAGCCGTTTACTCGCGATAATTTAACAAACAGGCAGAGAGTCAGAGTTACTTCATAATTTGTAATTAGTAACAGGTGGTCCTATCGCTAAAGAAAAAGATATTTTCCAGACAACCTTGTAGATTATCTTTATTGATCGAGCGAAGCGAGATCTCTAAATCAACTTGGGCAAATTGTCGTTGTATGTATGTATTTATGTATGTTTGTTTGTCCGAGGATAACTTTCGAAACGTTGATGCGATCATCGTGAAATTTAATATATAGGTAGGTAGTGATGGCACAGTTTTGGTGTGACTAAATGAGCTAAAAATGTTTGGAGGGGGTTGTTGAAATATTGGGGTTCTAGATGGGTAAAAAAAATGAAAATGAGGGTACAGGTCAAATGGGACGTCAAATGAAAGGTATAGTAAATTAGTACATTTAGACTCGGTTTTTATTTTTCGTAATTTTTTTATAGATTTTGAGTTATTAGCTATAACAAAAACGAAACTTTGACAAAATTCACAGGGTACACCAGTGACCCCACAGTGCTGTAATTTGGTATGCGAATATAGGCAAAAGTCTGAAATCCAGAATAACTGAAATTTATACCCCAAAAAAGTGTAACTAAATAACATGAACTTCCGTTACCTGTAATTTGAATGAAACTGTGGATCAAGTTATTTATTACTTATTTCGTGGCATTATTTTGATAGTCAACGATTACAAATAATATATTTTTGTTTTAATCGGAGACTCGCGAGATCTCAGTACGGGACGAACCACTAGTCTAAAAGCGAAAAAGACCTGTCGTCTTCAATTGATAGATATATTAAAAAAGTCGCAGTTTTAAAACAGCTGAGAAAGTTGTAGAGCTGTTCTTCAAATAATGCTTCGGAAAGCGGGTACCAATAACTATAATACCTAGTCAGGTCATAAATTCTGTCACATGTTTAATATAAAATAATTGAAACAAGTTTATTCATTATGTAACCATTTATATACCAAAATGAACTTAACAAAACATAGATTCTTATGGCACTAAAGTTTATTCAAAATGACCTCCGTGATTTCGAATACAGGCCTTCAATCTGCGCGGCCAGTCGTCTATCGTAGCACGAACGAGGTCCATGTCAATATCGGCGGCTGCCTTAATCAAGGATGTCTTGAGTGACTCCAAATTGGGATGAGGCTTTGAGCACGCCTTTTCCTCCAAGTGTTGCCATATCTTATAATCTAACGGATTCAAATCTGGACTGGAGGAGGGCCAGTCTTCGTGCCGGATAAAGTTGATTTCACGCGCCGCCAGCCAGTCTTGTGTGCTCTTCGCTCTATGAGCTGGCGCCGAATCTTGTTGGAATACCCAGTGCCTGTTATTGAACATGGTATAAGAAACAGGTTCCACAAGGTTCGTTAGGACTGTATTTTGATACACAACTGCATTCGTTTTTACACCTTTCTCACAAAAATGTACCTCTGTTAAGCCCCAATAAGAAACTCCCAACCATACCATGAGCGAGGATGGAAAATGACCTCGTTGGACACGCGGAATACGGTTGCTCGCTTCTTCACTGCTGTCTGCGTACACCTTATCATTTTGTTTGTTGTAACTCTCTTCTACGGTAAAATTTTTTTCATCCGAAAAAAGAATTTCCCGATATTTTTTTCCCGCGTACCGCTTCAACAAAGCGCGGCATCTCTTCAGTCTCAGGTCCATTAGACGAGCATTCAAACGATGTCCTGTTTTTATTCGATATGACCGAAGCCCTAAGTCTTCATTTAACACCCTTTTCACCGTGGTTCTGCTTAACCCCATCTGAAGTGCCAACAGTTTCTGCTTACGTTTGGGATTTCTTTGAATTCGCGCCTTCACAGCTTTTATCACTGCTGGAGTCCTAACAGATCGAGGGCGACCACTTCTTGACCTGTCATCTACACTAGAGTCTTCATTGTATCGATTGATAGTGCGATAAACGAATCTTTTGGTTATATTCTAATTTTTCAGTATGTCAAAAATTTGAATTGGCGCGTAACCGCAACGATGCAACGCAATAACTGCAACACGGTCTTCTTTAAGCGTCCACTCCATATTTAAAAATGAGTAAAATAATAAAAAGTATACATTTTTATTTTCATGAACAATTCGAAATTCGAATTCTATAAACTTTTATGTGGCCAGCATTCTAAAAGAAAAGTTTTTACTGTGTGATAATACATATGACCTGACTAGGTAATTGTTTGATTGCGTTATTATGAAAATATCAAGGATCGCGATTACATATAGTATTTCCTTTAACTACCCAATAGGCACCTACCTACGTTATTAATTAAAATGAAACGCAAAGGTAATCAATGGTTGTATTGCGCTTTCATTTGGCAGTCATTTTGATTGAATAAATAATATGAAGTAGGTATAGACTGAAATCGATCAATTACCTATCTCCGAGATATTTAGCGTACGAGCGATCGAATGCGAGCGAGCACGCTAAGAGTTCGAGGAAATTAAGTAACTACCTACGATAGATAGAATATGACATAGATTGAGACTTTGGCTAATTTTTATTGACAAACCACGCGCGCGAATCCATTGGCGGAAGCTACTATTTATTTATTTTAATACTTTATTGCACAAAATAAAAATTACATGTATATGGTGGGCTTAATGCTAATAGCATTTTCTACCTGCCAACCTCAGAGGTAACAAAAAAGGCGTGCTAACTTATAACAATATTACTGATAATTAACAAAACAAAAGAACTATTTCATAAAATTAAAGCTCTTCAGTGAACGCATCTTAACGATCTCCATGTTATCTTTAAAAATAATTTTAAATTTCGAAAGCATTTTATTCCCCCAGGGAAAATATCCTTCACAAATCCTGGCTTTGTCTTGAACGATATTCTATAAAAATGCTAAAATTAATAAAAGTGAGCTTTAAGCTGTATTGATGTTGACTCGATGCTCGATTTTATTTTCCACTGATATTTTTCCAACGTCTTCATCTTTATTTTATTATAGGTGTGTTTTTTTAATGGAAGTTTGCCTAGAAAATCACTTTCAGAGATAAAGCCGCGAATTGTTCCTCTGTTATCAATTGTATTCTTTCGATATTTCTAATGGAGCGCAGAGGTTTCTTTTTTTCTTTTCTTTCTTCATTCTCCAGCTCTTTTTAGGGTTTCGTAGCAAAATGGCAAAAAACGGAACCCTTATAGATTCGTCATGTCTGT
Organism: Philereme vetulata; assembly: GCA_918857605.2. Taxonomy (NCBI): domain Eukaryota; kingdom Metazoa; phylum Arthropoda; class Insecta; order Lepidoptera; family Geometridae; genus Philereme; species Philereme vetulata. Next base: position 190,023 of record OU975463.1, on the reverse strand, counting down.
CTGTCCGTCCGTATGTCACAGCCACTTTTTTCCGAAACTAGAAGAACTATACTGTTGAGCTTGGTAAGTAGGTGTATTCTGTGAACCGCATTATGATTTTCCGAAACTAGAAGAACTATACTGTTGAGCTTGGTAAGTAGGTGTATTCTGTGAACCGCATTATGATTTTCCGAAACTAGAAGAACTATACTGTTGAGCTTGGTAAGTAGGTGTATTCTGTGAACCGCATTATGATTTTCCGAAACTAGAAGAACTATACTGTTGAGCTTGGTAAGTAGGTGTATTCTGTGAACCGCATTATGATTTTCCGAAACTAGAAGAACTATACTGTTGAGCTTGGTAAGTAGGTGTATTCTGTGAACCGCATTATGATTTTCCGAAACTAGAAGAACTATACTGTTGAGCTTGGTAAGTAGGTGTATTCTGTGAACCGCATTATGATTTTCCGAAACTAGAAGAACTATACTGTTGAGCTTGGTAAGTAGGTGTATTCTGTGAACCGCATTATGATTTTCCGAAACTAGAAGAACTATACTGTTGAGCTTGGTAAGTAGGTGTATTCTGTGAACCGCATTATGATTTTCCGAAACTAGAAGAACTATACTGTTGAGCTTGGTAAGTAGGTGTATTCTGTGAACCGCATTATGATTTTCCGAAACTAGAAGAACTATACTGTTGAGCTTGGTAAGTAGGTGTATTCTGTGAACCGCATTATGATTTTCCGAAACTAGAAGAACTATACTGTTGAGCTTGGTAAGTAGGTGTATTCTGTGAACCGCATTATGATTTTCCGAAACTAGAAGAACTATACTGTTGAGCTTGGTAAGTAGGTGTATTCTGTGAACCGCATTATGATTTTCCGAAACTAGAAGAACTATACTGTTGAGCTTGGTAAGTAGGTGTATTCTGTGAACCGCATTATGATTTTCCGAAACTAGAAGAACTATACTGTTGAGCTTGGTAAGTAGGTGTATTCTGTGAACCGCATTATGATTTTCCGAAACTAGAAGAACTATACTGTTGAGCTTGGTAAGTAGGTGTATTCTGTGAACCGCATTATGATTTTCCGAAACTAGAAGAACTATACTGTTGAGCTTGGTAAGTAGGTGTATTCTGTGAACCGCATTATGATTTTCCGAAACTAGAAGAACTATACTGTTGAGCTTGGTAAGTAGGTGTATTCTGTGAACCGCATTATGATTTTCCGAAACTAGAAGAACTATACTGTTGAGCTTGGTAAGTAGGTGTATTCTGTGAACCGCATTATGATTTTCCGAAACTAGAAGAACTATACTGTTGAGCTTGGTAAGTAGGTGTATTCTGTGAACCGCATTATGATTTTCCGAAACTAGAAGAACTATACTGTTGAGCTTGGTAAGTAGGTGTATTCTGTGAACCGCATTATGATTTTCCGAAACTAGAAGAACTATACTGTTGAGCTTGGTAAGTAGGTGTATTCTGTGAACCGCATTATGATTTTCCGAAACTAGAAGAACTATACTGTTGAGCTTGGTAAGTAGGTGTATTCTGTGAACCGCATTATGATTTTCCGAAACTAGAAGAACTATACTGTTGAGCTTGGTAAGTAGGTGTATTCTGTGAACCGCATTATGATTTTCCGAAACTAGAAGAACTATACTGTTGAGCTTGGTAAGTAGGTGTATTCTGTGAACCGCATTATGATTTTCCGAAACTAGAAGAACTATACTGTTGAGCTTGGTAAGTAGGTGTATTCTGTGAACCGCATTATGATTTTCCGAAACTAGAAGAACTATACTGTTGAGCTTGGTAAGTAGGTGTATTCTGTGAACCGCATTATGATTTTCCGAAACTAGAAGAACTATACTGTTGAGCTTGGTAAGTAGGTGTATTCTGTGAACCGCATTATGATTTTCCGAAACTAGAAGAACTATACTGTTGAGCTTGGTAAGTAGGTGTATTCTGTGAACCGCATTATGATTTTCCGAAACTAGAAGAACTATACTGTTGAGCTTGGTAAGTAGGTGTATTCTGTGAACCGCATTATGATTTTCCGAAACTAGAAGAACTATACTGTTGAGCTTGGTAAGTAGGTGTATTCTGTGAACCGCATTATGATTTTCCGAAACTAGAAGAACTATACTGTTGAGCTTGGTAAGTAGGTGTATTCTGTGAACCGCATTATGATTTTCCGAAACTAGAAGAACTATACTGTTGAGCTTGGTAAGTAGGTGTATTCTGTGAACCGCATTATGATTTTCCGAAACTAGAAGAACTATACTGTTGAGCTTGGTAAGTAGGTGTATTCTGTGAACCGCATTATGATTTTCCGAAACTAGAAGAACTATACTGTTGAGCTTGGTAAGTAGGTGTATTCTGTGAACCGCATTATGATTTTCCGAAACTAGAAGAACTATACTGTTGAGCTTGGTAAGTAGGTGTATTCTGTGAACCGCATTATGATTTTCCGAAACTAGAAGAACTATACTGTTGAGCTTGGTAAGTAGGTGTATTCTGTGAACCGCATTATGATTTTCCGAAACTAGAAGAACTATACTGTTGAGCTTGGTAAGTAGGTGTATTCTGTGAACCGCATTATGATTTTCCGAAACTAGAAGAACTATACTGTTGAGCTTGGTAAGTAGGTGTATTCTGTGAACCGCATTATGATTTTCCGAAACTAGAAGAACTATACTGTTGAGCTTGGTAAGTAGGTGTATTCTGTGAACCGCATTATGATTTTCCGAAACTAGAAGAACTATACTGTTGAGCTTGGTAAGTAGGTGTATTCTGTGAACCGCATTATGATTTTCCGAAACTAGAAGAACTATACTGTTGAGCTTGGTAAGTAGGTGTATTCTGTGAACCGCATTATGATTTTCCGAAACTAGAAGAACTATACTGTTGAGCTTGGTAAGTAGGTGTATTCTGTGAACCGCATTATGATTTTCCGAAACTAGAAGAACTATACTGTTGAGCTTGGTAAGTAGGTGTATTCTGTGAACCGCATTATGATTTTCCGAAACTAGAAGAACTATACTGTTGAGCTTGGTAAGTAGGTGTATTCTGTGAACCGCATTATGATTTTCCGAAACTAGAAGAACTATACTGTTGAGCTTGGTAAGTAGGTGTATTCTGTGAACCGCATTATGATTTTCCGAAACTAGAAGAACTATACTGTTGAGCTTGGTAAGTAGGTGTATTCTGTGAACCGCATTATGATTTTCCGAAACTAGAAGAACTATACTGTTGAGCTTGGTAAGTAGGTGTATTCTGTGAACCGCATTATGATTTTCCGAAACTAGAAGAACTATACTGTTGAGCTTGGTAAGTAGGTGTATTCTGTGAACCGCATTATGATTTTCCGAAACTAGAAGAACTATACTGTTGAGCTTGGTAAGTAGGTGTATTCTGTGAACCGCATTATGATTTTCCGAAACTAGAAGAACTATACTGTTGAGCTTGGTAAGTAGGTGTATTCTGTGAACCGCATTATGATTTTCCGAAACTAGAAGAACTATACTGTTGAGCTTGGTAAGTAGGTGTATTCTGTGAACCGCATTATGATTTTCCGAAACTAGAAGAACTATACTGTTGAGCTTGGTAAGTAGGTGTATTCTGTGAACCGCATTATGATTTTCCGAAACTAGAAGAACTATACTGTTGAGCTTGGTAAGTAGGTGTATTCTGTGAACCGCATTATGATTTTCCGAAACTAGAAGAACTATACTGTTGAGCTTGGTAAGTAGGTGTATTCTGTGAACCGCATTATGATTTTCCGAAACTAGAAGAACTATACTGTTGAGCTTGGTAAGTAGGTGTATTCTGTGAACCGCATTATGATTTTCCGAAACTAGAAGAACTATACTGTTGAGCTTGGTAAGTAGGTGTATTCTGTGAACCGCATTATGATTTTCCGAAACTAGAAGAACTATACTGTTGAGCTTGGTAAGTAGGTGTATTCTGTGAACCGCATTATGATTTTCCGAAACTAGAAGAACTATACTGTTGAGCTTGGTAAGTAGGTGTATTCTGTGAACCGCATTATGATTTTCCGAAACTAGAAGAACTATACTGTTGAGCTTGGTAAGTAGGTGTATTCTGTGAACCGCATTATGATTTTCCGAAACTAGAAGAACTATACTGTTGAGCTTGGTAAGTAGGTGTATTCTGTGAACCGCATTATGATTTTCCGAAACTAGAAGAACTATACTGTTGAGCTTGGTAAGTAGGTGTATTCTGTGAACCGCATTATGATTTTCCGAAACTAGAAGAACTATACTGTTGAGCTTGGTAAGTAGGTGTATTCTGTGAACCGCATTATGATTTTCCGAAACTAGAAGAACTATACTGTTGAGCTTGGTAAGTAGGTGTATTCTGTGAACCGCATTATGATTTTCCGAAACTAGAAGAACTATACTGTTGAGCTTGGTAAGTAGGTGTATTCTGTGAACCGCATTATGATTTTCCGAAACTAGAAGAACTATACTGTTGAGCTTGGTAAGTAGGTGTATTCTGTGAACCGCATTATGATTTTCCGAAACTAGAAGAACTATACTGTTGAGCTTGGTAAGTAGGTGTATTCTGTGAACCGCATTATGATTTTCCGAAACTAGAAGAACTATACTGTTGAGCTTGGTAAGTAGGTGTATTCTGTGAACCGCATTATGATTTTCCGAAACTAGAAGAACTATACTGTTGAGCTTGGTAAGTAGGTGTATTCTGTGAACCGCATTATGATTTTCCGAAACTAGAAGAACTATACTGTTGAGCTTGGTAAGTAGGTGTATTCTGTGAACCGCATTATGATTTTCCGAAACTAGAAGAACTATACTGTTGAGCTTGGTAAGTAGGTGTATTCTGTGAACCGCATTATGATTTTCCGAAACTAGAAGAACTATACTGTTGAGCTTGGTAAGTAGGTGTATTCTGTGAACCGCATTATGATTTTCCGAAACTAGAAGAACTATACTGTTGAGCTTGGTAAGTAGGTGTATTCTGTGAACCGCATTATGATTTTCCGAAACTAGAAGAACTATACTGTTGAGCTTGGTAAGTAGGTGTATTCTGTGAACCGCATTATGATTTTCCGAAACTAGAAGAACTATACTGTTGAGCTTGGTAAGTAGGTGTATTCTGTGAACCGCATTATGATTTTCCGAAACTAGAAGAACTATACTGTTGAGCTTGGTAAGTAGGTGTATTCTGTGAACCGCATTATGATTTTCCGAAACTAGAAGAACTATACTGTTGAGCTTGGTAAGTAGGTGTATTCTGTGAACCGCATTATGATTTTCCGAAACTAGAAGAACTATACTGTTGAGCTTGGTAAGTAGGTGTATTCTGTGAACCGCATTATGATTTTCCGAAACTAGAAGAACTATACTGTTGAGCTTGGTAAGTAGGTGTATTCTGTGAACCGCATTATGATTTTCCGAAACTAGAAGAACTATACTGTTGAGCTTGGTAAGTAGGTGTATTCTGTGAACCGCATTATGATTTTCCGAAACTAGAAGAACTATACTGTTGAGCTTGGTAAGTAGGTGTATTCTGTGAACCGCATTATGATTTTCCGAAACTAGAAGAACTATACTGTTGAGCTTGGTAAGTAGGTGTATTCTGTGAACCGCATTATGATTTTCCGAAACTAGAAGAACTATACTGTTGAGCTTGGTAAGTAGGTGTATTCTGTGAACCGCATTATGATTTTCCGAAACTAGAAGAACTATACTGTTGAGCTTGGTAAGTAGGTGTATTCTGTGAACCGCATTATGATTTTCCGAAACTAGAAGAACTATACTGTTGAGCTTGGTAAGTAGGTGTATTCTGTGAACCGCATTATGATTTTCCGAAACTAGAAGAACTATACTGTTGAGCTTGGTAAGTAGGTGTATTCTGTGAACCGCATTATGATTTTCCGAAACTAGAAGAACTATACTGTTGAGCTTGGTAAGTAGGTGTATTCTGTGAACCGCATTATGATTTTCCGAAACTAGAAGAACTATACTGTTGAGCTTGGTAAGTAGGTGTATTCTGTGAACCGCATTATGATTTTCCGAAACTAGAAGAACTATACTGTTGAGCTTGGTAAGTAGGTGTATTCTGTGAACCGCATTATGATTTTCCGAAACTAGAAGAACTATACTGTTGAGCTTGGTAAGTAGGTGTATTCTGTGAACCGCATTATGATTTTCCGAAACTAGAAGAACTATACTGTTGAGCTTGGTAAGTAGGTGTATTCTGTGAACCGCATTATGATTTTCATACAATAATTAAAAAAAACAATAATTTTGTAGGTTCCCCATACGTAGAACTGAAATTAAAAAAAAAATGTTTTTTTCAAACCCATAAGTGTGGAGTAGGTATCTATGGATAGGTCTTCGAAATGATATTTAGGTTTCTAATATAATTTTTTTCTAAACCAAATAGTTTGCGCGAGAGAAACTTCCAAAGTGGTAAAATATGCCCCCTCCCCTCCACCCTGTAACTTCTAAAATAAGAGAATGATAAAACTAAAAAAATATGTGATGTACATTCCCATGCAAACTTAGACCGAAAATATGTGATGTACATTCCCATGCAAACTTAGACCGAAAATATGTGATGTACATTCCCATGCAAACTTAGACCGAAAATATGTGATGTACATTCCCATGCAAACTTAGACCGAAAATATGTGATGTACATTCCCATGCAAACTTAGACCGAAAATATGTGATGTACATTCCCATGCAAACTTAGACCGAAAATATGTGATGTACATTCCCATGCAAACTTAGACCGAAAATATGTGATGTACATTCCCATGCAAACTTAGACCGAAAATTGGTTTGAACAAGATCTAGTAAGTAGTTTTTTTAATACGTCATAAATCGTAAACTGCAATTTACCTTTCATTCAATCACCTTAAATATAAAAAAAGTTATAACGAACTACAAGAACTTTTATATTATGTTACTTGCTGCTACGGGACCCGTCATGGGCGAGTCCGACTCGCACTTGGCCGCTTTTATTTTACTTACTTTCACCAACACTTTGCGATACTTAAAAACACCGTACTACAATCGGCCACTACTCTTTATAAAAAAACTATAGAACAGAGCGCAAACAAGTAGCGTTGCATAAAAGTTAATGCATTTATACTCAAGTACTTACGCATAGTTTAATTAAACGATGCGGGCAGCGCAATGCGCTATTCTGTAAAATTAGTTTTTCGACCATTTACTTACAGTGAGAATATAGAAATGTTGACACTTTTATATAGATAATGAACTATGATATTTATCAACGCAATAGCAAACATACTTTACTTTTTTTTACTGGTGGTAGAGCTTTTGTGAACGAGCTCGAGGAAGTGGGCACCACCGCCTTACCTTTATCTGCCGCCAAATAGCAGTACTTGTGCTGCTGTGTTCCGGTTAGATGGTAATGGTATGGTCCTGTAATTACTGGCACATAGGCATAACAGCTAAGTCCTATAGTATGGCAACGTATCCACGTAGAGATCAAGACAACATAATAGCTTGTTTTGAATTATATGTGGATATCCATGGGCTGTAGTACCCACTTAACATCTGGTGGACTGCATGCTCGTTTACCATATAACTTGTATAATAAAAAAAATACATATACATAAAAAACAGTATCTACCACGAGTAATAAAATCTGGAAAAATCCTTCATTTTAGGTGTAAATTAACCAATCATATCAATCATATCTTGTTCTCGTAAATCATCTCGGAGAAGGAGGGGCGAAGTTAAAAAAAATTACGGTCAGGTTATAGATATATCTACCTCCTTAAAGTGTGCATAAAATGCTTTTTGTTAAGGAGCAGATAGGTTCCAAACAAAACGTAAGTACACTACAAAGTATACTAAAAATAAACGCTTACTTGCGTTTTATGGTTGAAACTGAAAGCCAGAAAGTCAGCACCTTTTTGGCGTTGAATTTTAAAAATGCAGCGAACCAAAGGGAAAACGCCTTCTAAAGGTGCTTCTAAACGAGCAATCTTTTACGGCTATGTGTAGTCGGCAATACCTAACATCTTTGTCGGGCATCACATGCTCAATCGATTGCCCAATAGTTGCTGTGCAATTGGATATCTAATATTGCTACTGCAAAGCGCAGAGCAGGACACAGCCATCCACTAGATGGAAATACGACCGCCACTAGATGGCCGCGCAGGATCGGCCGCTCTGGATATCTATGGCCTATATTCAGCATTGGATGTTCTATGGTTGATATGATAATGATATTAATATTGCCCACGATTTGACACTCTATTTCATCGCCAATATTATATCAAAATGGCTGAGAAATAACATTATTGTAGAGCATTACAAACATAATTGACGACCTCCGCGGTGTTGTGGGCAAACTGCCGGCTGAGACGCAGAAGGTAGCGGGTTTGATTCCCGCCGCGGAACAAATGTTTGCATGATCTACAGATATTTGTTCCGGGTCTGGTTGTTTGTCTATATATAATAAGTATGAATTTACAAAAAAAAATGTATATAAGTATTCTATCAGTTATCTGCTTCCCATAATACAAGCTCTGCTTAGTTTGGGGCTAGATAGCGCTGTGTGAAATGTCCAGCAATATTTATTTATTTATTATTTATTTATAATTGCCGTGCTGTAAATATGTTGCCTTTATTAAATTCCGGCAACACATTGCCGTGAAAATGCTGTTCGTTTAAGAGCACCATATAATGTATACGCTGACCCAATTGTTAAAATGTCCTGCGCAGTTTTATCTCTACCAGGTACATATTTTATGATTTCACGTTTACAGCCGTTTTTCGCACCGAGCTTGATACTCTCACGCGTCACATACCCTAGGTAGAATAAGTCCTAGGTCACAGTTAGGTACTACATGAAAGCTAGCTTGCCTTGTCCTATGCCTTTAAAGCCCAGTAACTGACAGGTCAGTTGGTCAATACCGTCTTTCAAATTTGAAAGCTGGAAATGGCTCCATTGGTGTCATCACGGAGCCAGTAAACCAGTCATGGTAAGCCTGGCTTGTGGAAGGCTTGCACAAGCTTTTGTGGGAAGAATTTGTTCATTATTCTAGACTTGCGTAAGGCTTGCGCAAAGAAATTGTTGATGTGTGTGCAAGTAGTCCTTTCAAACCTCACTTTATATAATAATGCAACAAAGTCTACTCGATTCTCTGCCCAATCTACATTTTTGTTGAATTTGCCATACTTATATTTAATTCTATAATTCTTAAAAAGTAACTTCGAATCAGCTAGCTCAGTGGCTAAACTCAGTGTCAGGGTTAAAAAACTGTTTAGGGATATATATATTAGACTAGCGGCCCGTCCCGGCTTCGCACGGGTGGACATTTATTTTTAAACATTTATAATGGCTGATTTTTTACACTTTGGGTTACATTATTGAAGTTGTATTTGGGATCCCTATTTTTTTCTTGTAATAAATATAGGATATGTTACTCCGGGATAATGTACCATTCTAATAGAGAAAGAATTCATTTTTCATTAGCCACTTTCCATTTTAGAGTTCCATTTCTGATTGTTTTAGATTTTCTGTGTTCTGAAGTCGGTTGTATTTTTGTGAAGTAGCTTGTTCTAAACAAGCTACACTAGAAGCTACAACTCTCTTTTAATATTTCAAGTACAAACCTTTCAATACGAAATACAAGCAGCGAGACAAAGCTGATGCATGTTTATGAATTGCTCTTTGTATCGGTTCAATAATATGCCCATTTGGGACGACGACTGTATGTCAAGTCACATATTCCGTGCAATGACTGGACACAATAACAGCCTTGGATGGCAGCCAGTGAATATATTATCAAAAGAAAGAAATAAGCAAAAGGAATTCGTTTTTGAGATTGAGAGCTTGTGAAAATAAGGGTTGCTGTCGATTCGGACAAAATATATTGGGACACAATGTCCCAATTGACACTTTTGATTTTAATATTTTTGTTAGTGTCGATTCGGACACTATTAAAAATAGCTGCATTGTACAGTCATTTAAAAAACAGTTTTTTACCGAGGCGCAGCGGCGGCACAGCAAGATGACGAAATAGATGCATAGCAAGGTTACACTCTCTTTATCTCTTTATTTTATAGCTCCATTTCGCTCTATTTTGCACCAAGGCCGAAGGAAAACAACAAAACAATTCGTCTTGTGAGTAAGTGAAAGTCAGTCCAAACAAGGACAACGCATCGTTAAAGTTAAAGAAATTATGTGGCAGTTTATATTGTTCTTCATGTTTTTTGGGGGTAAGTTAAATAATGCAACTTAGTTTAAAACTCATATAATAATAAAGTAAATAGATAAATTAGACGTACCACTTAAAGACGATATGTAAAAAACAATTGAGCCGCTAAGTAACTTTCGTATTCAATAACTAATAATAGTACTGAATTCATATTTAAGCAATACTTACTTCAGGATTTAAACTATATAAATGAAAGTCAGAAACGCAATTGGTGAAACTTTTCTCGATACAATTATTTGTCAAAATCAGCTCTTCTAAAACACTAATATCGTTCATTCTCCGACTCTAGAAAAGATTTAAAGTATTTTTTTACATAGTTATGTAGGTAATTATGGTACCTAAATTAATGACAAAGGGTTTTTTTTATTTGTTGGTTCTCTTGCAATTCGAGATTTTATCTTTTGTCACTTACGTCATTTACTTCTGTGACAATGCGACACGGCTATGGTACATGTTCGTCTCGTTCTTCACCTAAGCAAGTAAATAGTACCGTCACTTTCTTGCATTTCCGGATGCTCCGCCCAATCAACACCGAAATTAAATTTGTATATCATTTTAATTAAGTTTACTACCTGATGAATGTTATTTATGTTTATTTCTGTAAGATTTTTGTAGGATACTAGTTTAAGTAAAAATTAGTATTTACTTAATACTAAGAGTAATAAGTATGGCTTTTATCTCGTGACTAAGACATATTGTGAGTGTTTTTTCATAAACAATAAATATAGCATTCATAAAATCAGGCCTGTGTGAAATACTGTGATTATTGTAGGTTAAGTATTTTTTTATTTTGTTTAAGAGTTTTATTGTTTTTTTTTCAGTAGATGTAGGCCTTGCTGATGTTGAAAACTAACAAATAATAAGTAGTAATTTTAGGTATGTTTCAACTAGATTATCTGTAATTTATACTAATACTGTTTTAGAATAATTAAAAAAATTTCTTTTAGATATTTTTAAATGATCATTATATAGATGCCTAAGTATACAAGATGTTGATTTATACGAAATATACGCTATGAATGAAACTTGTAGTTATTTTAATATTAATGTAAGTCACCTCACGCTCGCAAAGCAATTTGATTAGCTATATCACATTATATTATATTTTGCTTTAACATTTTTTTACATGACTGTACTCAACAGCTTCAATAATTTGACGGTGTCTGAATCGACAGTAAAAAATATATTAAAATCAAAAGTGTCAATTGGAACACTGTGTCCTAATAAATTGTGTCCGAATCGCCAGCAACTCTAAAATAAAAGGAGCATCTGAGAAAGACCCTGGATTCTTTCATCACGCTTCTATTAGCTACAAGATTTGTTTTTTATTTATTTGATTCAAGAAATTTGACTCAAATTCAATTCACTTAAAATACACACAATTATATAAATCAAATACAATTCACACAAAATATTATCATAAATAGAGTGAAGAACAGCGAAACACTCGTTAGTTCTAAAAACACTTTGCAAAAAAATCATACATAAAGAAATAAAGTGGACATAAAGTTGCTAAAAGATCCATCAATGGATCTTCACAACGGATTTTAGTGGACCGAGGGGTTCTAAAAAATCCACTGTGCAAAAAATCTTGAACAAAGAAATAAAGTGGCCATAAAGTTGCTAAAAGATCCATCAATGGATCTTCACAACGGATTTTAGTGGACCGAGGGGTTCTAAAAAATCCACTGTGCAAAAAATCTTGAACAAAGAAATAAAGTGGCCATAAAGTTGCTAAAAGATCCATCAATGGATCTTCACAACGGATTTTAGTGGACCGAGGGTTTCTAAAAAATCCACTGTGCAAAAAATCATGAACAAAGAAATAAAGTGGCCATAAAGTTGCTAAAAGATCCATCAATGGATCTTCACAACGGATTTTAGTGGACCGAGGGGTTCTAAAAAATCCACTGTGCAAAAAATCTTGAACAAAGAAATAAAGTGGCCATAAAGTTGCTAAAAGATCCATCAATGGATCTTCACAACGGATTTTAGTGGACCGAGGGGTTCTAAAAAATCCACTGTGCAAAAAATCTTGAACAAAGAAATAAAGTGGCCATAAAGTTGCTAAAAGATCCATCAATGGATCTTCACAACGGATTTTAGTGGACCGAGGGTTTCTAAAAAATCCACTGTGCAAAAAATCATGAACAAAGAAATAAAGTGGCCATAAAGTTGCTAAAAGATCCATCAATGGATCTTCACAACGGATTTTAGTGGACCGAGGGGTTCTAAAAAGTCCACTGTGCAAAAAATCTTGAACAAAGGAATACAGTGGACATAAAGTTGCTAAAAGATCCATCAATGGATCTTCACAACGGATTTTAGAACCCCTCGGGGGTTCTAAAAAATCCACTGTGCAAAAAATCATGAACAAAGGAATAAAGTGGACATAAAGTTGCTAAAAGATCCATCAATGGATCTTCACAACAGATTTTAGTGAACACCGAGGGGTTCTAAAAAATCCACTGTGCAAAAAATCTTGAACAAAGAAATAAAGTGGCCATAAAGTTGCTAAAAGATCCATCAATGGATCTTCCCAACGGATTTTAGTAGACCGAGGGGTTCTAAAAAATCCACTGTGCAAAAAATCTTGAACAAAGGAATACAGTGGCCATAAAGTTGCTAAAAGATCCATCAATGGATCTTCCCAACAGATTTTAGTAGACCGAGGGGTTCTAAAAAATCCACTGTGCAAAAAATCTTGAACAAAGGAATACAGTGGACATAAAGTTGCTAAAAGATCCATCAATGGATCTTCACAACGGATTTTAGAACCCCTCGGGGGTTCTAAAAAATCCACTGTGCAAAAAATCATGAACAAAGGAATAAAGTGGACATAAAGTTGCTAAAAGATCCATCAATGGATCTTCACAACAGATTTTAGTGGACCGAGGGGTTCTAAAAAATCCACTGTGCAAAAAATCATGAACAAAGGAATAATGTGGACATACATTTGCTAAAAGATCCATCAATGGATCTTCCCAACGGATTTTAGTGTACCGAGGGGTTCTAAAAAATCCACTGTGCAAAAAATCATGAACAAAGGAATAAAGTGGACATAAAGTGCTAAAAGATCCATCAATGGATTTTAGTGGACCGAGAGGTTTTAAAAAATCCACCGTGTAGAAAAATCATGAATAAAGGTATAAAGTGGATATGAAGGTGCAAAAAGATCCATCAATGGATCTTTGCATTGGATTTTAGTGACCGAGGGAAGAAGACGCGGTCGGGGTCGAGACGATTGCGAGACGATCTTGTTGCCTTCGAGCAGGAGTGGTGGAGTGTCGCACAGGATAGAAACAGCAGGAAAGACTTGGGGCAGACCTTTACCCAGCAGTGGGACAACATAGGTTGAAAAAAGAAAAAAAAGTATAGTATAGTGAGGCGCTCTAAACCACAATGCTGTGTCACATGTGTAGCGCACGGAGCTTACAGCAGGTAGGGACAGTCGAGGCGGGTCTTAGGACGATTATGTGGTACAGAAGACTGTGACGAAAGGTTAATGGATCGATTCCCATTGCAAGACATTTGCATGATCTTAATGGAATAATTATGGCGATCGTAGTTACAGGAAATCCTATTGTAGGTAGTAATAATAATTATTCTGAGGTTTGGGGTTCTAACTATGTATATTAAGTGTTATTTATTTATTTTATTTGGGGAGAACCAAGGAAAAAATGGCGTTGTTCGCCCATGCGGTGGACCGATCAGATGAAATGTACAGTGGCTAGGAAACTGTATGAATGCGCCAGAATAACCACCAAGAGAAACAAAGGCGCGAAGGCGTATCGTGTGGCGTAGAACAGCCCCCAAAAATAAATATACAACATGGCGACCTCGACATCGCTTCCGAACGTGAATCATGAGCAGAAAATAAATATACAACATGGCGACCTCGACATCGCTTCCGAACGTGAATCATGAGCAGAAAATAAATATACAACATGGCGACCTCGACATCGCTTCCGAACGTGAATCATGAGCAGAAAATAAATATACAACATGGCGACCTCGACATCGCTTCCGAACGTGAATCATGACCAGAAAATGTATACAAGATCCATACAAGATAAATCACTGACAAAACAATGCAAAAAACATTTCGAGATCGACATATTGTCTAAAATCATCTGCAACGTGACTTTATTTACGTCACACGTTGCCGATTTACGTGTCCTACCCTAGTATTGCTAGTAGGTACCTATGTTTTTTATAAGCAACTAGCTGATCCGGCAAACTTCGTACCGCCTTGACATGCATATGACGCGGGCTGCCAATCCACGACGTCCCGGTAGAATTGTCAATCTGCCATCATTAGCATCTATGTATGAGAAAATGAATTTTCTTCATAATTTTTTGCGTGAATTTTTTCGATATATTAATAGTTATTCTGCTATTCTGTAACTTGAAATAAAGTCTATTATATTTAAACTGAGAGATGGGCCAAGTTCACGACAGGTTAGAACCTCAACTCCTCAAAGACGGAAAACGACGCAGGCGCCAGGCCAAAAAAAAACTGGCAGGATGACTTGTCGACTTAGCGAACTTTCTGCGAATAAATGATCTTTATCTTTAGGGCAAGCCATATCTGGCATCAAAATACTCCATCGAATTAAGTAATCATCTCCTAAAACCTGCAACTGTTACTAACTTACAAAATAAATGAATTTTTACTTATTTTTTTACTTTGACGTCTTTCGGAGATATTGAGAGAATTTGGCACAGGACCGAGAAAGTTGAAGGAAGAGAGAGTGTCCAGCAGTGAGACATATAGAATAGGAAAAAAAATTAAGCAAATACGAGAGTTCAGCACAGAAACACTTTTGATTGCACTTTGATTGAACACTTTTGAGTGTTGGAACGATATCCCGCCACCTCTATGTAATGTTAGTTCAGGTAATTTGTTTAGATTAAGACTCAAAGCTTATATTCTGTCAACACAGCTAAACCAACCGTAGTAACAGTAGCTGAATCTCTCTCTTTCTCTCTCTCTCTTCCCGGTCTTCATGTCTTGTCTAAAATATACCCGTGAATTTTTCTCAAGTGTGATAGTTAGTAGTGATAGTTTTATTGGTTTAAAATAGTATGTATTTAATATTGTTAAGCATGTATTTAATATAGTTTGATTTGAACAATAGTTGTGTTTGTTTTATTATGGCTACCCTTGATCAAGAGGTACGTGAGGTAATGTAAGCTGGACTCAGCGGAAGAGCAGCGCTGCGGCATATTAACATGCCGTAGCATCATGCTGAGCTGAGTACCTACTCATCTCCACACAGAGCTTTTGAGTTAGTTAGTGCTTAGATTAGATTTTATTGTTATTGTGTTTAAGTTTCCTTTATTACTGTGTGGTTGTTGAATAAATATTTTCTTTCTTTCTTTCTTTCTTTGACGCGTTTTTTCCTCGTGACACAACTGCTTGGCTCAACTTGTAGTGCCATAGGAAATTTCAATACGCCAATATTATTGAAAAGCCCTTTCTTCGCGTTCGAACCGGTCGGTCGACTTCCGCATGCCCCACTGACCGCTGGGCCATTCAATTAATACAAACTGGTTCAGATACATTATATTATCGTGAGAGTAGCCGGATTATCTACTGCATCGCCATTTAGAGCGCTGATAAACATATCAACCGTTTGCCTCTGAAGAAGGGTAGAAAGTTCATGAAATTATTATACCGATAATGCATCTTATGAAATATATATTTGGAAATCTAATTTAAGAATAATGTTCAATAAATAAACGTCGTAACGACACTGGTACACTCAACCGATTTTAATAAAACCTGTATGTATAAATGAATGAAATACTCTTTATTGCACACCAATCAAAAATACAGTAATAATGGAAATAAACAATAAATAAAGGTACAATGGGCGGTCTTATCGCTAAAAGCGATCTCTTCCAGACAACCTTTGGATGGACAGGATAAACAAAATCAAAAGACGGCGGTTTAAGAGTACAGACATAAACAGAACCCACAAAATAAAATATACCTATTGATTATACTAATAAACATAAACTTAAATACATACAAATATAAGAATAAATAAACTACACTACATAAAGAGGATAAATAACATAAACACTAACTAGCAGTTACGAGACAACGAAAGGAAATGGTTGTATACCTTGACTTTGAAAATAGGAAGAGATTGGGACGACCTTACAGACAAAGGTAAGGCGTTCCACAGTCGCACAGCTTGTACTGTGAAGAAGTCACCATAAAAATTGTGAACTATGGGGGATGTATATACGTAGATTATAACCTGGATTAACACATAGGTTACTTTTTGTTGACATATCACGCGCGCGAAGCCGCTGGCGGAAGCTAGTGATACATATTTTCGACTAATGTGATTCTCCAATTATGTTGTCTTTGAGAACCTTTACTTTCAGACAATTCTCTGTAATAAATAAATGAAGAGCCTAGATTTTAATTATTTTTTTCAGTTGACCTCTGATATTTGTCTGAAAGGCATACTCGTATAAACGTTGAGTAATCCGCAATCATAATGTATTTTAATAAATTAGGGTCCTGATACGTAAAACCAACAAACGATATCCGAGGAGCAAACGTAAGCCGATTGTAGCCGACCCTATGTAAATTCTCATATTTCTATTTATTCAGCTCCAGGGAATATATTGTTAAGGGTATAGGAACGATATCGTCCTTTGAAAGGATTTGCCATGCGAACATTTGTGTGCGTGAAGTTATGACGCGATTAGTTTCGGAAGCAATCAAATGGTTATGAAAACTACAAAACCTAATAGAAAAACAACCTGATACAACTTACCTGGGGCTCAATTGTGCTTATTCATAAGAAAAACAGTTATGGACCCATACCATTATTTTATTTGATAAACGGTATACAAACCGAATCTTACTGTTAAACAGAAACAATCTCCGCATTATAGTCAGAGCCCTGACTGGACATTGTAGGCTTAATAAGCACATGTTCAAGCTAGAGCTATGCGATACACAAACCTGCAGATTCTGTAATGAGCCGGCAGAATCGCTCCTACATCTGTTAGGCGAGTGTGCTGCACTAATGTGCATACGTAGCATTCATCTGGGCAAACACATTTTTAGCCCGGAGGAGCTAACAGTTCCTCACTCCTAAGAATATTCTACAGCTTTTAGCAGCTGTAGGACTTAGTGGTGAACTTTAAACGCCCCCATAACCTAGGGGCATAGAGCAACACGATCCACCGGCGGTCCGGAGGGGAGTAGCCATAGCGTATTTTACCAATACAAAACTTTGTAATTTTTTGCGGGGGCAAATTTGCGCTACGCACACTTTCTGAAATTCGCACACAAAAACAATCGTCTATTTCTACGAAAGTCACACCATGACATTTAAAAAACACACTAACAATTTCACACATACATCTAAACATTCCGTGTCATAACAGTATAATGTAATGATGCAACTACATTGACAAGTCCTTACAGCCATAGTTGTCACAACTGTCGATAAGCATTATCGATAAATTGGAGAACTCGGTTAAGGAAATTAGGTTTAAAATATATACAAAGGTAATTCTTATAAAAATAGACTTTATTTATTAAGTACTACAATAACACTAATAAACTTGTCGCGTAAGGCGGTTTGGCGCCCTCGTCTAATTTCCTTCTATTGTTCGTTAACACTTGAAAGTCAACGGCATCGAAATTATTTGAGCAAATGACACCATTTCTTGTGGGAATCCAGGTTATTTTGTTATTACAAAATGTCTTCCACGTATCCCTTAAATTTGAATCTTTAGGAAACCTGCAATAAATAAATAAAAAAACATTATGGTTGAAGTTCTCCGTACGTAATTTTAATAAAAGCGCTAATGCGCGAAGTATTTTTTTATATGCATTTTAACTATGAATATTAAATAAAACTCACAATATAATACTTGTATCAAAAAAACTTAATCTTTAAAATGTCTCCGAATAGTCTCTTTGGCCATTTTTATCGATAACTATCTACAAACAATCCGGCAACAACACTATCGCTCGGTGACAGCGGATTCTCAGAAATAAACTCGGATCAGTCGCTCGACCGATCCGCGTATTGTAGGAAAGCGAGCGGCCTGTGTTGGTAAACCAATCAGAAACAACACGACCGATAATATTGTAATTTTTAAGTTTAAAAGAAGTAAATAGTAATGATGTGATTAAAAATTACTTACATATGAAAGGTAACGCCTTCTTTTTGTAGACTTGATGTGGCAGATCTCTTTTTGCAGCAAAAAATAGAGCAATTCGGCATTTTTTTAGGACGTCGATTCAGACACGCAACTAGATTTAGTCTAGTGAGCAGTGCGGCTGCAACTAGTTTTATTGTACGCATAGGCCCACGTGGACTTATACTTTGACAGAGGGGAACGCCTGCGTATGCCTACTCCCCTCCGGTCCGCCGGTGGCCCGTGTTGCTCTATGCCTAGGGGCGACACAAAAACAAGTGGCGATCACATTAACACGTTCCCAGCGGCACAAATTTATCTATGTACTTTTCATTACTGCGTTACGGGTCGTTTTAAACATTGTCCTAAACCAGAGATTGTGGCGGTACAAGGCATATTAAACCCCACCGCGCGTAGGAGACCAAACCACTTTTTGGCGCCAAATAAGACAAAGTGTACGGTTTTATTTTGTGTGCGGCACGAGGTTTAAGAAACCCGGCATTGAGGTTGGTATACCATAGAACTAGGAATCAATAGCACATCTCAGATATATAGTTATCTCTTTCCTACACTGAACCAGATGGAAGTTATGCCTCCCGCACGACAGAGCCGTTTAAGTTTTTTCTTACCGCTATTTAAAGAAGAGACACGGACAGGGTGTTTCAAGCCCTGTTTCGCACATAACGTGTTAAGCCTCGTGGCCGCAGTGAAACTAAAGCCGCAAAAGCTCATTAAAATATTTACCATTATTTATTGTTGTTCCTGCCTCAGGTTGCCAATTTTTCAATGGAGTTGCCATAGGAGCGGCGGTCATTAAAAAATATTATGGTAGTAGAATACTATTAGTGGCCATTTTGCGACGATACCGTTATCATAGTGAAACAATTTGTTTAGTAGAATTGATCCCCTCATAACAATACCCTGGTTCTCTTTTGTTTATGTTTTTCATCCTTACTATTTACTTACATTTATCTGTATCAAAATGTATTAAGTTGTACTAGTGGTTCACCCCGAACTGAGAACTCGCGAATCTCCCAAAAACAAAATAAATATTATGCTTCGGGCGACTTGCCGTTGCGATACCTAAACGTATTTAGTCGCTAAATATGTTTAGTGATCTTTGTGCGTGCCGGCCTTAATCTTTAACTAATAAATTATTGCCGCGAAATGCATAACCAATATACTTGACATACAGTTTCATTCTAATTACCTATATGTAACGGGGATTCATGTTAATGGTAAATCTTTTTAGGGGTAGAATTTGCAGTTATTCTAGATTTCAGACTTTCCCTATTTGTGTCACTAAAGCTACACGAATACTAAATTTCAGCATTGTGGTGTCACTGGTGTACCCTGTGTGTGAAATTTTGACAAAGTTTTATTTTTATTGTGGATAAAAAACAAAAACTACAAAGAATAAACTAAAAATAAAAAGCGGGGTTGAAATATACTAATGAAGACCTTTCATTTCACGTCCGATTTTACCTAATAGTCTCATTTTTATTTTTTTACCCCTCTTGAACTCCAATATCTCAACAACCAACATTTTTAGCACATTTAGTCACACCAAAATAATTGTCCTCAGCCATCACTACCTACCTATGTATCAATTTTCACAATCGGATCAACGCTTCGAAAGTTATCCTCGGACAAACAAACATACATTCATACATACATAAGACGCCGATTTGTCCAAGTTGATTTGGAAATCCGCTTGGCTCGATTAATTATGTAGGTGAATAAATGATTGTCTAGTCTATGCCTTTAAATAGAAAGATAAAAAGCTTTACTTTGTAAAATTATAACAAACTAGCGCTAATCACTGGAGAATATAACTGAGTTTGGAATATAACCAGCCTCTACAGAGGGTTATTTTACAGGGGAACTTAACAGACTTGATACAAGTGCAATATAACTCTATATACATCTACCGTATTTACCTTACCATTTACATTATGATTTTATGAATCGTTTTGATCATACTTAATACTTTTAATCTACTTTTATATATTTAACTAGTTTATATATTTAACTAGTTTATATATTTAACTAGTTTATATACTTAACTAGTTTATATACTTAACTAGTTTATATACTTAACTAGTTTATATACTTAACTAGTTTATATACTTAACTAGTTTATATACTTAACTAGTTTATATACTTAACTAGTTTATATATTTAACTAGTGGACCCCCCGAACTTCGTATCGGCTTGACATGCATAGAATTGCGTAGAATTGTCAATTGTTGTCCCCGGCAATCATTATGTATGAGAAAATGAATGACTTCCACAAATAATTCAATACCAAAATTAACCAAATCGCTCCACCCGTTCTCGAGTTTTAGCGAGGCTAACGAACAGCAATTAATTGTTATATGTATATTATATCTCGGGATAACTCCTACCGAAGCATCTGTTTCAAACAATATTGATTTTTTTACATCCTCTTTGACGATATTTGCAGCACGCATTCTGTCAATTCTATGTCAAACGTCATAAGGTTACATTATAAAAGCGCTAAGGTTAGATTATAAATAATTTTATATGGTGGTTAAGTATTCTTAAATTTTCTAATTATGCGCGCATTTTTCTTAATTTTTTTTTCATAAGAACTTTCTCCTGCCTATAAGAAATACAACAAAAAAAAGAATTGGCCGAATTGGTGGTGGCGTTGTTGAGTTATGCGCTTACCAACACATTTTGCGATTCATTTTTATATTATAGATATGACTTTATTTATTTTTTCTTGTTATTGTAAAACTTTTTATGTTCGAAACTTATTTTAGTTTTTGAGAATTATTTTTTACATACTTTAAAATCGCGTCCGCTATGTATTTATTTTTAATAATTTGTCTCTCTTGGTCCTAAAGGTATCAACGGAAGACCAGCGCATGTTCTAACGTCCTGCACACGCTGAGTTGAGACCTTTTTTTGCAACCAATTTGTGTACCTAGTTTTAAGTTTTTATGATGGTTTTTATTGATACACTGTTTTTGTTTTATTTGTTGTTGTTATTTTTGTAGTATGTGTTGTTGCAAAATAAAATAATTGATTTGATTTATTTCTTTTTTATGAATTCCGCTTTTCCCCCTCCGACATGAATATCGGATACCAAGCGGACATATTGTTTAGCAAATGTATCTGTTTTCTACGGTCGGATTCCAATGACAGTGGTGTAATGTGTCCAGCTGATTGGAAACGGGTCATGTTCCGCTCCAGTGCTCCCGATGCCAGAATGTGGTGGAAGAGATAATATGTAACCTAGGTGGTATAGTATTTTTTAAGTTTCGCGATCATTACTCGCGATTATAACTGAGCGGGTATTTATTACGTACGTACCTTTTTATTTATTTTATTATCACGATATTTATACACAACCTGTTATGTTATGTCCACACGGCTACACATCAAGCTATAAATTTCCAGTATAAGCTGACCTCGCATTGTGTAGGCTTTTCATAGAATGAGAGGTCAGCTTATACTGGAAATGTATAGCTTGATGTGTAGCCGTGTATACGACATTAATTTAAAATACACAACGATATCGTATTTACTGATTTTAGGGGGGGGGGGGGGGGGGGGTTAATACCAGTTTACCTTGAATTTGGGATGTTCACTTAACATCGATATATCGAATTGATTCGATGTTTTGACAAATATTTAATCTATTCGATATATCGATATATTTATTTATAGAAAAATCGAATCTTTGCTATTTTATTGTTTTGTTGAATCTACATATTAAAAATACTAACTCTGACTAATCACACTAATATTAGAAATGTGAAAGTTTGGATGTTTGTTTATTTACGTTTGTTTGTTACACAATCACGTCATAACGGCTGAACCGATTTCGATGCAATTTGGTATATATGTAGATTATTACCTAGATTACCGGCGGCAGCGCCTATCATTTTAACAAGTGCTTACATTAATAACCTACATGATGTGAATGGATAGTATGATTTGTTTACATTTTTTATTCTATCAGGCTGTTTCATTCATATTTATAGGACTGGGTGAAAATTAAAATTGTAAAAAAAACAATTTGATAAACTTTTTTTTTAACATGATACAACTTCGTTGAGCACAATCCCACCTGATGGTAAGCGATCATGTGCTCTAACATGTAGCACGAACATCTACAAGAAACCTATTCACTCTTACCTTAAAGAGGCCCGGATCGTATTTATTAGGAAAAACAGACGACGCTAAAGTGTTCCATACCTTAGCTCATTTTATATCCATACTAGCCAATAGCCCTGCCCGTGTTCTCATTTAATGTTGTAGGTACCGTACATTGAATAAAAAGTTGTATACCGCGATCACGGCACTGTCAACACAGTCGAAATTTTCTGATCTATATACTTAATATTATAAAGAGGACAGATTTGTATTTTTGTATTTATGTGTGTATGTTTGTAATGAATAAACTCAAAAACTACTGGTCAGATTTCAAAAATTCTTTCACCATTGGAAAGCTACATTCACCTTGAGTGATTATATACTTATTGTAGTATACTTATTGCAAGAAAACATTCGGGATCCTTACTAAAACTTGAGTAACGTAACCCAAGGTGTAAAAAAAGTGCCCTAAAACGTCTTTCGTCGCATGCGCTGCGGAAACTATTGATGATAGAACAAAAGTATGTTCTACAATATTAAAGAACATATCAATATCTACAAAAACTGTAATATTAATAAAAATATATTTTCATACGCGATTAATACTTGTCTAACAGTAGTTGGTTAAACTTTTCGTGTGACGAAAATTAAAGGATTTTATGGTTTTTATGATCTGTGCATCATACTGTTACGTACCTACCTATATCATCATAATTTTTTGATCGTGTTTGATTCTGCTTGAAAATCTAACAACCAAAATACTATGTTAACTATTCCAAGGATACACCAAGTAAGTACAGAGCTATAAGCTAAAACTTTAGTTATTAATACAAGCAACAATTGTAGACGACGTACTTCGCAAACCTGAAATTAACCATACGCAAATATATATATATATATATTATTTATTTATTTATATTTTACACAGCCATTACAGTAACACCTTAGCGACAGTGCAAAACCTTAATATCTAGTACTTATAAACTACTTATTTACACTTAAACTAGATATATAGGTCCTACTTAGAAAATGCAAGACCGTATCTGTGAATATCGCCAAGGTAATATTGAAAATATTAACATCATCGTATGTTTTAAAATATCTATCAATTTTATAAAGTAGGTACTCTCACTGTTTGATTCTTTAATATATAAAAGGTTCTACCCTACTTTGCGCGCAGACGATACAATCAGTTGGCAGTTGAACCGATACGAAAAGACACGCTTGTCTCCGTGTTTCAATAAACGATAGGGACGCGAGCCACGCCCCTATCCGGTACTTTTATGAAAACGTACTTCATGTAGAGGCGCAAGGCATTCCATTCAATTAAACCTTGGGTTCCTTAAACTCATTCTCCGTTATATTACGACGAGCAGCGGCCATAACGCGACAATCAGTAATGGCTAGGAATTACATAGAGCTATTTGATATTATGATGGCACGGGCGGTTGCGGCTCCTACTAATATTTCCCACTTGTCTATTATGTTTTTAGGACTTTATAATATTAGTAGGAATAGATAGTATGGGTTTAAAAAAATCAAACTAAAGAGTTTAATCATCTACAGACCGTTGCAACGATCTATAGATGACGACCTCCGTGGCGCAGTGGGCGAACAGCCGGCTGAGACGCAGGAGGTAGTGGGCTCGATTCTTGCCGCGGAACAAATGTTTGTATGAACTACAGATATTTGTTCCGGGTCTGGTTGTTTTTATATATATTATCAGTATGTATTTACAAAAAAATAAAGGTATATCTATACTAATATTATAAAGATTTGTTTGTTTGTTTTGAATAGGCTCCGAAACTACTGGACCGATTTAAAAAACTCTTTCACTGTTGAGAAGCTACACTATCCCCGAGTGACATAGGCTACTTTTTACCCAACTGCGCAGAAGGAGGGTAATGTTTTTATTGAAAAACTACGCGTGCGAAGCTGCGGTATTGTCAGCTAGTAAGGTATATAAGTATTCTATCAGTTATCTGGTTCCCATAGTACAAGCTCTGCTTAGTTTGGGGCTAGATAGCGCTGTGTGAAATGTCCAGCAATATTTATTTATTTTATTTATAGATAGCTCAACTGCTCCAGATCATTAGTAGACGGAAGTGTCCCCAAGACACTGGCTGTATTGCCCCGCTGATTACAATGCCAGATCACACGTCGCTTCAGCCAGTCGCGACGCACAGAAATAATTTTGAAAATCTATTAAAACCTTCATACGACGGTTCCCGCGTCTTAGTAAATCCAAGGTTTGTGTCATAACTCAATAAACTGCGAACTACAATAATACAAAATGGCGTTGCTACGCTCGTAGGTTCATAATAACGTTGAACGAGGAAGTTTTATCTGCAACGGTTTCAAGGAACTCAGAACAACGAAAGCTTCTTCCTGCGCTCGCGTAGATATGGCAAAGCTTTCTAGAAAATGTTTTGGGTATTATGTGTGCGTGTGATGTCATGTCGTGCTGAAATCAGAACGTTTACATGCCAGATAAGTACTTAAAACATGTTTAAGTAAATTTTTTGTTGATCTTATCTTAAACGTGTTTCGGTGAGTATACTTGGTGGAAAGATGCAAAACTTTGTCTGTATCAGTAGTTGTTTATATTTTTTTAAGCGTACCTAAACAACTAGGTGGCAACAACACAAGAACACTAACAATTTTTACAAGCTTTTTATTAACTTGCAATGTATGTATGTTTGTCCGGGTGGAATCTTGCAACTGAATTTTAAACCCGTTCCCCTCAACCGATTGAACTGAAATTTGGAATACATATGTAACTTCGGTGACAATGCAATAATATGGTACCATGGAGGTGGGCTCATGATGGAGACGGATACTAGACAACGGAACTTCTGAATGGATTATAGTAGGCTACTAGTGTTTGGGCTCATTTGAATCTGCTTGTTGTTCCGATTATGAATTTTATAAAAGCTTGTTTTCAAAAAGTAATTGTTCAACAAAAAAACTTATGATTTGGAATACATATCTCTAGTTGAAATTACTTGAAATCGTGTAGGTAGCGTTAGCGTGTCTATGATAAGAGTGAAGAAGTATTTAATCTCTCTCCTTCATTTGATTACAGTACAACTTGGCCCACAGTCACGCAATGTTGTGGAGGTGACCTTTGGTATCGTGCCTTTTAATTGTGATCACTTCTAACCTTGCTTCGGCTTTTACTTGCGGAAGTTGATTTTATCGGATTTAGTTCAGCGGGTTACAAATGCGACTAGTGATTTGTATATTTTTTTTACCTTTTCTGACTTAAGTTTTTGGATAAGTCCCACCTATTGTTGTTTTGTGTTTATTTCGAATATTCCACCTTAGGAATTCCCCCAAGGGGGATTTTGAACCTTTAGGTTTCATTTTCCACCTTGCAGCCAAAATCAAGTGAAAAGTGATTTTGAACCGAAAAATCCCTTACGTTTATTTTTATTTATTATTTATTTTATTTATTATTTATTTTATTTATTATTTATTTTATTTATTATTATTTTATTTATTATTAATTTTATTTATTATTAATTTTATTTATTATTGATTTTATTTATTATTAATTTTATTTATTATTGATTTTATTTATTATGGATTTTATTTATTATTTATTTTATTTATTATTTATTTTATTTATTATTTATTTTATTTATTATTATTTTATTTATTATTAATTTTATTTATTATTAATTTTATTTATTATTGATTTTATTTATTATTAATTTTATTTTTTATTGATTTTATTTATTATGGATTTTATTATTATTTATTTTGTTTATTATTTTATTTTATTTATTATTAATTTTATTTATTATTAATTTTATTTATTATTAATTTTATTTATTATTAAATTTATTTATTATTAATTTTATTTATTATTAATTTTATTTATTATTAATTTTATTTATTATTAATTTTATTTATTATTAATTTTATTTTATATTAATTTTATTTTATATTAATTTTATTTTATATTAATTTTATTTACTATTTATTTTATTTACTATTTATTTTATTTACTATTTATTTTATTTATTATTTATTTTATTTATTATTTATTTTATTTATTATTTATTTTATTTATTATTTATTTTATTTATTATTTATTTTATTTATTATTTATTTTATTTATTATTAATTTTATTTATTATTTATTTTATTTATTATTAATTTTATTTATTATTGATTTTATTTATTATGGATTTTATTTATTATTTATTTTGTTTATTATTTATTTTATTTATTATTAATTTTATTTATTATTAATTTTATTTATTATTAATTTTATTTATTATTAATTTTATTTATTATTAAATTTATTTATTATTAATTTTATTTATTATTAATTTTATTTATTATTAATATTATTTATTATTAATTTTATATATTATTAATTTTATTTTATATTAATTTTATTTTATATTAATTTTATTTTATATTAATTTTATTTACTATTTATTTTATTTACTATTTATTTTATTTACTATTTATTTTATTTATTATTTATTTTATTTATTATTTATTTTATTTATTATTTATTTTATTTATTATTTATTTTATTTATTATTTATTTTATTTATTATTTATTTTATTTATTATTTATTTTATTTATTATTTATTTTATTTATTATTAATTTTATTTATTATTTATTTTATTTATTATTTATTTTATTTATTATTTTTAACCTGTGTTGTTCACTTTATATTTATTGGAGTACAAGTAAGTATTTTTGATTTACTTATTTAGTATTATTATGCATTTAATTAAATTATAAAATAATCCTCTGAAACCTCTCAAATAAATACCTTATCAAAAACTATTAATTCTCTCAGCTTGGCGTAAAAATTCTATACTTCATCTTTTAACATATTTATTATCGACATCGACAAAGTCGGGTTTGTTCGAACACTTACTAACTCGAGAACGGCTGGACCGATTTTTATGATTTGTTGTATTTGTCTCCGTCCCGAATAGCAGAATAACTATTAAAATATCGGAAAAATCATACAAAAAGATATTATGAAGAAAAATCATTTTCTCATACATTGATGCAGATAATGATGACCGACGTATTATGACAACCCACGTCATATGCATGTCAAGGCGGTACAAAGTTCACCGGGTCAACTAGTAATAGACTAATAGATAATTATAACTTTAGTTGTGGGTTACAAAAAAAAAAATCAAATGGACGCGTATAGTTCGCATGCACGCGTTTTCCAGAAAACCTTAGAATGGAAAAATATTTCGACATTACCTTCATAGTGGTAACATATTTTAATAAAATTTTGGATAGTACAATAACAAACACATATCTTCTCATATAAAAACACATTTTCATCTCTGCTTTTATTCTCGCTGTCTCCATTTTATTATGCCAAAACTTTTAAATGAAAATACAGTGGGAGCTGCTGCCATTGTTATTTGGCTACTAAATAATGTATTCCTGTTGTACAATAAAACTATTATATTATATTCTGTGGTGCCTCATAAATCAATTTGTTTCACAAAAAGCCGTTACCAGAATGCAGTCCGTAATAACGCTAAACTCGCCTAATAGCCACCTAATTCCACTAATAATAATATAAAAACAGATTCAATGGCAATTCATTACTGAAACTTTTAAGAAGACGGGAAACGTTTCGTCCTCCTTTAGGCCGGACAACTTTCAATTAATTTTTCCATCCAGTACTACTCGCCTGGAAGAGATCGCTTTGAACGATAAGGCCGCCCATTGTACCACCATGTATTAGTCTAAGTTTTCTAGGTTAAGTTATTGTAATGTAGTGTAACAGTAAAGAATTATCTAAACTTTTAACAAAATCGGGAAGGAATAGATATCCTCGGTAGTTTTTGAAATTTGTGTCCTTCGTTTGACCACAATCTCAACTGGTACGTAATTAACAAGAGCGGATTTAAGGATGTGGCACGGGGGCACGTGCCCCCCCCCCCCCCCCCCCACCCAGACGGTATTTTTGTGTACTGTGGAGATTCCATCCCAATACATACTTAGAAGCAAATCAAATTATCACAGTTGTTAAAATATATGAATAAAATAACAGAAAGAACATGAGTGAAAATCTTCCCTTTCACGCACTTGCAAATGAAAGATGATGATGCCCGTCTGCCCCTTGTTCCCCTCCCAGAAAAAATCCTGGATCCGCCCTTGGTAATGAAGTAGTGGAGATGAAGCACAAAAATCTAGAAGACACCTGTTCACACGATTGCAGTTTATACACAGAGGATGGTACAGTTTTAGAAGATAATGAGCATTGTTTAGTCAGTCAAAATTCATTGCCATTGACACCCAAGGTCATAATGCTAGTACAATTGAGGAGCTGCGCTGATGTAGCTAGATCACGCGATTGGGCTATTCCAATTTCTCGCCATTTTCCCGCTTTTATTGATAAATTAGCTACAGATACAAGCCTGTTATTCACCACAATGGTTCATTAAAAATCACAATATTTTCAACTAGATTTAAAAAAAATTAAAATCTGAATATACTTATAAAAATGTACAGACAATAAGAAATGGCCATATTCCTATATATTCTATAATTATGTTATATAATAGATTTATTTTAATTTCACCATCGTTTTGCAAAGACATAACAGCTTATTAATTCTGTGTACAAAAAATCCAATGTTCGTGTCGAAGCCATGAACTGAAACTTTTTCACTTTGAGTTGACATTTTCAGAGACCTTGTAGTCCCTGTGCTAATGTCCCTTAGCTATCGTTCAGCCATTTCCCGTCCGTAAGGCCTGAATTTCGCTCGACAAATAACTAACTTAGTATGACGTGCTGGCTGCCATAACCTACTTTTGTACACACGGCTACACATCAAGCTATACATTTCTAGTATTAGCTGACCTCTCATTCTACGAAAAACCTACACAATGAGAGGTCAGCTTATACTGGAAAAGCATAGCTTGATGTGTAGCCTTGTGTAAGTTATTTTTAAATCTGTGGAATTGGGTGTGTCCATGTCGGGCAGGAACAGCCCTATGATAAACGATGACGATGATATATGACAGGCGATCGACAGATGCCTTGAGGCAGTGGACATTTAATTAGTATCCATCAAGCTCAGCAAGGCGACTCTAGCCTTCTCTTAACCGATGACTTAAAAAACTTCTCTACCAAAAGTAATACGTAAAAAAATGTTTTAGTTGACATAACACTGTCTACAGAAACGTTTATCTAGCTGCTGACAGCAGCTCGGCCATTTAGCGCTTAAAGCTGCATAAAACAACAATAAATTACCCTACACCTAAATTACCTAGGTACCTACTATTTTACAGCTGAGATCCCTTTACCAAAAAAGAAGAATGCTGATATCGGATTCTTCGGATCAGCTGGCCCGATCTTTATCATACATACTCGTAGCTAAGCTAGCTTTCTATTTATCATACATACTCGTAGCTAAGCTAGCTTTCTATTTATCATACATACTCGTAGCTAAGCTAGCTTTCTATTTATCATACATACTCGTAGCTAAGCTAGCTTTCTATTTATCATACATACTCGTAGCTAAGCTAGCTTTCTATTTATCATACATACTCGTAGCTAAGCTAGCTTTCTATTTATCATACATACTCGTAGCTAAGCTAGCTTTCTATTTATCATACATACTCGTAGCTAAGCTAGCTTTCTATTTATCATACATACTCGTAGCTAAGCTAGCTTTCTATTTATCATACATACTCGTAGCTAAGCTAGCTTTCTATTTATCATACATACTCGTAGCTAAGCTAGCTTTCTATTTATCATACATACTCGTAGCTAAGCTAGCTTTCTATTTATCATACATACTCGTAGCTAAGCTAGCTTTCTATTTATCATACATACTCGTAGCTAAGCTAGCTTTCTATTTATCATACATACTCGTAGCTAAGCTAGCTTTCTATTTATCATACATACTCGTAGCTAAGCTAGCTTTCTATTTATCATACATACTCGTAGCTAAGCTAGCTTTCTATTTATCATACATACTCGTAGCTAAGCTAGCTTTCTATTTATCATACATACTCGTAGCTAAGCTAGCTTTCTATTTATCATACATACTCGTAGCTAAGCTAGCTTTCTATTTATCATACATACTCGTAGCTAAGCTAGCTTTCTATTTATCATACATACTCGTAGCTAAGCTAGCTTTCTATTTATCATACATACTCGTAGCTAAGCTAGCTTTCTATTTATCATACATACTCGTAGCTAAGCTAGCTTTCTATTTATCATACATACTCGTAGCTAAGCTAGCTTTCTATTTATCATACATACTCGTAGCTAAGCTAGCTTTCTATTTATCATACATACTCGTAGCTAAGCTAGCTTTCTATTTATCATACATACTCGTAGCTAAGCTAGCTTTCTATTTATCATACATACTCGTAGCTAAGCTAGCTTTCTATTTATCATACATACTCGTAGCTAAGCTAGCTTTCTATTTATCATACATACTCGTAGCTAAGCTAGCTTTCTATTTATCATACATACTCGTAGCTAATCTAGCTTTCTATTTATTCTATTATTTTAATTTTATATTAATTTGATTTAGTTTTATTTGATTTGGGTAATTTTATTTATTTGTTTTGTATTTGTAACATGTATGAGTCAATGACTTGAAATAAACAGCTTTTATCTTATCTTATCTTATACATATATAAAATACATAAATGAATCCCCGTTTCCCTAGGTCACGCCATAACTTGAAAACGACTTATCCTATATTATATTGTTAGCCGAATCCTGCAGCGCTACGGAATAGAAGCGATTGCTTCTATAAAAATAGACGCGCTCCACGGGCGACCTCACAACCGTCCGAAAACAGCAAAACCCTCCGTCGTCCGAGACACGTTCTCGGAAACCCGGATGGCGAAATCACTTCCGCTAATGCGGAAGAGTCATCCACATTAGACAGAGCAAACACTTTACAAATACACCGACCTCGCCGGCGAGGTCAACGAGTCCCTTCAGTCGCCGCCTATACGAGGTACAAGCACGTACCCGGGCATTTCTCTCCTATCTCCGTCTCGGCAACAGCCCAAGCCGAGGTTCATACTTAAGTGGTGCCCTTGCGCTAGCTGCCTCATCAAAAAATACAGGACTGGCGCCTTCTGCGCTCGCCAAAAGCTCGGTTAAGCTGCAACGTCTTCAGAAGCCAACAGCGAGATTAGTCCATTCGAAAAAAAAGGACGACCTTACATTTGCTCGCTGGCGCTCGATGGAAAAACATCTTCAGACTTCTTACGTATTTGTGTATATCGGGTTACGTCAGCCATTTGCTATTTTCTGTTAATTCGTGTTCTAAGTATTCACTGCTATTTTTTGTATATTTGTGTTGAAGTTGATTTGTTCCATTTTGGTTATATTTCTGTTTGATTGTGTAAAATTTGTAATTCAAATAAAGTAGAGGTTTTTAGTTCTCTTTTTTATGTTTAATCTACTCCTGATCCTTACAATATATATAAAAGTTAACTAATATATTGTAGGAGGTTCTCACGAAAATAAAACTTAAGAAAACTGCACAGAAAATTGAATAATTTCAGAAAACTTAACGGCTATTTTAACTACGCGAGTTTGACAGTTCGCGCGAGCAGACAGCTAAAAAAACAGGACGTCTGTCGGGTCAGCTAGTTATATATAAAAACTGCACATGAATCAGTTCTTTTGGGAACAACGTTGTCACAGACAGAAGTCAAACTTACGTCAAACCACAACTTACAACTTACGTCAAACCAACACACAGGCTAGCTAAAGTTGGAAAAAGTTTCTTATGTCTAAGTGTTAAATTATTTAATAAATTATCACATAATCTGCGGAATACAAGCCATGCCGACTTCAGTAATAAAATTAGAAAGATTTTATTGGAAAAATGATATGATACGATTGACTGGTGCACTTGCTGATGATACGATTGACTGGTGCACTTGCTGATGATACGATTGACTGGTGCACTTGCTGATGATACGATTGACTGGTGCACTTGGTGATGATACGATTGACTGGTGCACTTGCTGATGATACGATTGACTGGTGCACTTGCTGATGATACGATTGACTGGTGCACTTGCTGATGATACGATTGACTAGTGCACTTGGTGATGATCTAAGTACACTGTACATTTATTTATTTGATATGCTATTCTTTGAAATATAAATTTGTAGTTTGTACTCAATGTTCTATGTTAGTTTAAGTTAGTTGATTTATTTTTATTTTTGTTCATATGGCGATACTGTAATTGTTAAAATATCAAATATTGACTTTCCCAAGTGTACTGTGGTATCTGTGTGGAATAAATGAATCTGAACTGAACTCAATTGAAAACTTCTCATCATACCTCAGTATTTTATACTAACACCTTCACTCTTCAGGCTACCAGACTCTGGAATGCACAACCTGTTTCAATTCGTAACACCAAATCCCTTCCTGTTTTTAAAAACATGGTTAAATAAACATTATCTGCCGCTCACTAAGACTTTTGAACTTTAAATTTTATATATAATTTTTTATTTTTTTTTCTAATTACCTATGTATTTAGAAGTAGGTTATTTAATATTATAACATTATATATATTTATATATATGTATATTTTATTTTAGTCATTTATGTACTTATTCTGTTAGTTATTATTTGATTAACGCCGCCGTCCTCATTTGTTCACACAGATCCTGTCCATCCAAAGGTTGTCTGGAAGAGATCGCTTTTAGCGAGAAGGCCGCCCATTGTACCGTTGATTTAATTTTGTATTCTCTTTTGTTTGTTTTATTTTTAATGGTGTGCAATAAAGAAATTATCTATCTATCTATCTTATAAAACCTCTCTTTTTGTGTCGGTGGTTAAAAAGACAAACAGGGATGTTTCGCGTTATAGAGGTGTAGCGTATCTCGTAAGGCGTCCCAGGCCGATAATTTGGAGTCGACACTCGCGGAAGTTTTTATATCGAGTCCCAGAGAGGCTCTTCACATGACGCAACTAAGTGCCCGTAATTGTGTAGGCAGTGTGCTCGCAGCCTGGCTGTAGCGAGCAATGTTTATATGCGGGCCACTACATTTCTCTACGGAAATCAATAACAACCTCTATTGCTCTATATTTGTTCGTTCCCGACCTTTTATATTGTCAAGAAATATTATTAATCGGTGATTAAAAGATAGATGTTTCTAATATTAACCTGAATAGCTTTTAAATAAATATGTAATAATACAATTTACTCATTAACAACTTTATTTATATATCTCTGTGCATTTTACAATTAACAAGCTGACCAATCCGCAGCTTCGCACGCGTAGTTTTTCAATAAAAAACATTATCCTCCTTTTGCACGGTTGGGTAAAAAGTAGCATATGTTACTCTGGGTGAATGTAGCTTTCCAATGGAGAAAGATTGTTTGAAATCGGACCAGTAGTTTTTGAGTTAATTTATTACAAACATACACACAAAAATACAAATGTTTCCTCTTTATAATATTAGTATAGTAGTATAGATAGGGCTAGTTAATAATATTGGTATGTGAAAGCTATAAACAAGGAAGTTTAACGCTCTCAAATACAGTATAGTAACAAATGCGTAATTTCTAGCAAGAGTATTTCATCACTGGCATTCGACCCCACCTTGAGGCCCACGCATCATGTAGGCTGATTTGAAGCCGTAGCGACTCAAACGACGCGGCGACGTCGACGGACACCGCGACGATAAAACCTCTTATTTTTTACAGTACTCTATCCACGTCAGTATCTGTCTCATTGAAAACTTCCTTCCTATAAGTCTGTTGAGTCTTGTTGATAGAATGAGCAGTACTTGTCTTATTTATATCACTTTATGATGTCCTGTCAATTTGCTTGCGGCCTTAGATAAGCGTATGCGTGGCTTCCAGTATATACATACTTACAGAATGCATAGGTTTGTAGTCTATTAATGGTACCTATGTCTACAACAAGAAGAACACATCCTAAAATTAAAAAAAATATATTAAAAAAAACATCTTATATAAAAGTATTTACTCACTGCAAGAGGTTTTTGAAGGAACTGGTAACAGCTACTTTCACTATTATACTTGTGTTTTTATTCACTGTATTGTATACTTCTCAGTACTCGCTATACTCTAAATATAGCCATCTAGTTATAGATGTAATTTTTGCTGTGCCCTTACAGGGTGTATGTTTAATATTTCATTCTACAGAATGTGTTTGTAAAACATATTGTAAACAACAAATTTTGAGATTGAGTACGATTTCTCGTCGCGAGTCGGGACCACACTCTTTTAGAAAACCATCATGTTTCTCGTCGCGAGTCGGGACCACACTCTTTTAGAAAACCATCATGTTTCTCGTCGCGAGTCGGGACCACACTCTTTTAGAAAACCATCATGTTTCTCGTCGCGAGTCGGGACCACACTCTTTTAGAAAACCATCATGTTTCTCGTTGCGAGTCGGGACCACACTCTTTTAGAAAACCATCATGTTTCTCGTCGCGAGTCGGGACCACACTCTTTTAGAAAACCATCATGTTTCTCGTCGCGAGTCGGGACCACACTCTTTTAGAAAACCATCATGTTTCTCGTCGCGAGTCGGGACCACACTCTTTTAGAAAACCATCATGTTTATCGTCGCGAGTCGGGACCACACTCTTTTAGAAAACCATCATGTTTCTCGTCGCGAGTCGGGACCACACTCTTTTAGAAAACCATCATGTTTCAGGAGCGTTTTGTTTCAAGCTTGTAGCAACATTACTACAATTTGATCCACACAACTTTTAAACATTACTGTTAGGTATAATCCTAATAATGTTGTATATTTAGTGGTGTCTAATGATTAAGCCACGTTCAGTATAAAACATTGCGGAAATAAACACGATTTAATTACTTGTTAGGATAATTTTACACATTATTTGAGCTCTAATTTGAAAAGTTTTGATTGAACGGTTTATGGTGACGTAACTAAAACTGTTTCCCCTTCACATTTATAAAGTAAGCTTACTAATGAAGGGTTATGGTACGAAATCAAATCAAATCAAATAATTTACTTTTCACAAAAGTATAACATTCATGCTATTCACAGCACAGTATGTGAATATTAAAAGATCACTATCTCCCACCTTAGGTATAAACCTGTGTTGTGGGAAGGTAGTCTCTTTCGTCCGTTTTTGTACAGTAGGTAGGTACTCAAGAGTATTAAACAAAATGTAATATTTTTTTATAAAGGACTTGCATTAATTAATTAATACATTTTGAATATTGAGGGCAGCATTACGTTGCATAATTTTTGTGTGTGCGCGAGGGTGTGTTATTGTGTGTGTGTGCTTGCATATGTGATTGTGTACAAATGTATATAAGTAGATACATAATAAGGATACTAACGGAATATGATGCATTGTGGGTTATTAAGCGTTATATAGGTGTGAGGCATATATAGTTGTATGAAGTTATTATGAACAGTTGTAAATAATTTGTATAGAAATATATATTATTCTTAGTATTATATTTTAATTTAGTTAAATGTCAGTGTATTATTATTTTAATATTTTGTAAAGTTTCGCGTACACTGTACATAATTATTGATTAAAATGGGTATTTATCGCGTATGTACCATTTTTGTTATTGCTTATTTGTAATGCCGACGTTTCGGCTGTGTGTAACAGTCGTGGTCACGGGTTAACTGGAGTACTTGGACCTACCGTCGAGAAGTGTGGGTAGCTGGTCTTCAGAATTAGAAATGTCTAGAATGTATATTTTAATATTGCTATATGAGATTGAGTTTGGCCCCATGATCAGAAGCGTCCCATCTATGTAAAATTTAAAATATTAGTTGAATATGTGTTGCCCGTAGCGGGTCGTCAGATTTCTATCGTCTACTTATACATGGACAATGGCATGGTATGCCATTGTCCATGGCATTGACGTTGCGTTGTGTCGACTCGGTAAACCATACCTACCATTACATTACAAGCACGTATTCAGTGGCCATATAGGATTCCCAACTTGTTCATACGATAATTAATTTTATGATTGCCCATCGATAAAATATTGGAAATCCATATAAACTTAGGAATGGGAGTTCAGAGCAATCAAAAGATAACATCCGATTTCTTATTATCATCATTATTAAACTTATATTAGAATGATTTGATTATCTACCGGGGTGGAATAATCGCATGCGCGACAAAGCCTTTTTCAAGAAATAAAAAAAAAACATTACCCCCAGCCTGCATTCACCCACTACTATTGTTCCATTGTATCACTTATACATGAGCATTTTCTCATCTGCAGGAGTAATATCTTCTGTAACCAATTGTTTTTATCAATGCTCTGCATAAATGTTATTCGTTTATATTTAAATTCGTTTATTTTTGTTTAGTTCTATTAACAACTGACATTTGTAATATATTTCTGATATACTAATATTATACAATATAATGAAATGGTGAATAAATGAATACTGTATTGGTTAATAGACCTCTCTAAGTAGGTTAACCAAGGGTTACCATAATTATATTATTAACCAAGGGGATAAAGCAGTGTCTTCTGTCGCGGGTGACGATTTAAATCGCGAGCGTAACAAACGACTCGAGGTTTACTCCCGAGCGTAGCGAGGGTGTTAAAAACTTAAATCACGAGCGAAGCGAGGGAATTAAGACGAGTCCTGAGTGTAGCGAGGGATTTAAGTTCACCCAAGACTAAGACAGCTTTATCACCTAGGAAAATACTCTACTTTTCGTACCATTTGCGAAAAAATTAACACAATAATAATATGACGTAATATAATAACATTAACTTATTTATAAAAATAAATTAAAATAAACTTAACGTTTATGTATTTGAAGAAAACAAAAACGCGGCAAATTCCTAGACTAATATTTTTTTGTCGGAAAAGCAAAGGCATCAAGCTCATACGCCCTCGTCGGTTTTCGTAATTTTATTTAATAATCATAACTGCATAATAAATGCGTATTCCTTTTTCAAAAAGATGTATAATGCTTTATATACAAACTCAATGGTGTAAACACAGATGTAGTTCAGTATAAATTTCGGTAAGTAT
Source organism: Philereme vetulata (assembly GCA_918857605.2). NCBI lineage: Eukaryota > Metazoa > Arthropoda > Insecta > Lepidoptera > Geometridae > Philereme > Philereme vetulata. The sequence continues at coordinate 152,454 of OU975463.1, read as the reverse complement.
TCCAAATTTAAATCACATCCTCCCCCTAGAGGATGAATGAAATTCAGTACAATTTTCTTTCCCTGTTTTTAACAGATTAAAAATGACTATTGTTATGTTCGCTTTTTGTGGCATAGAATGTCACTTTTTTGAGCAAGTGGTACGAAAAAAATGTTTGTTAATTTTTTTCAGTTGGCGAGAGAATAAATCCCCTTTTAAGGGTTTTTAAATCTTGACGTAGCTCATTATATATTTTGATACATGTAATCAGCTTGGCTCTGTGTCAGATTCAGTTTATAGCTGGGAAGGAGCAATTTGTTGTAACATTTATCTCTTAATGCTCACACAGTCAGTATAGATGTGGACGGAGTATGTAGGTGTACACTACACTACTCTTACTCGTACTTAGGTACATTGAATAGTTAAATTAAGCATGTCCATTTAATTGTAGGTGTATAGGTGATGTATGAATGTGTGTCTTATGTGTATGTATGAATGTATATCTTTAATGTTTAGTGTGCGTGTGTGGTTATGGTTGTTGTGTAAGTAATACTTATCTTAAGATTTTTTTTATATTGTAATTCTTTATATTTAAAATAATGGTCCTATTTAGTGCGATAAGTGATTTACGTCGTCAATGTATAAGTATTTGAATTATAAAATGTAAATCCTTTATTGGCTGTAAGTTTTAACATAAGATACACATGTTATATACTAAAAGCTGTGGATTTTGTTCGAAATAAAATAAATTCTTTACATTTTTAAAATATTTCAGAATGTTGCTTGACGAACTCGGCTGCTAGTTTTATGTAAAGGCAGGGAAGGGTTAAAATATGAATTTAAGTCGAGTTTAGTAACCAGGATACCTATTATATAGTTAGCTATAAACATTGTTGAAATAGCATAAAGTGCTTTATTTTTCTTTTAATTAGAGATACTTCTAGAAGGACGTGCATCGTTTTTGGTAAAAGTGCATTTTTTTTCCTTGTATTGTTTCGTGTAACGTCCAGTTTAGTGGGCAAATAACGAAATATAAAGTACTTACAATCCCTTTCACTTCACTTCGAAGACACTTATTAACAATTTAAACTTATAGGTATTGCTTCTCCGTTTATTACATATTTGTATGATACATGTAGGGAAGAATAAATAAAGCAAAGAACAGACAGGAAAGTAGCCATCGCGTGCTTTACAAATAGATCACAAAGCCTTGCTGCCGCACCATTGTTTCTTGCTCCCATTGATGCAAGAGCAACAAGAAACTGGGAAATAAATGACAATAGCTTTGTACTTGTCTTGCTCCACACGACCTCCATAGGCAGGCAAAAAAAACATTTAAAAATTAAATAGTTTCCCTGGGACTCCCCATTGTGTGTTTTTGGCACACTGTCAAAAAAGTAATGTGATTTAACAAGCGACATATTATGTCATAACATCATAATATAAAAGTCTTTCTCTATATTGTGGAGAGAGACTTTTCTATTCAAGTTTATGTACGGAATAATTAGTACTATTATTAAGAGGCAGATTCAACATTTGCCTATCAGTGAATGAGAATGACCTACATAAATTAAGTCCCAAAACGAACATTATCCAAATACGCATCAAAGTTATAAGACCTAATTATCAGACTTCTAAAAAGGAGGAGGTTCTCATTTCGACTGTTTTTTTAAGTCTGTTACCTTATAACTCCGTCATTTATCAACAGATTTTGATGATTCTTTTATTATTTGAAAGGATATATTAGTCCCATAGAAATTTCATCGAAATCGGTTCATTTGTTTGTTTTTTCTGTTATCTGAGGTCGGTTATATTTTAAACCGACGAACTTTCGACCGATTTTGATGACTCTTTTTTTATTTGAAAGCTGGTGCTTCCCGTGTTGTTTCATTTCCATTTGGTCCAGTTCTGACAATGGCATCCATGAGAAAACCATATAAGTCTTAAATTTGTTTAATTTTTATGTTATGTTAAGTTTGTTAGCTCAGAACTCCGTTATATATCAACCGATTTGAAAAATTAGTTTTTTATTTGAAAGCATATACTTTTAGATTGATCCCATGGAAATTTCATCAAAATTGGTAGAGTAGTTTGGTTTTTATCTGAAGTCAGTTATATTTTTGTTAAAAAGTTACTTGTAAAATACATATAATTGTTCCTTTAAACATCTGTTAACTAGCTGTAAAACTAGCCTATTTTTTTCTATTAAATTCATTTTCAGTATTAAGATGAAACCTTATACGATCAGATATCCTTCAACTACAATGCCAGTAAATTAATGAAACTTTAAAAGCCACTAAAAGAGCAATTATGATAATAAAATGAAGACCCTTTTATCATATAACAGCTGAGTCCCCCGAGAAGCAGAATATTGGCCAGTAAATGCTAATGGCTCCGACTAATGGCCGAATAAAAAGGCAGCTAACATTGTAAACACTAAAAAAAGATAATTCCTTCATAATTAACCCTGAGAGAAATCACGAACAGTTGCTCCTATATACCAACAGCGTAGTCTGGAAGCTACAGGGATTATTTTCCGACTTTGTTCAGTCAGTTGGTAAGATTTTTAAATTCATCATCATCATCATCCACAGCGTGACTTCATCCATTGTTGGGTATAGGCCTCCCCAAGTTAGTGGCATCCACCACGATTCTGCGCTAGTCCTGCCCTCACCGACTGACGGGCCGCGACCTACGACATCTTTTACATTTTTTTGTTAAAATAGCAAGAAAGAAAGCAAATACATTTATTTGTTCTCACTTAAATATAGACCTCGCGCAACCCATCTCCAGTTGGGGCCCGCTGTGAGTTTGATCTGATCTTCCCATCTTCGGTATTGTCCACCTCGGCTCCCCTTGCCATCTTGTGGATACCAATTGGTGACAATTTGTGTCCATTCGTCTTGCCTAGTACATATAATGTGACCTATCCATCTCCACTTTTGTTTGTCAATTTTGTTTGTTATGTCTGTCACATTGGTTCTGGTGCTGATGTATGAACTTCTCACTGTCATGTTTCTTTGTACTGGTCATACTTCTTTCCATAGCTTTTTGGCATATTTGCCCGAGACAGATCCCAATGGATAATGCCGGAGGAGGCCTTTGCCATGAGGCACACTGAACTGAGAGACTTATTATGACAAATACAAAACAAAGAAAGAAATTCAGTCAGAATACATAAATAAATAAATAAATATAGATCTAAACTATAATGGATCGTTATGAGAGTTTTGAAAGAGTCTGACAGTCACGAGAGTTTTGAAAGAGTCTGACAGTCACGCAGCGAGAGTTGGTTAATTAATGATTTGACAATTCTTGAGGCCATAATAACAGTTCTTTGAATAACTTTTGCGTTAGTTGCCGGGTGATCTCCATGGTACTAAATATAAGGCATTCTAGATTCGAGATTCTTAACTCTACTTTTCTTGACCATCAGTTCAGTGGATTAAGGCTGCGTATACTGAGAATGGTACAGTGCTGGGTAGAAAACCTTAGTCCTAACCAAAATTATTTTCCAGACACTGCCTATAGTCCTCATATTTTTTCAAGATTTGCCTAAGCAAAAATAAAGTCCTGCTCACGTTAATGCCTGAGAATCCTATTTAATTTTATATGTGTGTTCTTTATTACTTTTTTCTGCGAGATATTTATTTATGCTTATTTATTCATGTCCTATGCTGCTAGCGTATCGTGCCTCTCAGTCGCACAAGCCAACGTAAGCAAATAAACACTTAAGGTTCTGCTAACTGCACTTTGCTAATTAGAAAAAATTTTATTTCCCGCAAAATTTAAGTACGAAAGCATACCTGAAATCCAAACTCAGGTAAAGCGTAAATAAAATTGGTGGTGGTATACTTACGTCCAAAGTAAACGCTATATTAATTGGAAAACGGAATGCAATAATATTTTCGCTCCCTACCAAGAAGTGTGGACTTTCTAAGTTGACTTATTACCCCAAATGCTCCTTCACTTTTCTCTGTACATACTTCTTTGTGTAAATCCCTAACCCAATTCTAAGTAGTAAAATACTTCACACCAGGACACTTGCTCAACTTATATCAAGCACAAGGTCGATCATTTCTCGAGTACTGTTCTCACCTCTGGGACGGATCTGCGAAATACTAGCTAGATGCTCTAGATTCAATTAGGAGAAGAGCCAAAAAGCTCATTTGCAATGACGAATTAGCAGATGCAAGACTCCACAGCCTCGAGCATCGTCGAAAGGTTGCAAGCCTCTCGGTTTTCTATCGGATACATTTCGGAGAGTGTGCTGCTGAGCTCTTCAACCTGATCCCACCATCCCCATTCTATCATCGGACAACCAGACGCTCCGCAGTACGCCACCGCTACATGGTAGACATACCTCCCATACGCACAAAGCGGTACTCTTCTACCTTTATTATGCGCACCGCCAAAGAGTGGAACGCCTTGCCTGAGTCTGTGTTTCCTGATAACTAGAACCTAGGGGTCTTCAAGTCGTGAGTGAATAGGTTTCTTCTAGGCAAGCGTGTACTATCATAGACTGCATCATCGCTTACCATCAGGCGAGATCGTGGTCAAACGCAAGCGTATAATTTACAAAAAAAAAAGAAAATCATAAACAGTTAAAATTAATTATTTTGTGGACCAAATTCTGGAATTTATAGCAACAAACTAAGAGTCAAATAAATTTAAAGGTGGTCCTTAGTCCTGATTTTTGGATTGAGTAGCCACCTAAAACTGAAAAGTAATGAATGGAGATGATATAATTATAAACATTGTATCATTTAAGCATACGTAGTCATAATTATGATAGTTGCTACAAAATCGGTGCCCTTCCCGATACTGACAGCTGAGACCAAATAAGTGTAACGTCCATTGTAGAAGTCACAGTAACCCAGCTAAATTCTTATAAGTTGTCATATAGGGTTATAATATATTATATTTATGGCGTTATTGCACATACAAATACGGCGTGCTACAGAACCCAAAATTGTTTATTTTCGATTTGCTTATTCTCGCAATTTAAGGGATTGCAAAAGACCAAAGGGTTTCTAGTCAGGAAGTAAGTGTCCTTGACATAATCAGCTTACGCTTGGGTTGTATGTAATCTATGGAAGGAGTTGACATTAGACTCGAGAACTCATTACAATTGTTAATTAGCCTATCAAAAGTTACTCGTAAGGTTCCCTTCAATTTCAATTTCAAATAGCCTTTATTAACAAACTTACTACTAGTAGTTTGACAATAAAATTGTTCAAATAATTTAAATTAGACATTGGTTTTTTCAAGGTGGTTTTGCTTTTCAGCATAGGCCTCCCCCAGAGTCTTCCATAATTCACGATCTTAAGCTGTCCTCTTCCACATCGCGCCTGCTGTAGCTCTTAGGTCGTCTTCCCATCTTCGAAATGGTCTGCCTCTTTTTCTCTTTCCTTCCCTAGGATACCATTCTGTTACGTCCCTAGCCCATTTTTCCTGATGCAACCCCTAATGCTGATTAATTACTTTCTTAATGCATGAGGTTGGAAAGAGTAGATGCATCTTACAATTAGGTTACTTTACTCCATTGGCCAAAATGGCCATGGACCCAAAATGAGTCTTGGCCTCCGATATGAGAACTCTCAACTTTCCTCTGTCCATTGCCATCTCTTGCCAGTTGTCGGCTCCCAGGTCACGCAGGTCAGCCTCCATCCTGTCGTTCCAGCGATACTTGGGAGGACCAACCGGTCGGCGGCCAGTTGGTCGGCCCAAGTATGCTCTCTTTACGCTTCGATCTTCACCCATTCGCAGTAGATGGCCGAGCCAGCGGAGTCGGTGTGACTTGTATTTTCCTATGATGCCACACGATCTTCTATTTCGGCGATTTTACGGACCCTCAGGCTACCATCTTCTCTTCTAACTGGGCCCAAGATTTTACGGAGAACTTTTCTCTCTGCTACTAAAAGCTGATTCTCCTCTTTCAGGGTTAGCGTCCAATTACCAATTTATATTTCCACAACTGTGGAATCAGTTCAACTGTACATGTATGAACTGATTGAGCGGGGCTGGGGATGGACGACTGGCGCGGGCACACTACAATACAACAGCGAGCATCTACTTAGGTACTACTTACGCAAGTCAGCTATTCTGTATGTAGTGTGTCCCTACAGGTCTCATCTCGAAATATGAATGATTGACCGAGTGAGTCAGCGTCTCAGTTTCGAGATTGGCCAAAAAATGCTTTTGCCTGGCTGTCAGTCTGTTTGTCAGTTCTCGCCTACAGGTCGCATTTTTCAACCGATTTTGATGAAAATTGGCACACAATTGATTTATTTAATTTTTTTAGTCGATCACGGTTTTTGTTTGGCGGAAAGGGTTGAAGTATGCTGTAGCGTTATTTATCGACGGATTTCAATCAAATTTGAGAGGCACACTCTACACTTCATTCTACACAAGATGTTGCGAAAAAAATCCAAGAGAGGAGAGTGGAGGGGAAAAGGGGGGGAAGTTTTCTGTATTGTTATACATATATGGCCACCAACCCAAAGTCCTACTCCGTTACTTCAAGGAGTTAGGATGGCTGGGGTTGATTAGAAGAGGGATAATGCACAATACACCCCAATGCGGGACGTCAGTGCAGATCTTTTATTCCCCCCACCCTAGAATTAGAATTAGATAAGGACGGATTTCATACATTAAATTTTTTTCGGAAAATTAATAATTTTTTTATACCAATCCGACTACGCAGTCCTCTCCGCCTTCATGAGACGAACTCGTAGACACCAGATTAGACCTCCTAGGTCCAATAAAACGCGAGTAATCGCTAAAACTGAGACCAATATATTGCTCAAAAGTCTAATACATACATAGGTAAGCCTATTTGAAAATTCAAGCTTCTGAAATTCGATTTAAAATTGAACTTTATTCGTTAATTTTCTTGCGCAAATTACTTTCGGACTTGGGACATGAGGTCTCACAGAACCACTAGTAAATAAATTGTGGTAGTGCTTGTTTGGAGAGGGATATGATTGGTATTTGTGTTTCAGAAATGAGGAGATCCGTAGTCAAACCAAGGTCACACACATCTTTGTCTTAGGCAAGAGGTTTAGGAAGCTGAAGTGGCAGTGGGCAGGCCACATAGCGCGAAGAACTGACGGCCGTTGGGGCAGAAAGGTTCTGGAGTGGAACTACACTGGAAAGCGCAGCCTAGGACGGCCCCCGAAAACAGACGACCTGATAAAGGTTGCAGGGAGCCGTTGGGTGCAGGTTGCACTAGATGGATTGCTCTGGTAATCTATGGGGGAGGCCTATGTTCAGCAGTGGAATGTGCGCAAGATCTTCATGACCTTATCCCTCCTTCCCCCTTCCACCACCGGACAAGCAGACGTACCGAGAAGTACCACCCATAGCTGGTGGGCATACCACCTTGCCGTACCAAACTATTTGCTTCAACTTTTCTTGTTAGCACAAGTAAGGAGTGGAACAAACTTCCGGCGTATGTTTTTCCAAACCAGTATAATCTTGGAGTCTTCAAGTCCAGAGTGAATAGGTTCTTTCTAGGCAAGCGTGCTCCATCTTCGATCACACCTTCACTTACCATCAGGTGAGGTAGTGATCAAACGCTTGGCTATCATCAATAAAAAAAAGTTGAAGTTGTAAGGCTGATAAGACTATAATAATGAGTATTTGTATTAGCGTCTCTTAGTCATAAAGCAGTGGTACAGTTTACCAATATCAAGTAAACAGTAGGCGTGTTCCGCGTGGCCTTGCTCTGGCCCCTCAAATATCAATAATAAATATATATATTTTTAAGATTTTGTTATATTTATTGTTAAACTTTTTTGTGTATTTAATTATTTGGATGATTGTGTCTGCAATAAAGATTTTTTAATTATAATTTGTTTTGATACTCAGTTCTTTGCCGCTAATAAATTATTACATGATGTACGTTAATGTAAAGTTGTAGGTTTTAACAAATAGTGATCCACTGAAACGAGCTGTTTAAAGTTACATTCGTAACATCCTATAGTTAGGATTTTTAAAACCATTCAAAAACTTTCGAGCCGAACGAGACTTGAAACCTTCCTCTTGATACGAGGATGCACTTGCAATTATTGTGCTACAGACTCTTGTCACGTCAAGGTCGAAATTAGTGAGATGTATCAGTTTACGACTGAAAGCGTCCTAAAACTGTTAGAACTTTTCATAAGTGTCGGTTCTTTGTTTGTTTATATATTTGTTATAACACTATAAAAATAAAATACTATCCTTTATATAATTTCCTATTTTTTATATACGTTACTGTACTTAAATCCCGTGTTACTGTTCTTCAGTCCCATGTTACTGTACTTCAATCCCGTGTTACTGTACTTCAGTCCGGTAAATAGTAAGTACAGAACACTTTAGAGTTTAGATCTCGTCTCACATCAAAACCGATTCTCTAATATAAAAAACTCAGCTTTAGCTTCAAAAGTAAATGGTTTCAGGTCCAAGGTTTTTACAAGTCTCTTTGACAATTCCTCGGAGTTCCTTTACAAGGAAAGTGGCATTACACATTAGGGAATCGTCGGGAATAGGACACGTTTTATTGGTACCATTTAGCGGCACGAGATTGATGGGTTCAGATTTGAGGAAAGGAACCATTAGTGGCGACATTTATTTAAGTAATAGAATATTAGATGTCCAACGGAAAATGTCTTTATTTTTCTTATCAACTGTCCTTTTCCGGTTAGTCTGCTTTAAAAATATCAGCGTTATTATGCTGATCTGCTGATAAAAATGACTTTGTGATTTATAGATTTCGATTTATTTATTAGGTCCGCCAACAGTTGTTTCATGATATGATGCTAGAGTTCTTATGTCTATATCTTATAACTACATACATAACCAATTACAGGTGAACACAACATGCACTAACACTATGTTGCCGAGCGGATATACTCGTAGCTGTAGCTGTTTCACAAAAAAGTTGTAAATATTGTTAGACATTTCACACAGCGCTATCTAGCCCCAAACTAAGCAGAGCTTGTATTATGGGAACCAGATAACTGATACAATACTAATATATACCTTTTTTTTTGTAAAATACATACTTATAATATATAAAGAAACAACCAGACCCGGAACAAATATCTGTAGATCGTGCAAACATTTGTTCCGCGGCGGGAATTGAACCCCCTACCTCCTACGTCTCAGCCGGCTATTCGCCCACTGCGAATATTGAGGTATATTATTGAGGTCGTCAAGTTAAAGTTAATTAGTTTTTTTAATATATCTAGGTTATAATATTTAACTTAAATACTAAATCTGATATACCTACCCTAGTGTTGTGAAATTTGTTACCTACCGAAATAAATTTATCATTAAAATAAAAAAGTTAACATGTGTGTGATGCATTTTTGTGAGATCTGTTTATGTATGTACTCTTACACCGCAGTCTTTTCATTTTGTTTATCCTATCCATCCAAAGGTTGTCTGGAAGAGATTGCTTTTAGCGATAAGACCGCACATTGTACCTTTATTTATTGTTTATTTCCATTATTAGGTACTTTATTTTTGTTTGGTGTGCAATAAAGAGTATTTCATTAATTCATAGGGAAATCATGAAAAATGGAAGATCCGCGCAAAAAAAGGAGTTTGTCACCATTTCCTGGACTTTTTAATTTGAATCCATTGTGTTAAAAAATTAGGTTCTGAGCCCGCTGTATAGTCCATTTCGTTCGATAACAGATAAAATTAATAATTTGCGTCCCGAAATACGAATAAAACTTTTTTATCACGCCCCTGCTACTCCAAAGATATCGAGATGTAACAAAATATCCATTTGGTGGTTTATTACACACCGATTTATTGGTGTTTCACACTGGCAAGTTCTTGTGATTTAATGTGGTTATTATAACTTGGAGATAGTGTTAGCACGCTGTGGTGCTAGGCAGAAAAGTTTTGTATATGTATATAGATAGTCTAATATCTTACCTATCATCATCATCATCATCTCAGCCCGTTTGCACCCACTGTTGGGTATAGGCCTCCTCTTTATTACGCCATTCTTTCCGGTCCTTTGCGAGTCTCATCCATTGACACCCAGCTACACTTTCAATATCATACGACCATCGGGCGGGTGGTCTGCCTCTTGGTCTACGAGCATCCCTTGGCCACCACTCTGTAATGGCCTTCGTCCAACGCCCGTCATCCCTCCTAGCCAAGTGTCCAGCCCATCTTCACTTCAGCCCTGCGATCCTCATACCCACGTCCACAACCTTTGTGCGACGTCTGATTTCTACATTGGGTAGCATTACCTTTAATAGACAAAAAATTTGTGCGTGTCGTGGCTGGTAAGGGAAAGCATCTCTGTTTCCTGTAGTAGCTTGCTAGTGGTAGTATGGCAAATACTGATACCATAATATCTTAATAAAATCAGGTTCCGTATATTTATGTCCGCTAAACTCAAAAATAATCGATGGATTGACTTGATTTTTTTTCTATTTATGGAATTTATGTATTTAATTGTATGCACAAAACTTAGAAAATCTGATTATACTTTATACACAAGAAAATACAATAACAAGAGATGATGGCGAGCTTTATCCTAAAAATAGTTATCTTCTATCAAACTCTTGATGCTGGATAGAGATTTTTTTGTATAAAAGTTGAACAACTTATGTAAAAGGTTGTAGACAAAGGAATACCTACCTAAATGAGGTCAAAGGGCTTTAAGCCTCAGACCTCTCTGAATACCGACGGGTTCCGTTTGGGGGTAGCCGACATTCTTTGATGTCCTCTTCGTAATTGCCCGACTGTGAAGGGTTAAGCAAGTGCATGTGAGTTTGTAGGATTATTTTGCCTATCATCCTAATGGCTATTGATTTGAATGGGATGTCACTATGACTAAAAGGAATATTAAGTATCAGAAGTCACGTCTTTAAACGCAGGTTACAGAAATGGTAGACTAATGTTGAAGAAAACCGAATAGAATAGAATAAAAATAAACGCAGGACATATAAAGTGTCACTGGCAAAGAAAACTGTCACTTGCCAGAGAAAACTGTCGTTTGCCAGAGAAATCTGTCACTTGCCAGATAAAACTGTCACTTTCCAGAGAAAACTGTCACTTGTCAGAGAAAACTGTCACTTGCCAGAGAAAAATGGAGAGGAGCATGTTAGGACTAAAAATCTCTGATTAAATAAGAAACAGAACTATTACAGCTAAAATGGCAGTGGGTAGGACACATCTGTATACTAGAAAACGATAGATGGACAGAGTGGATCCCACTGGAAGAAAAATGGAGATAAGGAATACCAATTGCAGATAGAGATACATTTTTACACAACGATGTGGATCGGTATGGATGAGGACAGCGAGAGGGAGGGATGTATGGAGGGATTTAGGGGAGGCCTACGTCTTGGAGGCGACTATTGCTGAAGAGAGATAATTAAGATCAAAATAGTATTAATTATGTAAATAAGAGTTGGAGTTATTAAGTTATTTTATGTTTAATAAGCAATACAAACAAATGCTTGTTTATTCATTTATATACCTTACTAGCTGACAAATCCGCAGCTTCGCACGCGTATTTTTTAAATAAAAACATTACCCTCCTTCTGCGCAGTTGGGTAAAAAGTAGCTTTTGTCACCCGGGGATAGTGTAGCTTCCCAACAGTGAAATATTTTTTTAAATCGAACCAGTAGTTTCGGAGTCTATTCAATACAAACAAACAAAGAAACAAATCTTTCCTCTTTATAATATTAGTATAGACGTGTCAAAATAACAATTTTATCGGCCGGCCGTAAACGTAGGTAAGGGGCCGTCCATTAAATACGTGAGGTGTTCAGGGGTGGGATGGGGGGTCTAGCCAAATCTCGCCCAATCTCACGTGGGGGAGAGGGCTCGGCTAATATCACGTAATTTTTTTATTTTATTTGATTACTGTAAATCTAGGTCACGAGAGAAGCAATCTTGAAATAATAATGCCAAGTGTGTTTTTTTAATAAGTCGCATTTACGCTATGAATACAAATTTTGAGAAATCTCATGTAAGATAAATGGTGAGGGGAGGGGGTTGAAACAAATCACGCAACATCTCACCATGGGGTCAAAAAATCGTCAAAAACGTCTCACATAATTATTCGACACCACCTAATCTGCTTCACAACATTTGCTCACTCATTTTACTCCCTCAAAAATGAGCGATTCAGGTCGAGTTTTCAACCGATTACTTCCATGTTTACCGAGTACTTCCATCAGTCAATAACTGTGGCCACAAAGTTAGTACTAAACTTCATTGTTAAATGCTCAGCCAAGTATTTACAGAGGATGAAACTTGTGCAAACAATGATCTAAAGTCATTCCCGGACTTGGGTGTTGTTGCCAACTTTGTTAATCCTTAGGTTATTCTAGTTATACTTATACGCTTATAAGTAGTAATAATGTCTAAACTTATCCTATGTAGGTAATGTAAGTAGCTAGTAACATAAAGAGCGGAATAGTAGATTATTCAACGATAAAGCTGGGATATTGTCTTGCGTCACGGGCCCTATATTTAATCCCGAACGCAACGAAGGATTCTAGAGTTAACTAAGAATCCTGAGTGCAGTGAGGAAGGACAGCTTTATCCACGAGGAGGATACTTTACTTTTCACACTATCTGCGAGACAATAAAAATTAAATCTGGGTTGGTGCATTCTGTGCAGAGGTTAGTTCGATTTACGAATTAGTTCTTATTTTGTGGGTCTCTTTGGTTAAAATTTTAATACATAGGTACGAGGTTCCAAATTCAAATCACAATTTGCCCGTGAGCCGGCTGAAACTCCCGGCTGAACCGTAGGGATTTAATCACCTGCTTTCGGTGAGGTTCACATGACATATAATTTGACATTGTCAAGCAGGTGGCGTGAAAAGTCATTTACGTCCTTAAAATAAATTACTTACTAGATTGACAGTTTGAGCTAGAAGATAATAATAAAGTACCTAGGTACGTAGTAACTCGGTAAGTGAACTTTTTATACGAATGGTCATTGTCATTGGAAATTCGAATTTTCAAACTTTACTATATTTATAGTAACATCTTGCATCTTGCATAGACTGAATACCTTCAAAGTGTAAGGTCTGAGAGAACGTGCATGTTCTTACTAAATACCTAACCTAGGTAAGTTAGAGAGCTGAAACCTAATTAGATTAGCCAGGTATTTAGATTTAATTAAGCTCCATTCCAACATCGAACTGTTCCCGTGGAAATTAATCATTAGCACAAGAGTTACGTGGCCAAAATAATAAGTTAAGGTGAACTTGATCGTGTCGAAATTAATTTCAACTTAAAATTAATTACAGAAATATTTAGAAAATTGTAGTTTTATGCAATTGCCGTGATCATCGCGATAACTCGATCTCGACTCGACTCGCGTTCGAAACCGCTCGTCAAATAACTTTCACATTTTTGCGTGCACGGACCGTCTCGGCAAACAACGCGAATGCAACAGCATTCTACCAAAGCGCGAAAGAAAAAAAACTTTTACCAATACCTACTGCCTAGCCCATTCACGGCGTTCATTCACGAAACAAACAAAAACGACGCGCGAAAAACTTTGTATCCAAAATAAAGTGTACGTACCTCGAGAAAATCCTTTGCCGCTCCAGATTTGCGATGTAAATCCACAGTTTATTCCAAAAAAAATCACTGCACTATCACTCGCGTACGATTTACTGGCACCCCGGCTCGCAGGCAGTGCGTAGTCGATGCTCGAACGTCTGACAAAGACTGGCGAAGTGCGGCTTGGCGAGCGGAGCGACCGCGCGAGCTGCCTCCGCTGAAATCAAGGCCATGCAAAACGCTGCTCCCATTTCCCCCATAGAAAGTGTTCGTATCCGTGATCCGTGCCCCTTTCGGGCAGGTGGGAGAGAAAGCACCAAAAAAATTGATACTCAGTCTGAGTCACCGAGATGATTTGCTTTTGGTCAATGAAGAGAGGAAAGTGAAATAACAGGTTGGGGCGCCGAATCTGTAGAAAAAGTACAAAACGATGTCTCGCCGAGATTGAACCTTTGAATTCGCGAAGATACTGAATAATGGAAACCAAACAAAAACCTTAATAAATCGCTGTTGGCTTAATTTTCTACTGTGATTTATGAATGCTGCGCGAGTCGGGAGAGGTTTCATGTACATGTAAAATTATGTTATACTAGCTTCAGCTCTAGTCTTCTCTCAGATGATACCTGAATTTGTATTTAATAAATTATTACGAACTTATTTAATAAATCAATAAATATTTGCTCACTCGCACAAACTTTCGCTTTTTTAATAACTAACAAAGGGTGAACCAGGAACGTCACCTACCCACCAAATAACTTTGCGGGGCAAATGCTTCCCATCTTGCAATCGACTTTATCCCAAAACTGAAACCTGAAACTTCTGTAGGGTGATAGTCGTTGTTAAATACAGGAGACAGAGTACTTTTCTGGCAAAGATTCCTTATGATTCTTAAGAATACCTCGCTACTGCGTTCTGTCATGTTATACCACAAGCTATGTAAGTTTAAAAACTGACACCCGACTGCGTAATACGATGGTAGCCTATTTCACCAGAACTTTATAACGAATCGAGTGATATCTCATTTAATTTGAGCATTTCTTTCTGCAAACAAAAGTGGTCTAGTGTGCTCTATCTATTAATAATTTTGCATTGTATAACTGAAAACATATATGTAATAATCTTTCAACACATTTGATAGTTAAAAAGTAATATTGGAGCATGCCTTGGTGACCTAATGACATCCTAGGATTTGCTTCAGTGAAGTTTCCCTAATGGTTTATAGGTGCTGGCTACAATCGGAATTAGGCTGGTAAAACAAATACTTACCAAAGAATTAAATATGATGTTAAATTGTCCACAACTATTTTTAATACACTTATTATCTACCTGCATAGTGCACTGCACATTTCTGTATTATTTTTGTCGATTTTATTCTAAATATAAGATTAATTCAAATTGGAAATTAATTAAAAGTGAAGCAATATTAAAATAACGGATTGTAACAAATTTATTTATATTTTGTAAACCAACAGTTGAAATAAAAAATATTATTATTATTATTTATCAAAATCGGATCAGTAGTTTAGGCGCTACGGTGGAACATACATTCATACACTACTAAAAACATAATCCTTCCGTTTGTCTTTCATGTAATCAGGCAAAAATATAGCATATGTAACCCGGAATTTAATAACGAATCGATTGACACCTCATTCATCAAAATTGGATGAGTAGCTTAGGAGCTACAGTGGAACATATTAGGTTGGGGAAAAAGTTTCTTCGCATTTTTTAAGAAAATTCAAAACATTTATTAATATGGTTTATTTACATTTAACTAAAGTATGTAGGTACCATTTTCTTCGACAACTTTTTGCCATGTTGTAGGTAGGGACATGATTCCATTGCTATAGAAATTTTGGGGCTTCTGATCAAAATACCGCGACAAGTAGTTTTGGCAGTCTTCTCGTAATGTTAACCTGATACTGCCTAAAAAATTCTGAAGAGACCGAAACCGGTGGAAATCTGAAGGTGCAAGGTCAGGACTATACGGCAGATGCAATAACACCTCCCAGCCAAACTCTCTTGATTTTTGCTGAGTGGCTAAAGATGTGTGAGGTCTAGCGTTATCATGATGAAAAACCAAAACCCTTCTGTTGATTAATTCCGGCCGCTTTCTTTCAACTTCTTGCTTTAATCTCATCAGTTGTTCGCAGTAGAGTTGAGAACCGATGGTCCTGCCTGGTGGTAACAGCTCATAATGAATAATGCCCTTCCAATCCCACCACACACACAGCATCATCTTGTTGCAAGTTAACCCGGGTTTCGCGTCTGTGAAGCCTGAACGGCTTTTGACCACGACCTTTTTCACACGTTATTGTCGTATGATCCACTTTTCATCACCAGTTATCAGCTTCTTCAAAAATGCTTCAGTTTCATTACGTCGTAATAAAGAATCACAAATGAGTACACCGTTCATTAGGTTTCTTTCAGTGAGCTCGTGGGGTACCCAAATATCGAGCTTTTTTGTGTACCCAGTTTTTTTCAAATGTGCTAAAACTGTTTTGTGGTTAATTCCCAGTTCTTAAGCTACGTCGTAAATACTGACATGCCGATCTTGCTCCACTTTTTCAAAAATGGCATCAATTTTATCCGTATTAGGGCGACCAGAGCGACGTGCATCTTTGACATCAAAATTTCCGGATTGAAAACGCTTAAACCAAATTTGTGCTACTCTCACAAACACTGCTACGTCACTAGGTCCATAAACATTTTCGGTACCATTAAAAAATTTTTTTTGCGCGGCTTGCGTTGCATTTTTACCTTTTTTGTAGTAAAATTTTAAAATGTATCGAATTTCTTCATTAGATTCACTCAGCTTTACAGTACGAAAAACAAATAAAAAACAAATAAAAAAAAACATTTTCCTAATTTGAATTTGGAATTATCTTCTTTAAAACTTAAACTTTGAATTATACCAAAACCAGCCAGATACAAATAGTATAGCCAAAGAGATTTAATTACAAGTTGACACATACTATAATGCGAAAAGACTTTTTCCCCAACCTATTAGTTAAATAAGTATAAACCAATTAAACAAACAGGCACATACTATAACAACTGCTAACAGATAACTCTTCATCGGCCTTGCCGTAGTCGAGTAAAATGATATGGACTTATATCCTTCTAGTTGGAGTGCTGAATTAAAAACTAGGAAGATCCAGTCGGCGCGAGCAAAGTCTTAAATAATGCAGAGTTGTAAATGAGAAGCTATAGGCGTGGAGCTGATTGAAATTTCGTACAGAGTTTTTGACTCCGTGAAAAAAATTTGAAATGTTTGTAGCTTTAGATATGACTTCATTCGGATATTCATTCGTAGATGGACGATTGTATTTATTCGTGTCTCGTATTTTTTTAAACTTTTTTTTATACAACTTATATGGCAAACGAGCATGCAGTCTACCAGATGTTAAGTGGCTACTGCAGCCCTTGGATATCCACATAGAATTTGATTTGATTGATTTGACCATCTAACCGGAACACAGCAGCACAAGTACTGCTATTTGGCGGCAGATAAAGGTAAGGCATTGGTGGCCACTTCCTCGAGCCCGTTCACAAAAGCTCTACCACCAGTAGAAACGTGGTGTACAATATTAAAAAGTTATCTATCTACATTTATTAAGTTTTTATCCATAACTTAGGGGTTAAAAGAAATATTTGTACCCCTTTTTAAGCCTATTGCGCGTACGGAGGAGCATAAATGAAAATATAAGCTAAACTAGTGGTTCGCCCCGAACTGAGATCTCGCGAGTCTCAATATTATTTGTAATCTATGACTACCAAAATAGTGTCACGAAATAAATAACCAGATAACTTGAGTTACAGTTTTATTCAAATTACAAGTAACGGGAGTTCATGTAATGTGGTTCTCTTTTTTGGAGTACAAATTGCAGTTATTCTGTATTTCAAACTTTTGCCTATATTTGTGTCACCGCGTACTAAATTACAGCACTGTGGGGTCACTGGTGTATCCTGTGAATTTTGTCAATGTTTAGTTTTTATTATGGCTAATAACTCAAAAACTTTAAGGAATTTACGAAAAATAAAAACGGAGTCTAAATGTACTGAATGTAATGAATACCTTTCATTTGATGTCCCACTTGACCAGTTAAAAAAAGTAAAAAAAATGAAAATGAGGCTCATTTTCATTTTTTTTACCCCTCTTGAACCCTAATATCTCTACAACCGCCCTACATTTTTAGCTCATTTAGTCAAACCAAAATTGTGCCATCACTACCTACCTATGTATTAAATTTCACGATGATCGGATCAACGCTTCGAAAGTTATCCTCGGACAAACATACATACATACAACGCCGATTTGCCCAAGTTGGTTTAGAGATTCGACCACTGTGCACTTACTAATTAAATTAAGTCGGTGTTTTAAAATTAACATTTGGAAAGATAAAAGATAATTAAACGAGGTTTGCTTAACTAACACCCTTTAACGTCTTACCACTTTTAATTAAAAGTTCAAATACAGTTTTCAAGTTTTAATCGCGAAAGTCCAAGAATTCAGAAGGCAAAATGTTTCAATGCTCTTGCAACATCCTAATTCAAAAAAAGTTTGTGAAGTCGAGAAGTCATTCTAAAATTCTTGGAAGTTGCCCTATTTAACTTCGGCGTATATTCTTGGGCTTCAAAACCTAATAAAGTCCCTGTTGGAAGTAATTTAGCATTCAGTATTCATTTATTCACCATATCATTACATTTCATAATATTGATATGTCAAAATTAGATTACAAATTATGCACATTACATAATTATGCTGGTTCCATTTCCATGACGTATAAAAACATTTGGATGCAAAAAAACCGATTTTAAAGAATGGCTTTTCACGTATTCCATATCAAATAGCTGCGTATATTTGAATCCAATACTGAAGTTGAAATCCACTGTTCCATACAAATCGTACGAATCAGATAGAAATAAATTGAGATTGTTTTCTGAAGAAGCTCCTCAAAATTTGTCGACAGTTTGCGAATTCTTTTTTTTTATTTATTATATTGTTGAGTTGGTACTCTGCCCTGCAGAAAGGATCACAAGAGACCGCATCTCTCTCCAATGAGATGGTCAGACCTCATCAAATCCATCACGCACCCTACTATGACTGAATGTTCTCGCAATGCCTTCAATAGAGTTGAATGGAGACGCATCGCTAGAGCCGCCACTCAAGAGCCAAGACCTGACATAACCACGTCCACTCAGCAAAGAGTGCCCGACTAAGAAGACTGTATCTGCCACAGCAGCAGTCGAGGACTGTATCGTTTAAAATTCCTTTGTCACGACGCAATAATGGTTTCTAATAGACATTCCCTTTCATGATATTTGATCGAGCGAAGCGAGATCTCTAAATCAACTTGGGTAAATCGGCGTTGTATGTATGTTTCCGAGGATAACTTTCGAAGCGTTGATCCGATCATCTTAAAATTTGATACATAGGTAGGTAGTGATGGCATAATTTTGGTGTGACTAAATGAGTTAGAAGTGTTGGAAGGTTGTTGAGATATTGGGGTTCAATAGTCACTGTGTGACAAAATCCCTCATAAAAATAAAGAAAAAAAAAATGGGGTTCAAGAGGGAATAAAAAAAAAATGAGACTACTAGGTCAAGTGGGACATCAAATGAAAGGTCTTTATTACTACATTCAGACTCCGTTGTTATTTTTAGTAAAGTCTATAGCTTTTGAGTTATTAGCCATAATAAAAGCTGAACTTTGACAAAATTCACAGGGTAGGTACACCATTGACCCCACAGTGCTGTAATTTGGTATGTGTATAGCTTAAGTGACACAAATATAGGCCAAAGTCTGAAATCCAGAATAACTGCAATTTCTACCCCAAAAAAAATAAACCAATTAACATGAACTCCCGTTACCTGTAATTTAAATAAAACTGTAGGTCAAGAAAGTGGTTATATATTTCGTGGCACTATTTTGATAGTCGAAGACATCGATATATATGTACTACGCACGGTAGAATATTGTCCATGGTCAAAGATTACAAATAATATTTGTTGTTGTTTTAATCGGAGACTCGCGAGATCTCAGTTCGGTTCGGGGCGATCCACTAGTTATTTGTATTACTTCTCTTGGCTTCAGATTGTAATAAAGTTTAATGAGGTTTATTCAGTTGGTAAATAACAGTATTTTCAATGAAATAAGTTGTAGAGGTGTTAATTTTCACAGATCCTAACTAATAGTATAAATTCGAAATTGGCTCTTTCTCTTTGTCTCTTTGTTACGTTTTCACAAATAAAAGGCTAGACCGATTTTGATCAAATTTGGTATAATAGGTCTTTACCTATGAAGTTGCCGTTTTGTATGGAATAAATGAAAGTACTTATTTTTTTAAACTTTTTTATTTCTGTTATTTAAAGTAATCACCCATGCAATCGACGCATCTTTGCCAACCCATTCGCAGTTTATTGATGCCCTTCTTGTAAAAATCAGCTGGACGGGAGGCAACAAACTCTTCAAAGGCATTTTGTACTGCCTCTCGGGAATTGAATTTTTTACCCACTAAAAAGTTGTCTAATTTTTTTGGAAAAAGTAATAGTCGGTAGGTGCATGGTCTGGTGAGTACGGCGGATGAGGGAGAGCTTCCAACCCCAGCTCTTGCAGCTTAGAGACTGTCTGTTGTGCAGTATGGGGTCGCGCGATGTCATGAAGGAGCAGTGGGGACGACCGATTGACCAAAGCTGGTTGCCGATGTGCACGCTTCTCCATCATTGTCTGCAGTTCTTCACAGTACACATCTGCAGTAATGCTCATGCCGTTTTGTAAAAAGCTGTGGTGAATCACACCCGCACTAGACCACCAAACAGTGACCATCACCTTTATAGGGGTCATTTTTGGTTTAAGGCATTGCATTGGTGCTGAACCAGGATCTAACCAACTTGCTGAGCGCTTTCGATTGTCGAACAGAATCCATTTTTCATCGCACGTAACAATTCAGTTCAAAATTCCTTCATTTCTTTGCCTATTGAGCAGCGCGAGGCAGGTCTCGACGTGTACGTTGCGCTGGCGATCGTTAAGTTCGTGGGGCACCCATCTATCAAGTTTTTTTACCTTGCCTATTTGTCGCAAATGGATCAAAATTGTTTTGATGCTAATATCAAAAGCTGCTGCTAGCTCAGCTGTAGATTGAGTTTCGTCAGCTTCCAAAATCGCCTTTAATTTATCATTGTTGACCAAAGTCTCCGGACGACCACGAGCTTCATTTTTCAACTCCAAATTTCCAGAACGGAACCGGGAAAACCAATAACGGGTTGTGCGTTCGTTTTTACAGTTCTCTCCGTAAACGTTTTTGATGTTACGTGCCGTTTGTGTCGCGTTGGTGCCACGACGGAACTCATATTCCATAATTACACGAATTTTTAAAGTATCCATTATGACGAAAATTTTTCAAATGTAATGAAAATACAACGCTAATCAATAAACAAAAGACTGAGTTTGTAAAAAGAATGTCATGTTTTTAAAACAAAATTAATTTGAATTTAGAATACAAAGCCATTCCAAACTTTTTTTCTATTTGAAATGACCAGTACTGAAGAACGGCAATTTCATAGGTACCTTCATAATGACCTGGAGTAAGACATCTACGTTTTATCGTTAAACTACGCGTGCAAAGCCGTGGGCGGAAGCAAGTATTACATTTACTTTACACATGTTTATGTTATGTCCTATAATTTATCATTTGTACTTGGATGCAATGTGTGAACTTAGAAAGTTACGTACAGCTAAATTGATAAATTAGTTGCTTTCATTCTTCTTACAACTAGGTACAGTATAATACAACTAGGTACAGTATAATACAACTAGGTACAGTATAATACAACTAGTTACAGTATAATACAACTAGGTACAGTATAATACAACTAGGTACAGTATAATATGAGCTATTTGTGATACTTTTTAGGCATACACGAATAGCATGCTGGCTGTAGGAAAATAGCTCTATATTTCGTAAGCGGGCTCTTGTACCAAAAGTGTTCGGGAAACCTTATAATGTGCTTGAAATACCTATTCAAAGAAATCCCACAAGATGGGCGTAAGTATAATAAAACTAAAATTACCCCAACAACAAAGGGGAGGATTTTCGCAAATTAACGATTTTACTTGTGCTGTGTGTGAGACCTTGCTTCTTGCAAAATTTCATGATTCTAGGTCAACGGGAAGTATTCTATTGGTTTTGATTTATTTGGAAGTGTCTAAATATGCGGCATAAATGGCCGTATTTCTTCATTGCGTTGACTCAAGATAGACTTTTTTACAGAGCCAATGGACCATATACTTACCTAAGTATTTTATATTATGTAATTTTAACTTGCACCTCCACGCGATCCTGAGAAAAAGGACCTTGACAGACAGACAGACATACAACGAAGTGATCCTATAAGGGTTACTGTTTTCGTTTTGGTACGAAACCCTAAACCAAACTTCTCGACCGCAAATTATCGATCTTGATTATCTAAATTGGAGGATCCGTGTGACGCGGTGAGCGATGACCCGAATTATAGAAAAGGATTGGGTTCGTTTCATGTTGCGGTAAAAATCTTTGTTTTCGGGTAATTTTCGCTGATTTTAACCAAGCTCATTTTGAAAAACACACCTCAACAAAAAACCTCCAAACCCAACTTATAATCCCAGACAGAACCATTACTTTTAACTATTCAACTCTGAAAATATTCGTCTTGTCTTATTTTCTCCGGCATCTACGAGGTCAACGGCCACTCGGTGTCACAGATGAGCTATTGTGACTGCTCGTGACGTGGGTGGATCAACTCATCGCTCTTGAGGACTATCTGATCCGTGGAGAACACTTTATATCCATAGCTTAGTTAGAAAATACGTAGTTCCTTAGATTGATAGAAGCCAACAGTAATGCATAGTTGACTATATTGATGATTTAACCAAAGAATTTGTACCAAGCATTTTATTTGATGAGAAACATTTAGACCATGATAAAAGCTGCAAGCTCGAATTGCAAGCTTGTACGCCACAAGCACTTCACGGAGGTAAGAAGATACTAAGTATAAGTCAAGGTTTATGCTATTTTAATATTTATTTGAAAGAACATCGTTCGTTTAACTAATTTATCTCGTACTAGGTGGTAACGAGATTGCTATGCGAGAAGTCTCTAGGCACATAGGTACAGTAGGAGACTAGGCACATAGGTACAGTAGGTAAGCTACAATTATTTATCTCGTACTAGGTGGTAACGAGATTGCTATTCGAGAAGTCTCTAGGCACATAGGTATAGTAGGTAAGCTACAATTATTTATCTCGTACTAGGTGGTAACAAGATTGCTATTCGAGAAGTCTCTAGGCACATAGGTACAGTAGGTAAGCTACAATTATTTATCTCGTACTAGGTGGTAACGAGATTGCTATTCGAGAAGTCTCTAGGCACATAGGTACAGTAGGTAAGCTACAATTATTTATCTCGTACTAGGTGGTAACGAGATTGCTATTCGAGAAGTCTCTAGGCACATAGGTACAGTAGGTAAGCTACAATTATTTATCTCGTACTAGGTGGTAACGAGATTGCTATTCGATAAGTCTCTAGGCACATAGGTACAGTAGGAGACTAGGCACATAGGTACAGTAGGTAAGCTACAATTATTTATCTCGTACTAGGTGGTAACGAGATTGCTATTCGAGAAGTCTCTAGACACATAGGTACAGTAGGTAAGCTACAATTATTTATCTCGTACTAGGTGGTAACGAGATTGCTATTCGAGAAGTCTCTAGGCAAATAGGTACAGTAGGTAAGCTACAATTATTTATCTCGTACTAGGTGGTAACGAGATTGCTATTCGAAAAGTCTCTAGGCACATAGGTACAGTAGGAGACTAGGCACATAGGTACAGTAGGTAAGCTACAATTATTTATCTCGTACTAGGTGGTAACGAGATTGCTATTCGAGAAGTCTCTAGGCACATAGGTACAGTAGGTAAGCTACAATTATTTATCTCGTACTAGGTGTTAACGAGATTGCTATTCGAGAAGTCTCTAGGCACATAGGTACAGTAGGTAAGCTACAATTATTTATCTCGTACTAGGTGGTAACGAGATTGCTATTCGAGAAGTCTCTAGGCACATAGGTACAGTAGGTAAGCTACAATTATTTATCTCGTACTAGGTGGTAACGAGATTGCTATTCGAGAAGTCTCTAGGCACATAGGTACAGTAGGAGACTAGGCACATAGGTACAGTAGGTAAGCTACAATTATTTCTCGAATATCTAATTAATTTTACTTTTTAATACGACACCAAGAGTTTATTTTTATATTTAATACGCTCACTCAAAACAGAGTAATATCTTCCAGTCATCCCGGGCGTGAGTTAAGTTGAGAAGAGTGGATATATTTTAGAATTAATGAGATGTATTGACCGTGGGTTGTATTCTAATTGTGGGTTCGAACCCCGGTCGTGCGCAAATGGATTTTTCTACTCTATATAAAATTATGTCATTGTGTACTTATTACACGTGGTCAAACGGAGAAGAATACCATCTAAAGAAACCATCATGTCCTAAATTAAAAAAATTAAGGCATGCGCCATCGGTTTACGTTTTATTAAATGTTTAAATGGTTCCAATGGAAGATCAGCGTTGTACCAAAAGCACAACAAATGCTGAGTTGTACACCTTTATGTGACGTCGGTCATTTATATATAGGTAATTGTGAGACACACATTTGTTAGGTATTGCTGTTATTGTATGAATTTGTTCTCTTGTGTGCCGTTTACTTGTTTTGTGTCGTGACAAATAAATATTTTTTTTCTTGCTCATACTGTGTGGTGGTTATGATATTTTTTTCCTTCTTACTTTTTCTATTTTTCCTAATAAGCGGCAATGTGCTGACAATATGTCACGCGAATGCTCACTAGGCACCTACTATGCTAAAAGCGGACGAATAACGCTCGTATTAACTTTTCTTACAGATTGCGCTTCATGTTTTTTGCCATGAATTTCACACAAAACTGAAATGGTATGAATCTCAGTATGGAAATATTAAAAAATTTGCAATACTGCGATTCTGACCAAATGGGCCGTAAGGCGATGGTACGAGCCGCAGTATAACTCGTCAAAGAGCATATCGCAGCTATCAAAAATCGCCAGGTAAACAAGTCAGCGATAGCAGAGCATAGACTAATCTGGTAAGGTGCTCTCTAGTGAACGCCATTATTACAAGAGAATGGTTCGAAAAGCGATTGAAATCAAGAAATTTCCAAATTTCAGTCGGGAAGATGGCTATAGACTCTTAGCGTCCTGGAACCCGGTGATTGCTAGGTGTGCGCGTCGTGATCGGTCGTCTCAGTGCGTAGATACGGTTAGTGTAGTGTGTCGTAATATGAACGACGACATTTTCTGTTTTCTGAATTCTGAAGACTAAGTAAGGGTAGTTGCTGCAGCTACCCACACTTCTCAACGCTAGCTCCAAATATTCCAGTCAACACGTAACCACGCCTGTTGCAACACAGCTGAAACGTCGGAAAGGTACATACGCGATTAATACCAGTTTTAATCAGTAATTAGGTACAGTGATCGCGAAAGTTTGAAAAATACTATTGCAGTGTAACTCGTTCAATCTTATTACGGCGCGCATGTTAGCGCAGCTGGATTGTGACATATCTAGGCTTCCTTTTGTCGGCGGAAGCTTGTAAAGAAAGACTCAGTAATAGGATATTTGGGTAATATGATTTGCGTTTTAAGGCGAATATAGTAGTTGATTGGTCTTATTTGGAGGCTTTCTCCTCAGGGAGGAATCAGATTTATGTGCTCAAAAAAATATATGTCATTCATTGACCTTCTATCTGCAAAGTGAACATACATAAAAGTTCTACCTGTTTATTTACTATGAGAAATAAAATAACAAAATGTAGCTGTTTTCGACTTTCAATTTGATTCAACCTCTAAACGACGTTAAATTTTGTAATTTTTCTTCCACCTTCAAGTTGAACAAATGATGCTGTGATGCGACGGTCTTTCACGTGGCAATTAATTATTTTCCATTTTTCCGAATAATTAGCGGGCGTATCCTTAGAAGGTGGTTACGCGGGCGATGGGCGGCACTGTGCCTGTCGTACGGGAGGGTTGTGCTCGTCTGCCTCGCGCTCACCTTTTTGATAGTCGGTTAGATGCGTGTGGCGGAAGGTGCGGTTGGTGCGGGGCCGAAACAATAGCTACGCCCATTCGCTCAAGGTCATCGGCTACGGTTAGCGCCTTGCGGAAGTACTGCCACCATACCTATTTTTGCTGCCAAGCAGCATTGCTGTGTTTCGGTATCAAGGGTGTGGTTTCCCCTGAAATTACAGGCATATGAGGCTTTACATCATTATGCCTTAAGTTGATGGACGCAGGGCAGTGCATTGTAGGGCACGTTTCTAAAGTGCGTGACCTACAAGGCAATACTTTGCTATAGGCGATGGTAACCACTTAACATCCGGTGGGCCTTATGCTTGCTCCATCTCCAAGTAGTATAAAAAAGTAAATTAATTGAGTAGAACTCACCAAATTTTAGACGTATAGCGAGATCGAAAACCCGGAGTAAATTGTTGTTAAAATTGATTACCTTCACTCGAGTCTCGATAGAGCTGATTGGTGAAGGGCTCTTGGAATTGTGCGAGGAGCTGTCAGCTGCTAGGTGGAACTTGGAACTGTCATTGTCATAGAAGTTGTTAGGATCCTTGAGGCAGATTCAGTTTAAAGAATCTTTATATCTCACTAGCTGACCCGCTGAACTTCGTAACGCCTTTACATGCATTGACGCGGGCTGCCAATTTACGTAGCCCCGGTAGAATTGTCAATCGACCATTAGCTGCTTCTGTGTATGAGAAAATGAATTTTCTTCGTAGTTTTTTTTTGCAAAAATTTTTCTTATATTTTAATAGTTATTCTGCTATTCGGGGCAGTTCTCGACTTGTAGCATTTTGGCAGGCAGCAGAAATAGGTACGATGGCAGTAGGTACCTCAGGCGGACTCTTTGACAAGATCTACTACTAAAATACTCATTATTAGAATAGAATAGAATAAATACTCTTTATTGCACACCAACAAAATTAAAAATACAAAGAAATACACAAAAATTTGTGCCTGTGCCACGGCTACCTGCCTGACGCATTAACCAACACGGTGGTAGTACCAACTCTTAAGTGCAAGACCGGGGATGCGTCAGACAGGAGCAATTATCGTCTCATCTCACTAGCGACAATATTGGCGAAGGTTTTTGACAGCCTGCTTAACAATGTTCTTTTGCGGCACGTTGAGCTACATCATGCTCAGTTTGGTTTCCGAGCTGGGTTTTCAACGGAGAGTGCAATCCTGTGTCTTAAGCAGGCTGTCAGGTACTATACAGACAGGAAAACACCGGTGTATGCCTGTTTCCTGGATTTGTCCAGGGCCTTTGATACTGTGTTGTATAATAGGCTCTGGATGAAGTTGGGGGCGGTGGGTGTACCGGATGAAGTAGTCTCAATCCTGAGAAACTGGTATGAGTCCCAAAGAAACCAGGTGAGATGGGCTGAGGCTTTATCGGATGCTTATGGCTTGGAATGTGGCGTGAGGCAGGGCGGAATAACTTCTCCTTTGTTGTTTAACCTCTACATAAATGACCTCATCGTGGGGCTCAGCAGTACTCATACCGGTTGTTTTATAGACGAAGTATCCGTCAATAACATTAGCTATGTTGATGATATGGTGCTGCTGGGGCCGACGGTGGGTTCCATTCGCAAATTAATAGGTATGTGTGAAGCGTACGCGGCGGAACATGGGCTGAAATATAACTCTAAAACGAGTGAAGTTCTTGTTTTTAAAAGTGGGGGAGTTAAACCAGTCGATGTTCCGCCAATTATGCTCAGCGGTGCGGCTCTGCAAGTGGTGCGTAGCTTTAAGTACCTGGGGCATATTGTGAATGAGGAGCTCAAGGATGACGAGGATATAGAGAGGGAACGCAGGGCGCTAGCAGTTCGAGGAAACATGCTCATACGTAGGTTCGCTCGCTGCTCGAGAGAAGTGAAAGTCACACTCTTCAAGGCTTACTGCCAGTCCTTCTACTCGAGCAGCCTCTGGATACACCACACCCAACGGGCGGCCAGCTCCCTGCGAGTTCAGTATAATAACATCTTCAGGATGGTGATGCGGCTGCCTCGCTTTTGCAGCGCATCTGGGATTTTCGCGGAGGCGCGCACGGACGGCTATCATGCTATTATTCGCAAGAAAGTCACTTCCCTAATCTAGCGGGTGCGAGGAAGCAGCAACACCATCTTGCAGATGATCGCAGCTCGCGCGGACTGTCCCATCCAACTTAAGTGGATGCGGATTGTGATGGGCTCCTCATAAATTTAATTGAGTTTTTGTTCAGAATATTATGTTTTTTACCTTAATTTTAATTTATTTTTGACTTTTTTTCATTTTTATTTAGCCCCATTTTAATTATTATTATTATTTTATTGGAACTCTATTTTATAAATTTTTTGACATTTTAATTTTTACCATTTTATACTATATATAAATATAATTATTACTTAATTTTAGTTACAATTTTTATCTTTTGTATTGTATATTTATTTTGTTTTATTTTCTTGTGTTTGTAACTTTATTGTACCTACTCGTAACTATGGATCTCGGTGTCTGATACTAAAGATTTAATAATAAAAATAAAGATAAGTACAATTGGCGGTCTTATCGCTAAAAGACATCTCTTCCAGACAACCTTTGGATGGACAAGACAAAACAAAATCAAAAAGACGGCGGTGTATCTATGTACATAAACTACCTATAACTACTTACTAATAAACTAAAAATATATACAAATATAATAATATATATTATATATATAAACTACAACAAAGGAGATCAACATAACGACTGCACTAGCAGTGCGATAATCATCGATCACTGTACATAATTACTAATATTAAATGGGTATTTATCGCGAATGTACTTTTTATTAGGGTTCCGTACACAAAGGGTAAAACGGCACCCTATTACTGAGGCTCCGCTGTATATCTGACTGTCCGTCTGTCACCAGGCTGTATCTCATGAACCGTGATAGTTAGACAGTTGAAATTTTCACAGATGATGTATTTCTGTTGCCGCTATAACAGCAAATACTAAAAACAGAATAAAATAAATATTTTAGGGGGGCTCACATACAACAAACGTGATTTATTTGCTCGTTTTAGCTCGATATTGATAACGGCAAAAGATAGACGCTTGAAATATTCACAGAATACTTAGTTATGTATTCACTTTAAAAATAAATAATGAAATAAAAATAAAACAAATATTTAATACAACAAACGTGATTTATTTTGCCGTTTTTATAGATAATGGCACGAAATCCTTCGTGCGCGAGTTCGACTCGCACTTGACCGGTTTTTTATTATCCCGACGTTTCGATGGCAGCCGCGGGGACTACCCTCACTTGGTCTTCAGAATTAGAAAAGTCCACGTTCATATTGCGACCCACTTTTTATTTATCCATATGTATA
Source organism: Philereme vetulata (assembly GCA_918857605.2). Classification (NCBI taxonomy): domain Eukaryota; kingdom Metazoa; phylum Arthropoda; class Insecta; order Lepidoptera; family Geometridae; genus Philereme; species Philereme vetulata. The sequence goes on along the minus strand of OU975463.1, from coordinate 123,436 downwards.
AAAATGAATTCCTGTTAGATTAGATTAGAACATTTATAATTACACATCATTAAAAATAAGCAAACAAAAGAGAATACACAATTAAATCAAAGGTATTTAGCAGGCCTAGGTAGGTGTTTAATCGTGGCTCCTCGCTGTGTGTAGTCGAAGAAGACAAGCGGCGAAATTAACAAATGATTTTAATGAAAATTAACGTTACCATACAATGTAAATAAATGATCAGAAATAGAAATAAACAGAAATAAGCCAGGTAATAGATGCGCGCGAAGGTGTCTCGACACCAAGTCAGACGCAAGCGGAGTGCCGGGCAGTAGAGGTGCAAGCGACGCGGGCGCGGGATGCAGACCGGAGCTCGGCGGTCGAGGGGCGCGGCGGCACGGCGGAGGTAATCGGTCACGCCATACGATGACGTCACGCTCCTGCCTCGGCTTGAGGGCCTAGCGGTATAGCATCATAAAAGAAATTATTTATTATTATAAATGTAGGGGTTTATTTATGAACCCCACAGGTACAATGGGCGGCCTTATCGCTAAAAGCGATCTTTTCCAGGCAACTTTTGGATGGACAGGATCTGTGTGAACAAATGAGGACGGCGCGGCGGCGGCGTAAATCAAATATTAACTAATAGAACAAGTATGTACACACGGCTACACATCAAGCTAAACATTTCCAGTATAAGCTGACCTAGCATTGTGTGGGCTTTTCGTAGAATGAGAGGTTCGCTTATTCTGGAAAGGTATAGCTTGATGTGTAGCCGTGTGTACCTACTGTTTCCCTTGGTCACGCCACAGCTTGAGAACGACTTCACCTATTTCTTTCATCTCTTTTTTTAAGATTTTTTCATCAAATAAATAACAAGCATTCAAAGTACAAAAACGTTGTGTAAGAAGAGCATTGAACCGCCTGCGCCTGCGCCTGACACAAACGGACTCATACGTGGAATATTTTAAGAGATTGAAGATTCTAACCCTACCATGCCTATATATTAACGAGGTCGCCATTTTTGTAAGGAATAACTTAAATCTTTTTAGCATATATCCCAAAGAAAGCCGCCGTGCGAGCTGCCTCCACTCTCAATCGTGTAAAACCCATCTTGTGCGCATGAGTGTGTTTTATATGACACCAATAATCTATAATAAAATACCATCATCAATGAGAGGCAAACAAAGTATAATGGAGTTTAAGAATGCCCGCAACAGATTGTAAAACCCATCTTGTGCGCATGAGTGTGTTTTATATGGCACCAATAATCTATAATAAAATACCATCATCAATGAGAGGCAAACAAAGTATAATGGAGTTTAAGAATGCCCGCAACAGATTGTAAAACCCATCTTGTGCGCATGAGTGTGTTTTATATGGCACCAATAATCTATAATAAAATACCATCATCAATAAGAGGCAAACAAAGTATAATGGAGTTTAAGAATGCCCGCAACAGATTGTAAAACCCATCTTGTGCGCATGAGTGTGTTTTATATGGCACCAATAATCTATAATAAAATACCATCATCAATGAGAGGCAAACAAAGTATAATGGAGTTTAAGAATGCCCGCAACAGATTGTAAAACCCATCTTGTGCGCATGAGTGTGTTTTATATGGCACCAATAATCTATAATAAAATACCATCATCAATTAGAGGCAAACAAAGTATAATGGAGTTTAAGAATGCCCGCAACAGATTGTAAAACCCATCTTGTGCGCATGAGTGTGTTTTATATGGCACCAATAATCTATAATAAAATACCATCATCAATAAGAGGCAAACAAAGTATAATGGAGTTTAAGAATGCCCGCAACAGATTGTAAAACCCATCTTGTGCGCATGAGTGTGTTTTATATGGCACCAATAATCTATAATAAAATACCATCATCAATGAGAGGCAAACAAAGTATAATGGAGTTTAAGAATGCCCGCAACAGATTGTAAAACCCATCTTGTGCGCATGAGTGTGTTTTATATGGCACCAATAATCTATAATAAAATACCATCATCAATAAGAGGCAAACAAAGTATAATGGAGTTTAAGAATGCCCGCAACAGATTGTAAAACCCATCTTGTGCGCATGAGTGTGTTTTATATGGCACCAATAATCTATAATAAAATACCATCATCAATGAGAGGCAAACAAAGTATAATGGAGTTTAAGAATGCCCGCAACAGATTGTAAAACCCATCTTGTGCGCATGAGTGTGTTTTATATGGCACCAATAATCTATAATAAAATACCATCATCAATGAGAGGCAAACAAAGTATAATGGAGTTTAAGAATGCCCGCAACAGATTGTAAAACCCATCTTGTGCGCATGAGTGTGTTTTATATGGCACCAATAATCTATAATAAAATACCATCATCAAAAAGAGGCAAACAAAGTATAATGGAGTTTAAGAATGCCCGCAACAGATTGTAAAACCCATCTTGTGCGCATGAGTGTGTTTTATATGGCACCAATAATCTATAATAAAATACCATCATCAATGAGAGGCAAACAAAGTATAATGGAGTTTAAGAATGCCCGCAAAAGATTGTAAAACCCATCTTGTGCGCATGAGTGTGTTTTATATGGCACCAATAATCTATAATAAAATACCATCATCAATAAGAGGCAAACAAAGTATAATGGAGTTTAAGAATGCCCGCAACAGATTGTAAAACCCATCTTGTGCGCATGAGTGTGTTTTATATGGCACCAATAATCTATAATAAAATACCATCATCAATGAGAGGCAAACAAAGTATAATGGAGTTTAAGAATGCCCGCAACAGATTGTAAAACCCATCTTGTGCGCATGAGTGTGTTTTATATGGCACCAATAATCTATAATAAAATACCATCATCAATAAGAGGCAAACAAAGTATAATGGAGTTTAAGAATGCCCGCAACAGATTGTAAAACCCATCTTGTGCGCATGAGTGTGTTTTATATGGCACCAATAATCTATAATAAAATACCATCATCAATGAGAGGCAAACAAAGTATAATGGAGTTTAAGAATGCCCGCAACAGATTGTAAAACCCATCTTGTGCGCATGAGTGTGTTTTATATGGCACCAATAATCTATAATAAAATACCATCATCAATGAGAGGCAAACAAAGTATAATGGAGTTTAAGAATGCCCGCAACAGATTGTAAAACCCATCTTGTGCGCATGAGTGTGTTTTATATGGCACCAATAATCTATAATAAAATACCATCATCAATAAGAGGCAAACAAAGTATAATGGAGTTTAAGAATGCCCGCAACAGATTGTAAAACCCATCTTGTGCGCATGAGTGTGTTTTATATGGCACCAATAATCTATAATAAAATACCATCATCAATGAGAGGCAAACAAAGTATAATGGAGTTTAAGAATGCCCGCAAAAGATTGTAAAACCCATCTTGTGCGCATGAGTGTGTTTTATATGGCACCAATAATCTATAATAAAATACCATCATCAATGAGAGGCAAACAAAGTATAATGGAGTTTAAGAATGCCCGCAACAGATTGTAAAACCCATCTTGTGCGCATGAGTGTGTTTTATATGGCACCAATAATCTATAATAAAATACCATCATCAATGAGAGGCAAACAAAGTATAATGGAGTTTAAGAATGCCCGCAACAGATTGTAAAACCCATCTTGTGCGCATGAGTGTGTTTTATATGGCACCAATAATCTATAATAAAATACCATCATCAATGAGAGGCAAACAAAGTATAATGGAGTTTAAGAATGCCCGCAACAGATTGTAAAACCCATCTTGTGCGCATGAGTGTGTTTTATATGGCACCAATAATCTATAATAAAATACCATCATCAATGAGAGGCAAACAAAGTATAATGGAGTTTAAGAATGCCCGCAACAGATTGTAAAACCCATCTTGTGCGCATGAGTGTGTTTTATATGGCACCAATAATCTATAATAAAATACCATCATCAATGAGAGGCAAACAAAGTATAATGAAGTTTAAGAATGCCCGCAACAGATTGTAAAACCCATCTTGTGCGCATGAGTGTGTTTTATATGGCACCAATAATCTATAATAAAATACCATCATCAATGAGAAGCAAACAAAGTATAATGGAGTTTAAGAATGCCCGCAACAGATTGTAAAACCCATCTTGTGCGCATGAGTGTGTTTTATATGGCACCAATAATCTATAATAAAATACCATCATCAATAAGAGGCAAACAAAGTATAATGGAGTTTAAGAATGCCCGCAACAGATTGTAAAACCCATCTTGTGCGCATGAGTGTGTTTTATATGGCACCAATAATCTATAATAAAATACCATCATCAATGAGAGGCAAACAAAGTATAATGGAGTTTAAGAATGCCCGCAACAGATTGTAAAACCCATCTTGTGCGCATGAGTGTGTTTTATATGGCACCAATAATCTATAATAAAATACCATCATCAATGAGAGGCAAACAAAGTATAATGGAGTTTAAGAATGCCCGCAACAGATTGTAAAACCCATCTTGTGCGCATGAGTGTGTTTTAAATGGCACCAATAATCTATAATAAAATACCATCATCAATGAGAGGCAAACAAAGTATAATGGAGTTTAAGAATGCCCGCAACAGATTGTAAAACCCATCTTGTGCGCATGAGTGTGTTTTATATGGCACCAATAATCTATAATAAAATACCATCATCAATGAGAGGCAAACAAAGTATAATGGAGTTTAAGAATGCCCGCAACAGATTGTAAAACCCATCTTGTGCGCATGAGTGTGTTTTATATGGCACCAATAATCTATAATAAAATACCATCATCAATGAGAGGCAAACAAAGTATAATGGAGTTTAAGAATGCCCGCAACAGATTGTAAAACCCATCTTGTGCGCATGAGTGTGTTTTATATGGCACCAATAATCTATAATAAAATACCATCATCAATGAGAGGCAAACAAAGTATAATGGAGTTTAAGAATGCCCGCAACAGATTGTAAAACCCATCTTGTGCGCATGAGTGTGTTTTATATGGCACCAATAATCTATAATAAAATACCATCATCAATAAGAGGCAAACAAAGTATAATGGAGTTTAAGAATGCCCGCAACAGATTGTAAAACCCATCTTGTGCGCATGAGTGTGTTTTATATGGCACCAATAATCTATAATAAAATACCATCATCAATGAGAGGCAAACAAAGTATAATGGAGTTTAAGAATGCCCGCAACAGATTGTAAAACCCATCTTGTGCGCATGAGTGTGTTTTATATGGCACCAATAATCTATAATAAAATACCATCATCAATGAGAGGCAAACAAAGTATAATGGAGTTTAAGAATGCCCGCAACAGATTGTAAAACCCATCTTGTGCGCATGAGTGTGTTTTATATGGCACCAATAATCTATAATAAAATACCATCATCAATGAGAGGCAAACAAAGTATAATGGAGTTTAAGAATGCCCGCAACAGATTGTAAAACCCATCTTGTGCGCATGAGTGTGTTTTATATGGCACCAATAATCTATAATAAAATACCATCATCAATGAGAGGCAAACAAAGTATAATGGAGTTTAAGAATGCCCGCAACAGATTGTAAAACCCATCTTGTGCGCATGAGTGTGTTTTATATGGCACCAATAATCTATAATAAAATACCATCATCAATGAGAGGCAAACAAAGTATAATGGAGTTTAAGAATGCCCGCAACAGATTGTAAAACCCATCTTGTGCGCATGAGTGTGTTTTATATGGCACCAATAATCTATAATAAAATACCATCATCAATGAGAGGCAAACAAAGTATAATGAAGTTTAAGAATGCCCGCAACAGATTGTAAAACCCATCTTGTGCGCATGAGTGTGTTTTATATGGCACCAATAATCTATAATAAAATACCATCATCAATAAGAGGCAAACAAAGTATAATGGAGTTTAAGAATGCCCGCAACAGATTGTAAAACCCATCTTGTGCGCATGAGTGTGTTTTATATGGCACCAATAATCTATAATAAAATACCATCATCAATGAGAGGCAAACAAAGTAAAAAGGAGTTTAAGAATGCCCGCAACAGATTGTAAAACCCATCTTGTGCGCATGAGTGTGTTTTATATGGCACCAATAATCTATAATAAAATACCATCATCAATGAGAGGCAAACAAAGTATAAAGGAACTTAAGAATGCCCGCAACAGATTGTAAAACCCATCTTGTGCGCATGAGTGTGTTTTATATGGCACCAATAATCTATAATAAAATACCATCATCAATAAGAGGCAAACAAAGTATAATGGAGTTTAAGAATGCCCGCAACAGATTGTAAAACCCATCTTGTGCGCATGAGTGTGTTTTATATGGCACCAATAATCTATAATAAAATACCATCATCAATAAGAGGCAAACAAAGTATAATGGAGTTTAAGAATGCCCGCAACAGATTGTAAAACCCATCTTGTGCGCATGAGTGTGTTTTATATGGCACCAATAATCTATAATAAAATACCATCATCAATGAGAGGCAAACAAAGTATAATGGAGTTTAAGAATGCCCGCAACAGATTGTAAAACCCATCTTGTGCGCATGAGTGTGTTTTATATGGCACCAATAATCTATAATAAAATACCATCATCAATGAGAGGCAAACAAAGTATAATGGAGTTTAAGAATGCCCGCAACAGATTGTAAAACCCATCTTGTGCGCATGAGTGTGTTTTATATGGCACCAATAATCTATAATAAAATACCATCATCAATGAGAGGCAAACAAAGTATAATGGAGTTTAAGAATGCCCGCAACAGATTGTAAAACCCATCTTGTGCGCATGAGTGTGTTTTATATGGCACCAATAATCTATAATAAAATACCATCATCAATAAGAGGCAAACAAAGTATAATGGAGTTTAAGAATGCCCGCAACAGATTGTAAAACCCATTTTGTGCGCATGAGTGTGTTTTATATGGCACCAATAATCTATAATAAAATACCATCATCAATGAGAGGCAAACAAAGTATAAAGGAGTTTAAGAATGCCCGCAACAGATTGTAAAACCCATCTTGTGCGCATGAGTGTGTTTTATATGGCACCAATAATCTATAATAAAATACCATCATCAATGAGAGGCAAACAAAGTATAAAGGAGTTTAAGAATGCCCGCAACAGATTGTAAAACCCATCTTGTGCGCATGAGTGTGTTTTATATGGCACCAATAATCTATAATAAAATACCATCATCAATAAGAGGCAAACAAAGTATAATGGAGTTTAAGAATGCCCGCAACAGATTGTAAAACCCATCTTGTGCGCATGAGTGTGTTTTATATGGCACCAATAATCTATAATAAAATACCATCATCAATAAGAGGCAAACAAAGTATAATGGAGTTTAAGAATGCCCGCAACAGATTGTAAAACCCATCTTGTGCGCATGAGTGTGTTTTATATGGCACCAATAATCTATAATAAAATACCATCATCAATGAGAGGCAAACAAAGTATAATGGAGTTTAAGAATGCCCGCAACAGATTGTAAAACCCATCTTGTGCGCATGAGTGTGTTTTATATGGCACCAATAATCTATAATAAAATACCATCATCAATGAGAGGCAAACAAAGTATAATGGAGTTTAAGAATGCCCGCAACAGATTGTAAAACCCATCTTGTGCGCATGAGTGTGTTTTATATGGCACCAATAATCTATAATAAAATACCATCATCAATGAGAGGCAAACAAAGTATAATGAAGTTTAAGAATGCCCGCAACAGATTGTAAAACCCATCTTGTGCGCATGAGTGTGTTTTATATGGCACCAATAATCTATAATAAAATACCATCATCAATAAGAGGCAAACAAAGTATAATGGAGTTTAAGAATGCCCGCAACAGATTGTAAAACCCATCTTGTGCGCATGAGTGTGTTTTATATGGCACCAATAATCTATAATAAAATACCATCATCAATAAGAGGCAAACAAAGTATAATGGAGTTTAAGAATGCCCGCAACAGATTGTAAAACCCATCTTGTGCGCATGAGTGTGTTTTATATGGCACCAATAATCTATAATAAAATACCATCATCAATAAGAGGCAAACAAAGTATAATGGAGTTTAAGAATGCCCGCAACAGATTGTAAAACCCATCTTGTGCGCATGAGTGTGTTTTATATGGCACCAATAATCTATAATAAAATACCATCATCAATGAGAGGCAAACAAAGTATAATGGAGTTTAAGAATGCCCGCAACAGATTGTAAAACCCATCTTGTGCGCATGAGTGTGTTTTATATGGCACCAATAATCTATAATAAAATACCATCATCAATGAGAGGCAAACAAAGTATAAAGGAGTTTAAGAATGCCCGCAACAGATTGTAAAACCCATCTTGTGCGCATGAGTGTGTTTTATATGGCACCAATAATCTATAATAAAATACCATCATCAATGAGAGGCAAACAAAGTATAAAGGAGTTTAAGAATGCCCGCAACAGATTGTAAAACCCATCTTGTGCGCATGAGTGTGTTTTATATGGCACCAATAATCTATAATAAAATACCATCATCAATAAGAGGCAAACAAAGTATAATGGAGTTTAAGAATGCCCGCAACAGATTGTAAAACCCATCTTGTGCGCATGAGTGTGTTTTATATGGCACCAATAATCTATAATAAAATACCATCATCAATAAGAGGCAAACAAAGTATAATGGAGTTTAAGAATGCCCGCAACAGATTGTAAAACCCATCTTGTGCGCATGAGTGTGTTTTATATGGCACCAATAATCTATAATAAAATACCATCATCAATGAGAGGCAAACAAAGTATAATGGAGTTTAAGAATGCCCGCAACAGATTGTAAAACCCATCTTGTGCGCATGAGTGTGTTTTATATGGCACCAATAATCTATAATAAAATACCATCATCAATGAGAGGCAAACAAAGTATAATGGAGTTTAAGAATGCCCGCAACAGATTGTAAAACCCATCTTGTGCGCATGAGTGTGTTTTATATGGCACCAATAATCTATAATAAAATACCATCATCAATAAGAGGCAAACAAAGTATAATGGAGTTTAAGAATGCCCGCAACAGATTGTAAAACCCATCTTGTGCGCATGAGTGTGTTTTATATGGCACCAATAATCTATAATAAAATACCATCATCAATGAGAGGCAAACAAAGTATAATGGAGTTTAAGAATGCCCGCAACAGATTGTAAAACCCATCTTGTGCGCATGAGTGTGTTTTATATGGCACCAATAATCTATAATAAAATACCATCATCAATGAGAGGCAAACAAAGTATAATGGAGTTTAAGAATGCCCGCAATAGATTGTAAAACCCATCTTGTGCGCATGAGTGTGTTTTATATGGCACCAATAATCTATAATAAAATACCATCATCAATGAGAGGCAAACAAAGTATAATGGAGTTTAAGAATGCCCGCAACAGATTGTAAAACCCATCTTGTGCGCATGAGTGTGTTTTATATGGCACCAATAATCTATAATAAAATACCATCATCAATGAGAGGCAAACAAAGTATAATGGAGTTTAAGAATGCCCGCAACAGATTGTAAAACCCATCTTGTGCGCATGAGTGTGTTTTATATGGCACCAATAATCTATAATAAAATACCATCATCAATGAGAGGCAAACAAAGTATAATGGAGTTTAAGAATGCCCGCAACAGATTGTAAAACCCATCTTGTGCGCATGAGTGTGTTTTATATGGCACCAATAATCTATAATAAAATACCATCATCAATAAGAGGCAAACAAAGTATAATGGAGTTTAAGAATGCCCGCAACAGATTGTAAAACCCATCTTGTGCGCATGAGTGTGTTTTATATGGCACCAATAATCTATAATAAAATACCATCATCAATGAGAGGCAAACAAAGTATAATGGAGTTTAAGAATGCCCGCAACAGATTGTAAAACCCATCTTGTGCGCATGAGTGTGTTTTATATGGCACCAATAATCTATAATAAAATACCATCATCAATGAGAGGCAAACAAAGTATAATGGAGTTTAAGAATGCCCGCAACAGATTGTAAAACCCATCTTGTGCGCATGAGTGTGTTTTATATGGCACCAATAATCTATAATAAAATACCATCATCAATGAGAGGCAAACAAAGTATAATGGAGTTTAAGAATGCCCGCAACAGATTGTAAAACCCATCTTGTGCGCATGAGTGTGTTTTATATGGCACCAATAATCTATAATAAAATACCATCATCAATGAGAGGCAAACAAAGTATAATGGAGTTTAAGAATGCCCGCAACAGATTGTAAAACCCATCTTGTGCGCATGAGTGTGTTTTATATGGCACCAATAATCTATAATAAAATACCATCATCAATGAGAGGCAAACAAAGTATAATGGAGTTTAAGAATGCCCGCAACAGATTGTAAAACCCATCTTGTGCGCATGAGTGTGTTTTATATGGCACCAATAATCTATAATAAAATACCATCATCAATAAGAGGCAAACAAAGTATAATGGAGATTAAGAATGCCCGCAACAGATTGTAAAACCCATCTTGTGCGCATGAGTGTGTTTTATATGGCACCAATAATCTATAATAAAATACCATCATCAATGAGAGGCAAACAAAGTATAATGGAGTTTAAGAATGCCCGCAACAGATTGTAAAACCCATCTTGTGCGCATGAGTGTGTTTTATATGGCACCAATAATCTATAATAAAATACCATCATCAATGAGAGGCAAACAAAGTATAATGGAGTTTAAGAATGCCCGCAACAGATTGTAAAACCCATCTTGTGCGCATGAGTGTGTTTTATATGGCACCAATAATCTATAATAAAATACCATCATCAATGAGAGGCAAACAAAGTATAATGGAGTTTAAGAATGCCCGCAACAGATTGTAAAACCCATCTTGTGCGCATGAGTGTGTTTTATATGGCACCAATAATCTATAATAAAATACCATCATCAATGAGAGGCAAACAAAGTATAATGGAGTTTAAGAATGCCCGCAACAGATTGTAAAACCCATCTTGTGCGCATGAGTGTGTTTTATATGGCACCAATAATCTATAATAAAATACCATCATCAATGAGAGGCAAACAAAGTATAATGGAGTTTAAGAATGCCCGCAACAGATTGTAAAACCCATCTTGTGCGCATGAGTGTGTTTTATATGGCACCAATAATCTATAATAAAATACCATCATCAATGAGAGGCAAACAAAGTATAATGGAGTTTAAGAATGCCCGCAACAGATTGTAAAACCCATCTTGTGCGCATGAGTGTGTTTTATATGGCACCAATAATCTATAATAAAATACCATCATCAATGAGAGGCAAACAAAGTATAATGGAGTTTAAGAATGCCCGCAACAGATTGTAAAACCCATCTTGTGCGCATGAGTGTGTTTTATATGGCACCAATAATCTATAATAAAATACCATCATCAATGAGAGGCAAACAAAGTATAATGGAGTTTAAGAATGCCCGCAACAGATTGTAAAACCCATCTTGTGCGCATGAGTGTGTTTTATATGGCACCAATAATCTATAATAAAATACCATCATCAATGAGAGGCAAACAAAGTATAATGGAGTTTAAGAATGCCCGCAACAGATTGTAAAACCCATCTTGTGCGCATGAGTGTGTTTTATATGGCACCAATAATCTATAATAAAATACCATCATCAATGAGAGGCAAACAAAGTATAATGGAGTTTAAGAATGCCCGCAACAGATTGTAAAACCCATCTTGTGCGCATGAGTGTGTTTTATATGGCACCAATAATCTATAATAAAATACCATCATCAATAAGAGGCAAACAAAGTATAATGGAGTTTAAGAATGCCCGCAACAGATTGTAAAACCCATCTTGTGCGCATGAGTGTGTTTTATATGGCACCAATAATCTATAATAAAATACCATCATCAATGAGAGGCAAACAAAGTATAATGGAGTTTAAGAATGCCCGCAACAGATTGTAAAACCCATCTTGTGCGCATGAGTGTGTTTTATATGGCACCAATAATCTATAATAAAATACCATCATCAATGAGAGGCAAACAAAGTATAATGGAGTTTAAGAATGCCCGCAACAGATTGTAAAACCCATCTTGTGCGCATGAGTGTGTTTTATATGGCACCAATAATCTATAATAAAATACCATCATCAATAAGAGGCAAACAAAGTATAATGGAGTTTAAGAATGCCCGCAACAGATTGTAAAACCCATCTTGTGCGCATGAGTGTGTTTTATATGGCACCAATAATCTATAATAAAATACCATCATCAATGAGAGGCAAACAAAGTATAATGGAGTTTAAGAATGCCCGCAACAGATTGTAAAACCCATCTTGTGCGCATGAGTGTGTTTTATATGGCACCAATAATCTATAATAAAATACCATCATCAATGAGAGGCAAACAAAGTATAATGGAGTTTAAGAATGCCCGCAACAGATTGTAAAACCCATCTTGTGCGCATGAGTGTGTTTTATATGGCACCAATAATCTATAATAAAATACCATCATCAATGAGAGGCAAACAAAGTATAATGGAGTTTAAGAATGCCCGCAACAGATTGTAAAACCCATCTTGTGCGCATGAGTGTGTTTTATATGGCACCAATAATCTATAATAAAATACCATCATCAATGAGAGGCAAACAAAGTATAATGGAGTTTAAGAATGCCCGCAACAGATTGTAAAACCCATCTTGTGCGCATGAGTGTGTTTTATATGGCACCAATAATCTATAATAAAATACCATCATCAATGAGAGGCAAACAAAGTATAATGGAGTTTAAGAATGCCCGCAACAGATTGTAAAACCCATCTTGTGCGCATGAGTGTGTTTTATATGGCACCAATAATCTATAATAAAATACCATCATCAATGAGAGGCAAACAAAGTATAATGAAGTTTAAGAATGCCCGCAACAGATTGTAAAACCCATCTTGTGCGCATGAGTGTGTTTTATATGGCACCAATAATCTATAATAAAATACCATCATCAATAAGAGGCAAACAAAGTATAATGGAGTTTAAGAATGCCCGCAACAGATTGTAAAACCCATCTTGTGCGCATGAGTGTGTTTTATATGGCACCAATAATCTATAATAAAATACCATCATCAATAAGAGGCAAACAAAGTATAATGGAGTTTAAGAATGCCCGCAACAGATTGTAAAACCCATCTTGTGCGCATGAGTGTGTTTTATATGGCACCAATAATCTATAATAAAATACCATCATCAATAAGAGGCAAACAAAGTATAATGGAGTTTAAGAATGCCCGCAACAGATTGTAAAACCCATCTTGTGCGCATGAGTGTGTTTTATATGGCACCAATAATCTATAATAAAATACCATCATCAATGAGAGGCAAACAAAGTATAATGGAGTTTAAGAATGCCCGCAACAGATTGTAAAACCCATCTTGTGCGCATGAGTGTGTTTTATATGGCACCAATAATCTATAATAAAATACCATCATCAATGAGAGGCAAACAAAGTATAAAGGAGTTTAAGAATGCCCGCAACAGATTGTAAAACCCATCTTGTGCGCATGAGTGTGTTTTATATGGCACCAATAATCTATAATAAAATATCATCATCAATGAGAGGCAAACAAAGTATAAAGGAGTTTAAGAATGCCCGCAACAGATTGTAAAACCCATCTTGTGCGCATGAGTGTGTTTTATATGGCACCAATAATCTATAATAAAATACCATCATCAATAAGAGGCAAACAAAGTATAATGGAGTTTAAGAATGCCCGCAACAGATTGTAAAACCCATCTTGTGCGCATGAGTGTGTTTTATATGGAACCAATAATCTATAATAAAATACCATCATCAATAAGAGGCAAACAAAGTATAATGGAGTTTAAGAATGCCCGCAACAGATTGTAAAACCCATCTTGTGCGCATGAGTGTGTTTTATATGGCACCAATAATCTATAATAAAATACCATCATCAATGAGAGGCAAACAAAGTATAATGGAGTTTAAGAATGCCCGCAACAGATTGTAAAACCCATCTTGTGCGCATGAGTGTGTTTTATATGGCACCAATAATCTATAATAAAATACCATCATCAATGAGAGGCAAACAAAGTATAATGGAGTTTAAGAATGCCCGCAACAGATTGTAAAACCCATCTTGTGCGCATGAGTGTGTTTTATATGGCACCAATAATCTATAATAAAATACCATCATCAATAAGAGGCAAACAAAGTATAATGGAGTTTAAGAATGCCCGCAACAGATTGTAAAACCCATCTTGTGCGCATGAGTGTGTTTTATATGGCACCAATAATCTATAATAAAATACCATCATCAATGAGAGGCAAACAAAGTATAATGGAGTTTAAGAATGCCCGCAACAGATTGTAAAACCCATCTTGTGCGCATGAGTGTGTTTTATATGGCACCAATAATCTATAATAAAATACCATCATCAATGAGAGGCAAACAAAGTATAATGGAGTTTAAGAATGCCCGCAACAGATTGTAAAACCCATCTTGTGCGCATGAGTGTGTTTTATATGGCACCAATAATCTATAATAAAATACCATCATCAATGAGAGGCAAACAAAGTATAATGGAGTTTAAGAATGCCCGCAACAGATTGTAAAACCCATCTTGTGCGCATGAGTGTGTTTTATATGGCACCAATAATCTATAATAAAATACCATCATCAATGAGAGGCAAACAAAGTATAATGGAGTTTAAGAATGCCCGCAACAGATTGTAAAACCCATCTTGTGCGCATGAGTGTGTTTTATATGGCACCAATAATCTATAATAAAATACCATCATCAATGAGAGGCAAACAAAGTATAATGAAGTTTAAGAATGCCCGCAACAGATTGTAAAACCCATCTTGTGCGCATGAGTGTGTTTTATATGGCACCAATAATCTATAATAAAATACCATCATCAATAAGAGGCAAACAAAGTATAATGGAGTTTAAGAATGCCCGCAACAGATTGTAAAACCCATCTTGTGCGCATGAGTGTGTTTTATATGGCACCAATAATCTATAATAAAATACCATCATCAATAAGAGGCAAACAAAGTATAATGGAGTTTAAGAATGCCCGCAACAGATTGTAAAACCCATCTTGTGCGCATGAGTGTGTTTTATATGGCACCAATAATCTATAATAAAATACCATCATCAATAAGAGGCAAACAAAGTATAATGGAGTTTAAGAATGCCCGCAACAGATTGTAAAACCCATCTTGTGCGCATGAGTGTGTTTTATATGGCACCAATAATCTATAATAAAATACCATCATCAATGAGAGGCAAACAAAGTATAATGGAGTTTAAGAATGCCCGCAACAGATTGTAAAACCCATCTTGTGCGCATGAGTGTGTTTTATATGGCACCAATAATCTATAATAAAATACCATCATCAATGAGAGGCAAACAAAGTATAAAGGAGTTTAAGAATGCCCGCAACAGATTGTAAAACCCATCTTGTGCGCATGAGTGTGTTTTATATGGCACCAATAATCTATAATAAAATACCATCATCAATGAGAGGCAAACAAAGTATAAAGGAGTTTAAGAATGCCCGCAACAGATTGTAAAACCCATCTTGTGCGCATGAGTGTGTTTTATATGGCACCAATAATCTATAATAAAATACCATCATCAATAAGAGGCAAACAAAGTATAATGGAGTTTAAGAATGCCCGCAACAGATTGTAAAACCCATCTTGTGCGCATGAGTGTGTTTTATATGGCACCAATAATCTATAATAAAATACCATCATCAATAAGAGGCAAACAAAGTATAATGGAGTTTAAGAATGCCCGCAACAGATTGTAAAACCCATCTTGTGCGCATGAGTGTGTTTTATATGGCACCAATAATCTATAATAAAATACCATCATCAATGAGAGGCAAACAAAGTATAATGGAGTTTAAGAATGCCCGCAACAGATTGTAAAACCCATCTTGTGCGCATGAGTGTGTTTTATATGGCACCAATAATCTATAATAAAATACCATCATCAATGAGAGGCAAACAAAGTATAATGGAGTTTAAGAATGCCCGCAACAGATTGTAAAACCCATCTTGTGCGCATGAGTGTGTTTTATATGGCACCAATAATCTATAATAAAATACCATCATCAATAAGAGGCAAACAAAGTATAATGGAGTTTAAGAATGCCCGCAACAGATTGTAAAACCCATCTTGTGCGCATGAGTGTGTTTTATATGGCACCAATAATCTATAATAAAATACCATCATCAATGAGAGGCAAACAAAGTATAATGGAGTTTAAGAATGCCCGCAACAGATTGTAAAACCCATCTTGTGCGCATGAGTGTGTTTTATATGGCACCAATAATCTATAATAAAATACCATCATCAATGAGAGGCAAACAAAGTATAATGGAGTTTAAGAATGCCCGCAACAGATTGTAAAACCCATCTTGTGCGCATGAGTGTGTTTTATATGGCACCAATAATCTATAATAAAATACCATCATCAATGAGAGGCAAACAAAGTATAATGGAGTTTAAGAATGCCCGCAACAGATTGTAAAACCCATCTTGTGCGCATGAGTGTGTTTTATATGGCACCAATAATCTATAATAAAATACCATCATCAATGAGAGGCAAACAAAGTATAATGGAGTTTAAGAATGCCCGCAACAGATTGTAAAACCCATCTTGTGCGCATGAGTGTGTTTTATATGGCACCAATAATCTATAATAAAATACCATCATCAATGAGAGGCAAACAAAGTATAATGGAGTTTAAGAATGCCCGCAACAGATTGTAAAACCCATCTTGTGCGCATGAGTGTGTTTTATATGGCACCAATAATCTATAATAAAATACCATCATCAATGAGAGGCAAACAAAGTATAATGAAGTTTAAGAATGCCCGCAACAGATTGTAAAACCCATCTTGTGCGCATGAGTGTGTTTTATATGGCACCAATAATCTATAATAAAATACCATCATCAATGAGAAGCAAACAAAGTATAATGGAGTTTAAGAATGCCCGCAACAGATTGTAAAACCCATCTTGTGCGCATGAGTGTGTTTTATATGGCACCAATAATCTATAATAAAATACCATCATCAATAAGAGGCAAACAAAGTATAATGGAGTTTAAGAATGCCCGCAACAGATTGTAAAACCCATCTTGTGCGCATGAGTGTGTTTTATATGGCACCAATAATCTATAATAAAATACCATCATCAATGAGAGGCAAACAAAGTATAATGGAGTTTAAGAATGCCCGCAACAGATTGTAAAACCCATCTTGTGCGCATGAGTGTGTTTTATATGGCACCAATAATCTATAATAAAATACCATCATCAATGAGAGGCAAACAAAGTATAATGGAGTTTAAGAATGCCCGCAACAGATTGTAAAACCCATCTTGTGCGCATGAGTGTGTTTTAAATGGCACCAATAATCTATAATAAAATACCATCATCAATGAGAGGCAAACAAAGTATAATGGAGTTTAAGAATGCCCGCAACAGATTGTAAAACCCATCTTGTGCGCATGAGTGTGTTTTATATGGCACCAATAATCTATAATAAAATACCATCATCAATGAGAGGCAAACAAAGTATAATGGAGTTTAAGAATGCCCGCAACAGATTGTAAAACCCATCTTGTGCGCATGAGTGTGTTTTATATGGCACCAATAATCTATAATAAAATACCATCATCAATGAGAGGCAAACAAAGTATAATGGAGTTTAAGAATGCCCGCAACAGATTGTAAAACCCATCTTGTGCGCATGAGTGTGTTTTATATGGCACCAATAATCTATAATAAAATACCATCATCAATGAGAGGCAAACAAAGTATAATGGAGTTTAAGAATGCCCGCAACAGATTGTAAAACCCATCTTGTGCGCATGAGTGTGTTTTATATGGCACCAATAATCTATAATAAAATACCATCATCAATAAGAGGCAAACAAAGTATAATGGAGTTTAAGAATGCCCGCAACAGATTGTAAAACCCATCTTGTGCGCATGAGTGTGTTTTATATGGCACCAATAATCTATAATAAAATACCATCATCAATGAGAGGCAAACAAAGTATAATGGAGTTTAAAAATGCCCGCAACAGATTGTAAAACCCATCTTGTGCGCATGAGTGTGTTTTATATGGCACCAATAATCTATAATAAAATACCATCATCAATGAGAGGCAAACAAAGTATAATGGAGTTTAAGAATGCCCGCAACAGATTGTAAAACCCATCTTGTGCGCATGAGTGTGTTTTATATGGCACCAATAATCTATAATAAAATACCATCATCAATGAGAGGCAAACAAAGTATAATGGAGTTTAAGAATGCCCGCAACAGATTGTAAAACCCATCTTGTGCGCATGAGTGTGTTTTATATGGCACCAATAAACTATAATAAAATACCATCATCAATAAGAGGCAAACAAAGTATAATGGAGTTTAAGAATGCCCGCAACAGATTGTAAAACCCATCTTGTGCGCATGAGTGTGTTTTATATGGCACCAATAATCTATAATAAAATACCATCATCAATGAGAGGCAAACAAAGTATAATGGAGTTTAAGAATGCCCGCAACAGATTGTAAAACCCATCTTGTGCGCATGAGTGTGTTTTATATGGCACCAATAATCTATAATAAAATACCATCATCAATGAGAGGCAAACAAAGTATAATGGAGTTTAAGAATGCCCGCAACAGATTGTAAAACCCATCTTGTGCGCATGAGTGTGTTTTATATGGCACCAATAATCTATAATAAAATACCATCATCAATGAGAGGCAAACAAAGTATAATGGAGTTTAAGAATGCCCGCAACAGATTGTAAAACCCATCTTGTGCGCATGAGTGTGTTTTATATGGCACCAATAATCTATAATAAAATACCATCATCAATGAGAGGCAAACAAAGTATAATGGAGTTTAAGAATGCCCGCAACAGATTGTAAAACCCATCTTGTGCGCATGAGTGTGTTTTATATGGCACCAATAATCTATAATAAAATACCATCATCAATGAGAGGCAAACAAAGTATAATGGAGTTTAAGAATGCCCGCAACAGATTGTAAAACCCATCTTGTGCGCATGAGTGTGTTTTATATGGCACCAATAATCTATAATAAAATACCATCATCAATGAGAGGCAAACAAAGTATAATGGAGTTTAAGAATGCCCGCAACAGATTGTAAAACCCATCTTGTGCGCATGAGTGTGTTTTATATGGCACCAATAATCTATAATAAAATACCATCATCAATGAGAGGCAAACAAAGTATAATGAAGTTTAAGAATGCCCGCAACAGATTGTAAAACCCATCTTGTGCGCATGAGTGTGTTTTATATGGCACCAATAATCTATAATAAAATACCATCATCAATAAGAGGCAAACAAAGTATAATGGAGTTTAAGAATGCCCGCAACAGATTGTAAAACCCATCTTGTGCGCATGAGTGTGTTTTATATGGCACCAATAATCTATAATAAAATACCATCATCAATAAGAGGCAAACAAAGTATAATGGAGTTTAAGAATGCCCGCAACAGATTGTAAAACCCATCTTGTGCGCATGAGTGTGTTTTATATGGCACCAATAATCTATAATAAAATACCATCATCAATAAGAGGCAAACAAAGTATAATGGAGTTTAAGAATGCCCGCAACAGATTGTAAAACCCATCTTGTGCGCATGAGTGTGTTTTATATGGCACCAATAATCTATAATAAAATACCATCATCAATGAGAGGCAAACAAAGTATAATGGAGTTTAAGAATGCCCGCAACAGATTGTAAAACCCATCTTGTGCGCATGAGTGTGTTTTATATGGCACCAATAATCTATAATAAAATACCATCATCAATGAGAGGCAAACAAAGTATAAAGGAGTTTAAGAATGCCCGCAACAGATTGTAAAACCCATCTTGTGCGCATGAGTGTGTTTTATATGGCACCAATAATCTATAATAAAATACCATCATCAATGAGAGGCAAACAAAGTATAAAGGAGTTTAAGAATGCCCGCAACAGATTGTAAAACCCATCTTGTGCGCATGAGTGTGTTTTATATGGCACCAATAATCTATAATAAAATACCATCATCAATAAGAGGCAAACAAAGTATAATGGAGTTTAAGAATGCCCGCAACAGATTGTAAAACCCATCTTGTGCGCATGAGTGTGTTTTATATGGCACCAATAATCTATAATAAAATACCATCATCAATGAGAGGCAAACAAAGTATAAAGGAGTTTAAGAATGCCCGCAACAGATTGTAAAACCCATCTTGTGCGCATGAGTGTGTTTTATATGGCACCAATAATCTATAATAAAATACCATCATCAATGAGAGGCAAACAAAGTATAATGGAGTTTAAGAATGCCCGCAACAGATTGTAAAACCCATCTTGTGCGCATGAGTGTGTTTTATATGGCACCAATAATCTATAATAAAATACCATCATCAATGAGAGGCAAACAAAGTATAAAGGAGTTTAAGAATGCCCGCAACAGATTGTAAAACCCATCTTGTGCGCATGAGTGTGTTTTATATGGCACCAATAATCTATAATAAAATACCATCATCAATAAGAGGCAAACAAAGTATAAAGGAGTTTAAGAATGCCCGCAACAGATTGTAAAACCCATCTTGTGCGCATGAGTGTGTTTTATATGGCACCAATAATCTATAATAAAATACCATCATCAATAAGAGGCAAACAAAGTATAATGGAGTTTAAGAATGCCCGCAACAGATTGTAAAACCCATCTTGTGCGCATGAGTGTGTTTTATATGGCACCAATAATCTATATTAAAATACCATCATCAATGAGAGGCAAACAAAGTATAATGGAGTTTAAGAATGCCCGCAACAGATTGTAAAACCCATCTTGTGCGCATGAGTGTGTTTTATATGGCACCAATAATCTATAATAAAATACCATCATCAATGAGAGGCAAACAAAGTATAATGGAGTTTAAGAATGCCCGCAACAGATTGTAAAACCCATCTTGTGCGCATGAGTGTGTTTTATATGGCACCAATAATCTATAATAAAATACCATCATCAATGAGAGGCAAACAAAGTATAATGGAGTTTAAGAATGCCCGCAACAGATTGTAAAACCCATCTTGTGCGCATGAGTGTGTTTTATATGGCACCAATAATCTATAATAAAATACCATCATCAATAAGAGGCAAACAAAGTATAATGGAGTTTAAGAATGCCCGCAACAGATTGTAAAACCCATCTTGTGCGCATGAGTGTGTTTTATATGGCACCAATAATCTATAATAAAATACCATCATCAATGAGAGGCAAACAAAGTATAATGGAGTTTAAGAATGCCCAAAACAGATTGTAAAACCCATCTTGTGCGCATGAGTGTGTTTTATATGGCACCAATAATCTATAATAAAATACCATCATCAATGAGAGGCAAACAAAGTATAATGGAGTTTAAGAATGCCCGCAACAGATTGTAAAACCCATCTTGTGCGCATGAGTGTGTTTTATATGGCACCAATAATCTATAATAAAATACCATCATCAATAAGAGGCAAACAAAGTATAATGGAGTTTAAGAATGCCCGCAACAGATTGTAAAACCCATCTTGTGCGCATGAGTGTGTTTTATATGGCACCAATAATCTATAATAAAATACCATCATCAATGAGAGGCAAACAAAGTATAATGGAGTTTAAGAATGCCCGCAACAGATTGTAAAACCCATCTTGTGCGCATGAGTGTGTTTTATATGGCACCAATAATCTATAATAAAATACCATCATCAATGAGAGGCAAACAAAGTATAATGGAGTTTAAGAATGCCCGCAACAGATTGTAAAACCCATCTTGTGCGCATGAGTGTGTTTTATATGGCACCAATAATCTATAATAAAATACCATCATCAATGAGAGGCAAACAAAGTATAATGGAGTTTAAGAATGCCCGCAACAGATTGTAAAACCCATCTTGTGCGCATGAGTGTGTTTTATATGGCACCAATAATCTATAATAAAATACCATCATCAATGAGAGGCAAACAAAGTATAATGGAGTTTAAGAATGCCCGCAACAGATTGTAAAACCCATCTTGTGCGCATGAGTGTGTTTTATATGGCACCAATAATCTATAATAAAATACCATCATCAATGAGAGGCAAACAAAGTATAATGAAGTTTAAGAATGCCCGCAACAGATTGTAAAACCCATCTTGTGCGCATGAGTGTGTTTTATATGGCACCAATAATCTATAATAAAATACCATCATCAATAAGAGGCAAACAAAGTATAATGGAGTTTAAGAATGCCCGCAACAGATTGTAAAACCCATCTTGTGCGCATGAGTGTGTTTTATATGGCACCAATAATCTATAATAAAATACCATCATCAATGAGAGGCAAACAAAGTATAATGGAGTTTAAGAATGCCCGCAACAGATTGTAAAACCCATCTTGTGCGCATGAGTGTGTTTTATATGGCACCAATAATCTATAATAAAATACCATCATCAATGAGAGGCAAACAAAGTATAAAGGAGTTTAAGAATGCCCGCAACAGATTGTAAAACCCATCTTGTGCGCATGAGTGTGTTTTATATGGCACCAATAATCTATAATAAAATACCATCATCAATGAGAGGCAAACAAAGTATAAAGGAGTTTAAGAATGCCCGCAACAGATTGTAAAACCCATCTTGTGCGCATGAGTGTGTTTTATATGGCACCAATAATCTATAATAAAATACCATCATCAATAAGAGGCAAACAAAGTATAATGGAGTTTAAGAATGCCCGCAACAGATTGTAAAACCCATCTTGTGCGCATGAGTGTGTTTTATATGGCACCAATAATCTATAATAAAATACCATCATCAATAAGAGGCAAACAAAGTATAATGGAGTTTAAGAATGCCCGCAACAGATTGTAAAACCCATCTTGTGCGCATGAGTGTGTTTTATATGGCACCAATAATCTATAATAAAATACCATCATCAATGAGAGGCAAACAAAGTATAATGGAGTTTAAGAATGCCCGCAACAGATTGTAAAACCCATCTTGTGCGCATGAGTGTGTTTTATATGGCACCAATAATCTATAATAAAATACCATTATCAATGAGAGGCAAACAAAGTATAATGGAGTTTAAGAATGCCCGCAACAGATTGTAAAACCCATCTTGTGCGCATGAGTGTGTTTTATATGGCACCAATAATCTATAATAAAATACCATCATCAATGAGAGGCAAACAAAGTATAATGGAGTTTAAGAATGCCCGCAACAGATTGTAAAACCCATCTTGTGCGCATGAGTGTGTTTTATATGGCACCAATAATCTATAATAAAATACCATCATCAATGAGAGGCAAACAAAGTATAATGGAGTTTAAGAATGCCCGCAACAGATTGTAAAACCCATCTTGTGCGCATGAGTGTGTTTTATATGGCACCAATAATCTATAATAAAATACGATCATCAATGAGAGGCAAACAAAGTATAATGGAGTTTAAGAATACCCGCAACAGATTGTAAAACCCATCTTGTGCGCATGAGTGTGTTTTATATGGCACCAATAATCTATAATAAAATACCATCATCAATAAGAGGCAAACAAAGTATAATGGAGTTTAAGAATGCCCGCAACAGATTGTAAAACCCATCTTGTGCGCATGAGTGTGTTTTATATGGCACCAATAATCTATAATAAAATACCATCATCAATGAGAGGCAAACAAAGTATAATGGAGTTTAAGAATGCCCGCAACAGATTGTAAAACCCATCTTGTGCGCATGAGTGTGTTTTATATGGCACCAATAATCTATAATAAAATACCATCATCAATGAGAGGCAAACAAAGTATAATGGAGTTTAAGAATGCCCGCAACAGATTGTAAAACCCATCTTGTGCGCATGAGTGTGTTTTATATGGCACCAATAATCTATAATAAAATACCATCATCAATGAGAGGCAAACAAAGTATAATGGAGTTTAAGAATGCCCGCAACAGATTGTAAAACCCATCTTGTGCGCATGAGTGTGTTTTATATGGCACCAATAATCTATAATAAAATACCATCATCAATGAGAGGCAAACAAAGTATAATGGAGTTTAAGAATGCCCGCAACAGATTGTAAAACCCATCTTGTGCGCATGAGTGTGTTTTATATGGCACCAATAATCTATAATAAAATACCATCATCAATGAGAGGCAAACAAAGTATAATGGAGTTTAAGAATGCCCGCAACAGATTGTAAAACCCATCTTGTGCGCATGAGTGTGTTTTATATGGCACCAATAATCTATAATAAAATACCATCATCAATGAGAGGCAAACAAAGTATAATGGAGTTTAAGAATGCCCGCAACAGATTGTAAAACCCATCTTGTGCGCATGAGTGTGTTTTATATGGCACCAATAATCTATAATAAAATACCATCATCAATGAGAGGCAAACAAAGTATAATGGAGTTTAAGAATGCCCGCAACAGATTGTAAAACCCATCTTGTGCGCATGAGTGTGTTTTATATGGCACCAATAATCTATAATAAAATACCATCATCAATGAGAGGCAAACAAAGTATAATGGAGTTTAAGAATGCCCGCAACAGATTGTAAAACCCATCTTGTGCGCATGAGTGTGTTTTATATGGCACCAATAATCTATAATAAAATACCATCATCAATGAGAGGCAAACAAAGTATAATGAAGTTTAAGAATGCCCGCAACAGATTGTAAAACCCATCTTGTGCGCATGAGTGTGTTTTATATGGCACCAATAATCTATAATAAAATACCATCATCAATAAGAGGCAAACAAAGTATAATGGAGTTTAAGAATGCCCGCAACAGATTGTAAAACCCATCTTGTGCGCATGAGTGTGTTTTATATGGCACCAATAATCTATAATAAAATACCATCATCAATAAGAGGCAAACAAAGTATAATGGAGTTTAAGAATGCCCGCAACAGATTGTAAAACCCATCTTGTGCGCATGAGTGTGTTTTATATGGCACCAATAATCTATAATAAAATACCATCATCAATAAGAGGCAAACAAAGTATAATGGAGTTTAAGAATGCCCGCAACAGATTGTAAAACCCATCTTGTGCGCATGAGTGTGTTTTATATGGCACCAATAATCTATAATAAAATACCATCATCAATGAGAGGCAAACAAAGTATAATGGAGTTTAAGAATGCCCGCAACAGATTGTAAAACCCATCTTGTGCGCATGAGTGTGTTTTATATGGCACCAATAATCTATAATAAAATACCATCATCAATGAGAGGCAAACAAAGTATAAAGGAGTTTAAGAATGCCCGCAACAGATTGTAAAACCCATCTTGTGCGCATGAGTGTGTTTTATATGGCACCAATAATCTATAATAAAATACCATCATCAATAAGAGGCAAACAAAGTATAATGGAGTTTAAGAATGCCCGCAACAGATTGTAAAACCCATCTTGTGCGCATGAGTGTGTTTTATATGGCACCAATAATCTATAATAAAATACCATCATCAATAAGAGGCAAACAAAGTATAATGGAGTTTAAGAATGCCCGCAACAGATTGTAAAACCCATCTTGTGCGCATGAGTGTGTTTTATATGGCACCAATAATCTATAATAAAATACCATCATCAATAAGAGGCAAACAAAGTATAATGGAGTTTAAGAATGCCCGCAACAGATTGTAAAACCCATCTTGTGCGCATGAGTGTGTTTTATATGGCACCAATAATCTATAATAAAATACCATCATCAATAAGAGGCAAACAAAGTATAATGGGGTTTAAGAATGCCCGCAACAGATTGTAAAACCCATCTTGTGCGCATGAGTGTGTTTTATATGGCACCAATAATCTATAATAAAATACCATCATCAATAATAGGCAAACAAAGTATAATGGGGTTTAAGAATGCCCGCAACAGATTGTAAAACCCATCTTGTGCGCATGAGTGTGTTTTATATGGCACCAATAATCTATAATAAAATACCATCATCAATGAGAGGCAAACAAAGTATAATGGAGTTTAAGAATGCCCGCAACAGATTGTAAAACCCATCTTGTGCGCATGAGTGTGTTTTATATGGCACCAATAATCTATAATAAAATACCATCATCAATAAGAGGCAAACAAAGTATAATGGGGTTTAAGAATGCCCGCAACAGATTGTAAAACCCATCTTGTGCGCATGAGTGTGTTTTATATGGCACCAATAATCTATAATAAAATACCATCATCAATGAGAGGCAAACAAAGTATAATGGAGTTTAAGAATGCCCGCAACAGATTGCAAAACCCATCTTGTGCGCATGAGTGTGTTTTATATGGCACCAATAATCTATAATAAAATACCATCATCAATGAGAGGCAAACAAAGTATAATGGAGTTTAAGAATGCCCGCAACAGATTGTAAAACCCATCTTGTGCGCATGAGTGTGTTTTATATGGCACCAATAATCTATAATAAAATACCATCATCAATGAGAGGCAAACAAAGTATAAAGGAGTTTAAGAATGCCCGCAACAGATTGTAAAACCCATCTTGTGCGCATGAGTGTGTTTTATATGGCACCAATAATCTATAATAAAATACCATCATCAATAAGAGGCAAACAAAGTATAATGGAGTTTAAGAATGCCCGCAACAGATTGTAAAACCCATCTTGTGCGCATGAGTGTGTTTTATATGGCACCAATAATCTATAATAAAATACCATCATCAATAAGAGGCAAACAAAGTATAATGGAGTTTAAGAATGCCCGCAACAGATTGTAAAACCCATCTTGTGCGCATGAGTGTGTTTTATATGGCACCAATAATCTATAATAAAATACCATCATCAATAAGAGGCAAACAAAGTATAATGGAGTTTAAGAATGCCCGCAACAGATTGTAAAACCCATCTTGTGCGCATGAGTGTGTTTTATATGGCACCAATAATCTATAATAAAATACCATCATCAATAAGAGGCAAACAAAGTATAATGGGGTTTAAAAATGCCCGCAACAGATTGTAAAACCCATCTTGTGCGCATGAGTGTGTTTTATATGGCACCAATAATCTATAATAAAATACCATCATCAATAAGAGGCAAACAAAGTATAATGGGGTTTAAGAATGCCCGCAACAGATTGTAAAACCCATCTTGTGCGCATGAGTGTGTTTTATATGGCACCAATAATCTATAATAAAATACCATCATCAATGAGAGGCAAACAAAGTATAATGGAGTTTAAGAATGCCCGCAACAGATTGTAAAACCCATCTTGTGCGCATGAGTGTGTTTTATATGGCACCAATAATCTATAATAAAATACCATCATCAATAAGAGGCAAACAAAGTATAATGTGGTTTAAGAATGCCCGCAACAGATTGTAAAACCCATCTTGTGCGCATGAGTGTGTTTTATATGGCACCAATAATCTATAATAAAATACCATCATCAATGAGAGGCAAACAAAGTATAATGGAGTTTAAGAATGCCCGCAACAGATTGTAAAACCCATCTTGTGCGCATGAGTGTGTTTTATATGGCACCAATAATCTATAATAAAATACCATCATCAATAAGAGGCAAACAAAGTATAATGGAGTTTAAGAATGCCCGCAACAGATTGTAAAACCCATCTTGTGCGCATGAGTGTGTTTTATATAGCACCAATAATCTATAATAAAATACCATCATCAATGAGAGGCAAACAAAGTATAATGGAGTTTAAGAATGCCCGCAACAGATTGTAAAACCCATCTTGTGCGCATGAGTGTGTTTTATATGGCACCAATAATCTATAATAAAATACCATCATCAATGAGAGGCAAACAAAGTATAATGGAGTTTAAGAATGCCCGCAACAGATTGTAAAACCCATCTTGTGCGCATGAGTGTGTTTTATATGGCACCAATAATCTATAATAAAATACCATCATCAATGAGAGGCAAACAAAGTATAATGGAGTTTAAGAATGCCCGCAACAGATTGTAAAACCCATCTTGTGCGCATGAGTGTGTTTTATATGGCACCAATAATCTATAATAAAATACCATCATCAATGAGAGGCAAACAAAGTATAATGGAGTTTAAGAATGCCCGCAACAGATTGTAAAACCCATCTTGTGCGCATGAGTGTGTTTTATATGGCACCAATAATCTATAATAAAATACCATCATCAATAAGAGGCAAACAAAGTATAATGGAGTTTAAGAATGCCCGCAACAGATTGTAAAACCCATCTTGTGCGCATGAGTGTGTTTTATATGGCACCAATAATCTATAATAAAATACCATCATCAATAAGAGGCAAACAAAGTATAATGGGGTTTAAGAATGCCCGCAACAGATTGTAAAACCCATCTTGTGCGCATGAGTGTGTTTTATATGGCACCAATAATCTATAATAAAATACCATCATCAATGAGAGGCAAACAAAGTATAATGGAGTTTAAGAATGCCCGCAACAGATTGTAAAACCCATCTTGTGCGCATGAGTGTGTTTTATATGGCACCAATAATCTATAATAAAATACCATCATCAATGAGAGGCAAACAAAGTATAATGGAGTTTAAGAATGCCCGCAACAGATTGTAAAACCCATCTTGTGCGCATGAGTGTGTTTTATATGGCACCAATAATCTATAATAAAATACCATCATCAATAAAAGGCAAACAAAGTATAATGGGGTTTAAGAATGCCCGCAACAGATTGTAAAACCCATCTTGTGCGCATGAGTGTGTTTTATATGGCACCAATAATCTATAATAAAATACCATCATCAATAATAGGCAAACAAAGTATAATGGGGTTTAAGAATGCCCGCAACAGATTGTAAAACCCATCTTGTGCGCATGAGTGTGTTTTATATGGCACCAATAATCTATAATAAAATACCATCATCAATAAGAGGCAAACAAAGTTTAATGGAGTTTAAGAATACCCGCAACAGATTGTAAAACCCATCTTGTGCGCATGAGTGTGTTTTATATGGCACCAATAATCTATAATAAAATACCATCATCAATAAGAGGCAAACAAAGTATAATGGAGTTTAAGAATGCCCGCAACAGATTGTAAAACCCATCTTGTGCGCATGAGTGTGTTTTATATGGCACCAATAATCTATAATAAAATACCATCATCAATGAGAGGCAAACAAAGTATAATGGAGTTTAAGAATGCCCGCAACAGATTGTAAAACCCATCTTGTGCGCATGAGTGTGTTTTATATGGCACCAATAATCTATAATAAAATACCATCATCAATAAGAGGCAAACAAAGTATAATGGGGTTTAAGAATGCCCGCAACAGATTGTAAAACCCATCTTGTGCGCATGAGTGTGTTTTATATGGCACCAATAATCTATAATAAAATACCATCATCAATAAGAGGCAAACAAAGTATAATGGGGTTTAAGAATGCCCGCAACAGATTGTAAAACCCATCTTGTGCGCATGAGTGTGTTTTATATGGCACCAATAATCTATAATAAAATACCATCATCAATGAGAGGCAAACAAAGTATAATGGAGTTTAAGAATGCCCGCAACAGATTGTAAAACCCATCTTGTGCGCATGAGTGTGTTTTATATGGCACCAATAATCTATAATAAAATACCATCATCAATAAGAGGCAAACAAAGTATAATGGGGTTTAAGAATGCCCGCAACAGATTGTAAAACCCATCTTGTGCGCATGAGTGTGTTTTATATGGCACCAATAATCTATAATAAAATACCATCATCAATGAGAGGCAAACAAAGTATAATGGAGTTTAAGAATGCCCGCAACAGATTGTAAAACCCATCTTGTGCGCATGAGTGTGTTTTATATGGCACCAATAATCTATAATAAAATACCATCATCAATAAGAGGCAAACAAAGTATAATGGGGTTTAAGAATGCCCGCAACAGATTGTAAAACCCATCTTGTGCGCATGAGTGTGTTTTATATGGCACCAATAATCTATAATAAAATACCATCATCAATGAGAGGCAAACAAAGTATAATGGAGTTTAAGAATGCCCGCAACAGATTGTAAAACCCATCTTGTGCGCATGAGTGTGTTTTATATGGCACCAATAATCTATAATAAAATACCATCATCAATAAGAGGCAAACAAAGTATAATGGGGTTTAAGAATGCCCGCAACAGATTGTAAAACCCATCTTGTGCGCATGAGTGTGTTTTATATAGCACCAATAATCTATAATAAAATACCATCATCAATGAGAGGCAAACAAAGTATAATGGAGTTTAAGAATGCCCGCAACAGATTGTAAAACCCATCTTGTGCGCATGAGTGTGTTTTATATGGCACCAATAATCTATAATAAAATACCATCATCAATGAGAGGCAAACAAAGTATAATGGAGTTTAAGAATGCCCGCAACAGATTGTAAAACCCATCTTGTGCGCATGAGTGTGTTTTATATGGCACCAATAATCTATAATAAAATACCATCATCAATGAGAGGCAAACAAAGTATAATGGGGTTTAAGAATGCCCGCAACAGATTGTAAAACCCATCTTGTGCGCATGAAAGTGTTTTATATGGCACCAATAATCTATAATAAAATACCATCATCAATGAGAGGCAAACAAAGTATAATGGAGTTTAAGAATGCCCGCAACAGATTGTAAAACCCATCTTGTGCGCATGAGTGTGTTTTATATGGCACCAATAATCTATAATAAAATACCATCATCAATAAGAGGCAAACAAAGTATAATGGAGTTTAAGAATGCCCGCAACAGATTGTAAAACCCATCTTGTGCGCATGAGTGTGTTTTATATGGCACCAATAATCTATAATAAAATACCATCATCAATGAGAGGCAAACAAAGTATAATGGAGTTTAAGAATGCCCGCAACAGATTGTAAAACCCATCTTGTGCGCATGAGTGTGTTTTATATGGCACCAATAATCTATAATAAAATACCATCATCAATGAGAGGCAAACAAAGTATAATGGAGTTTAAGAATGCCCGCAACAGATTGTAAAACCCATCTTGTGCGCATGAGTGTGTTTTATATGGCACCAATAATCTATAATAAAATACCATCATCAATAAGAGGCAAACAAAGTATAATGGAGTTTAAGAATGCCCGCAACAGATTGTAAAACCCATCTTGTGCGCATGAGTGTGTTTTATATGGCACCAATAATCTATAATAAAATACCATCATCAATAAGAGGCAAACAAAGTATAATGGGGTTTAAGAATGCCCGCAACAGATTGTAAAACCCATCTTGTGCGCATGAGTGTGTTTTATATGGCACCAATAATCTATAATAAAATACCATCATCAATGAGAGGCAAACAAAGTATAATGGAGTTTAAGAATGCCCGCAACAGATTGTAAAACCCATCTTGTGCGCATGAGTGTGTTTTATATGGCACCAATAATCTATAATAAAATACCATCATCAATGAGAGGCAAACAAAGTATAATGGAGTTTAAGAATGCCCGCAACAGATTGTAAAACCCATCTTGTGCGCATGAGTGTGTTTTATATGGCACCAATAATCTATAATAAAATACCATCATCAATGAGAGGCAAACAAAGTATAATGGAGTTTAAGAATGCCCGCAACAGATTGTAAAACCCATCTTGTGCGCATGAGTGTGTTTTATATGGCACCAATAATCTATAATAAAATACCATCATCAATGAGAGGCAAACAAAGTATAATGGAGTTTAAGAATGCCCGCAACAGATTGTAAAACCCATCTTGTGCGCATGAGTGTGTTTTATATGGCACCAATAATCTATAATAAAATACCATCATCAATGAGAGGCAAACAAAGTATAATGGAGTTTAAGAATGCCCGCAACAGATTGTAAAACCCATCTTGTGCGCATGAGTGTGTTTTATATGGCACCAATAATCTATAATAAAATACCATCATCAATGAGAGGCAAACAAAGTATAATGGAGTTTAAGAATGCCCGCAACAGATTGTAAAACCCATCTTGTGCGCATGAGTGTGTTTTATATGGCACCAATAATCTATAATAAAATACCATCATCAATAAGAGGCAAACAAAGTATAATGGAGATTAAGAATGCCCGCAACAGATTGTAAAACCCATCTTGTGCGCATGAGTGTGTTTTATATGGCACCAATAATCTATAATAAAATACCATCATCAATGAGAGGCAAACAAAGTATAATGGAGTTTAAGAATGCCCGCAACAGATTGTAAAACCCATCTTGTGCGCATGAGTGTGTTTTATATGGCACCAATAATCTATAATAAAATACCATCATCAATGAGAGGCAAACAAAGTATAATGGAGTTTAAGAATGCCCGCAACAGATTGTAAAACCCATCTTGTGTGCATGAGTGTGTTTTATATGGCACCAATAATCTATAATAAAATACCATCATAAATGAGAGGCAAACAAAGTATAATGGAGTTTAAGAATGCCCGCAACAGATTGTAAAACCCATCTTGTGCGCATGAGTGTGTTTTATATGGCACCAATAATCTATAATAAAATACCATCATCAATGAGAGGCAAACAAAGTATAATGGAGTTTAAGAATGCCCGCAACAGATTGTAAAACCCATCTTGTGCGCATGAGTGTGTTTTATATGGCATTAATAATCTATAATAAAATACCATCATCAATAAGAGGCAAACAAAGTATAATGGAGTTTAAGAATGCCCGCAACAGATTGTAAAACCCATCTTGTGCGCATGAGTGTGTTTTATATGGCACCAATAATCTATAATAAAATACCATCATCAATGAGAGGCAAACAAAGTATAATGGAGTTTAAGAATGCCCGCAACAGATTGTAAAACCCATCTTGTGCGCATGAGTGTGTTTTATATGGCACCAATAATCTATAATAAAATACCATCATCAATGAGAGGCAAACAAAGTATAATGGAGTTTAAGAATGCCCGCAACAGATTGTAAAACCCATCTTGTGCGCATGAGTGTGTTTTATATGGCACCAATAATATATAATAAAATACCATCATCAATTAGAGGCAAACAAAGTATAATGGAGTTTAAGAATGCCCGCAACAGATTGTAAAACCCATCTTGTGCGCATGAGTGTGTTTTATATGGCACCAATAATCTATAATAAAATACCATCATCAATAAGAGGCAAACAAAGTATAATGGAGTTTAAGAATGCCCGCAACAGATTGTAAAACCCATCTTGTGCGCATGAGTGTGTTTTATATGGCACCAATAATCTATAATAAAATACCATCATCAATGAGAGGCAAACAAAGTATAATGGAGTTTAAGAATGCCCGCAACAGATTGTAAAACCCATCTTGTGCGCATGAGTGTGTTTTATATGGCACCAATAATCTATAATAAAATACCATCATCAATGAGAGGCAAACAAAGTATAATGGAGTTTAAGAATGCCCGCAACAGATTGTAAAACCCATCTTGTGCGCATGAGTGTGTTTTATATGGCACCAATAATCTATAATAAAATACCATCATCAATGAGAGGCAAACAAAGTATAATGGAGTTTAAGAATGCCCGCAACAGATTGTAAAACCCATCTTGTGCGCATGAGTGTGTTTTATATGGCACCAATAATCTATAATAAAATACGATCATCAATGAGAGGCAAACAAAGTATAATGGAGTTTAAGAATACCCGCAACAGATTGTAAAACCCATCTTGTGCGCATGAGTGTGTTTTATATGGCACCAATAATCTATAATAAAATACCATCATCAATAAGAGGCAAACAAAGTATAATGGAGTTTAAGAATGCCCGCAACAGATTGTAAAACCCATCTTGTGCGCATGAGTGTGTTTTATATGGCACCAATAATCTATAATAAAATACCATCATCAATGAGAGGCAAACAAAGTATAATGGAGTTTAAGAATGCCCGCAACAGATTGTAAAACCCATCTTGTGCGCATGAGTGTGTTTTATATGGCACCAATAATCTATAATAAAATACCATCATCAATGAGAGGCAAACAAAGTATAATGGAGTTTAAGAATGCCCGCAACAGATTGTAAAACCCATCTTGTGCGCATGAGTGTGTTTTATATGGCACCAATAATCTATAATAAAATACCATCATCAATGAGAGGCAAACAAAGTATAATGGAGTTTAAGAATGCCCGCAACAGATTGTAAAACCCATCTTGTGCGCATGAGTGTGTTTTATATGGCACCAATAATCTATAATAAAATACCATCATCAATGAGAGGCAAACAAAGTATAATGGAGTTTAAGAATGCCCGCAACAGATTGTAAAACCCATCTTGTGCGCATGAGTGTGTTTTATATGGCACCAATAATCTATAATAAAATACCATCATCAATGAGAGGCAAACAAAGTATAATGGAGTTTAAGAATGCCCGCAACAGATTGTAAAACCCATCTTGTGCGCATGAGTGTGTTTTATATGGCACCAATAATCTATAATAAAATACCATCATCAATGAGAGGCAAACAAAGTATAATGGAGTTTAAGAATGCCCGCAACAGATTGTAAAACCCATCTTGTGCGCATGAGTGTGTTTTATATGGCACCAATAATCTATAATAAAATACCATCATCAATGAGAGGCAAACAAAGTATAATGGAGTTTAAGAATGCCCGCAACAGATTGTAAAACCCATCTTGTGCGCATGAGTGTGTTTTATATGGCACCAATAATCTATAAAAAAATACCATCATCAATGAGAGGCAAACAAAGTATAATGAAGTTTAAGAATGCCCGCAACAGATTATAAAACCCATCTTGTGCGCATGAGTGTGTTTTATATGGCACCAATAATCTATAATAAAATACCATCATCAATAAGAGGCAAACAAAGTATAATGGAGTTTAAGAATGCCCGCAACAGATTGTAAAACCCATCTTGTGCGCATGAGTGTGTTTTATATGGCACCAATAATCTATAATAAAATACCATCATCAATAAGAGGCAAACAAAGTATAATGGAGTTTAAGAATGCCCGCAACAGATTGTAAAACCCATCTTGTGCGCATGAGTGTGTTTTATATGGCACCAATAATCTATAATAAAATACCATCATCAATAAGAGGCAAACAAAGTATAATGGAGTTTAAGAATGCCCGCAACAGATTGTAAAACCCATCTTGTGCGCATGAGTGTGTTTTATATGGCACCAATAATCTATAATAAAATACCATCATCAATGAGAGGCAAACAAAGTATAATGGAGTTTAAGAATGCCCGCAACAGATTGTAAAACCCATCTTGTGCGCATGAGTGTGTTTTATATGGCACCAATAATCTATAATAAAATACCATCATCAATGAGAGGCAAACAAAGTATAAAGGAGTTTAAGAATGCCCGCAACAGATTGTAAAACCCATCTTGTGCGCATGAGTGTGTTTTATATGGCACCAATAATCTATAATAAAATACCATCATCAATAAGAGGCAAACAAAGTATAATGGAGTTTAAGAATGCCCGCAACAGATTGTAAAACCCATCTTGTGCGCATGAGTGTGTTTTATATGGCACCAATAATCTATAATAAAATACCATCATCAATAAGAGGCAAACAAAGTATTATGGAGTTTAAGAATGCCCGCAACAGATTGTAAAACCCATCTTGTGCGCATGAGTGTGTTTTATATGGCACCAATAATCTATAATAAAATACCATCATCAATAAGAGGCAAACAAAGTATAATGGAGTTTAAGAATGCCCGCAACAGATTGTAAAACCCATCTTGTGCGCATGAGTGTGTTTTATATGGCACCAATAATCTATAATAAAATACCATCATCAATAAGAGGCAAACAAAGTATAATGGGGTTTAAGAATGCCCGCAACAGATTGTAAAACCCATCTTGTGCGCATGAGTGTGTTTTATATGGCACCAATAATCTATAATAAAATACCATCATCAATAAGAGGCAAACAAAGTATAATGGGGTTTAAGAATGCCCGCAACAGATTGTAAAACCCATCTTGTGCGCATGAGTGTGTTTTATATGGCACCAATAATCTATAATAAAATACCATCATCAATGAGAGGCAAACAAAGTATAATGGAGTTTAAGAATGCCCGCAACAGATTGTAAAACCCATCTTGTGCGCATGAGTGTGTTTTATATGGCACCAATAATCTATAATAAAATACCATCATCAATAAGAGGCAAACAAAGTATAATGGGGTTTAAGAATGCCCGCAACAGATTGTAAAACCCATCTTGTGCGCATGAGTGTGTTTTATATGGCACCAATAATCTATAATAAAATACCATCATCAATGAGAGGCAAACAAAGTATAATGGAGTTTAAGAATGCCCGCAACAGATTGTAAAACCCATCTTGTGCGCATGAGTGTGTTTTATATGGCACCAATAATCTATAATAAAATACCATCATCAATAAGAGGCAAACAAAGTATAATGGGGTTTAAGAATGCCCGCAACAGATTGTAAAACCCATCTTGTGCGCATGAGTGTGTTTTATATAGCACCAATAATCTATAATAAAATACCATCATCAATGAGAGGCAAACAAAGTATAATGGAGTTTAAGAATGCCCGCAACAGATTGTAAAACCCATCTTGTGCGCATGAGTGTGTTTTATATGGCACCAATAATCTATAATAAAATACCATCATCAATGAGAGGCAAACAAAGTATAATGGAGTTTAAGAATGCCCGCAACAGATTGTAAAACCCATCTTGTGCGCATGAGTGTGTTTTATATGGCACCAATAATCTATAATAAAATACCATCATCAATGAGAGGCAAACAAAGTATAATGGAGTTTAAGAATGCCCGCAACAGATTGTAAAACCCATCTTGTGCGCATGAGTGTGTTTTATATGGCACCAATAATCTATAATAAAATACCATCATCAATGAGAGGCAAACAAAGTATAATGGAGTTTAAGAATGCCCGCAACAGATTGTAAAACCCATCTTGTGCGCATGAGTGTGTTTTATATGGCACCAATAATCTATAATAAAATACCATCATCAATAAGAGGCAAACAAAGTATAATGGAGTTTAAGAATGCCCGCAACAGATTGTAAAACCCATCTTGTGCGCATGAGTGTGTTTTATATGGCACCAATAATCTATAATAAAATACCATCATCAATAAGAGGCAAACAAAGTATAATGGGGTTTAAGAATGCCCGCAACAGATTGTAAAACCCATCTTGTGCGCATGAGTGTGTTTTATATGGCACCAATAATCTATAATAAAATACCATCATCAATGAGAGGCAAACAAAGTATAATGGAGTTTAAGAATGCCCGCAACAGATTGTAAAACCCATCTTGTGCGCATGAGTGTGTTTTATATGGCACCAATAATCTATAATAAAATACCATCATCAATAAGAGGCAAACAAAGTATAATGGAGTTTAAGAATGCCCGCAACAGATTGTAAAACCCATCTTGTGCGCATGAGTGTGTTTTATATGGCACCAATAATCTATAATAAAATACCATCATCAATAAAAGGCAAACAAAGTATAATGGGGTTTAAGAATGCCCGCAACAGATTGTAAAACCCATCTTGTGCGCATGAGTGTGTTTTATATGGCACCAATAATCTATAATAAAATACCATCATCAATAAGAGGCAAACAAAGTATAATGGGGTTTAAGAATGCCCGCAACAGATTGTAAAACCCATCTTGTGCGCATGAGTGTGTTTTATATGGCACCAATAATCTATAATAAAATACCATCATCAATAAGAGGCAAACAAAGTTTAATGGAGTTTAAGAATACCCGCAACAGATTGTAAAACCCATCTTGTGCGCATGAGTGTGTTTTATATGGCACCAATAATCTATAATAAAATACCATCATCAATAAGAGGCAAACAAAGTATAATGGAGTTTAAGAATGCCCGCAACAGATTGTAAAACCCATCTTGTGCGCATGAGTGTGTTTTATATGGCACCAATAATCTATAATAAAATACCATCATCAATGAGAGGCAAACAAAGTATAATGGAGTTTAAGAATGCCCGCAACAGATTGTAAAACCCATCTTGTGCGCATGAGTGTGTTTTATATGGCACCAATAATCTATAATAAAATACCATCATCAATAAGAGGCAAACAAAGTATAATGGGGTTTAAGAATGCCCGCAACAGATTGTAAAACCCATCTTGTGCGCATGAGTGTGTTTTATATGGCACCAATAATCTATAATAAAATACCATCATCAATAAGAGGCAAACAAAGTATAATGGGGTTTAAGAATGCCCGCAACAGATTGTAAAACCCATCTTGTGCGCATGAGTGTGTTTTATATGGCACCAATAATCTATAATAAAATACCATCATCAATGAGAGGCAAACAAAGTATAATGGAGTTTAAGAATGCCCGCAACAGATTGTAAAACCCATCTTGTGCGCATGAGTGTGTTTTATATGGCACCAATAATCTATAATAAAATACCATCATCAATAAGAGGCAAACAAAGTATATTGGGGTTTAAGAATGCCCGCAACAGATTGTAAAACCCATCTTGTGCGCATGAGTGTGTTTTATATGGCACCAATAATCTATAATAAAATACCATCATCAATGAGAGGCAAACAAAGTATAATGGAGTTTAAGAATGCCCGCAACAGATTGTAAAACCCATCTTGTGCGCATGAGTGTGTTTTATATGGCACCAATAATCTATAATAAAATACCATCATCAATAAGAGGCAAACAAAGTATAATGGGGTTTAAGAATGCCCGCAACAGATTGTAAAACCCATCTTGTGCGCATGAGTGTGTTTTATATGGCACCAATAATCTATAATAAAATACCATCATCAATGAGAGGCAAACAAAGTATAATGGAGTTTAAGAATGCCCGCAACAGATTGTAAAACCCATCTTGTGCGCATGAGTGTGTTTTATATGGCACCAATAATCTATAATAAAATACCATCATCAATAAGAGGCAAACAAAGTATAATGGGGTTTAAGAATGCCCGCAACAGATTGTAAAACCCATCTTGTGCGCATAAGTGTGTTTTATATAGCACCAATAATCTATAATAAAATACCATCATCAATGAGAGGCAAACAAAGTATAATGGAGTTTAAGAATGCCCGCAACAGATTGTAAAACCCATCTTGTGCGCATGAGTGTGTTTTATATGGCACCAATAATCTATAATAAAATACCATCATCAATGAGAGGCAAACAAAGTATAATGGAGTTTAAGAATGCCCGCAACAGATTGTAAAACCCATCTTGTGCGCATGAGTGTGTTTTATATGGCACCAATAATCTATAATAAAATACCATCATCAATGAGAGGCAAACAAAGTATAATGGGGTTTAAGAATGCCCGCAACAGATTGTAAAACCCATCTTGTGCGCATGAAAGTGTTTTATATGGCACCAATAATCTATAATAAAATACCATCATCAATGAGAGGCAAACAAAGTATAATGGAGTTTAAGAATGCCCGCAACAGATTGTAAAACCCATCTTGTGCGCATGAGTGTGTTTTATATGGCACCAATAATCTATAATAAAATACCATCATCAATAAGAGGCAAACAAAGTATAATGGAGTTTAAGAATGCCCGCAACAGATTGTAAAACCCATCTTGTGCGCATGAGTGTGTTTTATATGGCACCAATAATCTATAATAAAATACCATCATCAATAAGAGGCAAACAAAGTATAATGGGGTTTAAGAATGCCCGCAACAGATTGTAAAACCCATCTTGTGCGCATGAGTGTGTTTTATATGGCACCAATAATCTATAATAAAATACCATCATCAATGAGAGGCAAACAAAGTATAATGGAGTTTAAGAATGCCCGCAACAGATTGTAAAACCCATCTTGTGCGCATGAGTGTGTTTTATATGGCACCAATAATCTATAATAAAATACCATCATCAATAAGAGGCAAACAAAGTATAATGGAGTTTAAGAATGCCCGCAACAGATTGTAAAACCCATCTTGTGCGCATGAGTGTGTTTTATATGGCACCAATAATCTATAATAAAATACCATCATCAATAAGAGGCAAACAAAGTATAATGGGGTTTAAGAATGCCCGCAACAGATTGTAAAACCCATCTTGTGCGCATGAGTGTGTTTTATATGGCACCAATAATCTATAATAAAATACCATCATCAATAAGAGGCAAACAAAGTATAATGGGGTTTAAGAATGCCCGCAACAGATTGTAAAACCCATCTTGTGCGCATGAGTGTGTTTTATATGGCACCAATAATCTATAATAAAATACCATCATCAATAAGAGGCAAACAAAGTTTAATGGAGTTTAAGAATACCCGCAACAGATTGTAAAACCCATCTTGTGCGCATGAGTGTGTTTTATATGGCACCAATAATCTATAATAAAATACCATCATCAATAAGAGGCAAACAAAGTATAATGGAGTTTAAGAATGCCCGCAACAGATTGTAAAACCCATCTTGTGCGCATGAGTGTGTTTTATATGGCACCAATAATCTATAATAAAATACCATCATCAATGAGAGGCAAACAAAGTATAATGGAGTTTAAGAATGCCCGCAACAGATTGTAAAACCCATCTTGTGCGCATGAGTGTGTTTTATATGGCACCAATAATCTATAATAAAATACCATCATCAATAAGAGGCAAACAAAGTATAATGGGGTTTAAGAATGCCCGCAACAGATTGTAAAACCCATCTTGTGCGCATGAGTGTGTTTTATATGGCACCAATAATCTATAATAAAATACCATCATCAATAAGAGGCAAACAAAGTATAATGGGGTTTAAGAATGCCCGCAACAGATTGTAAAACCCATCTTGTGCGCATGAGTGTGTTTTATATGGCACCAATAATCTATAATAAAATACCATCATCAATGAGAGGCAAACAAAGTATAATGGAGTTTAAGAATGCCCGCAACAGATTGTAAAACCCATCTTGTGCGCATGAGTGTGTTTTATATGGCACCAATAATCTATAATAAAATACCATCATCAATGAGAGGCAAACAAAGTATAATGGAGTTTAAGAATGCCCGCACCAGATTGTAAAACCCATCTTGTGCGCATGAGTGTGTTTTATATGGCACCAATAATCTATAATAAAATACCATCATCAATGAGAGGCAAACAAAGTATAATGGGGTTTAAGAATGCCCGCAACAGATTGTAAAACCCATCTTGTGCGCATGAGTGTGTTTTATATGGCACCAATAATCTATAATAAAATACCATCATCAATGAGAGGCAAACAAAGTATAATGGAGTTTAAGAATGCCCGCAACAGATTGTAAAACCCATCTTGTGCGCATGAGTGTGTTTTATATGGCACCAATAATCTATAATAAAATACCATCATCAATAAGAGGCAAACAAAGTATAATGGAGTTTAAGAATGCCCGCAACAGATTGTAAAACCCATCTTGTGCGCATGAGTGTGTTTTATATGGCACCAATAATCTATAATAAAATACCATCATCAATAAGAGGCAAACAAAGTATAATGGGGTTTAAGAATGCCCGCAACAGATTGTAAAACCCATCTTGTGCGCATGAGTGTGTTTTATATGGCACCAATAATCTATAATAAAATACCATCATCAATAAGAGGCAAACAAAGTAAAATGGGGTTTAAGAATGCCCGCAACAGATTGTAAAACCCATCTTGTGCGCATGAGTGTGTTTTATATGGCACCAATAATCTATAATAAAATACCATCATCAATAAGAGGCAAACAAAGTATAATGGGGTTTAAGAATGCCCGCAACAGATTGTAAAACCCATCTTGTGCGCATGAGTGTGTTTTATATGGCACCAATAATCTATAATAAAATACCATCATCAATAAGAGGCAAACAAAGTATAATGGAGTTTAAGAATGCCCGCAACAGATTGTAAAACCCATCTTGTGCGCATGAGTGTGTTTTATATGGCACCAATAATCTATAATAAAATACCATCATCAATAAGAGGCAAACAAAGTATAATGGAGTTTAAGAATGCCCGCAACAGATTGTAAAACCCATCTTGTGCGCATGAGTGTGTTTTATATGGCACCAATAATCTATAATAAAATACCATCATCAATAAGAGGCAAACAAAGTATAATGGAGTTTAAGAATGCCCGCAACAGATTGTAAAACCCATCTTGTGCGCATGAGTGTGTTTTATATGGCACCAATAATCTATAATAAAATACCATCATCAATAAGAGGCAAACAAAGTATAATGGAGTTTAAGAATGCCCGCAACAGATTGTAAAACCCATCTTGTGCGCATGAGTGTGTTTTATATGGCACCAATAATCTATAATAAAATACCATCATCAATAAGAGGCAAACAAAGTATAATGGGGTTTAAGAATGCCCGCAACAGATTGTAAAACCCATCTTGTGCGCATGAGTGTGTTTTATATGGCACCAATAATCTATAATAAAATACCATCATCAATAAGAGGCAAACAAAGTATAATGGGGTTTAAGAATGCCCGCAACAGATTGTAAAACCCATCTTGTGCGCATGAGTGTGTTTTATATGGCACCAATAATCTATAATAAAATACCATCATCAATGAGAGGCAAACAAAGTATAATGGAGTTTAAGAATGCCCGCAACAGATTGTAAAACCCATCTTGTGCGCATGAGTGTGTTTTATATGGCACCAATAATCTATAATAAAATACCATCATCAATAAGAGGCAAACAAAGTATAATGAAGTTTAAGAATGCCCGCAACAGATTGTAAAACCCATCTTGTGCGCATGAGTGTGTTTTATATGGCACCAATAATCTATAATAAAATACCATCATCAATGAGAGGCAAACAAAGTATAATGAAGTTTAAGAATGCCCGCAACAGATTGTAAAACCCATCTTGTGCGCATGAGTGTGTTTTATATGGCACCAATAATCTATAATAAAATACCATCATCAATAAGAGGCAAACAAAGTATAATGGGGTTTAAGAATGCCCGCAACAGATTGTAAAACCCATCTTGTGCGCATGAGTGTGTTTTATATAGCACCAATAATCTATAATAAAATACCATCATCAATGAGAGGCAAACAAAGTATAATGGAGTTTAAGAATGCCCGCAACAGATTGTAAAACCCATCTTGTGCGCATGAGTGTGTTTTATATGGCACCAATAATCTATAATAAAATACCATCATCAATGAGAGGCAAACAAAGTATAATGGAGTTTAAGAATGCCCGCAACAGATTGTAAAACCCATCTTGTGCGCATGAGTGTGTTTTATATGGCACCAATAATCTATAATAAAATACCATCATCAATGAGAGGCAAACAAAGTATAATGGGGTTTAAGAATGCCCGCAACAGATTGTAAAACCCATCTTGTGCGCATGAGTGTGTTTTATATGGCACCAATAATCTATAATAAAATACCATCATCAATGAGAGGCAAACAAAGTATAATGGAGTTTAAGAATGCCCGCAACAGATTGTAAAACCCATCTTGTGCGCATGAGTGTGTTTTATATGGCACCAATAATCTATAATAAAATACCATCATCAATAAGAGGCAAACAAAGTATAATGGGGTTTAAGAATGCCCGCAACAGATTGTAAAAC
Organism: Philereme vetulata; assembly: GCA_918857605.2. NCBI lineage: Eukaryota > Metazoa > Arthropoda > Insecta > Lepidoptera > Geometridae > Philereme > Philereme vetulata. The sequence goes on along the minus strand of OU975463.1, from coordinate 79,756 downwards.
CCATCTTGTGCGCATGAGTGTGTTTTATATGGCACCAATAATCTATAATAAAATACCATCATCAATAAGAGGCAAACAAAGTTTAATGGAGTTTAAGAATACCCGCAACAGATTGTAAAACCCATCTTGTGCGCATGAGTGTGTTTTATATGGCACCAATAATCTATAATAAAATACCATCATCAATAAGAGGCAAACAAAGTATAATGGAGTTTAAGAATGCCCGCAACAGATTGTAAAACCCATCTTGTGCGCATGAGTGTGTTTTATATGGCACCAATAATCTATAATAAAATACCATCATCAATAAGAGGCAAACAAAGTATAATGGAGTTTAAGAATGCCCGCAACAGATTGTAAAACCCATCTTGTGCGCATGAGTGTGTTTTATATGGCACCAATAATCTATAATAAAATACCATCATCAATGAGAGGCAAACAAAGTATAATGGGGTTTAAGAATGCCCGCAACAGATTGTAAAACCCATCTTGTGCGCATGAGTGTGTTTTATATGGCACCAATAATCTATAATAAAATACCATCATCAATAAGAGGCAAACAAAGTATAATGGAGTTTAAGAATGCCCGCAACAGATTGTAAAACCCATCTTGTGCGCATGAGTGTGTTTTATATGGCACCAATAATCTATAATAAAATACCATCATCAATAAGAGGCAAACAAAGTATAATGGAGTTTAAGAATGCCCGCAACAGATTGTAAAACCCATCTTGTGCGCATGAGTGTGTTTTATATGGCACCAATAATCTATAATAAAATACCATCATCAATAAGAGGCAAACAAAGTATAATGGAGTTTAAGAATGCCCGCAACAGATTGTAAAACCCATCTTGTGCGCATGAGTGTGTTTTATATGGCACCAATAATCTATAATAAAATACCATCATCAATAAGAGGCAAACAAAGTATAATGGAGTTTAAGAATGCCCGCAACAGATTGTAAAACCCATCTTGTGCGCATGAGTGTGTTTTATATGGCACCAATAATCTATAATAAAATACCATCATCAATAAGAGGCAAACAAAGTATAATGGAGTTTAAGAATGCCCGCAACAGATTGTAAAACCCATCTTGTGCGCATGAGTGTGTTTTATATGGCACCAATAATCTATAATAAAATACCATCATCAATAAGAGGCAAACAAAGTATAATGGGGTTTAAGAATGCCCGCAACAGATTGTAAAACCCATCTTGTGCGCATGAGTGTGTTTTATATGGCACCAATAATCTATAATAAAATACCATCATCAATAAGAGGCAAACAAAGTATAATGGAGTTTAAGAATGCCCGCAACAGATTGTAAAACCCATCTTGTGCGCATGAGTGTGTTTTATATGGCACCAATAATCTATAATAAAATACCATCATCAATAAGAGGCAAACAAAGTATAATGGAGTTTAAGAATGCCCGCAACAGATTGTAAAACCCATCTTGTGCGCATGAGTGTGTTTTATATGGCACCAATAATCTATAATAAAATACCATCATCAATAAGAGGCAAACAAAGTATAATGGAGTTTAAGAATGCCCGCAACAGATTGTAAAACCCATCTTGTGCGCATGAGTGTGTTTTATATGGCACCAATAATCTATAATAAAATACCATCATCAATAAGAGGCAAACAAAGTATAATGGGGTTTAAGAATGCCCGCAACAGATTGTAAAACCCATCTTGTGCGCATGAGTGTGTTTTATATGGCACCAATAATCTATAATAAAATACCATCATCAATAAGAGGCAAACAAAGTATAATGGAGTTTAAGAATGCCCGCAACAGATTGTAAAACCCATCTTGTGCGCATGAGTGTGTTTTATATGGCACCAATAATCTATAATAAAATACCATCATCAATAAGAGGCAAACAAAGTATAATGGAGTTTAAGAATGCCCGCAACAGATTGTAAAACCCATCTTGTGCGCATGAGTGTGTTTTATATGGCACCAATAATCTATAATAAAATACCATCATCAATAAGAGGCAAACAAAGTATAATGGAGTTTAAGAATGCCCGCAACAGATTGTAAAACCCATCTTGTGCGCATGAGTGTGTTTTATATGGCACCAATAATCTATAATAAAATACCATCATCAATAAGAGGCAAACAAAGTATAATGGAGTTTAAGAATGCCCGCAACAGATTGTAAAACCCATCTTGTGCGCATGAGTGTGTTTTATATGGCACCAATAATCTATAATAAAATACCATCATCAATAAGAGGCAAACAAAGTATAATGGAGTTTAAGAATGCCCGCAACAGATTGTAAAACCCATCTTGTGCGCATGAGTGTGTTTTATATGGTACCAATAATCTATAATAAAATACCATCATCAATAAGAGGCAAACAAAGTATAATGGGGTTTAAGAATGCCCGCAACAGTTTGTAAAACCTATCTTGTGCGCATGAGTGTGTTTTATATGGCACCAATAATCTATAATAAAATACCATCATCAATAAGAGGCAAACAAAGTATAATGGAGTTTAAGAATGCCCGCAACAGATTGTAAAACCCATCTTGTGCGCATGAGTGTGTTTTATATGGCACCAATAATCTATAATAAAATACCATCATCAATAAGAGGCAAACAAAGTATAATGGAGTTTAAGAATGCCCGCAACAGATTGTAAAACCCATCTTGTGCGCATGAGTGTGTTTTATATGGCACCAATAATCTATAATAAAATACCATCATCAATAAGAGGCAAACAAAGTATAATGGAGTTTAAGAATGCCCGCAACAGATTGTAAAACCCATCTTGTGCGCATGAGTGTGTTTTATATGGCACCAATAATCTATAATAAAATACCATCATCAATAAGAGGCAAACAAAGTATAATGGAGTTTAAGAATGCCCGCAACAGATTGTAAAACCCATCTTGTGCGCATGAGTGTGTTTTATATGGCACCAATAATCTATAATAAAATACCATCATCAATAAGAGGCAAACAAAGTATAATGGAGTTTAAGAATACCCGCAACAGATTGCTAATAGAAAAAGCATATTATTCAGTCGACGAATTTTTAGTAGATAAGAATTTTTAGTACATTATTTTTTGATTTATTTAATCATAATTACTATTTTTTGACATTTTATTATCCTAACTATAATTTTTTGACATTTTGTTTTTTCTGAATTTAAGTAGGTAATTGTGTAATTATATTTTTGTGTATTTGCATGTTATGTTTGTTATTAATTATAAAATACTTGTACGCCGCAAGGCAAAATCTAGCGCATAAATAAAACTCCTACCACCAACATAGTACCTAGATTTACAAGTAATAAATGAATTATGAATTATAAGTTTTCTAATACTTTGTAGAAGGTTCTTATGGAAAGAAAATATAAGAAAATTGCGCAGAAAATTGTATAATATCAGAAAACTTAAGAGTATACATCAGCCCAAACTCGAATTTCACCCCCGCTTCTCCGCTGCACGTCCTATCTCGGCGTGGTTAATATGTTTGCCGGTTTTTTTATCATTCAGTCCCTTCATTATCTTGTTGTGTTTATTTCTCATTACTGCGTCTTTATAATAACCAACTAAATATAAATGTTACCTAAGAATTTTATTATTATTATTTTGTTCGTTTGGAGCGACAAGCGTCACGGGTACCCCGTCTGAAAGCCGAGGCCAGACTGAATAGCAAAACGGGCGTCCGGAGCGAATGGTTTCATTAGTGCAAAACTTAGATATTTTCATTTCATGATAAAATCAAAACGTATTTTGAAAATTTATAACACAGGTGCCCTTATTTATGTTGTGTAGAATAACTGTACATAGTTTCAAGATCTAAAATGTAGTATTCATCGCATAAGAACGGTTTTAAGATAAATGTGGAGTCTTCTTTGGATTTTTTTTCTATCGACAAAATTCTACGGAATCGTGTTTTCACAACACAGGCGCTCTAGCACGTATCCTTAACTATAACATATATGAATTACAAATTAAAAGTACAAAATTTTTTGAACAAAACATTGTTTCAAAATAAGCGATTTATCGTCTCCCCAGGTATAGTGCGCCCTTAACGGCTATTTTAACTTCGCGAGTTTGACAGTTCGCGCGTTTGATGAATGTGAATTTAGCGGACAGCTAAAGACATGACAATGTCTGTCGGGTCAGCTAGTTCGGGATAAAAATAACAAGGTAAACTCGCGATAAATACCTATTTAATATTAGTCATTCATTAGGCACAGAGAGCCATGGAGCGCGTCATGCTCGGCATCACACTGCTAGACCGAGTCCCCAATACCGAAATTGGCAAGCATTAGCAAGCGTATATTGGGACTGAAATGGAGTTGAACAGGACATGTAGCCAGGCGCAGTGATGACAGGTGAGCAGGGTGTGGTAGCCCCGAGATGGAACCAGGAACGCAGCACGTTCACCGGCAAGATGGGTTGACGACATTATAAAAACCGCAGGTCGTATGTGGGTTAGAACAGCGCAGGTCAGAGGTGAATGGCGACTACAAAGAGAGGCCTATGCCCAGCAGTGGGATGAGAAGGGCTGATGTTGATTATGATGATGTACTCAATACTCATATTTATTACATTCACATGGTGACAAAGTTGTCACAGATAGATAGTTTCACATATGAACCCTGGCATGGTATAGCAACAGGAAGGCAGACTATGTTTTCAGAATTATAGATATATAACTCTTTATTGAATTACCCCAGAAACAGAAACAATACAAAAATAAGTACCTACTAGGCTAAATGAAATAAGGCAATACAATGGGCGGCCTTATCGCTGAAAGCGATCTCTTCCAGGCAACCTTTGAAATGTACAAAGATACGGAGTGCGGTCTACTTTAGAGGATACATTTAATAATTAACTTTTTAACTTAATATATACATAGGTACTTATAAAATAGACTAATATATAGTATTTTAGTATGCATAGTCTTATGGTAAAATAATCAGTATGGTAGCTCTTTCCATGCACAACACTGAGGGAATCTCTGAAGCGTGAATCCAGTTCGCTTATGATCGGGTTTACCGAACGCGGATATCGAGTTATAGTTTAATGTTCCGTTATAATCAAATTACGCTTTTCACGTTCTAAAAACCATTGCTGCAATTTCCCAGTTCCATATCAACGAAGGCACTGAGTATGTTGCAGCTGAACTATGAATTACTGATCTACATGCACTTAAAAGCGTATCGTGTCCGCGCGCTTGCACAATTTTAGATATTTGACAGAGCGCTCTGTCTCAGTGTGAAGTTACACGCACACATCCACGCGAGCTAGCCGGCAATACAGAGTAATGAGATGACAGAGCTATCTTCTGTATGGCACTTTAATTTTTTGCTAATAAACACGTAGTTAGGCAGATACTTATAGTTTATATTACACTTTTTTAAATTATAGTAGGTACGAGTTATGTGCGTTATGACTTGGTAGGTTTTGGTAATATACGGGGTCTAAAATAAATGAGTGATAATACTTTAAGGGGTGCTTCTACTCATGAAACTGAACAACTTTCCCCATGGAACCCTTAACGAATTCACAAAAAAAATTATTTTGTATGGGGATCGGTCAGCTGATTGGCCAATTCTCCATACAAAGTCCATTTTTTTTTGTGAATTCGATATGGATTCTTTGGGAAAAGTTGTTCAGTTTCATGTGTAGAAATACCCCTTTTAGTATTATCACTCCTTTCTTTTACACCCTGTATATGCGTCGATTTGAGAACCTCCTCCGTTTTTTCATCGGTTGAAAAATAAAAAGTCTCACAGATAAAATCTAAATGGCATTTAATATTTACCATAATTTGACGTCTTTTCTGGTAATGACTTAAAAAATTATAGAGAAATATTAGGTATTTCACATTTTTGAGTTATGTGGGTAGAGTGATCACATCAAACTAGACAGTTCCAGCATAACCTGGTTATGGTAAAATTTATAACGCAGTTTCTTCACTTTTGAAGTGGATTATTTTTTTATCTTTTGATTTTTATGGTTTCTTGATTCAGAGTTATTATTTTTTCTTTTTAATTCTTTTTCTTTCTTTTCTTGTTCTTTCCTGTATTTTATTTTAATTTTATTTTGTATACCTTCTAAAATATAGTTCGGTTCTTTTATCTCCATTTTACTTTCTATTCTAAAATCAATTAACTCGGGCAGTAAACAATCAAAATAAAATATTGATAACTGGTTCCTCATGTTCGTGTTCCAAAAATTTTCGTCTCTTTCTATGAACTCAATTTTCATATCAACATCGGTCCAAACAGTGAAAATGCAGACACTTCTTCTAGTATTATGCAGTTGTCCCTGCGCCTGATAGTACCAGTCGTGACTTTTGTTTACTGCCAACTCGCTTTCACTTTGTTTCCAAAACGTATTTTTTTTAATTTTATCCCTTCATCGACACTCATTCCAGCGGCAGAATAGGGACATTTTATTTCTACAATTTTGTCTTCCTGAAACAATCCATCTGGACTCGTACCTAAGTAAGGTAACGTCGGATCAATAAATAATCCACATTTTATTATTTTCTGTATAGCTTCAAAAAGTAAGTTTTTTTTCATATCAGGAACGAAATTGTTTTCTGCGTCACCCGTGGTATTTTTGTTGCAAAAGTAGGCCTTGCATGATGTGTGGTCGCCAAAACATGACATGCTGTATTTCTTAAGTCTTCTTTTAGATCGAGTACTTTTTCGTCGAAGGTTTTAGAGTCTTGTTCGGCATGCTTCACGGCTCCTTTTACGGCTCATTTTTTGTAAGCAATTTACGTTGGCCTATAGGGTATGCTGTGTTACGAGTGAGATCGTCGAGTTCGGTGCTGAAGTTTCGGAGCAAGTGGTTGCTACATTAGATTTTTTCTACTATAATGTTACCGTATGGTCTGGCATCCAAGATTTTTTTGTACGTGCTGGAATCGTCATCAGCTATAAGTCTGTAATAAATCAGTCCTTGTGTTTCTATGGATCTTTTGAAGCCTTCTACGATTGCAGTAGATTCCATTGAGCTCGACGAACCGTTAAAGTTCTTAAAGCAAACGTGTTTCGGTGCTTCCAAGTCTTTATTTTGTGCTCTTGCGTACATCATACAATATTTGTTTTTCACTGCCATGTATAAGACTTTTTTTGTTCTGTAACCTATAATAACGGCGGCGCCGAATAAAGCGTTATAATTTTTTTTATAAGATCTTTTAGACCAGTACGCGTCCGCAACGACAACAATCATAAGTACTCCATTTTCATCCACGTCTCCATTTTGTATAGCCAATTCATATTCCTCTTTTGCAGCCTCTTTCATGCATTTTTCCTTTGCTAATTCCCACAATTCACAGATTTTAGCGTGACATTTTGAATAAACACTGTCAGCCATACATGGTATTGTAAGGGAAGAACTAACTTCTTCTAAACCTGCATAGCCTGACCCAATAGACATGAAACTACTCACAACCATCTCATTTAAGTTCAGATCTTTAGGATCTTGTGAGGTTTTGCAGTTGTTCAATCTCAATGTAATCCCACACATTTTGCAAACAAAACAAAATTTGGAAATGAAGCCCTTTCTAATTTCCTTCCTTATGGATAAAGTACTCAAATTGCAACCCAGAGGCGAGTTGTGATGTGAAATTTCTTTAAGTTGTTCAAACATGTACTGGAAATCCATAATTCTTTTTCCTTCAACCGTTATTTCTTCCTCCGAGTTTTCTTCAGGTAGGATTATGAAAGAGGCGGAGTCCTACAAAAATATCATAATTACATATTAATATTCAATCCAAAATAAACTTATATGTTAGAAAAATGTAAAAATAAATGCTCTTACATTTTCTTTATCGACTCCGTGTTCAGAGTAAACATCCAAATTTTCTTGAGGTAGAGTTTTGAATGAATCGGATTCCTAATAAAATATCATAATTATTTCATTCAATCCAAAATAAACAGTTACATGTTACGAAAATCCAAAAAATCTCTTACATTTTCTTTATCGTCTCCGTGTTCAGAGTAAACATCCAAATTTTCTTGAGGTAGAGTTTTGAATGAATCGGATTCCTAATAAAATATCATAATTATTTCATTCAATCCAAAATAAACAGTTACATGTTACGAAAATCCTAAAAATCTCTTACATTTTCTTTATCGTCTCCGTGTTCAGAATAAACATCCAAATTTTCTTGAGGTAGAGTTTTGAATGAATCGGATTCCTAATAAAATATCATAATTATTTCATTCAATCCAAAATAAACAGTTACATGTTACGAAAATCCAAAAAATCTCTTACATTTTCTTTATCGTCTCCGTGTTCAGAGTAAACATCCAAATTTTCTTGAGGTAGAGTTTTGAATGAATCGGATTCCTAATAAAATATCATAATTATTTCATTCAATCCAAAATAAACAGTTACATGTTACGAAAATCCTAAAAATCTCTTACATTTTCTTTATCGTCTCCGTGTTCAGAATAAACATCCAAATTTTCTTGAGGTAGAGTTTTGAATGAATCGGATTCCTAATAAAATATCATAATTATTTCATTCAATCCAAAATAAACAGTTACATGTTACGAAAATCCAAAAAATCTCTTACATTTTCTTTATCGTCTCCGTGTTCAGAGTAAACATCCAAATTTTCTTGAGGTAGAGTTTTGAATGAATCGGATTCCTAATAAAATATCATAATTATTTCATTCAATCCAAAATAAACAGTTACATGTTACGAAAATCCAAAAAATCTCTTACATTTTCTTTATCGTCTCCGTGTTCAGAGTAAACATCCAAATTTTCTTGAGGTAGAGTTTTGAATGAATCGGATTCCTAATAAAATATCATAATTATTTCATTCAATCCAAAATAAACAGTTACATGTTACGAAAATCCTAAAAATCTCTTACATTTTCTTTATCGTCTCCGTGTTCAGAATAAACATCCAAATTTTCTTGAGGTAGACTTTTGAAAGAATCGGGTTCCTTGTGACGAAAATCCAAAAATGCTCTTACATCATCTTAATCGTCTCCGTGTTCAGAGTAAACATCCAAATTTTCTTCAGATACAGTTATGAAACATTCGGATTCTTAAAAAAAATATCTTAATTACTTTATTTAATCCAAAATAAACAGGTACATGTGACGAAAATCCAAAAATGCTCTTACATCATCTTTATCGTCTCTGTGTTCAGAGTAAACATCCAAATTATCTTCAGATACAGTTATGAAAGATTCGGATTCATAAAAAAAAATATCTTAATTACTTTATTTAATCCAAAATAAACAGGTACATGTGACGAAAATCCAAAAATGCTCTTACATCATCTTTATCGTCTCTGTGTTCAGAGTAAACATCCAAATTATCTTCAGATACAGTTATGAAAGATTCGGATTCATAAAAAAAAATATCTTAATTACTTTATTTAATCCAAAATAAACAGGTACATGTGACGAAAATCCAAAAATGCTCTTACATCATGTTTATCGTCTCTGTGTTCAGAGTAAACATGACTTTGCAAATTTTCTATGTCCTTGAACGGCACTCTGTAATAATCAGATTGTTAGTACGAGTGTGTAAAGGTAAGTAATTACGAGTAAGTATTAAAATAAAATGGCACGCAAAGCCGCCGGTTCCGACCACTAGTGAACCCGGATGAAGCTGGCACGGGCCGGCCCACTAGTACTATATTTCTTTTAAAAGCTTTTATTTAAATACATACGCACACACACACATACATACGTACGCACTGCGACAGGCAAAGCTATACAAAACCAATCCAAGCTGGGCTTGCGACGTCTTCGCATTCAACATATTCGAGGCACGTGTATACTTATTTTGTATAGCTTCATCTGTCGCGGTGGGTACATACATACGTACACAAGAGTTCACACATACATACAGAAAGACATACGTACTTATATGTGTACGTATGTACGTACATACATACTTACTTACGTGCATACATAGGCACGTACATATTCAATTCAATTTTGCTGAGCCAATGAAATGAGTCATCGATAAAATACCACGAAGCGTATGCGAGCGCGGTGACTATTGCATAACTTGGTTTGTGTTTACACCAACATACGTACACACATATATACACATACACCGTACATACATTGCAAGTTTAATAAAAGCTTTAAAAATTCATTCGATCAAAATTTTTCAAATCAGATTTAATCCAGAATTCAATTTCTGTATGTGCTACATAATGATCGGTTTGAAGTTGGTCAATCCAAATAGGTAGTACATAAATAGAATAAGTGTCACCACATAAGGTTTTATCGCGCTTAGGTACTTAAATTCCCGTGGTAACTAAATCTCATCAAAATCGGTTGAGCGGTTTTGGCGTGAAAGCGTAATAGACATACAGACTTACTATCGCATTTATAATATTAGTATGGATTTGCCAAAATACGACAATACATACATAGGTACACATACATAACATACCACATAATAAATATTTTTTGTTAACTTCTAGTTTACCCCTAATTCCCCATCAAAATCATAATTGCATGGTATACTTACCTTTTACAACAACCTTGTTTGTATAAATTATATTACTGTTTGTATTGAACGCACTCTCTCATACTTACACTACACTGCGCTGTTAGTACTGTACACAAACACGTCAAAACTTGATTCCTCGGACGGTGCAGAGCGACGTGGATTCGCCTAGAATGCTTGCGGCAGACTGAGGCGCGGCTCGGCTGCCGTGTAATATTTATAGGGCGTTGCGTGGCCATCGAAAAAATGTAAGGCGAATTTCTTCGTGAACTTTGATGACTATTTAGTATTTTTTAAAGCATTTTCAAAAAAAATCTTAGTTGCAAGAATTGTAGCTAGTTTAATGAACCCACGATTTAACGTTGTTTAGAAATTATGTTGCGTATTTTACATAATGATTTTGTCATAACTCTGAACCTTGTTTCCTGCGGTGACGTTGCATTTACTAGACGAGGTGGAACGACCTGCCCCATGTCGGCTCTAGTTCTTTTCTCCTGCGTTGGTGCCGGTTTTGTTGGGATTTTGGACTTAGGTATTACTGTCGTTAGTGGAGCTTTGAGTTTCGCCTTTTTTGCTGGAGCTTCTACGAGTGCCTCTTTGTCTTTCGATTTCGTTGTTGGAAAAAGATTTCCTGACAGCCCTTGCAGCATCGAGCTGAAGGTGTCTAGAAATCCCTTGAGATGGCCTCCGACTTTGGCTCTCTTCTTTTGCTCCTGCACACTGCTTTGATGTAGTGCAGTTTTTTCGGCGGCTGCTTTCTGTTGGACACGTTCGGATCCGCTGATCGAGGTTGGCATGGGATGTCCCCAGCTATCGGTTGCTGTTTTTGGGTCGTGTGCTTTGAGGAAGTTTAGGTTTTCTCCTCTGTCTTCGTACACGACCACCTCGTGATGTTCTGAGGCTTTTAAACAGCATAGCCGGTCTACGACTTCTCCCTGCTCATACCCGACCGTCATCGCATCTACACTTATTACACGGGGATCTTTCGCTCCTCCGCCCGTTTCTCCCAACATGGTGAGCATCGAACATGCCTGTGCGAAAGGGGTGTAGTTGCCTTCCAATGCGAGCAGAACGATCGTCTTGTTGTGCGATCGGACTAGTCAGCATCGGTGGCCCGCCACTTCCGTTTCAGGTAACGCGCTGTAAACTTTGCGCCTCATGGTCGTTTTGGATGTGCTCCCATTTATGAGTGCTGCCAAGCCGGGTGAAATCGAAAAGTGACTTCTAGTCCCGGTTCGGCAGAAACCTATTCCCAGCCGCTCGCCGGCGCTGTCCATGAAGAGTGCCACTCCTCGGATTCTAATCCCAGGCACTCCTCTCTCCCCGCAAGCGAGGAGCGTGCGGACAGCGACGCTTTTGGCTATAGGTTCCCGCTGAGAGCCGGCACTACTTGTGGCTTGGCTAACGGGTGTTGGTTGAGATTCGAGGGGCAGAAGATCCGTGTGCCTGCTCGTCGCAGCTCTGAAGATCTTCTCAGCGAATGACAGAAAATGCGGTCTGCAATGATGTTGTGCAGTTCCGACTCGACCAGGTTTCTGTCGATCCGGACTTCTAGATCTATTCGAGCCGCTAGGAAACGGGGACAGTCGAGTATGATGTGCCATACTGTTTCACAGATTTCCGGGTCGCATTCGCATCCCGGGCTGTTTTTCAGCTTGAATCTGTGAAGATACTCGGCTATTCCCCCGTGACCTGTCAAGACTTGCACTTGTACTGGTGTAAATTTTGTAGAGCGGTACACACTGTGGACGTCTGGAATGAACCTTTTCGTTACCGCACCTGTGCTGGAGGTTTCGTATCGATCCTGCCATTTGCGGATCGATTCTTCACGAATTTTCCTCCTAACGTAAGACAGGGGGATCCTTCCGTAGTCCTGAGTGGTGTCCTCGAGTGCAGCAGCTTTCGCTAACTCGTCTGCTCTCTCATTACCGACAGTGCCTACGTGAGCCCTAAGCCAGAACATCCGGATCTCTCGTCCTCCTTCCTGGATCCTGACAATGTTCTCCTTTATGCTTCTCGCCAGAGGGTGGTTCAAGCTGGGACTCCGCAGCAGGTCGAGTGACGATCTCGAGTCACTCAGTATGCTAACTACGGGGTCCCTGCTCGAATTCATTAGGTTAGGTTAGGTTAGGTTAGGTTAGGTTAGGTTAGGTTGGGCGGGTCTGGCTTTATCCATCAGTAGTTGCTATGCCTAGCTTGCGGCTTTCGTCGCTTGTATTGGATAAATCCAGGCCTTCCTTACTCAGCTCAGGGAAGAGAGCGAGTAGGGAGGCGAATGGTCTTGGGGGAGAGCGCATCAGTCGTGAAGATCCCCAAGGCAAGTCTGGTGGGGTCGGCCTTCTCGCGGTTGCTGTCCGTTTTAGGTCTATTTCCATCAGAAATAGACGTAACTGAAACCACCAGGCGCCGGCACTTTGTCGGTGGGGTAGGGTGGGTGGGCTTGGGGTTCTGTGTTGTGGGGTTTGGACTTAGTTGGGACATTCCAATTCCTTATCTGCTGGATAGGGTTTGGAATGTAGGGGGGAATAGTGATAGGTAGGAGGATATCTTCTCCGCACGTCCCTCTGAGTAGCAGAGGGCGTAGTGGATGAGGATGGGACGGGCAAGCCGTCTGTGTATCCAAGGATTCGTCCGAGGATTGTGGCTGGCATTGCTGGTGTGGTGTCGTTCGGCTTGGTTTCCTGTGGGTCGGCTGTATGGGTCAGTCTCCTCGCGGGGTCCCGGGTCGGCCGGCACTCTGCTGGCGGTGTTGCCGCGTCGAGAGGAGTTAGTTTTAAGGCTAACTGGAGAGGAGGAGTCGGGCCTTGGCGTGCACTCACCCTGCCGCCGGGCAGGCAGTGGGAGTTTCTTCCCTGCCACCGGCTCAAAATCGTAATCTCGCAACATGGCCGCAGTCATGTTTTGTGGTCTGAGCGGGACCGATAGGCCTTGGCTTGGTCGCCCGGGCTACGAGGAAGACAACCTCTATAAAAAATTACCCGATGGCAAGCGGCGGCGCGGCGTGAGGTCTGGAAGGCTGGACGGAGTTTCAGTCGCTACTGCGTCCCCCGCCAGGGAATTGTCGCTCCCCTGAGCGGGTTACGCTAGACTTCCCCGGTTACAGTGGGCACTGTCCGGGGCGACCCACCCTTCCCACTTACTCGTGGGATCTTATTATGGACAATTACAACAAAAACATAAAAAAACGATCGGACAATAACCAACAAAAAAAGGCAAGTCAAACGGACAATGAAACGAAGGGAAGGAAGGAGAAGAGGAACAGTGGAGTGGATGGGTCATCCACTGAGGGTGAGTTGGTGTTGGGAACGCCTATCTCGGTGGGGCCCCCAGAAGTCAGTCTGACTCTGGTCTCTGGGAGCCGAAGAGCATCGGATCGTCTGCGTTCCGGATCTGCCGTTTCGTCGGATGGCGCGGAGGCCATGGAAGCGGAGCGAAGCGACAACCGGAAACGCGGACGCTTCAGGGACGAGGAGACCGACACGTCTCAAGAAATGATGCCACCAAAAGTGGCAAGCAGCCGTCGAGGGAGGCCACGAAAACCGGCCTCGGTCTCGACCCCGTCAGGCTCCGCGTTCTCAAACGCGGAGTCGTACAGAAGTGTGCGAGTGGACGGCGAGGCCGTAGCGGAGGAGGAGATCGCGGATCTCCTGCTCAAGGTTCGGGAGCCGGTGGGGGGAAATGCCCCCCAGGCTCCCGTGTCCGTGCAGGAGAGGGCGAAAGCGGCGGTGGCCATCAACCACAAGGTGGCCACCAAGTCCGTAAACCTTAAGGGCTCGTTTGTGAGGGCCCTCAAGGACTCCTCCTCCGCTTTGTCGGAGGTCGTGGAGGGCCTAGTGGGCGATGTCTCTCGCCTACAGTTGGCCAACGAGAGACTGACGGAGCGGGTGAACGAGCTGAGTGCTCAGTTCGCCCGCTTCCAGGCGAACCTCCCCGAGCAGGAAGCCCCGTCCGCGTCCCAGCCTGTCCCTACCGCGACCTCAGGGGTACCTGACGCCCAACTGCGGGGAATTCTGGACGCAGTTGGGCGTATGCTGGACGGCCGTCTGGCTGGCCTGGAGGCGAGACTGCCCCCTGCGCCGGTTGTGCGCCCCCCGCTCGCGTCGTCTCAGCGGCCCAAGGCCGCTGCTCCGACTGCGCTCCCCGTTGTGGGAGGCCGCGTCTCTTACGTGGCGGCGGCGTCGGCCCCGACTCAACCGGCTCCCCAGGGGCCGAGGAGAGGGGCCAAGGCACCGGCCAAGGCGCCGGCCCAGGCGCCGGCCAAGGCGCCGGCCCAGGTGCCGGCCAAGGCGCCGGCCCAGGCGCCGGCCAAGGCGCCGGCCCAGGTGCCGGCCAAGACGAGGCCTAAATCGGCGCCGAGGAGTGGAGTGGCTTTCCCTCCGCTCCCCACTCCGACATCCCTGCCGGGCCCCTCCGCACTTGCCCCCTCCAACGAGGGTTGGCAAGAGGCGAGGGGCTCAAAGAAGTCCCGAAGGCGGGCTAGAAGGGCTGCCCAAAAAGCGGCTCAAGCCCAGCCTTCACCGCCGGTGACAACGGCCTCTACTAAGAGGCCGCGGAAACTGCAGCCGCCCAAAACCGCGGCTGTAGTAGTCACGCTGTCGCCGGAGGCGGCCAGTGGCGGGCTGACGTATGCGGACCTCTTCAAGGGGGCCCGGCCCGGTCTCGCCGCTGAGTTCGGGGCAGCAGGGATGAGGCTGCGCCGCGCCCAGACGGGAGCTCGGATTTTCGAGTTCCCTGGGGCTGAAGGCGCGACGACGGCCGATAAATTCGCCGAGAAGTTGCGGGGAATTTTTGCCGCCGAGGACGGTGTTAAGATCGCCAGGCCCACAAAATGCGCGGAACTGCGCATCTCGGGCCTGGACGACTCTGTAACGCCGGAGGATGTCCGCGATGCAGTCATGGAGAAGACTGGGTGCACCGCGGACACCATCAGAGTCGGCACCGTCCGTCCGGGCCCGGGAGGCCTCGGTGCGGTGTGGGTGAGCTGTCCCGTGGCGTCGGCCAAAGTATTGGGCGACGCCGGAAGCATTCTCGTCGGCTTCGTAAATGCCAGAATCACGGTTCTGGCCGCGAGGCCGATGAGGTGCTTCAAGTGCCTAGCCGCGGGACACACTCGCACCAAATGCGAGAGTTGCTTTGACTGCAGCGGTCTGTGCTTCCGCTGCGGTCAACCCGGGCACAAGGCAGCAGAGTGCTCTGCCGCCCCTCACTGCCCCGTGTGTGCGGCGGCTAAAAAGCCCACCAATCACATGATGGGGCAGGGGGGCTGCAAGCCTCCCCGCGCTTCTCGGCAAACGCCGGGGGCTAGCCTGCCGACCCAGGCTGCCTCCGACGTCAATCATGCGTCGACGCCGACGCCCATGGAGGAGGTTGTAGAGACGATCCAGTAATGGATCAAGTCTCCAACCTCCTGGTCCAGACGAATCTCAACCACTGTGCCGCGGCGCAGGATCTCTTCCTGCAAACCATGGCACAGTGGTCGATAGGTGTTGCCGTAGTCGCGGAGCCCTATTTTGTCCCTCCCCGTCCAAACTGGATGGGTGACCGGGACGGCTCCGTGGCAGTCGTCGGCTCCACGGCGGCTCATTCCCCGCCCTTGTCTCTTAGAGACAAGGGTACTGGATATGTTGCCGCCGATTGGGGGGGAATCACCATTTATGGTGTATATTTCTCCCCCAACCGGAGTTTGAACGACTTCGAGGTCTTCCTTAACAACTTGGAGGCCTCGATGCGGCGACTAGTGTCTGGGCACGTCCTCGTGCTGGGGGACTTCAACGCAAAGTCCATTGCGTGGGGTTCCCCTGCGACGGACGCCAGGGGCGAAGCCGTCGAGGAGTGGGCGGCGTCGGTGGGCCTTTGTTTGCTGAACAGGGGCTCCACCAACACGTGCGTGCGACAGCAGGGGGGGTCGATAGTGGACCTTTCGTTCGCTACCCCTGCAGTCGCCGCACGAGTAAGGAACTGGTGTGTCCTGGAAGAGGTCGAGACGCTCTCGGATCATTTGTACATCCGATTCGAGCTCTCCCGGTTCCAGGACCCTAGTAGGGGTCACGCGGCGCGGCGCCCTACCCGCCTTCCGCGGTGGGCTGTCGCCAAGCTCGACAGGGACCTACTAGAGGAGGCGGCCATTATTCACTCTTGGCTGTCTCCGCAGGCCCCGACCGAGGAGGTCGACATGGGGGCTGGTCGCTTCTGCGATGCGATTACGCAGATTTGCGATGCGGCCATGCCCCGCCTTCGTGGTTGTCGGCCTCCAAGGAAGGAGGTCTACTGGTGGTCCCAGGAGTTGGCGGACCTCCGTGCGGCCTGTGTACGTGCCCGGAGGTCCCTCACCCGTAGTCGGCGACGTCACCGCGGGGTTGGTGAGGAGGTGGAACGGCTTCATGAGGAGTACCATGAAGCTCGGAAAACTCTGCGGCTGGCCATCTGCCGCGCCAAGGATGTGAGCAGAGAGGAGATGCTGGAGAGTATTGAGCGTGACCCCTGGGGTCGCCCTTATCGTGCGGTGCGTCAAAAGCTCCGCACGTCGGGCCCCCCCCTTACGGAGACTCTCCAGCCCAGCTTCCTGCAGGAAGTGGTCGAGGGCCTATTCCCGCAGCGGGTGGAGCACACACCCCCGTCGATGGCTGCATCAGCCGGAGACGACGGGGGCAGCGAGGTTGATGTTCCGCCCGTCAGGGAATCGGAGTTGGGGGCGGCTGTTCTACGGATTCGATCCAAGAATACCGCCCCCGGGCCGGACGGGGTTCCAGCCCGAGTGATGGCCCGAGCCCTCGACTACATGTCGGACCACCTCAGGGAAGTGTTAGACGCTAGCCTGGCGTCCGGACGCTTCCCTGAGCGCTGGAAATGCGGGAAGCTGGTCCTGCTGCAGAAGCCGGGACGGCCTACCGAATCGGTCGCGGCCTATAGGCCTATCGTGTTGCTGGACGAGGCGGGTAAACTTTTTGAGAGGGTGCTCTCTGCCCGCATCGTCCGGCACCTCTGCGAGGTTGGCCCCGATCTGTCGGACGCCCAATTCGGTTTCCGAGAAGGGCGTTCGACGATCGATGCCGTAATGCGCCTTAGGGCCGTGACCGAGGAGGCCGTGAGCTGCGGCGGAGTGGTGTTGGCGGTGTCCTTGGACATCGCCAACGCCTTCAATAGTCTGCCATTCAGCTGCATCAGGGAAGCGCTCCGCTACCACGGAGTGCCGGAGTACCTGAAGCGGCTGGTGGCGGACTATCTTGAGGAGCGAACCGTCATGTACGAGGACCGAGATGGCGTCTTGAGACGCAGGGCCATGTCGTGCGGTGTTCCGCAGGGGTCTGTCCTAGGACCTCTCCTGTGGAACATCGGGTACGACTGGGCCCTACGAGGGCGTCTCCCCCCCGGGCTGGGTGTAATCTGCTACGCGGATGACACCTTACTCACGGCCCGGGGGGCTAACTTCCAGGAGGCGGCGCGCCTGGCCGCCACGGGAGTTTCCCAGGTGGTCGGGCGCATTGAGGCGTTGGGATTACGGGTGGCCCTGGATAAGACGGAGGCCCTATTATTTCATGGGCCCCGTCGTGGTCCACCCGCCGGCGCCTCAATCGAGGTCGGCTCGGTCCTCGTACCGGTCCGGGCCCAGATGAGGTATCTGGGTCTGGTCCTAGACGGTAGGTGGCTCTTCGACGAGCACTTCCGACAGCTTGGTCCGAAGCTGGTGGACACTGCCTCCGCCCTAGGGCGACTTTTGCCCAATTTGGGCGGGGCCAGTGTTCCCACGAGGCGGCTGTATGCGGGGGTTGTCCGGTCCATGGCGCTGTATGGTGCACCGGTGTGGGTGGCGGCTCTGACTGCTCCGAATAGGGCGCGCCTCTGGCGCCCCCAGAGGATATTGGCGGTCAGAGCCATACGCGGATACCGCACGGTGTCCACCGAGGCGGCTTGCGCCTTGGCCGGAACACCCCCGTGGGATTTGGAGGCGGAGGTGCTCGCCGAAGTTTATCGGCGAGTGGCTGACTTCCGGGCGGAGAGCGGATTTCGCCCTCCGCCCGAAGACGTGCGCGAGTGGCGCGAAGCCGCTCGCCGAGCCACCATGGTCAGATGGTCGTTCCGGCTGGAGACTCCACGCGCTGGCTTCGCCGCCGTGGATGCTCTCCAGCCAGTCATCGCCGAGTGGGCAGGGCGGCAGCACGGGACTCTTTCCTTCCGGCTGACGCAGGTGCTTTCCGGGCACGGTTGCTTCGGAAAGTACCTGTACTCGGTCGCTAGGAGGGAATCGAGTCCCGCCTGCCACCACTGCGACTGCAGTGAGGATTCGGCCCAGCACACGCTGGCGGTCTGCCCCGCATGGGCGACGCAGCGCCGGGCCCTCACTGCAGTCATCGGAGCGGATCTCTCGCTACCGGCCGTAGTTCGCTCCATGGCCGGTAGCGACAGTTGTTTTACCGCGGTCGCTTCCTTCTGCGAGGAAGTAATCTCGCAGAAGGAGGCGGCGGAGAAGGCCCGGGAGGACGACCTCCACTCGGACCCGATCCGCCGCCGGCGAACCGGACGGCGGAGGCGCGCTTTCCTGCGCCTCATGCCGCCCTGAGTGTGGCCGCGGGTGGACGGGATGGGTTCTCCCCTCCACCCGCATTAGTTTGGCCAACCGCGAGGGGGCGGCGTCCGCGTGTGCCGGACGTCGCCTAAGAGAGGTCCTTGAGACGGAGCCCGCGCCAGGAGCGGGCCGGCGCTGGGAGGGGTCCAGAAGGCGATAACTACCTGGACCCCTCCTAAACTGGAAGCGCAAAGAGGGCACACCGTGTGGTTTTGGTCGGTTCGAGTCCGACACACCGCCCCGCCAAACGAGAGCCCCGGCGGGGTGACGGTCCGAGGGGATTTCCACACGCTAAAAAAAAAAAAAAAAAAAAGGTTAGGTTAGGTTAGGTTAGGTTAGGTTCGGGGGATGGCCCGCTCGGGCCAGTCCCCCTTTCCACGGTGGGCTCAGATCCACCTGGACCGAGGGGCGGCCAAGGAGGCGGCGTTCGTCCAGGACTGGCTCACGCCTCCTATCAATGTCCTGGACGTCGACGCCTCGGCGGTCCGACTGCGGGAGTCCCTGACCGAGGTGTGCAACTCCAGCATGCCTCGGTCTCGCCGCCCACCTCCCCGACGCGCCGTCTATTGGTGGTCGGAGGAGCTGGCGGGGCTCCGGGCCGCCTGCGTGGTGGCCAGGAGGGCCTACACGCGGAGTCGACGGCGGAACGTGCGGGACGCGTCGAACGAGGACCTTCTCTACGCCTCGTACGTAGAGGCAAAGAAGGTCCTCAAGGCGGCTATGTTCGCCGCCGACGACGCGGCGAGGGCCGAAATGCTAGAGGGTCTCGACAGAGACCCGTACGGGAGACCGTATAAGGCGGCGCGGAATAAACTGCGCCCCTTCGGTCCCCCGCTAGCAGAGACCCTCGAGCCGGCGTTGCTGGATGGGGTGGTTCGGTCCTTGTTTCCAACAAGGACCAACTTCACCCCTCCAGTGATGGACCCCCCGCGGGAGGCGGCTCCGCCGGCGGAGGAGGTCCCTCCGGTCACGGGGGCGGAGTTTGGCGCGGCGACGCTTCGCCTCCGCGCCAAGAAAACCGCCCCCGGGCCGGACGGCGTCCCCGCAAGGGTGGTGGCCATTGCGGCCACCCAAATGGCGGACAGGTTTCGGGACCTCTTCAGCGCGTTTCACGGCTGGGAGGTTCCCGAAAACCTGGAAGGAGGGGCAACTGTGCCTCCTCCGTAAGGAGGGACGACCGGCAGACTCCCCCTCGGCATACCGACCCATCGTTCTGCTCGATGAGGTCGGTAAACTGTTCGAGGGGATCGTCGCCGGTCGGCTGAATGGCCTCCTGCGGGGGGTTGGGCCGAACCTGTCGGACGCCCAATTCGGTTTCCGAGTTGGGCGTTCGACAGTGGACGCGCTGGCCCGGCTGAAGGGCCAGGTGAGGGAGGCCGTGGAGTCTGGGGACGGAGTGTTGGCTGTGTCATTTGACATAGCCAACGCGTTCAATTCCGTCCCCCACTCCACGATCTTGGAGGCACTCCGGTACCACGGAGTGCCTTCATACTTGCGGGCCCTCTTGGCCAGCTACTTGGAGGACCGAGCGGTCCTCCTCGTAGACAAGGCTGGCCAAGTCCGGAGGTACGGCGCGGAGTCTGGTGTTCCACAGGGGTCGGTCCTAGGACCACTCCTGTGGAACATCGGCTTCGACTGGCTCCTGCGGGGATCCCTCCTCCCGGGCACGAGTGTCATCTGCTACGCGGATGACACTCTCCTCACTGCCCGGGGGAGGGATTTTAGGGAGGCGGCCAGTTTGGCCTCGGCTGGCGGATCCTTGGTCGCGGGAAGGATCCGCCGCCTCGGGTTGGGGGTTGCGCTGCACAAGACCGAGGCCGTGTTCTTCCACGGGCCTCGGCAGCGCATCCCTCTTGACGCCCACATCGTCGTGGAGGGCGTCAGGATCGGGGTGAGGACCCAGATGAAATATCTGGGCCTCACCCTGGACAGCAGGTGGCGCTTCGGCCCGCACTTCAGCGGGTTGTCAGCGCGCCTGCTGAAGGCGGCGAACGCCCTCTCGTGGCTCCTCCCAAACCTGGGAGGGCCGAAGGCGAGATGCCGGCATTTGTATGCCGGCATCTTGAAGAGCATGGCCCTTTACGGGGCCCCCATCTGGGCGGACTCCCTCCACAGGAGGGAGAATGCGACCGCCATCCGCAGGCCCCAAAGGGCCATTGCACTGCGGGTGGCGAGAGCCTACCGCTCGGTGGGCTTTGCGGTAGCGTGCGCTCTGGCCGGCACCCCGCCTTGGGAACTCGAGGCGTGGGTGCTCGCCAGAGTGTACGAGTGGACGGCGGGGCGCAGGGCGCTCGGGGAGTGCCCTGCCTCAGAAGAGCGGGAGGCCGTCCGCAGAGAGGCGAGGGACGCAACCGTCCAACATTGGACGGAGGCCCTCGCCACCGCAGCCTTTGGCCGCAGAACGTTGGACGCGCTCGGGCCAGTCCTGCAGGACTGGCTCGGGCGGTCCCACGGTTTCCTTTCTTTCCGTTTGGTGCAGGTGCTATCCGGGCATGGCGTCTTCGGATCGTGCCTGCATCGGATCGGAAGAGAGGAGACCCCGGCCTGCCACGATTGTGGCGCGGCGGTGGACACGGCGCAGCACACCCTGGAGGTGTGTGCGTCGTGGTCTGGGCCGCGCCGCCAATTGATGGCGGTGGTCGGGCAGGACCTCTCGCTGCCCAGCGTGGTTTTAGCCATGCTGGGAAGCGAGGAGTCCTGGGCTGCGGTGGCCTCCTTTTGCGAGGAAGTAATTTCGCAAAAGGAGGCGACGGAGCGGGCGCGGGAGGAAGACCCTCTCGCAGCGCCACTCCGCAGGCGACGAACGGGTCGGAGAAGGCGATTGCACGACAATCGTCTTCCCCCTCCTGGTGGAGGATAGCGGGAGACAGGCGCGGGGGCGTCTTCTCCCGCATTGCACGTATCCTCCACTTCCGCCGGGTGGGAATGACCGCGAGCACTCGTGGCTATTCTCGGGCCCCTCTCCCAGGGTGGGGAGGGGGGTGAAGGGCTCGCCGTAAAGGCGGGCGGTCGTCGGCGGGGGGCTGGATGGAAAGGCTGTGCCGGATTCCCAGTTCCCCTCCATATAGGCGATGCGGGAGTGCCGCTGGGTCGTTTAGTGGGTACACCGGTGGGGAGCACCGGGAGTCCCACATAACCCTTCCGTCCCCCGACGGGAGGGTATGCATAAAGCATTTTTCCCAGCGTCAAAAAAAAAAAAAAAAAAAAAAAAAAAAAAAAAAAAAAGGTTAGGTTAGGTTAGGTTAGGTTCCGCGACCTGCTGGGTAGTCCCAGTGGGTGGGGAGGTGTACCCCAACGCGGCGCGTCCCCGGGTGGCGGATAGGGGAACGGCTCCCAGAAATGGGAGTTACCGGTTTACCGGCGCGGACCAAACACTGGGGTGGGATAAGGGGGGGGGGGGGGGGGGATTTAGAGCGGGGATGCCGTCCATATTGGTTCCCGTGAGTCGGCTGTATGGGTCAGTTTCCTCGCGGGATGCCGAGTGGACAGGTGCTTGGCTTGAGTTCAAGCTTGAGCTTGAGCGGAGGATAGCCTTCTTAGGCTTGCGGAGAGGTGTCGGGCCTTGGCGTGCACTTACCCTGCCGCCTGGCAGGTAGTGGGAGTTTTCTTCCCTGCCACCGCCCCAAAATCGTAACCCCGCAACACGGTCGCAGTCATGTTTTGCGATCTGAGCGGGACCGATAGGCCTTGGCTTGGTCGCCCGGGCTGCGAGGAAGACAACCTCTATAAAAAATTACCCGAGGATAAGCGGCGGCGCGGCGTAAGGTCTGGAAGGCTGAACGGAGTTTCAGTCGCTACCGCGTCCCCCGCCAGGGAAGTGTCGCTCCCCTGAGCGGGTTACGTTAGACTTCCCCGGTTACAGTGGGCACTGTCCGGGGTGACCCACCCTTCCCACTTACTCGTGGGATCTGATTATGAATAACTTTTTAAACAAATCTAGGTTAGGTGAGACGGTAGGGAGCGGTGAGGAGGTTGTATGCACGTCTGCGCATAGCAACAGTGGTAGGGCGCTAGAGCCTGAGGAGGCGACGACGCCTCAATTGCGGGACGCCTTCGGGCGTTTCAAAAAAGGCCCTTCTAAGGGCCAACCAAAAGGCCCTTCTCAGGGCCAACCAAAAGGCCCTTCTCAGGGCCAACCAAAAGGCCCTTCTCAGGGCCAACCAAAAAGCCCTTCTCAGGGCTCCGCGGACGATGCTACTTTGGCGTCAGATGCTAGCCGCGCACCATCTGCGGCTAGCTTTTATTGCAGGGCTGACGTGTTGTCAGAGTCCGACAACGCGTTTGAGTCGGACTCAAGTTCGGCGATGGAGGTCGAAGATTGCCTCCAAAAACGCAAGCGGGCCTTCTTAAAGGATGGCAGTGAAGGTTCGTCGGACTCGACGAAGAGCACCAAGTCAAAGAAGGTGAAGGCCAAAAAGCCGAATCCGTCTTCGACTGTAGCGGACACCCACGACGTGGGTTTAGCGGATGCCCAACGGCAGCTAGATTTATCTCGGCGGAAACAACTCCAACAGGATCTGGAGGAGAAGGTTGCCGCCAAGGAGCAGCAGGCACGCGCCGCCCGGGCCAAGACTGGGTACGGCGCGTCCAGCGTCCTCTACGCGGACCACTCGCTGGCCGAGCTAGAGCGGATGGCGCAAGAGGATGAAGAGGAAATTAAGGAGGTCGCCTCTAAGTCCTCTAATCTTAAAGGGACTCTACAGAAGTCCCTTAAGTGCAGGGCCGCCAGCATGGCCAGCATTGTCCGGGAGCTGGTGCAGCGCACAGTGACCGAGGAAACAAGGCAGCTGCAGGCGAAGGTAGATCGCCTGCAGTCGGAGGTCAGCCAGCTGCATAAGAAGCTGGCTGAAGTCATGGCCCGGCCATCTCAAGCCGAGCCGAGACCTGCGGCCGAAGGTCCTTCCTCCTCCAACCTTGAGGATATTATCCGCAAGGTAGTCATGGAGGAAAGGGCCTTCACGAGAGCCTGCTTCGCCGGTATAGAGCACAGGCTCTTGCCGGAAAAACGCCTCCGGCCGCCTCTCGCGGCGGACAAGGGGCCGTCCAAGCCGGGGCCATCCTCCCAGGAGCAGGACGCTCTGCTCCCCTCGACCACCCAGTCTAATCAGCCGTGGACGAAAGTGGTCAAGAAGGGGAAGGACAAGGGCAGGAAAAAGAAGACAGGAACGGGCGCCGACCCTGCCTCCCACGCCAACAACCCTCCTCCCTGCTCGTCCCAGGCGAATGGCAAGGGGAAGGGGAATGGTAAAGGGCAGGGGAAAACGTCGGCCCCTAAGCCCAGCACCGCTGCTCCCGCAGCTAAAAGGGCCTCTGCCGGTGGGAGGAAGCCTCTTGTTGCTCCCAAGACCGCGGCCGTCGTGGTGACGCTGACCGCGGAGGCTGCACAGCGAGGGGAAACGTACGAGTCAGTGCTGAGACGGGCTCGTACCAACGCCGATCCCACCCACCTGGGAATCGGCGCAATGACGTGCCGTCAGACCCAAGCCGGGGCTCGGATTTTCGAGTTCCCGGGGGCTCAGGGCGGCGCCAACGCGGACCTCTTCGCAACCAAGTTGCAAGAGGTCATTGCGGATGCGGCCAAAGTGGTCAGGCCCGTCAAGTCCGCCGCATTGGAGGTGTCCAATCTGGACGATTCGGTCACCAAAGAGGAGGTGGTGACGGCGGTCGCAGCCATGGGGGGCTGCAGCGTCGCAGCGGTACTGGGTCGGGACATCAGGCCCGGTCGCGGTGGCATGGGCACCATTCGCCTTGAGTGCCCAGTCACCGCGGCCAAGGCCGTCCTCGCCAAGGGACGGCTCACCGTCGGGTTTAGCTCGAGTGTGGTCCGATAACTTGAAGAGCAGCCTCTGCGCTGCTTCAAGTGCTTTGGCATTGGACACACTCGGGCCCTCTGCACGTCCAAGGTGGACAGATCAAACTGTTGCTACCGCTGCGGCAAGGAGGGACACAGATCCGTCTCCTGCAAGGCCGCCACGCCACACTGTGCGGTGTGCGCCGCTAGTGGCCGCCCAGCGGGCCACGTCATGAAGGGGAGGAATTGCAATCCTCCCCCAAAGAAGGGCAAAGCACAGGCTCCGACTCAGCCTGCCGCCACCGCCGTCGTCCCTGTAGCTGGGACCTCGGTGGCCGACGAGGAGGGTGCGATGTCCGAATGATGAATGGGACCGGTCATCGCATCCTCCAGGCGAACACCAACCACTGCAAAGCAGCGCAGGACCTGCTGATGCAGGCCATAGCTGAGTGGTTGGTAGACGTGGCAGTGGTTGCCGAGCCGTACTCGGTCCCTGGCCGTTGGCTAGGCGATCCGGATGGCTTGGTGGCGTTGGTTTCGCGGCCTTCCACGGACTCCCCTCCCCTCTCGCTCTTAGAGAGGGGACCGGGATACGTGGCCGCCGCGTGGGGGAATATTGCTCTGGTGGGTGTATATTTCTCCCCAAACCGCCCTCTATCGGATTTCGAGAATTTTCTCGAAATCCTCACCGCAGTCGTCGGGAGGGCGGCGCCGCGCCAAGTCGTCGTATTGGGCGACCTAAATGCCAAGTCGGCGGCCTGGGGCAACCCGGCCACCACCTGCAACGTTCGCGGACGAGCCGTCGAGTTTTGGGCGACCTCGTCCGGCTTGTCCCTCCTTAACAGAGGGACAGTCCACACGTGTGTGCGGCAACTGGGAGGGTCGGTGGTCGATGTCTCGTTTGCCACCCCCGCACTTGCCGCCCGCGTCGTTGACTGGCGGGTGGAGATGGTGGAGACCTTGTCGGACCACCGATATGTGCGGTTCGACATCTCCACCCAGAGCCCCCGGGGGGTGGCCCCCTCGGGCCGATCCCCCTTTCCACGGTGGGCCCTCACTCACCTGGACCGGGGAGCGGCCAGGGAGGCGGCGTTCCTCCAGGACTGGCTCACGCCTCCCACCAATGTCCAGGACGTGGACGCCGCAGCGGTCCAGCTGCGAAAGTCCCTGACCGAGGTGTGCAACTCCAGCATGCCTCGGTCTCGCCGACCACCTCCCCGTCGCGCCGTCTATTGGTGGTCGGAGGAACTAGCGGGGCTCCGGGCCGCCTGCGTGAGGGCCAGGAGGGCCTACACGCGGAGCCGACGACGCAGTTTGCGGAACCCGGAGAACGAGGACCTTCTATACGCCTCATATGTAGAGGCAAAGAAGGTCCTCAAGGTGGCGATGTTTGCCGCTGAAGACGCGGCTAGAGCGGAGATGCTCGAGGGTCTCGATAGTGACCCGTACGGGAGACCGTATAAGGCGGCGCGGAATAAACTGCGCCCCTTTGGTCCCCCAATTGCGGAGACCCTCGAGCCGTCATTGCTGGATGGGGTGGTTCGGTCCTTGTTTCCAACTGGGACCAGATTCACCCCACCAGTGATGGACCCCCCGCAGGAGGCGGTTCCGCCGCAGGCAGAGGTCCCTCCGGTAACGGAGGTGGAGTTTGGAGTGGCAGCGCTCCGCCTCCGCGCCAAGAAGACGGCCCCCGGGCCGGACGGCGTCCCCGCACGGGTGGTGGCCATCGCCACCACCGAAATGGAGGAAAGGTTTCGGGACATCTTCAGCGCGTGCTTCGCGGCTGGGAGGTTCCCGAAACCTTGGAAGGAGGGGCAGCTGTGCCTCCTCCGGAAGGAGGAACGCCCGGCGGACTCCCCCTCGGCATACCGGCCCATCGTTCTGCTCGATGAGGCTGGTAAATTATTCGAGGGGATCGTCGCCGCTCGGCTTAATGGCCACTTGGGGGGGATAGGGCCGAACCTGTCGGACGCCCAATTCGGTTTCCGAAGAAGGCGTTCGACGGTTGACGCGCTGTCCCGGCTGAAGGGTCAGGTGAGGGAGGCCGTGGAGGCAGGGGACGGAGTTTTGGCTGTGTCATTTGACATAGCCAACGCCTTCAACTCCATTCCCCACCCGACAATACTCGAGGCGCTCCGCTACCATGGAGTGCCTCAGTATCTACGGAGCCTCCTGGCCGACTACCTGGAGGACCGAGCAGTCCTCCTTGTAGACAAAGCGGGCCAGCTTCGGCGGTACAGCGCAGAGTCCGGTGTTCCACAGGGGTCCGTCCTAGGACCACTCCTGTGGAACATCGGGTTTGACTGGCTCCTGCGGGGAACTCTCCTCCGCGGCACGAGTGTCATCTGCTACGCGGATGACACTCTTCTCACTGCTCGGGGGAGAGACTTCAGAGAGGCGGCGAGCCTGGCCTCGGCCGGTGGATCCTTAGTTGCGGGAAGGATCCGCCGCCTAGGATTGGGGGTGGCGCTGCATAAGACCGGGGCCGTGTTCTTCCACGGGCCCCGGCAGCGCACCCCTACTGACGCCCACATTGTCGTAGAGGGCGTCAGGGTCGAGGTGAAGGCCCAGATGAAATATCTGGGCCTAGTCCTCGATAGCAGGTGGCGCTTTGGCCCGCACTTCAGCGGGCTATCGACGCGCCTGCTAAAGGCCGCGGGCGCGCTCGCTTGGCTCCTCCCAAATCTGGGGGGGCCCAAAGCGCAATGCCGGCAATTATACGCCGGCATCTTGAAGAGCATGGCCCTATACGGGGCCCCCATCTGGGCGGACTCCCTCCAAAGGAGGGAGAACGCAACCGCGATCCGCAGGCCCCAGAGGGCTATCGCGCAGCGGGTGGCGAGGGCCTACCGCTCGGTGGGCTTCGCGGCGGCGTGCGCTCTGGCGGGTACCCCTCCTTGGGAGCTCGAGGCGTGGGTGCTCGCCAGAGTGTACGAGTGGACGGCGGGACGCAGGGCGCTCGGAGAGCACCCTACCCGAGAAGAGCGGGAAGCCGTCCGGCGAGAGGCGAGGGACGCGATCGTCCACCATTGGACGGAGGACCTCGCCTCCGCCACCTTCGGCCGCCGAACGCTGGACGCTCTAGGTCCAGTCCTGCAAGACTGGCTGGGGCGGTCCCATGGTGCCCTCTCTTTCCGTCTGGTGCAGGTTTTGTCCGGGCATGGTTGCTTCGGATCATGCCTGCACCGGATAGGAAGAGAGGAGACCCCGTCGTGCCATGAATGTGGCGCGGCAGAGGACACGGCGCAGCACACCCTCGAAGTGTGTCCGTCGTGGTCCGAACCGCGCCGCGACATGGTAGCGGTGGTTGGTCAGGACCTCTCGCTTCCAGGCGTGGTCTTATCCATGCTGGGAAGCGAGGAGGCCTGGACAGCCGTAGCCTCCTTTTGTGAGGACGTAATGTCCCAAAAGGAGGCAGCGGAGCGCGCGCGGGAGGATGACCCCCTCGCAGCACCGCTCCGCAGGCGAAGAAGGGGTGGGAGAAGGCGTTTGTACGACAACCGCCTTCCCCCTCCTGGTGGAGGATAGCGGGAGACAGGCGCGGGGGCGTCTTCTCCTGCATTGCAGATCCTCCATCTCCGCCGGGCGGGGATGGCCGAGCATTCACGGTCATTCCCGGGCCTCTCCCTTTAGGGAGGGGCGTGTGGGCCCCGCTGTAAAGGCGGGCGGTCGTCGGCGGGGGACTGGAAGAAAGCCAGTTTCCCAGTCCTCCTCCACGCAGACGATGCTGGAATGCCGCTGGGTTGTTTAGTGGGTATACCGGTCCTTTATAGACCGGGGAGTCCCACATACCCCCCCCATCCCCCAATGGGGGGGCATGCGTAACGCATTTTTCCCAGCGCAAAAAAAAAAAAAAAAAAAAAAAAAAAGGTTAGGTTAGGTTAGGTTTTTTTTTTTTTTTTTTTTTTTTTTTTTTACAGCTGCTCTCCACAGACTCAGTGGTCCGTGCTTTTTTTTATTTTGGTATTTTTATTTATTAACTTTATTACTACTTATATTGACAAAAGCTTACTCAGTAAGGAAAAAGACTTATACTATTGACTCTATATAAATTTTAAGATTTTAATGTAACATATATATTTCTAAGAAAAAATTTACTTATTCTTTTGATTCTATATATATAAATTTTTTTTTTTTTTAATTTTTTTTTTTTTTTTTTTTTTTTTTTTTTTTTTTTTTTTTTTTTTTTTTTTTTTTTTTTTTTTTTTTTTTATAATTTAAATATAGGTTTTTGTTTCTTTCTATTGTGTTCTGTTCTTTTTTTTTTTAGTTTGTGTTCTTTTCATTATGGGAATTTACTTAAAATTATTTTTACTTACAATTGAAATTATTGATTTACAACATTATGACATTTAATTACTTACAATTAATATATTATTGATAACATTGACATTAACTTTACTATGGACTATTATTACAACTTTAGTTTACAAATTGGCACACCTCATCTCCTGAGCCAACTTGTCGACGACCGCTGCGTTTCGGTGCTTTATTGACATTTTAAGATTATACTCCAAGATCTTCTTAGTGGACGCGGCCATAGCTCTCTTGATGAAGTACCCTATTGCGTCGTTGTCATCATCGGTGTAGTAGGTACAGCTGGTGGTGTGCCGTGACACTGCTACTACCGCATGGGGAACGCTCTGATGTAAACCGATTGTTCTGCCCTTAGTTTGAACAATGATTACTGTTTCGAACGTTAACCCCTGCGCTTCATGGATGGTGAGCGTTCGCGAACCTGTGCCTTCACCACAGCCCTGTCCAATGAGGCTTTCCTTTTCGCCCTGAGTATGGACTAGAAAAAGCGTGTTGGGGAGCGTAAACGGTATTTGGGCACCAGTGTAGGTTTTCACCTTCAACGAGTGAGCTTTTAGAGTAGAGTAAATCCCGGAGTAAACCTCACGTAGGGCGTAGGCGACGTCCAAGGGGTTCCGGTGTGTGCAGAGCAACTCCTGGCTGATGTTTGCTACCAGGTTTGGGCGGCAGTACCTCAGTTCGAAGAGATTTTCTCTGTCGATATAAGGTAGTTGGTTGACATCTCCGATGAGGACCATTTCTTTGGCATCACACAGCTTGGCAGCCATGACTATGGCTCCGAAGTGGTTCATGAGAGGGTTAGGTTAGGTTAGGTTAGGTTAGGTTAGGTTAGGTTAGGTTAGGTTAGGTTGACGAGTTTTGGAGGTCTGACCCGGTGTATTAACTGCCTTAGCGATCAGCCTATGAGAGCTACAGCGAAGTTCAATACATCGTAAGTTGCGGATTCACGAGGCGCACACATCTGTGAAAACGGTGTGTCGCTGAGTGTTTTGCGGACCAAGATATTGCAAAAAGAAGCGGAAAGTTACAAGTCGGGATTTTTTGATTGAAAAACGGTTTGTTTACCTTTTTCAATCGAAAAAAAGTCGGCTTTGCGGCTATCGTTCTACGCATTTTTTTGGGTTACGACATAGCGGCAATAATCAATTTTCGTGTAGGCTAGGTCCGGTTGCTTTCTCTCTCAGGGTTTGGAAGTAATCGGATTTTTAGTAATTTTATGTAAAATTAGGGAAAAAATTTTGCACAAAAAAGTCGGCAAAGTTTGGGTCTGAATATCTAGGTTGTGGTTTACCCCTACGGTCACAGTAGGGGGACCAGGGGATAGGGGATTTCAGCCCCTATTAGTTGTTATTTTTGGCACCCGGCTACGTTGACGGGAAGTCAGCCAAAAAAATTTTTCAAAAAGTGTCCTAAGGGACCGGATTGCTATTCGGTTTTTTAGGCGCTTTTTGAAATTTGTATAGGATTTCTCCAAGCCGACTCCCCCTTGACCGTTTTTTAACCAAACTCTGTTTGGGGTGATAACTTCGGCTGGGGTTGTCGGACTTGGTCCAAATTTGGGAGAGACGTTGGCGGGGCCATAATGACCACGTCTGAAGAGGGGGGGGGTTCCCACCGCAAGTGGGACGAAAGATTTTTGGATTCTTCCTCTGAATCCGAGGAAGAATTCACAGAGGCCATTGAGATGGCTTCTCAGCCCCAGAAGAGAGGGCATGTTGACCAGGCGGATGACGCAAGGCCCGATAATGGGCCTAAGGTTGGAACAGCCCGGAGGGGCAAGCCCAAGGGGGCCTACGCGGGGATGGCGTCGGCAAGAGGTAAGCTCCGAGGTTCGGAGAATTACCTCAGCTCCGACACAGATGTCGCCGCCGGCCCCTCCTCGTATAGGAAGGACTTCCCGGAGCTCCGCTCCAAGGGAACAATGGGGAGAGGGAGTGGGGGAACTACCTCCCAACCACGAAAGATATTGACGCCCCCGTCGGAGGTTCTCCTCTCTGACCCGGTGGAGGCTGCCAAACAAGCGGCAGTTGAAATAATGGAGGGGGCCCGCAAGTCGGGCAACTTGAAGGGTGAGGTGTGGGGCACCATGAACCGGGCCTGCCGCACCATACTAAGTGCCATGGAGGAACTTGACGCCTCCAGGTCAGAGAACGAGGAGATCCGCATCCTGAAGGCGGACAACAAAAGAATGCGGGAGCAACTCGCTCTCTGCACAGCGGAGCTTAAGGCCCTAAGAATTGCCTTCTCTGAGCGCCAGGCCCCGGCCCCGCAGTCGGTGCAAGAGACCCCGGCCCCTAGGGCCCCCCCGCCGACACAATCCGCTGCTGCGGAGTTGGCGGAGATGCTGGACACCATGAAGCGCGACTTGATGGTCTCCCTCGGTGACATGATTAATGCCAGAATCGAGAATATCGCCAGTCGCCTTCCTCCCGCACCAATAATCCGCCCCCCGCTAGCGGCGGATAAAAAGAAGAAGGCCCCACCGGCCTCAACGAGAGAAGTTGCCTCCGAGCCCGAGAGCAGGGCCAGGCTCGGGGATGGCAGGCCGAAAAGGGCCGCAAAAAAAGCGGCCCCGGCGGCCCAGGAAACCACCGCCCCGGCAGCCAAGACTGTCCCGGCAGCCAAGCCTGCCCCAGCAGCTAAGCCTGCCCCGGCAAGCAAGCCTGCCCCAGCAGTGGAGACTGCACCTGTGCCCCCGGGCGAGACATGGGCCCAGGTAGCAGGAAAAAAGAAGAGGAAGGGAAAGGGAAAGGCTACGGCCACTCCCCCACCCCCCCCGCCGCCCAAGAAGAAAGCGGCACCAAAGCAGAAGGGTCTGGTAGTCCCCAAGACGGCAACGGTGGTAATCACCATGAGGAAGGACATTACCACCGACACCACGCTGCAGGCTGTCATGTCCAAGGCCATTAACGGCATAAGCTTGGAGGAGATGGGCCTGCAGCATGTCAGGGTCAGGAACTCGAAGACGGGGGGCCGAGTCATCGAGGTCCCTGGAGCAGATAGCGGAAGGGCGGCGGACAGCCTTGCAGAAAAGCTGCAGGGTCTTGTGGGCGACGTGGCCCGTGTAAGCCGCCCTGAGAAAATGGCCGCTATCGAGGTCGCCGGCCTAGACGAGTCGGCGACAAGGGAGACCCTGGCGGCTGCCGTCGCCAAGGCGGGGGGATGCGCCGAGGCACACGTTAAGGTGGGGGGCATTCGCCCTACATACTATGACGGTAGTGGGGTGGCCCTCGTGCAATGTCCGGTGGGAATTGCAAAAGCCCTCCTCAAGCGCGGTCGGATCCTGGTAGGCTGGTCGTCTGCCAGGATTAATTCCGTCGGACCAGCACCCATGCGGTGCTACAAATGCATGGGTGTCGGCCACACGCGCGAGTTGTGCCCCTCAAAGGTGGACCGGGGCCAGATGTGCTACCGGTGCGGCGCAGAGGGGCACAAAGCAGCCGAATGCTGGGAGGAAAAAGTATGGTGCGCAGTATGCCACCATGCAGGCCTCCCAGCCAATCACGTAATGAGGGGACCGAAATGCTCCCCGCCGGAGGCAAAGGGAAGAGAGGTGAGGCCGAGACCCACCCGCCCCACCCGACCCCCTCCAGCCGAAACAGCCGCCAGCCGGCAGCAAGAGGAAAACAATATGGACGTCTAAATGTTAGTACACCAACATCTAGACGTCCTGCAGATAAACGCCAACCACTCCGCCAGAGCTCAGGATCTGCTCATGCAGGCCATGGCGGAGTGGGAAATTGGCGTTACGGTGGTAACGGAGCCCTACTTCATTCCCCCCCAACCTAATTGGGTAGGGGACACCGACGAAGTAGTGGCGATCGTGGTGCCGGCGATGGGGGACCTCCCCCCCTTATCAAGGATCGAGGGTGGCCCAGGATTCGTGGCGGCCAGATGGGGGAACGACACGGTGTTGGTGGCCGCGTACTTCTCCCCCAATAGGCCGCTCCGGGAGTTCGACACGTTCCTGGGGATCTTAGGGGGGGTGGTCCGGAGGGCTGCCCCGAGGCAGGTTATGGTACTGGGGGATCTCAACGCCAAAAGTTCGGCATGGGGTTCCCTCATTACGGACCATAGGGGTACGGCTCTTGAGGATTGGGTGGCGGCAACGGGACTCGTGGTCCTAAACCAGGGCACCGCGAACACCTGCGTGCGGCGGTAGGGGGGGTCAATCGTGGACGTCACGTTCGCGACCCCTGCCATAGCTGCACGCGTCACGAATTGGCGTGTCCTGGAGGATGTTGAGACCCTCTCAGACCACCTGTATATCAGGATGAGGGTCTCCAAAGCAGGGGTTCCACCGGCACCCATCACGGGCAGTGCCAGGAGGGGGCGGAAGTTCCCGAAGTGGTCCCTGGTCCATTTGGACAGGGACAAGGCGAACGAGGCGGCCATGGTGGAGGAGTGGTGTGCTGCCCCACCCGTCACCCTCGGAGTTGAAGAAAGGGCGGCACAGTTCCGCGTCGCAATACAGAGGGTGTGCGACGCGGCCATGCCTCGGGCTGGTCGCCGTTTCGCCCGTAAGAGTGTATACTGGTGGTCCGCAGAAATAGCGGCCCTGCGGTCCACCAGTAACAGTGCCCGCCGCGCCTTCCAACACTGTAGGCGCAGAGGGCACACTGCAGAAGAGGAAGAAGGGCTCCACAGGGCCCTCAAAGAGGCTAAGAAGGCCCTCCAGGTGGCGATTGCCAAGGCCAAGGACGAAGCTCACGAGTCGTTCTTGGCCACCTTGGACAGGGACCCATGGGGGCGGCCGTACAAGGTGGTGCGTAACAAAATGCGCACCGCTCCCCCCATGGACTCCCTGGAGCCCGAACTCCTCCAGAGGGTAGTCGAGGGGCTATTTCCGCCAGCCCCCTTGATCTCTCCCCCGTCGATGGTCGACCCGGTCGACCCCACGATAGAGTCAGAGGCCGAGCTCGACGTCCAACCGATAGGTGACGACGAGTTCGATCGAGTGATAGACCGACTCCGGGGCTGCAAAAAAGCCCCGGGCCCGGACGGCGTTCCCGGTCGCGTCCTCGCAGTCGCCCTGAAACACCTAGGGGACCGTCTCAGGCATGTCATGGATGACTGCCTGAGAGAGGGAAGGTTCCCGAGGGTGTGGAAGGAGGGGCGACTATGCCTCCTACGGAAAGAGGGTCGGCCGCCGGATTGCCCTTCTGCCTATCGCCCGATAGTGCTGCTGGATGAGGCCGGGAAAGCGTTTGAACGCATCCTGGCCTCCCGGATCCTGCGGCACTTGGAGACCGCCGGCCCGAACGTCTCTGACAGACAATTCGGGTTCCGGGAAGGACGGTCCACGCTCGACGCGCTGAAGTCACTGAGGGACTTCTGTGAGTACGCGTCGAGCAGGGGGGAGGGTGTCATCGCGGTGTCACTAGACATCGCAAACGCATTTGGCACCCTCCCCTATGGGGTGATCAGTGAGGCACTTCGATACCATGAAGTGCCTCACTACCTGAGGCGGATTGTGGAGCACTACCTATCCGAGAGGGTAGTGCTCTGGGAAAAGAAGGACGGGCAACGGGGGGAGAGAGTGATGGCTTGCGGCGTGCCCCAGGGTTCTGTGCTCGGTCCACTTCTATGGAACCTGGGGTACGACTGGGCAATCCGGGGAGAGCTGCTTCCGCGCACACTTGTCGTCTGCTACGCGGACGACACAATGGTGGCTGTGCGCGGGAGCGACAAGCGGGAGACCTCCCGGAGGGCGGAAGTGGCGGCCGAGCTGGCGATTGAACGGATCACCAGGCTCGGCCTAAAGGTGAGCCTCCCGAAGACTGAGGCTATAGTTTTCGGGGGGCGCGGGTGGAACCTGCCTGCGAGTGCGACGCTCACCCTGGAGGGTGAAGCGGTCCAAATAAAGCCCCATATTAAATATCTGGGGCTAATATTGGACCGAAAGTGGGATTTCGGGGAGCATTTCTCGAGACTAGCTCCCCGAATCGTGGGCGCCGCATCGGCGCTGGGCAAACTTTTGCCCAATGTAGGAGGGCCGGGTTCTTTGTGCCGGCGGCTATATGCCGGCGTGACAAGGAGCATGGCCCTCTATGGGGCCCCAATATGGGCGGACAAGCTGTCCGCCCGAAATAGGGCCCTGCTGCGGAGGCCACAACGGGTCGTGGCCATTAGGATAATAAGGGCCTATATGACGGTGGCCCACGCGGCTGCCTGCCTTCTCGCGTGCACCCCCCCGTGGGAGCTAGACGCAGAGGTGCACGCAGAGACCTACCAACGTAGGTCCAGGGTCCGGACAACAGGTGAACGCCCGGACCCCGAGGAGATGGCAGCCTCCCGTCGCGCGACGGAGCGCCGACTGCGGGACCGATGGAAGGCCCAACTGGAGGTCGCCCCTTATGGTGTCCGTACCATAGAGGCGATCCTCCCAACGGCCGACCTTTGGCTCAAGAGGGCAGTCGGCGCGACGTCGTACCGGCTCGTGCAGGTACTGACCGGGCATGGGTGCTTCGGTCACTACCTGCACAAAATAGGAAGAGAGCCGGCCCCGCTGTGCCATGAGTGCGGAAGTCCCGACGACACCGCTCAGCACACCCTTGAGGTGTGCAGTCGTTGGGACGCGGAGCGTGGCCTCATGGCACGCACCATTCAGCGGGTGGACCTCTCGCTCCAAAGCATTGTTGAAGCAATGCTGAGCAACGAGAGGTCCTGGGAGGCGGTGGTCTCCTTCTGCGAAACAGTCATTTCGCAAAAGGAGACCGCGGAGCGGGAGCGCGAGGAAGATCCTCTCGCGCATCCTCTCCGGCGCAGACGGCTTGGGTTGAGAAGGCGGCGTTTTGCCGCCAGACTCAACCCATAGTGGCTGCAGGTGGAGGATGGGAGTCCTCTGCCTGCGGTGATTAGCCACTGAGCGGTCTGGGAGAGGGCCAAGCGTGCTCGCCCTTCTCCCCTTCGGCGCGGGAAGCCCCGGCAACGGCTGGGGCGCCACCGGTGGACATCGTGGACTATGCCTTCGCGGGTTCCACGGTGTCCAACAAAACCGGCGAGAGGGCACGTCCGGGTGGTTTTTAGTGGGTAGCACTCCCTACCCCTCCTCATTCTGAGGAGGGAGAGGCGATGTGTAGTCCCACATAACCCTCCGACACTCCCATGTTCGGAGGGTATGCGTAACGCATTTTCCACCTGGTCAACAAAAAAAAAAAAAAAGGTTAGGTTAGGTTGGGCGGGTCTGGGTTTATCCATTAGTAGTTGCTATGCCTAGCTTGCGTGCTTGGCCGCTTGTTTTGGATAAATTCAGGCCTTCCTTATTCGGCTCTGGGAGCGAGTAGGGAGGCGTATGGTCTTGAGGGAGAGCGCAGGTCGTGTAGATCCTCAAGGCAAGTCTGGTGGGGTCGTTCCTTCTCGCGGTTGCTGCCTGCTATTGGTCTATTCCCATCAGAAATAGACGTAACTGAAACCACCAGGCGCCGGCACTTTGTCGGTGGGGTAGGATAGGGAAGCTTCTCCGCGTGTCCCTCTGGTTAGCAGATGGCACAGTGGAAGAAACAGGCACGGGCTCGTAGAGCCATCATAGAGTAGAGAAGCATTGTTGGCTTGGCGTCTTTCCGCTTGGGTTTCCGTGAGTCGGCTGTATGGGTCAGCTTCCTTGCGGGATCTTGAGTGGACCGATGCTTCGCTGGCAGTGTTGTGGGCGGTTACGCCCTTTTCAGGGCGCGTTGGTGGAGGAGGCGAGCACGCCCTTTTCAGGGCGCTCACTCCAAACTTACAGGGGAGCTCACCCCTAGATAAAAGAGACGACGATGTGGAGCATTGGAGTTAAGATAATGGACCCAAGCAGTTGTAATTTTGGTCCCCAGGTGGGTCCCCGAAAGGGGGAATCCCACCCCTCTACTTCTAACGAGGTGGAGGGCTGCCCCTCGTACTCTGGGGGGGGCAGCAACTGCTTCGTAGCCAGGCAATCCGCCCGGCTCCGTGAACGCAACTCTGGCAAAACTCTGACACTGGACACTGATATAGCAAGCGATATGGACAACGTTGTGATGGAGGTGGAAGCATGCGCCCAGAAGGCATGTGTTGACACCGCTGACGCTGGCCTGAATAAGGACACTGAAGCGGAAGCGCGCACGCCGAAGTTGTGCGTGGAAGCAAACGACCCCTGCATGAAGAAGGAATTGAAAGTGGTGGTAACGCGCCTGTCGGATTCTGAATCTGACAGGAGCATGGTGATGGTGTCACCTGGACCCGCGTTGGATCCCGCCAGATTTTGGCGAAAGAGGCCAGGCTCAGCAAGCCCGAGCCTTTGCTCTGAATCGGATTCGGACGTAACTGTTACCGGGGACGTGTCGTCACCTAAAGTGACGAAATCGATGAAGGGAAGAGGCAGCGGCCGCCAGACCAGTTCTGGGAAGTTTGTGGCCGCGGCGAGGGAAAAGGTGGCCAGAAGAGAAGAATTCCTTCTGGACGCAACCGAGGAGGTGACGGTTGCGATGGAAAAGACGCGGAAAGGGAGAGTGACGCTCCCATCGCGTTTGGCAAGCCTTTTGGCAGGGGATGTAGATGACCAACTTGCGACGTCCCTGAACAAGCAGGTGCTGGATTGCGTGGACGTCATCAAAACGGTGTCCCGCAAGTCTGGCCACTTGAGTGGCCCATTCCAAAAGTCCCTTAACGAGGCGACTAAATTCATAGTGGAGGCAGTGGAGGTGTTGAGTAAGCGCTCCATTTCTGACGAGACGGCTAAGTTGCAGGCCGACAACACACGCCTGCAAATGGAGCTCACCGCATTGCGAAAGGAGTTTGCGGAGTTAAGGGCGGAGCTGCGGCCGGTTCGACCTATAACGGAGCCCCAGGATGGGAGTCGGCAACTGGACGTGGAGGGGTTGTCGCGCGCCATCATGGTTCAAGTAGGGACCATGGTGAACGCTAGGCTGGAAGCCCTAGAGAGTAGGCTTCTACCGGAAGTGCGTCTGCGGCCACCGTTAGCTGCGGACAAAACCCGCCTAGGCAGAGCGGAGGCTAGGCCCGAACGTGAGGTGCCGACTGTGGTGCTGAAAGCCTCCACCTCATCCCAGAAGAAGGAAAAGAAGGTGAGCCTGGCGGCTAAGGAGGCGGCTGCGGCAAGTGTGCCGCGGTTAGAATGCTCTGCGCCTCCGCCAACAGGCGAGGCGTGGAGTACGGTGGTCCGTAAAGGCACGAAAAAGACGGCCAAAAAGACTGGCCAAAAGGTGGCTGGCGTTCCCGCGTCTGCTCCCAAAGCAAAGCTCCGCCCGCCTCGTTCGGCAGCCATCACCCTCACCCTGTTGCCAGGTGCTGTGGAAAGCGGCGTCACGTATCAGGCGCTGCTCAGGGAAGCCAAGGAACGCGTTGACCTCAAGAGCCTCGGCATTGAGGAGATGCGTTTCAGGACGGGGGCAACTGGTGCTCGGGTGCTGGAGATAGCCGGCGCCACGGGTGCTGTGAAGGCCAATTCTCTGGCGGAGAAATTCAGAGAGGTCTTAAGCGCGGACGTGGTACGCGTACAGCGGCCGGTGATGCGCGCAGATATAAGAGTCATGGAGCTAGATGACTCCGCAACACCAGATGAGGTAGCGTCGGCCGTAGCAGAACAGGGTGGCTGCTCTGTCGACAGTATAAAGGCTGGCGTTATAGGGCCCCGCGGCTCACTGTGGCTGAGCTGCCCAGTCGCGGCCGCTAAAAAGGTGACGGGAGTTGGCCGGCTCAAAGTGGGCTGGATCTCGGCAAAAGTGGTGCTGCTCGACCGCTTGCCCATGAGATGCTTCCGTTGCCTCGAGGTCGGCCATGTTGGGACCATGTGCAAGGCTGAGGTGGACCGTAGCGGTCTTTGTTACCGTTGTGGGAAACCTGACCACAAGGCGAGGGACTGCCAGGCTGAACCAAACTGCGCTGTATGTGCAGCGGCCGGAAAATCTGCAGCGCACCCAATTGGTGGGAAGGAGTGCCCCGATACCGTAACCAGGTCCCAAAAGGGGCCTCGAACGAGTCAAAGAGGCCAGAAAAGAAGGGGGAAAATGAAAGCGGGCTCCAAAGTCGCGCAGCCGTCTCAGCGCAACTCTCTGCGGGAGGAGGAGCAGATGGACACCGCAATCTAGATGGCGCTAGCATTTCTGCAGGCGAACGTCATGCACTCTGCCAGGGCTCAGGACCTGTTAGTTCAGAGCATGGCAGAGTGCATGATAAAGGTAGCTGTGGTCGCCGAGCCGTATGTGGTCCCTCCCCGGAATGACTGGGTGGGTGACTGCGATGGCTTGGTGGCTATCGTAGCACCAGCGGCCGCGGGCGCTCCGTCTATTGATCGGGTGTCCAAAGGTCGAGGGTGCGTGTTGGCTGTTGTGGGTGGTGTGGCGATTGTCGGGGTGTATTTTTCGCCTAATAGAGGCCTCGCCGACTTCGAGCAAATGCTTGTAGATGTCGGGATCTTGATTGGGCAGATACCCTCATACCCCGTGCTTGTTGCTGGAGATTTCAACGCGAAATCAACCGCGTGGGGTTCCCCAGCAACAGACTCTAAGGGAGAGGCACTGGAAGAGTGGGCGGTGTCCATGGGACTCACCCTTCTTAATACGGGGTCGGTTGATACATGCGTGCGACAGCAGGGGGGGTCTATCGTGGACTTAACGTTTGCGTCCCCCTCCCTGGTAAATCGGGTCCAAGGATGGAGAGTGTTGGAGGATGTGGAGACGCTATCGGATCACCGCTACATCCGTTACGAGGTGACCACATCCTCCACCACTCCACGAGTAGGTTCTCGACTTCCTCTTGGAGGCCTCCCGCGTTGGGTGCTACGGCGCTTGGACCGGGATGTAGCAATAGAGGCGGCTCTGGTAGAGTCCTGGACTATGCCCGATCCTATTGAGGAGGTGGATGATGCGGCGGAGTGGCTACGGAGCGCCTTGACCCGCGTCTGCGATGCCGCGATGCCGAGGGCAAAACCATTCCCGCCTCGGCGGGAAGTGCACTGGTGGCGCCCGGAGCTGGGCGAGTTACGCAGAGCCTGCGTTGCCGCGCGCCGCATCTACACCCGGTATAGGAGGAGAAGGGTCCGTATTCAGAGCCAGGAGGACTCTATATACCAGGCTTACCGGACCACCTGCACAGCTCTGCAGGTAGCCATCGCTCAGGCCAAGGAGGCAGCATGGGAGGAGTGGTTAGGGGTACTCGACCGTGATCCATGGGGGAGGCCGTACCGCGTTGTACGGCAAAAACTGCGACCTTGGGCCCCCCCGCTAACTACGAGTCTGGAGCCTCAACTACTGGAGCAAGTGGTGAGCACTCTCTTCCCTCAACGGGATGAGTGGGTGCCACCACCTATTGGTACCGGGTTGAGACGCGAAAGTGACGCTGAGGCGGCACCTTCAATATCTGAGGTGGAGTTTGGGGTAGCTGTTATGAAGCTTCGGCTGAAGAACACTGCCCCAGGACCAGATGGCGTACCGGGCCGAGCCTTGGTGCTCGCTCTTGGCGAGATGGGGGAGTGGGTGCGGGCCTTATTCAATGCGTGCCTCAACGAGGGTAGATTCCCGAGGGCGTGGAAAACGGGAAAGCTAGTACTTCTTCGGAAGGACGGGCGCCTGGCTGAAATGCCATCGGCCTATCGCCCCATCGTGCTTTTGGACGAGGTAAGCAAGCTCTTCGAGCGTGTGCTCGCTGCTCGCCTCGTCGAGAGCATGAACCCAGGGCTCGATGATGCGCAATATGGCTTCCGCCGGGGCCGTTCTACGGTGAGCGCGATCGCCCGGGTCAGGGACTTGGCAGAAGGGGTGGTTTCCGAGGGTGGAGTGTTGTGGGCAGTATCTCTGGATATATCCAACGCGTTCAATACTCTGCCCTGGGAAACGGTTAAGGCGGCTCTCGAGTACCACGGCGTACCAGGGTATCTGCGAAGAGTGCTGGCAGATTACTTTGACGGCAGGGTCGTAGAATTCCCGACGAAGGACGGCTGGGGGAGGAAGGCGATGTCGTGCGGTGTTCCACAGGGGTCGGTCCTTGGACCACTCTTGTGGAACATCGGGTATGACTGGGCGTTGCGAGGTGTAACACTGGCGGGAGTACACGTCACGTGTTACGCCGATGACACGCTCGTGACGGCCCACGGAAGGACTCATCGGGAGGCGGCTCGCCTCGCTACGGCGGGCGTTGCCCAGATGGTCCATAGGATCAGAGCTCTGGGACTGGAGGTGGCCCTCAGTAAATCTGAGGCCCTAGTTTTTCATGGGCCTCGGAATGCGCCACCGCCCGGTTCTTCAATAATGGTGGGGGGAACTTCCATTGCCGTCGAGTCGACGATGAAGTACCTAGGAATCGTCCTCGACTGCACTTGGAAGTTTGACGAGCACTTCCGGCGGTTGGCCCCAAAACTTTTGGCTACTGCCGGAGTTCTCGGGAGATTACTCCCTAATGTAGGGGGTCCTGGTGGGGCATGTAGACGCCTATATGCCGGAGTAGTGAGGTCGATGGCGCTCTATGGTGCACCGATATGGGCGGATGCCCTATGCTCCCGAAACGTGCCACTGCTGCGGAAACCGCAGCGTGGAATGGCACTCAGGGTGGCTAGGGCGTACCGCACCGTATCGCACGCTGGGTCGTGTGTCCTCGCCGGTGTCCCGCCGTGGGAGTTTGATGCACAGGTGCTCGCGGCGAGGTATTGGCGGGGCGTGGAAGCGCAGGAGGCGGGCGACCGGCCACATCCACGAGAAATCGCGCAGTGGGAAGAGGAAGCACGCGACGATCTCTTCCGGAAGTGGACAGCGCGGTTAGAGATCCCGGGGGCTAGCTGGGAACTGGTGGAGGCAGTTCGACCCATCCTTCGGGTTTGGGTCGAACGGAAGCACGGTGCACTCACCTACCACATCGCGCAGATGCTGACTGGACATGGCTGTTTCGGCAAGTATCTGTGCGAAGTGGCGAAACGAGAGCCGTCAGTGGAGTGCCACCATTGTGGAGGGGGAGTCGCTGATACGGCGCAACATACGCGCGAAGAGTGCCCAGCTTGGGCGGTGCCTCGCGCTGCCGTATCGGCTATTGTTGGAGGAGACCTATCACTGGCGGTCCTGGTCAAGGCCATGGCCGAAAGCGAGGAGGCGTGGAATGCGGTAGAAACCTTCTGCGAAACCATTCTGACGCAGAAGGAAGCGGCGGAACGGGAGCGGGAGGAAGATACGAACTCTCTACCGATTCGCCGCAGGCGGCACGGCCGGCGGCGCCTGGCCTACATTGCTAGAATGCCGCCATAACGATGACCTGCGGGCGACGGATCGGGGGGTCTGTCGCCCGTGCTATGAGGTCCGGAGCTGGAAGACACCTTATGTGTTCCTAAGGTGCCTTAAGCGGAGTGAAGAGGGGCTTGCGAGCCTAGAAGAAGGGCCCAATTAGGGCAGACGCTAAGGGAGGTGGCTACGGAAGAGTGTGTAACTTACCCGCGGCCCCGACCGGAAGCGAGAGAAGGAACACCCAGGTGGTTTTAGTCGGTATGGCACTTTAAGCTGAGTCCGACATATCCTTTCCGCTCCCCGGTGGGAAGGAATCCATAAAGGGTTTCCCCTGGTAAAAAAAAAAAAAAAAAAAAAAAAAGGTTAGGTTAGGTTAGGTTAGGTTAGGTTAGGTTAGGTTAGGTTAGGTTAGGTTAAGTTAGGTTAGGTTAGGTTAGGTTAGGTTAGGTTAGGTTAGGTTAGGTTAGGTTAGGTTAGGTTAGGTTAGGTTAGGTTAGGTTAGGTTAGGTTAGGTTAGGTTAGGTTAGGTTAGGTTAGGTTAGGTTAGGTTAGGTTAGGTTAGGTTAGGTTAGGTTAGGTTAGGTTAGGTTAGGTTAGGTTAGGTTAGCTTAGGTTGACGAGTTTTGGAGGTCTGACCCGGTGTATTAACTGCCTTAGCGATCAGCCTATGAGAGCTACAGCGAAGTTCAATACGTCGTAAGTTGCGGATTCACGAGGCGCACACATCTGTGAAAACGGTGTGTCGCTGAGTGTTTTGCGGACTGAGCTATCGACAAAAAAAGCGGAAAGTTACAAGTCGGGATTTTTTGATTGAAAAACGGTTTGTTTACCTTTTTCAATCGAAAAAAAGTCGGCTTTGCGGCTATCGTTCTACGCACTTTTTTGTGTTAGGACATAGCGGCAATAGTCAATTTTCGCGTAGGCTAGGTCCGGTTGCTTTTCTTCTCAGGGTTTGGAAGTAATCGGACTTTTAGTGATTTTAGGTAAAATTATTGAAAAAAATTTGCACAAAAAAGTCGGCAAAGTTCGTGAGCGAATATCTAGGTTGTGGTTTACCCCTACGGTCTTAGTAGGGGTGCCAGGGGAAAGAAGACTTCATCCCCTATTAGTTGTTATTTTTGGCACCCGGCTACGTTAACGGGAAGTCAGCCAAAAAATTTTTTCAAAAAGTGTCCTGAGGGACCGGATTGCTATTTGGTTTTTTAGGCGCTTTTTGAAATTTGTATGGGATTTCTCCAAGCCGACTCCCCCTTGACCGTTTTTTTTTTTTTTTAACCAAACTCTGTTTGGGGTGATAACTTCGGCTGGGGTGGTCGGATTTGGTCTAAATTTGGCAGAGACGTTGGCGGGGCCACAATGGCCACGTCTGAAGAGGGGGGGGGTTCCCTTCGCAAGTGGAACGAAAGGTTTTTCGATTCTTCCTCTGAATCCGAGGAAGAAGGCCTCACAGAGGCCATTGAGATGGCTTCTCAGCCCCAGAAAAGGGGGCATGTCGACCAGGTGGATGACCCAAGGCCCGATAATGGGCCTAAGGTTGGAACAGCCCGGAGGGGCAAGCCCAAGGGGGCCTACGCGGGGATAGCGTTGGCTAGAGCTAAGCTCCGAGGTTCGGAGACTTACCTCAGCTCCGACACAGACGTCGCCGCCGGCCCCTCCTCGTATAGGAAGGACTTCCCGGAGCTCCGCCCCAAGGGGGCAATGAGGAATGGGGGAACATCCTCCCCCCCAAGAATGATTTCGCCGTCTGAGGCTTTCCTCCCGTTTGACCCGGTGGAGGCCACCAAACAGGCGGCTTTAGAAATTATGGAGGGGGCCCGCAAGTCGGGCAATTTGAAGGGTGAGGTGTGGGGCACCATGAACCGGGCCTGCCGCACCATACTAAGGGCTATGGAGGAAATGAACGCCTCCAGGTCAGAGAGCGAGGAGATCCGCATCCTGAAGGCGGACAACAAGAGAATGCGGGAACAACTCGCTCTCTGCACAGCGGAACTCAAGGCCCTGAAAGTTGCATTCTCAGAGCGCCAGGCCCCGGCCCCGCAGCCGGCGCGTGAGACCCCGGCCCCTAGGGCCCCCCCGCCGACACAATCCGCCGCTGCGGAGTTGGCGGAACTGCTGGACAGCATGAAGCGCGACTTGACGGTCTCCCTCGGTAACATGCTGAATGCAAGGATCGAGGAGATTGCCAGTCGCCTTCCACCCGCACCAATAATCCGCCCCCCGCTAGCGGCGGATAAAAAGAAGAAGGCCCCACCGGCCTCAACGAGAGAAGTTGCCTCCGAGCCCGAGAGCAGGGCCAGGCTCGGGGATGGCAGGCCGAAAAGGGCCGCGAAAAAAGCGGCCCTAGCGGCCCAGGAAACCACCGCCCCGGCAGCCAAGACTGCCCCGGCAGCCAAGCCTGCCCCAGCAGCCAGGCCTGCCCCGGCAAGCAAGCCTGTCCCAGCAGTGGAGACTGCACCTGTGCCCCCGGGCGAGACATGGGCACAGGTAGCAAGCAAAAAGAAGAGGAAGGGAAAGGGAAAGGCTACGGCCACTCCGCCACCTCCCCCGCCGCCCAAGAAGAAAGCGGCACCAAAGGCGAAGGCATTAGAAGTCCCCAAGACGGCAGCGGTGGTAATCACCATGCGGAAGGG
This sequence comes from Philereme vetulata, assembly GCA_918857605.2. Lineage (NCBI taxonomy): Eukaryota > Metazoa > Arthropoda > Insecta > Lepidoptera > Geometridae > Philereme > Philereme vetulata. Next base: position 34,786 of record OU975463.1, on the reverse strand, counting down.
GGTTACTACCGACACCACGCTGCAGGCTGTCATGGCCAAGGCCATTAATGGCATAAGCTTGGAGGAGATAGGCCTGCAGCATGTCAGGGTCAGGAACTCGGTGACGGGGGGCCGAGTCATTGAGGTCCCTGGAGCAGATAGCGGAAGGGCGGCGGACAGCCTCGCAGCAAAGCTGCAGGTCCTCGTGGGCGACGTTGCCCATATAAGCCGCCCTGAAAAGATGGCCGCTATCGAGGTCGCCGGCCTAGACGAGTCGGCGACAAGGGAGACCCTGGCGGCTGCCGTCGCCAAGGCAGGGGGATGCGCCGTGGCGCTCATAAAGGTGGGGGGCATCCGCCCTACATACTATGATGGCAGTGGGGTGGCCCTCGTGCAATGCCCGGTGGGGACTGCAAAAGCCCTCCTCAAGTGTGGTCAGATCCTGGTAGGCTGGTCGTCTGCTAGGGTCAACTCCGTCGGACCAGCACCCATGCGGTGCTACAAATGTATGGGTGTCGGCCACGCGCGTGAGCTGTGCCCCTCAAAGGTGGACCGGGGCCAGATGTGTTACCGGTGCGGCGCAGAGGGGCACAAAGCAGCCGAATGCTGGGAGGAGAAGGTATGGTGCGCAGTATGCCACCATGCAGGCCTCCCAGCCGACCACGTTATGAGGGGACCAAAATGCTCCCCACCGGAGACAAAGGGAAGAGAGGCGAGGCCGAGACCCTCCCGCCCCTTCCGACCCCCTCCAGCCGAAACAGCCGCCAGCCGGCACCAAGAGGACAACCGTATGGACATTTAAATGCCAGCACACCAGCATCTAGATGTCCTGCAAGTAAACGCCAACCACTCCGCCAGAGCTCAGGATCTGCTCATGCAGGCCATGGCGGAGTGGGCAATTGGCGTTACGGTTGTAGCGGAGCCATACTTCGTCCCCCCACAATCTAATTGGGTAGGGGATACCGACGGAGTAGTGGCGATCGTAGTGCCGGCGATGGGGGATCTCCCCCCCTTATCAAGGATCGAGGGTGGCCCGGGATTCGTGGCGGCCAGATGGGGGAACGACACGGTGCTGGTGGCCGTGTACTTCTCCCCCAATAGGCCGCTGCGGGAGTTTGACACGTTCCTGGGGATCCTAGGGGGGGTGGTCCGAAGGGCTGCCCCGAGGCAGGTTATGGTCCTGGGGGACCTCAACGCCAAAAGTTCGGCATGGGGTTCCCCCATTACGGACCATAGGGGTATGGCTCTTGGGGATTGGGTGACGGCAACGGGACTCGTGGTCCTAAACCGGGGCACCGCGAATACCTGCGTGCGGCGGCAAGGGGGGTCAATCGTGGACGTCACGTTCGCGACCCCTGCCATAGCTGCACGCGTCACGGATTGGCGCGTCCTGGAGGATGTGGAGACCCTCTCAGATCACCTGTACATCAGGATGAGGGTCTTCACAGCGGGGGTTCCACCGTCGCCCATCACGGGCAGAGCCAGGAGGGGGCGAAAGTTCCCAAAGTGGTCCCTGGTCCATTTGGACAGGGACAAGGCGAACGAGGCGGCCATGGTGGAGGCGTGGTGTGCTGCCCCACCCGTCACCCTCGGAGCTGAGGAAAGGGCGGCACAGTTCCGAGTCGCACTACAGACGGTGTGCGACGCGGCTATGCCTCGGGTCGGTCGCCTGTTCGCCCGCAAGAGAGTATACTGGTGGTCCGCTGAAATTGCGGCCCTGCGGTCCACCAGTAACAGTGCCCGCCGCGCCTACCAACACTGTAGGCGCAGGCGGCACAGTGCGGAAGAGGAGGAAGGGCTCCACAGGGCCCTCAAAGAGGCTAAGGGGGCCCTCCAGGCTGCGATCGCCAAGGCCAAGGACGAAGCTCGCGAGTCGTTCTTGGCTACCCTGGACAGGGACCCATGGGGGCGGCCGTACAAGGTGGTGCGCAACAAAATGCGCAGCGCTCCCCCCATGGACTCCCTGGAGCCCGAACTCCTCCAGAGGGTAGTCGAGGGGCTGTTCCCGCCACCTCCCTCGATCTCTCCCCCGTCGATGGTCGACCCCAGAACGGAGTCGGAGGCCGAGCTCGCCGTTGCACCAATAAGTGACGACGAGTTCGAGCGTGTGACAGACCGACTCCGGGGCTGCAAAAAAGCCCCGGGCCCGGACGGCGTTCCCGGTCGCGTCCTCGCAGTCGCCCTGGAACACCTTGGGGACCGACTCAGGCACGTCATGGATGACTGCCTGAGAGAGGGAAGGTTCCCGAGGGTGTGGAAGGAGGGGCGACTATGCCTCCTCCGTAAAGAGGGTCGGCCACAGGATTGCCCGTCCGCCTATCGCCCCATAGTGCTGCTGGATGAGGCCGGGAAAGCGTTTGAACGCATCCTGGCCTCCCGGATCCTGCAGCACCTGGAGACCGCCGGCCCGAACGTCTCTGATAGACAATTCGGGTTCCGGGAAGGGCGGTCCACGCTCGACGCGCTGAAGTCACTGAAGGACTTTTGTGACTACGCGTCGAGCAGGGGGGAGGGTGTCATCGCGGTGTCACTAGACATCGCAAACGCATTTGGCACCCTCCCCTATGGGGTGATCAGTGAGGCACTTCGATACCATGAGGTGCCTCACTACCTAAGGCGAATTGTTGAGCACTACCTAACCGAGAGGGTAGTGCTCTGGGAAAACAAGGACGGGCAACAGGGGGAGAGACAGATGGCCTGCGGCGTGCCCCAGGGTTCCGTGCTCGGTCCACTTTTATGGAACCTGGGGTACGACTGGGCAATCCGGGGGGAGCTGCTTCCGCGCACACTCGTCGTCTGCTACGCGGACGACACAATGGTGGCTGTGCGCGGGAGCGACAAGCGGGAAACCTCACGGAGGGCGGAAGTGGCGGCCGAGCTGGCGATTGAACGGATCACCAGGCTCGGCCTAAAGGTGAGCCTCCCGAAGACTGAGGCTATAGTCTTCGGGGGGCGCGGGTGGAATCTGCCCGCGAATGCGGCGCTCACCCTGGAGGGTGGAGCGGTCCAAATACAGCCCCACATTAAATATCTGGGGCTCATATTGGACCGCAAGTGGGATTTCGGGGAGCATTTCTCGAGGTTAGCTCCCCGAATCGTGGGCGCCGCATCGGCGCTGGGCAGCCTTCTGCCCAATATAGGAGGGCCGGGCTCCTTGTGCCGCCGGCTATATGCCGGCGTGACAAGGAGCATGGCCCTCTATGGGGCCCCAATATGGGCGGACAAGCTGTCCGCCCGAAATAGGGCCCTGCTGCGGAGGCCACAACGGGTCGTGGCCCTCAGGATGGTGAGGGCCTATATGACGGTGGCCCATGCAGCGGCCTGCCTCCTCGCGTGCACCCCCCCGTGGGAGCTAGACGCAGAGGTGCACGCAGAGACCTACCAACGTAGGTCCAGGGTCCGGACAACAGGTGAACGCCCGGACCCCGAGGAGGTGGCAGCCTCCCGTCGCGCGACGGAGCGCCGACTGCGGGACCGATGGAAGGCCCAACTCGAGGTCGCCCCTTATGGTCTCCGTACCATAGAGGCGATCCTCCCAACGGCCGACCTTTGGCTGAAGAGGGCAGTCGGCGCGACGTCGTACCGGCTCGTGCAGGTACTGACCGGGCATGGGTGCTTCGGTCACTACCTGCACAGAATCGGAAGAGAGCCGGCCCCGCTGTGCCATGAGTGCGGAAGTCCCGACGACACCGCGCAGCACACCCTTGAGTTGTGCAGTCGTTGGGACGCGGAGCGTGGCCTCATGGCACGCACCATTCAGCGGGTGGACCTCTCGCTCCAAAGCATTGTTGAAGCAATGCTGAGCAACGAGAGGTCCTGGGAGGCGGTGGTCTCCTTCTGCGAAACAGTCATTTCGCAAAAGGAGACCGCGGAGCGGGAGCGCGAGGAAGATCCTCTCGCGCACCCCCTCCGGCGCAGACGGCTTGGGTTGAGAAGGCGGCGTTTCGCCGCCAGACTCAACCCATAGTGGCTGCAGGTGGAGGATGGGAGTCCTCTGCCCGCAGTGATCAGCCACTGAGCGGTCTGGGAGAGGGCCAAGCGTGCTCGCCCTTCTCCCCTTCGGCGCGGGAAGCCCCGGCAACGGCTGGGGTGCCACCGGTGGACATCGTGGACTATGCCTTCGCGGGTTCCACGGTGTCCAACAAAACCGGCGAGAGGGCACGTCCGGGTGGTTTTTAGTGGGTAGCACTCCCTACCTCTCCTCACTCTGAGGAGGGAGAGGCGATGTGTAGTCCCACATAACCCTCCGACACTCCCATGTTCGGAGGGTATTCGTAACGCATTTTCCACCTGGTCAACAAAAAAAAAAAAAAAAAAAAAAAAAAAGGTTAGGTTAGGTTAGGTTAGGTTAGGTTAGGTTAGGTTAGGTTAGGTTAGGTTAGGTTAGGTTAGGTTAGGTTAGGTTAGGTTAGGTTAGGTTAGGTTAGGTTAGGTTAGGTTAGGTTAGGTTAGGTTAGGTTAGGTTAGGTTAGGTTAGGTTAGGTTAGGTTAGGTTAGGTTAGGTTAGGTTAGGTTAGGTTAGGTTAGGTTAGGTTAGGTTAGGTTAGGTTAGGTTAGGTTAGGTTAGGTTAGGTTAGGTTAGGTTAGGTTAGGTTAGGTTAGGTTAGGTTAGGTTAGGTTAGGTTAGGTTAGGTTAGGTTAGGTTAGGTTAGGTTAGGTTAGGTTAGGTTAGGTTAGGTTAGGTTAGGTTAGGTTAGGTTAGGTTAGGTTAGGTTAGGTTAGGTTAGGTTAGGTTAGGTTCCGCGGACCTGCTGGGTAGTCCCAGTGGGTGGGGAGGTGTACCCCAACGCGGCGCGTCCCCGGGTGGCGGATAGGGGAACGGCTCCCAGAAATGGGAGTTACCGGTTTACCGGCGCGGACCAAACACTGGGGGTGGGGGGGGGAATGGGAAGGGCTTCTCCAATCCTTCTTTTGTTCAGCCAAAAGAGGATTGGATGAAGCCAGGAGGTCGATGAGACGGACCTGCGGGTCGGTGATGGAGTTGGGATGGGCTGGTGGAGCCGTCTCTGAGGGCAGAGGCGCCGTCCAGCTTGGTTCCCGTGAGTCGGCTGTGTGGGTCAGTTTGCTTGCGGGACTCCGAATGGACTGGTGCCTGGCTTGTTGTACAAGCCAAATGAGGGAGTAGAGGAGTCGGGCCTTGGTGTGCACTCACCCTGCCGCCGGGCAGGCAGTGGGAGTTTTCTTCCCTGCCACCGCTCCAAAATCGTAATCCCGTAACATGGCCGCGGTCATGTTTTGTGGTCTGAGCGGGACCGATAGGCTTTGGCTTGGTCGCCCGGGCCGCGAGGAAGACAACCTCTATAAAAAATTACCCGAAGATAAGCGGCGGCGCAGCGTGAGATCTGGAAGGCTGGACGGAGTTTCAGTCGTTACTGTGACCCCCGCCAGGGAATTGTCGCTCCCCTGAGCGGGTTACGCCAGACTTCCCCGGTTACAGTGGGCACTGTCCGGGGCGACCCACCCTTCCCACGTACTCGTGGGATCAGTTATGGCTAAATATTTTAAAAAATCCTTTAGGTTAAGTGATGGAGAGGAGGAAGAGGAGAGAGATTGCGCGTCTGCGCAGAGTGGAGTTGAGAAGGAGGAAGTGGTGAAAGAAGCACGGGTTATTTTAACCCGTTGTGAGCAGACAGAGAGCAACGACGAAGATCTGCTCGTTGCTTCGTCGAAAATGGCGGATTTATCAGACACGGATTCTGATATGAGTTTTCAGACCGTGGCTTCAGAAGAGTTGCCAGGAGGAAACCGTTTTTGGAGAAAGCGTCGAAGAGACGATGCGAGTTCTGATGTGGGGGATGATGATGACTCGCAACCGGCAACGCCGGCTAGGAGGGGACGTGGACGCCCGCCCTCTACGGGAAAATACGTCGGCTTGGCCAAAGCTAAGGCTGAACTGAACGCGGCAAAAGCTGAGGAGCTTCGGCTGCAGGCTGAAATAGAGATGGCGGATGAGTTGAAGCGGAAAAAGGAGGCAATAGCGGCCACTTTCCGTAAATCCCCGGATTTAATGAGGCAATCGAAGGAGGTGAGAGAGGAAACGGAATCGCCAGACCTAGTTAGGTTGGTGCTGGATTCAGTGGAAACCATCGAAAAGGTTGCCAGGACATCCGGCAACCTTAAGGGAACTTACGTTCGAGCCCTTAACAGTGCGGTGGAAACCATTAAAGTTTCTTTTGGGGCGTTGCGTTCTCGCACAATGACGGAGGAGGTCGCTCGGTTAGAAGCGGCGAACAAGCGGCTCGCAAGTGAGTTGGCTGAGGTCCGGAAGGAGCTAATTCAGATGCGTCAGCTCACAAAACAGCGTGATCAGACTCAAAGCCCGGCAGCAGCCCATGCTCCAACAGTGGAGGAAATAGTGCGCGTTGTCATGGTTCAGTGTGGGACCATGATGAACGCAAGACTTGAAGGATTGGAGGAGAGGTTACTTCCTGAGAAACGTTTGCGGCCACCATTAGCTGCAGACAAAAGAAAGAACCCAGATGTGTCGGCCTCAAGTGTGGGCAACAAGGTCAACGCAAGATTAGAAGGAGTGGAAGACAGGCCGCTGTCAAAAGAGTACATTCGTCTACCTCTCGCTGCAGATAAGCGTAGGGATGATCAATATTCTGCAGCTCCTGTATCGGATCAGACGAAGAAGGCTGAACAGACAGCCTCTCAATTCCAAAAAGGAAGGAAAAAGAAGACCAAAAAGAGTGAAAGCGTGGCAGTCAATGCAGCGCCACCCACACATGGACAACCGGCGAAGGAATCGACCAAGGAGAGTTGGGTCACAGTTACCAAAAGAGGCAAGAAGGCGACCAAAGCTCCCTTGGCAGGTGGAAAGATAGGGGTTACCAAGCCAAACAGTCGCTCAGCCCCGGTGCGGAATTTGCGTGCTCCTCGAACTGCAGCAGTGGTTATTACTCTGCAGCCGGGAGCTGAGGAGAAGGGTGCAACATACGGCAAGATAATGGCGGATGCCAGGTCAAAAATGGACCTCAGTAGTTGTGGGATTACAAGTGTACGATTCCGGAAGGCGGCTACCGGTGCCCACCTCCTGGCAGTGGGGGGTGAGGCGAGCGAGGAAAAAGCTGACTCTTTAGCTAAAAAGCTAAAAGAAGTCATAGGTGAAGAGGTGGCCAGAATAACTCGGCCCACTATGTGCGCGACATTCCGAATACTGGGTCTGGATGATTCTGTGACCAAAGAGGACATTGTTGCTGCAGTTGCGCGACACGGAGGTTGCCCGGAGGACGTGGTAAAGGTTGGGGAAATCAAACGTACTTACCAGGGCACAGGAATCACGTTGGTAAGCTGTCCGGTGGCGGCTGTGAAGAAAATTAAAGGTGAAGGGCGCATCCTAGTTGGCTGGGTCTTGGCACGGATAGAGATGGTGCAGCCCAAACAGATGAGGTGCTATCGGTGCCTGCAGAGCGGGCATGTTCGAGCGCAATGCACTTCAGAGGCAGACCGCAGTGAGGAGTGTTACCGTTGTGGACAGATCGGCCATAAAGCCGCAGCCTGTTCAGCTCAGCCGAAGTGCTCAGTCTGTGAGGCAGCAAATAAGCCAGCCACACATAGGCTAGGCAGCAAGGCGTGTACCCCTCCTACTTCTAGGAGAAACAGGGCTAATAATAAGGTAGTAAACGTCTCAGACCCACTTCCGTTGGCTGCTAGTTGTTCCCCGTCTCAAAATGGGGGCGAGGAGGATCAAATGGACGCTTCATAGGATGGCCTTACGCTTTCTACAGGCGAACCTCAACCACTCCGCCAGGGCTCAGGATCTCATGATCCAGAGCATGGCGGAGTGGTTGATTGATATAGCAGCAATATCCGAGCCTTATTTTATCTCACCCAGAGACAACTGGGTGGGAGATAATGATGGGCTCGTGACGATAATTTCAAAAGGGGCATCCTTTGACAGGGTTATAAAGGGCAGTGGTTGTGTCGCGGCTCTTGTGCAAGGGTTAATGGTGATGGCAGTATACATTTCGCCCAATAAGACTCTCGTTCAGTTTGAGAGGTTTCTCGTCGAAGTGGGGGCCATTATAGGGCGGAGCCACCCGCATCCAGTTCTTGTCCTCGGGGATTTTAATGCTAAATCCAGGGCTTGGGGATCCCCGGTAACGAATGCACGTGGAGAAACACTAGAGGAGTGGGCTTTGATCTCTGGTCTATCTATTATTAATAGAGGATCGGAGTTTACATGTGTGCGGCCACAGGGCTCGTCCGTAGTGGACATATCATTCGCAAGTCCGTGTCTGGAGAGCCGCATCACTGGCTGGAAGGTAGCAAAGGACGCGGAAACGCTATCGGACCATTGCTACATAAGGTTCGAGGTTGCTTCTACAACTCCGAGCAGATCTGCCGGTGCCATCACAAATGGAGGCAGTCCGAGATGGGTGCTTAAACGTCTAGATCACGGAGTTCTTGAAGAAGCGGCCCTGGTTAAAGCCTGGATACCAACACCGAGTGAGCAGGCGGAAATTGAGGTCCATCAGGAGGCGGAGTGGTTTCGCGAGGCTATGACGCATATATGCGATGCGGCCATGCCGAGAGTTGGGCCTCATCCTGCTAAGCGCCAGGTTTACTGGTGGTCAGCAGAGCTGGCAGCCATACGTAGGTTATGCATCGATGCAAGACGTCGATACACAAATTACCGTCGAAGACGACTCCGTGACGATGAGCTTCAGGCGCAGTATTATGAACGATACAAGGAAGCCAAAGTGGCACTCAAATTAGCCATTGTTCAGGCTAAAAGCCAATCCCGAGAAGAACTTCTGGAGACCCTAAACCAGGATCCATGGGGGCAACCATACCAAATGGTTAGGGGCAAACTCCGGCCGTGGGCTCCACCGCTAACACAAAGTCTGGAGCCGCAACTGCTAGACGAAGTAGTGTTAAGCCTGTTCCCAAACAGAGCAGAGCATGTACCACCAACCATGGCACCTCCCGGGGAGGAGAACGAAACCCAAGTGCCAGAAGTGGATGAGGTAGAGCTAAGAATGGCAGTTTTACGGCTCAGGGCCAAGAATACGGCCCCTGGCCCAGACGGTGTCCCTGGTCGAGCATGGGTGATAGCTCTGAAGGCTTTGGGACCTCGGCTTCGAAATCTCTACAGTGCTTGCCTGGATCAGGGACGATTTCCAGTGCAGTGGAAAACGGGCATACTTGTGCTACTTAAGAAGAACGGGCGTCCGGCAGACTCTCCGTCCGCTTACCGGCCCATCGTTCTTTTAGATGAGGTTGGAAAGTTATTTGAGCGCATAATTGCAGCTCGCCTCATTGGGCACATGAACTGCGTTGGGCCGGACCTGGACGAGAACCAGTTCGGATTCCGAAGGGGTCGGTCCACAGTTGGTGCCATCTTAAAAGTGAAAAAAGTGGCGGAGGAAGCAGTCTCCCAGGGAGAGGTTGTCCTGGCGGTGTCTCTTGACATCGCCAACGCTTTCAACACCCTACCCTGGAGCTGTATCAGAGAGGCCTTAGGATACCATAAAGTACCTCGGTACCTTAGGGCAATTGTGCAGGACTACCTTGCTGATCGGTTCGTTTCATTTCAAGGGAAAAGGGGATGGCAGCAACACAAAATGTCGTGCGGTGTTCCACAGGGGTCCGTCTTAGGGCCACTCTTGTGGAACATCGGTTACGACTGGGTACTACGAGGGTCTTTTATAACAGGAATCATGGTAACATGCTATGCGGACGATACCTTGGTTACTGCGAGGGCCAAGACATATAGAGAAGCAGCAATACTTGCTACAGCAGGTGTAGCGCAAGTAGTTGGTAGAATTAAAAGACTGGGGCTTGAAGTAGCCTTGAGTAAGTCCGAAGCCCTGTACTTTCACGGGCCTCGGAACAGGGCTCCAGCAGGTTCTCATATTATAGTAGGGGGAGTCCGCATCGGTGTCGAGTCGACGATGAAGTACTTAGGACTCGTCCTCGACAGCCGGTGGGACTTCAAGGCTCACTTCTTACGTCTTGAACCAAAATTGATGACAACAGCAGCGGCACTTGGGGGACTGCTACCTAACCTCAAGGGAGCAAGAGTCAGCTGCCGGCGATTATACACGGAAGTCGTACGCTCCATGGCCCTATATGGAGCCCCGGTGTGGGCCGACACCCTTTCTAGCCAGAACATCGCCGTATTGCGCAAACCGCAGAGAGCGATGGCTATAAAGGTGATTCGGGGATACCGTACTATCTCTTATGAGGCAGCGTGCGTGCTAGCGGGTTCCATGCCATGGGACCTAGATGCGAGGGGACTTTCGTCAATATACTTTTGGCGTGAAGAGCAAGTAACGCGGGGGCAAAGACCAACGCATAGAGAGGTACAGTGTCGGAGGAAAGAGACAGATGATTTACTCATAGAGGTGTGGCACAGAAGGCTCGAGCAGCCCAATGCTGGCCAAACAATTATAGAGGCGATACACCCCCTCCTACGGGAATGGTTAAAAAGAGAGTACGGGCCGTTAACCTTCCGGTTGACACAGGTACTATCGGGACACGGATGTTTCGCAAAGTATCTGTGTCGAATCGGGAGGGAACCAACTCCCGCATGCCATCATTGCGGCAGCCAGGAAGACACAGCGCAACATACACTGATAGATTGCATAGCGTGGGCTGTACCACGACAGGAGCTAGCCAATACAGTAGGTAATGATTTAACACATCGAGCAATAATAAAAGCTATGGTTGGATGCGAAGAAGCGTGGAAAGCGGGAATTGCCTTCTGTGAAACAGTAATGTCGCAGAAAGAAGATGCAGAAAGGATACGAGAAATCTTAACCGAAAACCCAATCCGCAGCCAGAGAGTTGTAGGGAGGAGAAGAAGAAACCTCCATGACATCCGTCCTCCATAATGCAGGCTTGGGCGGTAGCACTAGGGGGTGCCTCACCGCCCACTGAGAGAAAAGCCTCGAGGTGGTGCGCGTGGAGGTTCCGCGCGCCTCTCAAAAAAGAGTTATGAGGGGAAGTTAAAGCTTTAACTAACAAAAGATGGAGCTTATAAAAGCCAACGCCATGTCGGAGCCATGAAAGAATGTGAAAACGAACTCACAGCTCCGGCGAGAGGCGCCCAGAGGGAACCCCGTGAGGTTTTAGCCAGTAGGAGTCTGGCATAACCTTTCGCCTCCCCTAAGGCGGAAGGTATCCATGAAGGATTTCCTCACGTTAAAAAAAAAAAAAAAAAAAAAAAAAGGTTAGGTTAGGTTAGGTTAGGTTAGGTTAGGTTAGGTTAGGTTAGGTTTTTTTTTTTTTTTTTTTTTTTTTTTTTTTTTGTCCTACCCGTACCACCATCTATAAATGGCACTAAGTGTGACGACTAACATCCCTCTGACTCGGGGCCAGAGTTCTTTAATAAAACTCAAATTCTCTTTATTCACTGCCCTCATGCCATTGGGCGTACATGCTCTTAGGGCTAATTAGTCTAATATTTTTATAGTTTGTTTACAGTGATTCTTCTCTTATTTAATAACCTCCCATTAGGGTTACAAAATACTTATCGTTCTTACTGGGTTATATTAAATTTACACTAAGGGTTTTATATTTAGGGATTTGCATTAGGGTTCTTTATTACTTCACAAGTTACATTATAATACGCAGTACAATATCGCTGCATATTCATACATAAAATACTTATTACTACATGCTTATTTATCTACATTTATCATTTATCCTATTTTATTACAAGTGTCTTAATCCTATGTTGTGAAGTGCATTATCTATCAACTTATCTTTACTAATTATATTATATGCATACTATATATATTCAATAATATATATGAATCATATTTTTGTACAACTACTTATTTCTATTTACAACTTTATTTGCAATTTCTACACAAAATTTCAGGAATGTCGACCTTGTTTTCTCGTTTGAGACGATGCCACTGACGTTCTCGGCATTTATGTCGCAACCTATTGCGTTTTCGGCTTCAAATCTCCGGCGACCGAAAACCGGGCATTTAAAAAGGATGTGCGCAACTGTTTCCTCCACACCGGGTTCACAAATGCACGATGGGTTCTCCTTACACTTAAACCGAGTCAAGTATTCTGAGAACCCACCGTGCCCCGTGAACACCTGCGTGAGCACATTTGACAGTTGAATTTTCCTGACTATCCTGTTCGCCGCCACGGCATCCGGAAAAAACATTTTAGTGACAGCGCCTTTATCTTCTGATTTGTATCTCCGGTTCCACACGTCGAGCGAATCCTCGCGGATCTGTCGCTTGACGTATGAGACCGGACATGCATCATAATCAGGCTTTGTCTTTAGACAAATTGCCGCGCGTTTAGCCAACTCGTCTGCTCTTTCGTTTCCACTCATCCCGGCGTGAGCTTTAATCCAGAACAAGGATATTTCCTTGCCCTGGAGTACAATTGTACTTATGTTTTTTCGTATTTCTGTTGCCAGGGGATGGGTGGAGCCGTTGTTGGTGACTATTTCCAGCGCCGACCGTGAGTCACTGAAAATACCAAAGCTCGCTTCGCTGCGCTTCATGATCTCCCGCGTGGCTCTGCATATGGCGTAGAGCTCCGCCTGAAAGACCGTGCAGTACGATGGCAGTTTAAGTTTGAGGTTCTGGATCTCCACCTCGCTATTCCATAAGGATAACGCTGCGCCGACCTTCCCCTCAATCTTACTGCCATCAGTAAATATGCGTACTGCCTGGATGCCGTGCTGCTCAACATCTTGGTGGTCTGCCAGGCGAACGATCTCCAGGCTCATATGCTTTGCCGGGTGCGGGGACATGTCGTACGACACTCTATGCTCTACCTCTCGGCCTCCCAACATCGGCTGCGGGACTCCACGCTTGGCCTCATATAGAGCTGCTGCCTCCTGGATTCTCAAATCCAGTGGCAGTATCCCTGCCAGTAGTAGAGCCGAGTTAAGAGATACCGTTCGGTAGGCTTTTGTCAGTTTCTGGGCAAACACACGCTGTACCGCGTTTAGTTGCTTACGCACTTTAGCCTTTTTTGTCGCTTGGGCCCAGACGCTGGCCGCGTACGTAACGACAGGCTCGACAGTCGCCGTGTATATAATACGGACTACTTCCGGGTGCAGTCCCCAGCTGACCCTGGCGGCTCTTGACAACTGCTTATAAAAATTTAGAGCTTTAATACAGGTGTTTGCTGTGTGTTGGTTGAAAGTAAGCTTGTTGTCAATAGTGAGCCCCAGGATCTTGATTTCGTCTGACATGCCAATGCCGATCCCCCCCATGCTCAGTAGCGGCGTATCGTATTTGAGTTTGCGAGTAATGGTCATCGCACATGTTTTGTGCGGTGCAAAATTGAGCTTATTACTGATACCCCACTCCCGAACATAGGCGAGAGCGGCATTGGCACGTCTCTGCACCTCCAGTGCCGTGTCCCCGTCAAACACCAGGACCACATCGTCAGCGAATGCCTGCGCATAATCGCCCCGCTGCTCAAGGCCTCTCAGAAGGGGATCTAAAAGCATGTTCCAGAGAATCGGTCCTCCGATGGATCCTTGGACACAACCCTTGCTAGTATGCTTCTGGTATTCGTGTCCAAGGTATCGCACTCTAACCCTTCTGTTTTCTAAATAACTATCAATCACCCTTCTCAGGTTCACAGGACATCTCGCCTCAGCCAACCTAAGCCTGATGGCTGGCCACCACGCGTTATCGAAGGCTCCCTCTATGTCCAATGATATCATGACTATGAGTTTCTTCTGGTCTAGTTTATTACGTATGTATTGCATAAGGTCATAGAGGGAGTCTTCGGTACTCCTTTGGGGCATAAAGCCATATTGGCGGGTGCTTATTTTGGGTACAAGATGCCATTTCAGCCGCCCAACGATCATTTTCTCCAGAATTTTACCCAAGACTGGTAGTAGCCCTATGGGCCTGAAGGACTTTGGGTTCGTGTAATCGTCCTTCCCAGGCTTCCGCAGGACTACCACTGTGGCTTCCTTCCAGATTGAGGGGAAGTGACTAAGAGCTAGGCATTTATTGCATAATGCAAGGAAGAGCTCCAAGTCATGGTTTACAGCTCTACTGCAGATGTCCGCTGTTAAACCGTCTGCTCCCGGTGCTTTCTTTGGGTTAAAGCCCTTTACCGCGAACCTCAGCTCTTCTCTGGTAAACGGTGGGTCATGGTTCTCATCATGGGCCCAGCCGTTTACTTTTTCAGCAGCTTTCCTGGTTAGACTTTGGCTTGCATTGTCATCCTTTTCTAGGTCTTCCGGGTAGAATGTTTCTGCTAGAAGCTGTGCAGATTTTTGACCATCCAGAGCTCTTCCTGCACTCACCAGAGGCTGGTCCTGCTGTCGTTTCATCGTCCTACCAATTACCCTATAAATCCCGTCCCACACCCCTTCCTTGTCTTGTTTGGTGCAGAAACCCTTCCAACTTTCTATCTGCGCCTTCTTGGCTTCTTGTTGATACTCTTCTTTTGTTTTTAGGTACTCATCAATCACCTTCTGCTTCCGGACTGGCGCTGCGCAACGGATTCGTCGCTTCATCGTCCTGACCTTCCCCTTCAGCTTTGTGAGCTTCTCCGACCACCATGGTAAGGTAATTGTACTGTTAATCTTCTTTTTCGGGATGCTATTGTTGCAAGACTCAATTATTGCATTCGTGTATAGTTCTATAGTTTCATCTAAATTTTTCTTGCCTAATATATTTGTTACTTTGCTAATGTGAATTTGATTTGACTCAAGTAATTGGGCCAGTTTCTCATGAAACTGGCTCCAATCTGCTTTTTTACTATTAAAAATTCTGGTAGTTCTATTTATATTTGTACCCTTTACTTTAGATAATCTAATCTTGAAGGTCAGCACGTTGTGGTCGGAGCTTGTCATGCCTTCTACGACCCTCCAATCCTCTATGAGATCAAGCAACCCCGTCGCGCATGCCGTTACGTCCACGAAGCTGGTGTACGGTTTGTTTCCCCTAATTGTGAAGAAAGTTGGAGTATCCCCCTCATTGAGCACTTGTAAGTCCATCTCTTCGAGGGCTCCGGCCATATCCTCTCCCCTGACATCGACTTTGCTGCTACCCCACCAGGAGTTTTTCGCATTGGAGTCGCCTCCTATTAGGATTTTTGCTCCTCCAATTTGCGATTTGATCTTCTTCAGGTGGTCAAGATAAGGCTCGATCGGTTCAGGCGTTGGCTCGAAGTAAAACGAGACCACCACAATCTCCCATGCACTCGTCCGGAGTTTTACAGCAACGATGTTAGGTTAGGTTAGGTTAGGTTAGGTTAGGTTAGGTTAGGTTAGGTTAGGTTAGGTTAGGTTAGGTTAGGTTAGGTTAGGTTAGGTTAGGTTAGGTTAGGTTAGGTTAGGTTAGGTTAGGTTAGGTTAGGTTAGGTTAGGTTTTTTTTTTTTTTTTTTTTTTTTTTTTTTTTCCTGTCCGGACGCAGAGGTCCGGCCCGCGAGCTATCCTACTCTGCCCTCCGATTTCATTTCGGAGTCCTTATATACTTTCATTCTTGTCTTATCTTTTATAATATCTTTCATTCCTCATACTGATTCTTTCTATTGTTCATCTTTCTTTCATGCTGTTCATTGGTGGGATGCCAATATTAACCTATTCTCTTATATCTATTTGTTTGTTTATTCATTTTTATTGTATCAATGGTGGAATGGGTGGGGTTCACATCTTTCCTTAACATTTTACTTTATAACAACAATTTCTTACTATCTATACAGTTCTTATTTCTTAATTATTAATTTTTGTTCATTATTTTTTTTTTTTTTTTAACTTATTTACACGATTACAGCAATTTATATGAAGACTTAATTTTAATATTTATAGGTTACAGTACAATGTGGCTTAACTAACTTACTACTTTGTTATTACATATAAGGGCTAAAATTTACACAGGTTAGGGTTTTTAGTTTTCGGAAATACAGGGAGGTTTATACAGAAACTTAAAAGTTTACTTCCTATGTTTACTATATGTATTTATTTAAAAGGTACACGAAAATTTAACACACATTCTATTCTATTACACATGAGTTTAGGTTTTTAGCAGTATACCTCTAGTATACTTAACACTTATTATTTCTATCGTATCTTTTACAATCTATTCTAACAATTCAATGGGTATAGAGTCTTACTTTAGTTTTTATTACTAATTAATACTATTTAATTAATAATAAAATTAAATTTAACACATTTTTCTTAGACTATTTTATATATGCTGATGGTATATAAATCAATATATGTTCAGCATATTTTTCTTAACTATTTATTCCTATTTATTACTATTTTGACTACTTCTGTACAATATTTCAAAAAATGGTTTCTGCTCTCTGTGTCAGACATGATCTTATTTACTGTTTTGGGCGTTATGTCACAGTCTAGCCTATTTTCAATCTCGTATCTCCGTAAACCATTGGCGGGGCATTCGAAAAGAATATGTTCTACAGTCTCATTTACGTCGGGCTCACAGATGCACGATGGGTTCTCCTTACACTTGAACCTCGTCAGGTATTCTGAGAACCCACCGTGCCCTGTCATTATCTGTGTAAGTATGCTGTTAAGTTCAATTTTTCTAATGATTTTGTACGCGTCCACCGCGTCCGGAAAGAAGATTTTGGTGGTTGAGGCAGTTTGTCCCACCCTGTACCTCTCATTCCACTTGGCAAGCGACTCCGAACGAATCTGTCGCTTGACAAATGAAACCGGGCAAAGGTCGTAGTCGGGCTTCTTCTTGAGTTTTAGTGCTGCGATCTTGGCTAGTTGGTCCGCTCTCTCATTACCCTCTAATCCAGCGTGGGCTTTGATCCAGAATAAAAACACTTTTTTATCCTGGATCTTGCAGATTTTTAGGTTTTTCCGAGTTTCCACTGCTAAGGGATGTATGGAAGAAGGGTTTGAGATTGCTTCCAACGCCGATCTTGAGTCGCTATAGATTCCAAAACTCTGTTCCGAGCATTTAAGAATCTCCCTCGTCGCTTTGCATATGGCCAGGAGTTCTGCCTGGTAAACGGTGCAGTACGGTGCCAGCTTTATCTTGAGGGCTTTCGTCTCGGCGTCATTGTTCCAAAAGGACAATGCCGCTCCGACTTTTCCCTCAATTTTGCTGCCATCAGTGAATATCTTGACTGCCTGATAGTTATTTGCGTTTACATCGTCTTGGTTTGCCAGGCTCACGAATTCCCAGCTCATATGGTCTGCGGGATGGGGGGTATTCACATACCGCACCATGGTCTCTACATCCCAGTCTTTTGACATCGGTCGTGACACCCCACGCCTGGCCAGATATAGTGCTGCTGCTTCCTGTATGCGTAGGTCAAGCGGGAGAATCCCGGCCAGCATGAAGGCGGAATTCAGAGACACGGTGCGGTACGCCTTGCTTAGCTTTTGAGCGAAGCCCCTTTGGACAGCATTTAACTGCCTCTGTACCCCCAACTTCTCGGTTGCTGGTGCCCATGCACTGGCCGCATACGTAATCACAGGCTCCACGGTGGCTGTGTAGATTAAACGGATGACTTCTGGGTGCAGGCCCCAGCTGACCCTGGCGGCTCTGGAAAGCTGTTTGTAGATATTTAACGCTTTCCGGCAGACGTTTATGCTGTGGCTATTGAACGTCAGTTTATCGTCTATCGTGAGCCCCAGGATCTTAATTTCGGTGGACATCCCAATGTCTACCCCTCCCATGCTCAGCAGTGGTGTGTCATATTTCAGCTTTCTAGTAATCACCATAGCTTTGGTCTTGTTTGGTGCAAACTTTAACTTGTTTCTGACACCCCACTGCTGAACATAGGCGAGGGCGGCATTGGCTCGTCCCTGCACTTCCAGTGCCGTGTCTCCGTCGAAAACCAGCACGACATCATCCGCAAATGCCTGAGCATAGTCCCTACGTACTTCGAGCCCCTTAAGGAGTGAGTCCAAGAGCAGGTTCCAAAGGATTGGGCCTCCTATAGACCCCTGAACACAGCCTTTGTTAGTGCTTTTTATGTGTTCTTCTCCCAGATACCGCACTCTAACTCTTCGATCCGTCAGGTAACTGTCTATGACCTTCCTTATATTGATCGGACAGTCTTCTTCAGCCAGCCTGGTTCGTATAGCTGGCCACCATGCACTGTCGAAGGCTCCCTCTATGTCCAACGATATAACCGTGATAAGTTTTTTCTGGTTTAATTTTGCACGTATATAGCATATCAGGTCGTAGAGGGAGTCTTCTGTGCTCTTTTGTGGCATGAAACCATACTGGCGACTATTCATTTTTGGGACAAGGTGCCACTTCATCCGCCTGACTAACATCTTCTCGAACACTTTACCTAAAACCGGTAACAAGCCTATCGGCCTGTACGATTTAGGGTTGGTATACTCATCCTTGCCTGGCTTTCTCAAGACCACCACTGTGGCCTCCTTCCAGCTGTACGGGAAGTGATACAGCGAGAGACACTTGTTGGCCAGAGCAAGGAAGAGTTCTGCGTTTTGCGCGATCGCATGACCGCAGATGTCCGACGTAAGTCCATCTGCTCCCGGCGCTTTCTTCGGGTTGAAACTTCTGGCCGCGGATCTAAGCTCTTCCATTGTAAATGGCGGGTCATGGTGCTCATCATGAACCCGCTCATTTACTTGGTCTGCTACCTCTCTGGCCTGCCGATGGTCTGCGTTTTCATCGCTTTCCAGGTCTTCTGGGTAAAATGTTTCGGCTAGCAGCCTTGCCGATTCTTGTGACCCCATCACCCTTCCGTCCTTCACCAAGGGGATGTCTTCTTGTCTCCTAGATGTCCTACCAATAACCCTATAAATTCCTTCCCATATTCCCTCTTTATCCTGTCTACCACAAAACCCCTTCCAGCTTTCTATCTGTGCTTTTCTGGCCTCATATTCATATTTTTCCTTTGCTTGCAGGTACTCGTTTACGACTTTGGGCCTCCGGACCAGCGCTGCGCATCGGATTCTTCGCCTCCTGGTGGTGACCTCCTTCTTCAGTCTGGCAAGCTCTTCAGTCCACCATGGCAAGGTAAGTTTATTTTTATTTTTAATTTTTGGAATGCTACTATCACATGATTCTATTATTACTTTTGTATACGCTTCTACTGCTTTTTCTATTTCTATTTTGCTCTCTAGCTTATCTATTTCTATTTTATTTAGGTTATTTTCTTCTAGTAATCTGTCCAGTTTCTCACGAAACTGGCTCCAATTCGCTTTTTTACTGTTATATATACGTGTTGTTCTTCTAATTATTATTCCTTTTCCTTTATTCATTCTCAGTTTAAGTATAATAGCATTATGGTCCGAGCTTGTCATGCCGACTTCAACCCTCCATTCCTCCACCAGGTCAAGCACCCCCGATGTGCAGGCTGTAAGGTCTATAAAGCTGGTGAGTGTCCTATTCCCTCTTACTGTGTCGAATGTTGGGGTGTCTCCCTCATTGAGCACCTGCAAGCCCATCTCCTCCAATACCCCAGCCATTTCTTCGCCCCTACTGTCAACTTCCATGCTCCCCCACCATGTGCTCTTCGCGTTAGCGTCTCCTCCGAAGATCATTTTGTCGGCCCCTAAACTCTGCTCAATTTCCTTCAGCTGTTCCAGGTAGGGTTCTATTCGTTGATCCGGCTCAAAATAAAAGGAAACCAGCAGGATTTCCCAGGCCTCCGTTTTGATTCCCACGACGACGATGTTGTTGGTGGTCAGGTTCGGATATTGGATGACCTTTATATCGTCATTAAAAACCATTATTGCCGCCTTAACAACTCCACCGTCTCCGCGGTTCACGTTCTGGAAGACTCGAGCACCCCGATAGCTTCCCATTTGGCCTACGGCCCCTATGTACGGCTCCTGGAGCAGCGCCAGGTCTATCCGTTTATCTGTAGCCTCAAGCATCAGCTCTTGTGTTGCAAGCTTTTTCCGCTGCAGGTTTGCTTGGGCTATCTGATAGATCCTGGAAGTAGTGTTCGCAGGTGTGTCGCCCGGGACCACCTCAGCAATATGCTATGGTGGCTCGGGCCAACGCTTCCCACTTTCTCCGGATTGGGCACTCTTCGCTAAACGCGTTGTGCTCTCTCTTATCGAGCTTGGCGTGGGTGCAGTTACAGCATGCCGGAGGCATGCCAGCCAACAGATCGGTACACTCTGCCTTCATGTGTGGCCCCCCACAGTGGCTGCATTTCTCAATGGCGTCTTTGCAGAAACGACGCCCGTGACCATACCCCAGGCAAAGTGAGCACTGGACCAAAGGCGATTGGTCCGCCACCCTCACCCGCTGGAGGTCGATCACGACAGTTTCCGCTTCGACCAGCCGTTTCCAAATTTTTGGGGACACTCTCATGACGATATGACTCGTTTGGGGGTTCCTTGCTCTCTTTTTGTACAGGATTTCCACCTTCTTCTCATCTCCTTCTATATCCTTGAGAATTCTGTGGTTCTGGTTCCACAGCCCTTTGAGGATGTCCTCGTCGCTGTTGAAATTTAGGACATCTCGAAGAATAACGAGAGGATTTTTGTTTTTTACCTCTTGTACGTTCAGGTGCTTTTCTGCTCGTTTCAATCTTTCTTTTATTTGTTCCCTTTCTTTCACCGTTCTACAGCCAACGATCACCTTTCTGTCCTTCGCTTTTCTGATTCGTTCGACTGCAACCCCTCCCTCTTTTGCGTTGACAGCTTCTCTTATCCTTTTGAGGATTTCGTCTCCTGATTCCGTCTCGTTTTTGGCGGTGATCACTACGGAGTGTAGCGCGGTCTGTTCTGGAGACTGTCTTCTGGACGCTGCCGCCACACTCGCGTACGTCATCCTCTCTTGATACTCTTGCTGCTTCTCGATCGCTTCCTTGAGCTTCTCCATCCTCTCGTTATTCTCCTGGATAAGCTTCGAATGCTCTATCATCTTTTTTACGAGTTCATTTTCTTTGTTGCCTCCTTTTTTAGGTTCTTTGGTCTCTTCCACCACTTCCACCTGATCCATTTTGCCGGTTTCCGACCGCTTCACTTTTTCTCCCTCTTTCACCAGCTGGTAGAGCCTGTCGAGTCCCTGTGTGACTCCGGCTTTTATCTCTGTTTTTAGGTTTCTCGCATTTCCAAGCGTCAACTTGGCCTTATTCAGACAGGCCCTCGCCTCCGTCAACCGATCCGTGTACTTTGTCTTCGGCCCTTCCGGTGTGAATGTCACATTCATACTTGTTTTTTGGGGTCCCACTGGCGCGGCCCTCCTTGGAGAGGTCGAGGTGCTGGGGAGTGCATCCGGTTTCCCGGACTCCCACTCCCCAATACTCCGCCTCACTCCGGGAGTCCTCGCCGAGCAAACGCCAGCACCCGGGCTCGCTTCGTCTTTTTTCGGCTTCGGCCAGCTTTCCATTGTTGCCGTGTCTTCCTTCGGCTTCGGCCTCATCTCCTGGTTTGTCTGTCGCGTCGTCGCTTTTCCTTGAGGGTTTTCATCTGTACCCTTTGTCGTTTTTGTGGGCGTGCGGATTCCGAGCATCTTTTTGTCAGTTAAGTGAACGCGTCAAAATGTTAATATAATTATATGGAGAAGTTTGTATAAGTTGTAAATACGTAAATATTTAAATCTAAATTATCCTAGGTAAATTAAAATAATAAAGCAAATGAGTCAATAAAATGAAGTAAATAAATCTGTCAAGTTACCTATTACTAAAATTATGTGTAAATTTGATCGTTCAGGAACAGTAAAAAGACCAGAACTAAAACCGCGTCAAATCCAAAATAACAGTCACGGAGATACGAGTCCTAAACAGGACAAACTGTCCAAATCGTTCCGAGAAGGTACACTATTTAATAATAAAAGCAAAATTATACTCAGTTTTAGTGTATCTGAGTTATTGTACAAAGGTCTTAAAAATATAAATATAATATTACAACATGTGATCTAATCAAGTTTTATTACAATTCACCGGTCCTCGTTCCTTTAGTTTACCTAGTTTTTCCTCACTCAGAGGAAAAACACAAGAAATAAAATAAAATATAATATCAAAAAAAAATTTAAAGACTCTATATAGAGTCGGCCTCTATATTTATGTAGGTAGTCCGGCTACCGGTCAGTTTACCTGTGAAAGCCCCGTCAAAATTCGGCGGCGGGTTAACGAGATATGGGGTTTTTACTTTTTGCCAAGATGGCGGACAAAATGGCCGCCAAATCTTGTTTATAAAATATCTCGGTCGATATAGGTGCCAGCAGTGAAAACCGCGCCTCAATCGGACCACTCTAGCAAAAGTTATGTAGGATTTAAATTTTTCAAAATGGCGGACAAAATGGCTGCCAATTTTCTATATTCCCACAACTTTGCAAGTTTAAGTCGTAAAGAGACGCGGTTTTGGGCAAAGCGTACTACCTAACACAGTCTACTTCTCCTGCTAGTTGGTTAAGGTTGGAAAAAGTGACTC